>QXEO01000435.1:0-666078 GCA_007115705.1 Dactylis glomerata | reverse complement strand
GAACTCAGAACATATCTACCGACTACCTAGGCGCTATACCAGATCGGAAAATCGCTTTGGAGCATAGGCTCACTGCAGCCCATTTTTGAATTTTAAAAAAACCATCAAATAGTTTTTTTAAAAAATACCTAAGTGTAGCATACGACACACACTACAACTCTGCAAATTTTCAATGAAAAATATTTTGTATTTCAAGTGCAGCAAAAAAGCCAAACATGACAATTTTTGGGAATACGGTGGCCCATTCAAAATTGTACTATTCACACCTAGAACTGCAATTTTCTTTTTTTGCACAGGCTAATACAAGGTTTTCCACATAATTGTTAGCACGAGAGTATTATGAATAATTATCTATACCCCGGTATTTTTTCTAATTTTTTGAATCTTTAAATTTGAACTAACATCCTCCATGGAGCAGCACGGGAGCCAAATCGACGCTCTCCTATACCAATGTAGTACTAGCAAGTTATTGCAAAGTTTATACCCTAACTTATTTTAAAACATAGTGTCCCAGATTAATTGAAACAAAAATCTCTACTGAGATAAATTTTTTTTTTACTCTAACTGGAAACCGCATATTTTCAGAAATTTGTCTGAAATTTTGACTCTCTCTCCATCCCTCCCTCCCCCCTCTCTATCTCTCTCACACACAGTTTGATGCAAAACTTGCTTTTGTTGTTTTGCTACAAACTAGTACTCCCTTCTTTCTAAAGTAAGTGACTCAACTTTTTTAGATACGAACGTATACACACAATTAAAGCGTCTAGATACATCTATATTTATATAAAATTGGGTCACTTATTTTGGGATATATGGAATACAAATTTTTCTTTTTATTTTGTTAATTTTTCTGTAGTGTTTTCCAGCTAACTTCTGGGTTTTGAAGAAAACTATTTTTGTTTTTGTTTGTGCCATGACCTGCTGGGTATCTTTTCTAGAAGGCCTATATGGACAAACCTGTGTTGGCACACTAGAGTTGTTTACAAAAGTTTAGTGAGCTTATACAAAAGATTGCAGGAAACATAGTTAATGGTAGACAAGCAACTATATGCAAGAACTTGCTCTCTCAGTTTGATGCAAAACTTGCTGTCGTTGTTTTCCTACAAGGTAGTACTCCCTTCTTTCTAAAGTAAGTGACTCAACTTTTTTTAGATACGAATGTATATACATATTGAAAAGCGTCTAGATACATCTATATTTATATAAAACTGAGTCATTTATTTTGGGACAGATGGAATACATTTTTCTTTCTTTATTTTGTTAATTTTTCTGTAGTGTTTTCCAGCTACCTTTTGGGTTTTGTAGAAAACTGTTTTTGTTTTTGTTTTTTTAGCCATGACCTGCACGGTATCTTTACTAGAAAGCATGTATGGAAAAAATTTGTGTTTGACACACTAGAGTGCTTTACTAAATTTTAGTGGGCTTACACAAAATATTGCACGAAACATAGTTAATGGTAGACAAACAACTATATGCAAGAACATGTTTTCCCTAACGGTTTAGAAAGAATGCTAAATTGTATGTTTCGGGAATTTGTTTTGGATACAAGCTAGTCTTTTGTCTATTAAGTTGCTATTCAACCACCTTTATATATATATATATATATATATATAGTTAAATGAGATGGTATCCCTAAGTGTACGTACTCCCACGTTCAATATACCTCATATATAAGGGTATTATACCTCTTTATCATTTTTAATATACTTTATTAGTTAATACTAGATACCTCAAAGTGAGTTTTATGAAAAATTTCATTTGAGTCTATATACCTCATATTATTTGCGTATATACTGCATTTATGCACGTAAAAATGATATATTAAAGAAAGTAAGGGTTACGATGGATTTTTTTGCATACTACTTATATTGAGGTATATTAGAATAATTAATGAGGTATATTAAAAATGATAAAGAAGTATAATACCCTTCTATATGAGGTATATTGAATATAGGAGTATGTACACCCAGGAGTATATAAGAGGAGTATATAGGACTCATCTTATATACTCCTAGGTGTACATACTCCCATGTTCAATATACCTCATATATGAGGGTATTATACCTCTTTATCATTCTAGATATACCTTATTAATTATTCTAATATACCTCAATACAAGTAGTATGGAAAAAAGTTCATCGGAACTCTTAGTTTTTTTAATATATCACTTTTACGTACAGAAATGCAGTTTATGCGTAAATAATATGAGGTATATAGACTCAAATGAATTTTTTCATAAACCTCACCTTGAGGTATCTAGTATTTACTAATGAAGTATATTAAAAATTATAAATAGGTATAATTGACTCATCTATGTGGTATATTGAATGTGGGAGTATGTACACCCAGGGATACCATCTCATTTTCCTATATATATATATATAATGCATGTCTTGAAATATACATACGCACGTGAAAGTTGCTTTTTTTCTAAGGTGATGACCTTCAATCCATCGTATAATGGCATGTCCATTTGCGTTGTGAAACAGAAATACCTAATACAAGGAGTACAAGCACGAGCGATGGAGAAGTTGGTCACAGTAAATTTCTTGTCTTTATGCGCCAAGCCAACGGGCATGACATTGGGTTGGATTTTGTATAAAACTGAGTCACTTATTTTGGGACAAATGGAATATAATTTTTTCTCTTTATTTTGTTAATTTTTTTGTAGTTTTTCCAGCTACCTTTTGGGTTTTGTAGAAGCTTTTTTTTTTTTAACCATGAACTGCTGGGTATCTTTTATGGAAAGCATGTATGGAAAAACTTATGTTTGGCACACTAGAGTTGTTTACAAAAGTTTAGTGGGCTTACACAAAAGACTGCATGAAACATAGTTATTGGTAGACAAGCAACTATATCCAAGAATATGTTTTCCCTAACGGTTTAGAAAAATGCTGAATTGTATGTTTGGGGGGGGGGGGGGGAATTTGGCTACAAGCTTGTATTTTATATATTAAGTTGCTTTTCAACTACCTTTATAGACATATATAAATATATAATGCATGTCTTGAAATATACATGCGTCCGTGAAAGTTGTTTTTTTCAAGGAGATGACCTTCAATCCATCATATCATGGCATGACCATTTGCGTTGTGAAGCAGAAATACCTAATATGAGAAGTACAAGCACGAGCGACAGAGAAGTTGGTCACAACAAATTCCTTGTCTTTATGCACCAAGCCAACGGGCATGACATGGGGTTGGATTTTATATAAAACTGAGTCACTTATTTTGGGACAAATAAAATACAATTTTTTATCTTTATTTTGTTAATTTTTCTATAGTGTTTTCCATCTACCTTTTGGGTTTTGTAGAAAACTATTTTTGTTTCAACCATGACCTGTTGGATATCTTTTCCGAAAGGCATGTATGGACAAACTTGTGTTTGGCACACTAGAGTTGTTTACAAAAGTTTAGTGGACTTACACAAAAGATTGCACGAAACATAGTTAATGGTAGACAAGCAACTATATGCAAGAACATGTTTTCTTTAACGGTTTAGAAAGATGCTAAATTGTATGTTTGTGGAATATTTTTTTGTCTAGAAGCTTGTCTTTTGTCTATTAAGTTCCTTTTCAACTACCTTATAGACATATATAAATATATAATGCATGTCTTGTAATAAACTTGCGCCTGTGAAAGTTGTTTTTTTAGGGAGATGACCTTCAATCCATGGTATCATGGGATATGCTTTTGCGTTCTGAAGCATAAATACCTAATATGAGGAGTACAAGCATGAGGGACGGAGAAGTTGGTCATAGTAAATTCCTTGTCTTTATGCGCCAAGCCAACGAGCATGACATGGGATTGGATTTTAGTGCCGCATGAAGGCTGACGTGGAATGACAAGGGAACTAGGGAAACCTATTTTTAGAAAAACTTGGAGTGCGTCTTTTTCTTTCCTTTAATGACCAAGCTCTGGGTAGTTTGATGGTGCATCCGTGCCATCTAGTTAATTCAGTATAAGTTAGCTAAAGAGCTTTATGTTATCGATGGGTACCAGGTCAACTAGCATGATTGGCTGAAGCCTAAGGTCTTGAAGATCAGATAGTCTTTGTTAGTTTGGGAGATCAAATGGCTAGCAATATCTTGAAAATCGGTATCTGGAGGTTATAGGAGATGTTGAGTTGAGTGCGGATAATAATGGATTGGTGAGTCACTTATTTTGGGACAAATGGAATACAATTTTTCTCTTTATTTTGTTAATTTTTTTGTAGTGTTTTCCAGCTACCTTTTGGGTTTTGTAGAAAACTATTTTTGTTTTTGTTTGAACCATGACCTGTTGGGTATCTTTTCTGGAAGGCATGTATGGACAAACTTGTGTTTGGTCCACTAGAGTTGTTAACTAAAGTTTAGTGGGCTTACACAAAATATTGCACGAAACATAGTTAATGGTATACAAGCAACTATGTGCAAGAACATGTTTTCCCTAACGGTTTTAAAATATACTAAATTGTATGTTTGGGGAAATATATTTTTGGCTAGAAGCTTGTCTTTTGTCTATTAAGTTGCTTTTCAACTACCTTTATAGACATATATAAATATATAATGCATGTCTTGAAATATACATGCGCCCGTGAAAGTTGCTTTTTTCTAGGGAGATGACCTTCAATCCATCGTATCATGGCATATCCTTTTGCGTTGAGCGACGAAGAAGTTGGTCACATTAAATTCCTTATCATTATGCGCCAAGCCAACGGGCATGACATGGGTTTGGATTTTAGTGTCGCACGAGGGCTAACGTGGAATGACGAGGGAACTAGGGAAACCTATTTTAGAAAACTTTGGAGTGCATCTTTTTCTTTCCTTTAATGACCAAGCTCTGGGTAGTTTGATGGTGCATGCGTGCCATCTAGTTAATTCAGTATAAGTTAGCTAAAGAGCTTTATGTTATTGCATGGCTGGAAGAACTACCAAGATGGAAGTTATCCTATAGATGATGTATCCATGCATGTTCAAAATGTGAATTATAGTATTTTTCTTGTGGGAATGGAAATGAAAAACACGAGATACTTTTTCTAGAAATATGGACTAATGGAAGTTTAACCCCTAAGGAAGTGCTTTATGAGGCCTCTCGTAATTTTATTGATTTATTTCTTCCTTTTCTACACGCGGAGAAAGAGGACACTAGTTTTGAAGAAAATAAAAACAGGTTCACTCCACCCCTTTTTACTTTTAAAAAAGATTAACTAATCTAATAAAGAAAAACAAAAAAGGAATTCCATTGAATTGTATTTTTATCGATCAATTATAATTGCCTTCTAGAACGTATAATTGTCTCAAAAGGGCCAATATACATACACTATTGGACCTTTTGAGTAAGACTGAAGAAGATCTTATGAGAATTGACAGTTTTCGTATGGAAGATAGAAAACATATCCAGGACACTCTAGAGAAGTATCTCCTAATCGATTTACTTAAGAGTAAGCTTTCGTTTTAAATCCATTGCAATTTTTTATTCTTCTTCTTTTTCGAGTTACCTAAAGAGCTTTATGTTATTGCATGGGTACCAGATCAACTGGCCTGATTGGCTGAGGCCTAAGGTCTCGAAGATCAAATAGTCTTTGTTAGTTTGGGAAATCAAACGATTAGCAATTAATATCTAGAGGTTATAGGAGATGTTGAGTTGAGTGCGGATAACAATGGATTGGTGTAGTCTAAACTGTTGCAGCGCCGGAAACTCCATGACATTTGTGAGCTTTATGTACTCCAAAGGACACAACGGGTCCAACTAATTATTTTTGTGTGAAACTAGACAACAAAGTGTGAGAATATGTTAGCTACGGAGAAGTATCGGTCTTCATGGAGTTGATAGTAATGGTATGAGTGGTGGCCTCATTCTATTTTGGCATGATACTGCATGGTGGACATCAAGGAAGCTAACGAGAGGTATGTTGATGCTTTTATTCATACCTGACCAAATGATCCGCTTATCCATGCGACTTTCATTTATGGAGAACCTAGAGTGGACCATCAGCATCAAATGTGAGTGCACTTGGCAGCGCTCAAAGCTTCCTCCCCTTCCCTGGGTAGTTCTTGGAGATGAATGAAGCGTTGTGGAATTATGAACATTTTATCGACTAAGCTACATCCAGAACCACAAATTGTAGGGTTTTGAGATTGGTTGCAGGTCTCTAAACTCAAGGACCTCAGATTATCTGGCTTACATGCACTTGTGATAACAAGAGATATTCATGACGTTAGAGTTTGCTTAGACCGAGTGGTAGCAGATGGCAGCTAGAGGGACATTTTATCAACAGCTTTGGTTGTGCATTTAGTTACCCTGTGTTCCGATCATGCTCCGATTCTCCTATCCTTGGATATAGAATTTCATGAGAGGCCAGCTCGGAGGTCCATGCATGTAATTTGAAATTTTCTTAGAATCTGGTCCAGTGTGGAAGGAGATTATAGACAGAGTGTGCAGGGGTTTACGCCACATGCCGGATCTGGGTGTTGTCAAGAAAGGAACTGTCATCCTAATGAAGAAGATGCATAGTTGGGGCGAGACAAGTTTCGCAATGTGATGCACCTGAGAGCTGGCTAGGTTGCGGGAAAATTTGGAGCAACTGCATGCCAATGATGCACCGCGGGCAAAAAAAATTGTGCTTCTATGGACTTGATGAATGCAATGTTATACCATGAAGAGATGATATGGTTACAAAATACCAGAACTGATTGGTTGAGAGAAGGAGATCGCAATACTAATTTTTTTCACCTTCACGTGGTATGGAGAACTCGGAAAAATAAAATTGCAAGGTGTATGATGATAAAGGTGTAATACTGACTACCCATACAAGGATGCTGAAGGAAATATGCCCTATAGGAAAATAATACTGGACTTATTTGCATATTTCATATAGTTTATAATAAGTTTAATACTATGCTAGAACTATGTCAATCGGAAACATTGATATAGGTGTAGTATTAAATGATTAGAAGTCCCCAGCAAATCCTCTATTTACTAGTTCATTGATCAACTGATTATCGAGGTTTCCCGACCATGGAGCATTACGCCAATTGACAATGAGATCATGCCATTTGATAACGCCATGATAGACATTACCCAAAGTTTATGTTGCAACACGATCATGTCATGATGTTCACGTTGCAATATGAAGATAGTGTCATAGCTTAATCCTTAGACCGTGAGGTTATATTTAATCACTATTTCCGGAGGAAACTCTAATTGCATCAACCGTCACAATGTAAGAGGGTGACTGAAAAAGGTGTCTCTTGGGTTCTCCAAAGGGGTAGGTTGAGGCGTATAAACCAATAGCGGGATTTGCTCATCCGCATGACGGATATGATAATCTGGGCCCACTCAGTGAGAATACATCAAAGCTGCGCATGTGACTAGGTCATGGAGATGGATTATCACGGATGAGTAAACATCCAGTAATAAGATTGAAATAGGTATTGGGAATACCGACGATCAGATCTTAGGTTTTGCTAGTATCAGTGAAGCAAAGGGAAAGGCTCATTGATTCTTACGGTTCAACAACTAAAAGAACTTCATAGAATGGGATTTCCAGATCCGATTGAAGATCATTTACCAGAGAGAGTTCTCGGTAATGTCTGTCGCATTCTTGAACCATTGGGTAACACACTTAAGGGATCACGATGCTAGAGATGATTTTGGTATTATCCAGAAACACCGTGTGATGTTACATGAGAGAGGAAAAGTTCCAATTAAGTCCGAAATTGTTTTAGCGGAGTCCAAACTAGTTTCGGTGAAATCCAAATAGTTTCGATGGAGTCTAGAATGGTTCCAATGGAGTCCAGAAGTGGTTCGGAGTAGCGAGAAATTAATTATGAGTGAACTAATATTAATTAAATGAATTAATATTGATTATATAATTAATAAAACAATAATTCATATAATGGGCCAATTTAATGAAACAAGCCCATTAGGAAAGAAAGAAAAAAGGGGGCGCCTAAGCCCTGGCCCAGGCCGGCCAGGGTTAGGGTTTCTGGGGGGCGGCCTGGCCCTACCCTGGCTGCCGCCACCCTTGCTCCTCCCCTTGGATGCCGCCCTTGGCTGCCTTGGTGGACGGGTAAGGTGCACCCCCTCCCCACTATATAAAGGGGGGCCCTTGGAGGAGGAGATGCACAACACACATCCATGAGCCTCTCCTCCTAGCCGCCTCCTACCACCGCCTGGTGTGCCGGCCACACCCCTGGCCGCTACCCTACTCCCTCTCTCACTCCCGCGTGGCCTCCCGAAGGGCTGCGTAGGATAAGGGAATCACCACCGCTGCATGTCGTCGTGCTGTGGAGTTTCAGGATCCCTGTCCAAAGCTGTCTACTTCTGCATCTCGGCTAGAACCGGGATTCTGGGAGTCACTCTGGTCGTTGTACGTGTGCGAGTACGCGTAGGTGCCGCTCGTGCGGTGCCAGAGTCGTTGCTCCAAGATCTTCATGACCTTGAGGTCGGCTATGTCGTCTTCATCGTCAACGCTTGTGTGGGAGCATAATCCCCATGTTTCGGTCTACGAGGGTACATGTCCAAACTCCTAGAATTACATCATTACTAATAAATAGATCCTTGGGCATATTCAGGGTTGCATAGCACATAATTTTTTTGTTATTTGCACCGAACCCCAATAGTGGTATCATAGCCGGATCTATGCATAGTATGCTTGTACGGTTAGAACGCATCGTGGAGATGCGGGCATTGATCGTCTTATTGTTACCCTCCAACGTGTATTTGTTTATATCTATAGCATAGTTGGATTGAAGCGGCCCGTGACTAACATTACGCTTTTACGCGAGACTGGTTCCACGACTGAGGTACGACTTAGCACCATGCAAAAGTGGCTAGTGGGGTGCATGTTTCTCCAACTATAGTGGATATGACATCTACAATGGAGGGCCCTTAACGGGGAAATCAAAGCAACAATATAATTATCAGCGTTGTGGTTTCATGTTCGTAGGTAAGAAATGGTTCTTGTGCGAAAGCCCTAGAAGCCACGTAAAACTTGCAAACATAGTGGAAACGTCTAACTTTGTTTTGCAGTGGGGCATGTGATGTGATATGGTTAAATGGTAAGTTGCGTTGTACTTCCAGAGGCTTCATGACGGGCGCCGTGGACTTGGTGCCGCACCGATGGACGGATGGAGATCATGCCGGAGGCTCGATGGAGATCAAGCGCGTCGATGAAGAAACCATATCATATCATGCATTATTTACATTTGATGTTATTGTGTGGTTTCTTGTTTGTGCTAGTATTAGATACATGACGGTAAGTTAGAATAAGAAAATCCCTAATCAAATACCAATTATATTGTGTTCTCCCTTACGTGTGCAATCGCCACAAAGTTCTTAGTTATGAAGCCGACCGTGATGATCAGGGGCAAGCATATCAAAGTTTGCATAACGCGTGGGTACAAGCCATATATGTGCCGCACGATACACTAAGGTTGAATTGGCGAGCCCTAGTTTATGCAGACATAGCCTCGGAACACAGAAGACCGAAAGGTCAAGCATGGGCCGCAAAGTTGTGCAATTGATATAAGCACTGTCTACCTTCGACATTGCATCGCCGGCCGTGATGATTGGGGGTGGTGTAGTGGAGAGGGAGTGTGTAATCACTAGAACAATTGTAGGGATGTTGTTCTAAGTGGGAGTTCTACATAGTCAATTGTTTAATAAAATTCAACTCATATTATGAACTTTAGTATTTATATCTTTGCAAATTTGTGTAGAACAATGTATCACCGAGTTGGTTGTTACTTGTTGGGGGAAGACCTTAGAATTGATGGGTCGAACTGTCCTGGATGGTGCTTGCACTTAAGAAATGTCCTCCTGCACAATGATCTGCTTTTCATGATAGAAGAACCACTAGAAAAGGCTCCTAGATGGAATGTTGTTGCATAGGACCGCAAAAAAAGTATCATGAAACTCGTGAAATAGCCACTAAAGTTTAGACTTTGATGGCTACCTCCATGGAACCTCGTCTAAGAGTGCTCTTCTATCATCGTGATCCGTACTCGATGCTTCGTGCACTTAAGAGTCACTTTGCACCTAAGGTCATGTAACACCCCCGAATTTATCACAAATTCGAAGTGCCCGTTATGCATTCCACCACAATCCCAGAATCATTGTTGTGATACACATAACGTAGTTGGTAACCAGTTCCATAGACATTACAATACGATGGTTCAAATACAATGGTCATAGTGACCAAGTTCATATTACAACACAATATAGCAGCGGAAATAACGTCTTCGGGTCCATGCCTTCACCCTACAGGCAATGGCGACTCAGGAGACAATCTTAGTTCTGATACTCCTCTTCATAACCTTCCTCCGGATACTCTTCCCCATAGTCTGGCCAAGTTGATAGCCAGGGACACAGCCATGAGTACATTGGATGCACTCGCAAACCATCTTATAAATGAAATGATGAAGTAGATATGCATTGAGTGATGTTTGGAGTATGATTCCCCTTATAGGTGGCCTCAATTTTATTAGCGACTAAGCAACTACATTGAGTGATGTTTAAAACCAAAGGGAATCTTGGATAAACTCAGCTTGATGCTCTTGTTAAGCAAGATATCACTACACAACTATCATTCTACTCTAGCAATTCAATCATGCAATTTACTTAAAACAAGTAGAATGCAATAGTAAAAATAGGACTTTGGAGTATGATTCAAAAGATGGCTTGCCTTGGTTGGCAAAGTGTCCGGGGTAGTCTTCTTCTTCTTGATAAAATTCCCCCTCAATATCCTCCTCAGCAACACTAGCGTCTAATAACGAATAAACACAAGGCACACAATCACTACACAATGCTACAACACACCAAGCACACATACTTGTTTTCAAACAATAGCATTCATGTTGGATTTTATTGAGTTGGGTTGCAAGGTTTCTTCCAAGTGTGTATCAAGTGTGTAAGTTAGATTTTTCTACCATGTGCCATATGTTGTTTTCTTTTCTAAGCATTGGTATTAAACTAAGGGTATTAGGACTAGTTCAAGTGGAGAGGAATTAATTAAGTAAATTGGTATTGAGGGAAAAACTAATCTAAGGGTATAATAGAGATCTATCATTTTATGCTACAAACTAGGATTGGATTAGGGTTTAATTGATAGCACTAACAAGGTTTTAGTTGATTAAAGTTGAACTAAACAGTAGGTGAGTTAATTAGTGAGTTCATAAACCAAGTTTCAAAATTTTAGGAGGCTTGAACAATTTTCTAGAATTTTCCTAAGATTAATAAGGCTAGGGTCAAAGTAATCTTATTAATTTAAATCACTAACTCAAATTGGATTCTAACTAGTTTCAGAGGCTAGACAATTTCCTAAGCTTTTCAACGCATATTTATTTGCTAAAAACGGATTTCTAAATCTCTTGGAATTCAAGTTTGAAAATCATATCTGAAACATATTTGAAACAATTCAAAATAGGCGGGAAAATAAATAAAAATGAATCGGACCGAATCTAACTGAGCTGGGCCGAATTCAGCAGAAACCCGAACGGGCCAGCCCAGATAACGCTTCGCCCAGGCGGGAAACATTTGAAATCGAACTGACAGGTGGGGCCTACGCGTCAGGTGACTTAAGTCGCCCAAATCGGTACGCTGCCGTTGGATTCTAATCCAACGGCGCGTCTGCGTCGTGCTCGACGGCGAGGGAGGGGGCTCACCGACATCCAGAGAAGAAGACGATGGCGACGGCGACGCGCGTAGAGGAAGCAGGACTTGACGGCGAGGGGCGGAAAAGACTCCGGCGGCACTCCTCCTCCAGTTCCCGGCGTCCGCTTGCCCAACGGGGGTCGAACGCGGTGGCGCCTCCTGCGTCTAGTAGCTCGCCGGCGGAGCTGGCGATGTCGAACGGGAGAGGGCTGGGAGAAGAGAGGGTGTCTAGGGGCTTGCTGGGGATGGGGTGCGTTCGATCGTTTGCTCGGAGGGGGCTTTTATAGGCCAGGATGTCGGGGGCGAGGGTGGCCAGGAGGTGGCCGGAACGGGGGCCCTGGCGACGTGCGACGAGCAACACCGGGCGCGGCGGCCTTGCGCGCGTGCTGGCAGGGCTTGGTCGCGGCGACGGGGCACTGTGGGTAGGCTGTGGCGAGCTCCCGCTGGTCGGCATCGTGCGGAGAGAAGAGAGACAGAGAGGGGGGTCCGGGCGGTTCTTCCTCTTCTCCTCCATGTCTTACGGTCCGGGTCGGGGCAGAGGGGGACTCCACGAGCATGGCTACAGGGCGAGGGCGAACGGAAACAGTGATGATCACAGTAGCTTCGATTTTCTGGATTTTTGCCCACCACGTGTTCGATCAAATGCCCGCAAGAATTCAAATTTCAAATTTTTGAAAACGGCCACTGTAGTTCGTCAACATATTGGACAAGGGTTCCAGGGATATTTTTGTTACAAAGAAAGATGATGTTTTGCAGAAATCATATTTCAAATTTTGGGTATTGTCACTATTTCAGATTCAATCTTTGGCAGATGTTTGGGTTAGGTTAAGATTTGAATTTTAGTTTGAAAATTCTTGCTTGAGTTAGTATGTGACCTGGTCAAGCTCAACTAACTGACCACACCCTTACTTGAGTTACAGATTTCTTATTCTAAGTATCCAAAGTAGGGTAGTCAATAATAATTTCTAGATCAACTTTGTCTTCTCTTTTTCTTTCTTTCTTTTGTTTCTGGTTTCTTTAGCTCTTATAATCCTTCTCTAATGCTTCTGTTTGTTAAGTTTGAATTAACTAAGAATTGCACAACCAATTATAACACACATGAAATCATAAAAGACATATAATAGAAAATATATGCATACATGCAATATGAGTGAAAAAGTTTTAATTGGTCTAAAATTTGGCACTTTAATTAATAGGAAATGGATTACAAATTTTTGGGTTGTTACAGGTCAGGGCGCTAAAGTATCTGTCTGGGCGAGTTCTTCAGTACCAAGATGGAGGAAAACGCGAAAATTGATTGGCACCTGTCCAATATGCATCTGATCTATAGGCGCTTGGTTGATGAATTCGAATGTGAGATCACTGATGAAATTGGAAAGGATGTACTGTTGCAGTCGCTCCCTCCGAGCTACTCTGCATTCGTCGAAGGTTATGTGATGGCCGAAAACAATGATAACTTCCATCAGTGCCTCAGGCAAATCAAGTCTCTAAAAGTAGAGAGAGTTGTAGAAAAGATCGTCAAACCAGAAGGTATATTTGATATGAAATGTTATAAATGTTTCATGAACACATATGCAGTTTTGAAAGTATGAGATACTAATTCCGGTTTTGTTGAAAACAGGATCTGCGGAGTAAAGTGTTCGTGGAGGAGATGGCTATGGCGCCCTGGAGGATGACATGCTTGATGTTTCGCTGGCGCCGATCTACCTCGACATTTATCTTCAAGACTTAGGAATTTGAATAAATTTTTGTAATCAGTTTTAAGACCATGTGATTGTCTCAAATGTATGAGACAAATTTTATTAATGTGTAATGAACAAGTTGGTTGTTTTCGCAATGAATAAAGTCTTTTTGTATGATTATGAATAAAGTTATTCTTATTTATTCTTGTTGATATAGTTTCAAATATTTATAATATAATGATTAAAATCTTTATTATGTATTGTCTGTGCTTAATAATGTTTAAGTTATTTTATGAAAATACTCGTGTGAATTTCATAGAGATGAAATTGAATATATGTTTTGAATTGTATTAATTACATATATGATTGTGGTAATTTCATATCGCTGGAATTAAATGAGTTTTTGATATTCGATCGAATTCACATATGATCCACACTTCATTTATTTGAAATGATTTAAACACTTCGCGCTAAAGTGTAAAATACACAAGTATTGATATTATGCATAAAAGATATGTAGTATTTTGTAAAATTAGAGATATCATTATTTCATGATTTTTTTAAAAGGTTTAGTAGTTATTCAAATTACTAAGTAAGGATTAAATTATTTGATATGTACAAATCGTTTAATGAAATAAAGAAAGATTTGAACTAAGTCAAATTTGAATCGGTCATAAATGACTAAATTCAAAGTTTATGATTTGGAAGAAATTTGATGAATGAGTTCGACAAATAATAATGCTAAACATTTCAAATTGTTGAAAAGTTCACATTTAAAATCATATTCGAACGACATTATTTATTAAAGAAATAAATCATCTGTAGTGGCATAAATTATTGTTTAGAGTGGCACATTAAATAAACTCAATTTAAAATAAATAGGAAGCACTCCCGCGTGGCCTCCCAAAGGGCTGCGTAGGAGAAGGGAATCATCATCGCTGCACGCCGTCGTGCTTTGGAGTTTCCGGATCCCTGTCCAAAGCCGTGTACTTCCGCATCTCGGCTGGAACGGGGATTTCGGGAGTCATCGTTGTCGCTACACGTGTGTGAGTACGCGGAGATGCTGCTCGTGAGGTGCCGGAGTCGTTGCTCCAGGATCTTCATGATCTTGAGGTCGGCTACGTCGTCTTCATCGTCAACGCTTGTGTGGGAGCGTAATCCCCGCGTTTTGGTCTACGAGGGTACATGTTCGAACTCCTACCGTTACAGCATTACTAATAGATAGGTCCTTGCGCATATTTGGGGTTGCGTAGCACATAATTTTTTTGTTATTTCCACCGAACCCCAACAGATACAACATATGTCGGTGTCTTATTTCAAGTCCTTGTGCACTAGGGATCGATACTTCATTAAATTGTGACACTACAACCAATTTAACACCAGTGCAAATAAACAGGGGAGATAAATATGCAGCTATGCAATGATTTCTCCATGGGGGAAATATCAGATGTTAATTTTAAAATTGGTGAAATTAAGGCACCGGGTCGAGATGGTTTTTATTCAAGATTTATCAAAGAAGTGGAAAATATTACGTGGCAATCTAACCCAAGCGGTTGCACATTTCTTCGCCAAGAGAATAATGCCTAAGGCAGTAAAGGACACCTATGTTATCCTCATACCAAAAATTCACAACCAATTTGAGCTTAAAGATTACCGACCGATAGGTTTGTGCAATGTTATAAACAAGGTGGTGGCCAAATTTTTGGTGAATAGACTTTGGCCAATATTGGATGACATTATTTTAGAGAATCACAGTCTGTTTTCTCTCGGGCGTATGATCACAGACAATGCCCTCTTGGCTTTTGAATGCATGCATTACATGGAACACGTTTACTTCTCTTAACTCCTCTTTTTGTTCATATAGGTTAATTTATCAAAAGCCTATGATAGAGTTCATTGGCACTTTTTAAATAGTCCAATGCAAACAATGGTGTTCTCTCACGGTGGGTACAATGGATAATGCCGTGTGTTACCATGGTGAAATATTTGGTCAAATTTAATTGAATATCACTGGAAAAAATTCTCCTTCTTGTAGCTTAAGGTTATCCTTGGTCCCATTTTATCTTCTTATTTGTAGCGGAATGTCTATCTACTATTTCGAGGAATGATGTGAAGCTAAATAGAATTACACCAATCAAGGTGCATCAAAGATCCCCGGGGGTCCCTCGATTATTTTTTTGTGGATGATACTCTTTTATTTTTTGGAGCTACTGAAGAACAAGATATTTCTGTGAGGAATGCATTGGGTATTTATGCTTCTTGTACAGGGCAATTGATGAATCCATCGATGTGGTCTATCTTGTTTAGTGATATGTTGAGGCACCGAGAAGATATGATATGGTTACAAAGTACCAGAACTGATTGGTTGAGAGAAGGAGATCGCGATACTAAAAAATCACTATCATGAGGTATGGAGAGCTCTGAAGAATAAATCGCTAAGTTGCATGATGATAACGGTGTACTCTAGACTACCCCTACAAGGATGCAGCGCATGCCGGTGTCTTATTTCAAGCCCTTGCATACTACGGATCGATCCTTTGTTAAATTGTGACACTATAACCAATCTAACACCAATGAAAATTATAGAGGAGATGAATATGTAGCTATGGAATGATTTCTACATGAAGGATATATCAGATGCTATTTTTAGAATTGTCCCAATTAAGGCACCGGGTCCGGATGGTTTTCATTCAATATTATATCATAGAAATTGGGAATTATTACGTGGCGATCTAACACATGTGGTTGCTCACTTCTTTGCCAAGAGAGTAATGCCTATGGCAGTAGATGACACCTCTATTGTCCTTGTATCAAAAATTGTGAAGCGTCCAGATACACCCATATTTAGAAAAAACTGAGTTACTTATTTTGGGATAGATGGAATACAATTCTTCTGTTTATTTGTTAATTTTTCTGTACCTTTTTTCGTACCTGCTGGGTTTTGCGGACAACTATTTTTGTTTAATGCATCACCTGCTAGGTATCATTTCTGCAAGGTATGTTCATATAAACTTGAGTTTGTCACACTAAAATTCTTTACAAAAGTTAAGCACGCTTACACAAAAAATTGCAACAAACATAGTTAATCGTAGACAAGCCACTATATGCAAGAACATGTTTTCCCAAACTGTTTGGAAAGATGCTAAATTGTATGTTTGGGGAAACACTATTTTTGTCTATTAAGTTGATTTTTCAATCAAATGTATAATTATATATAATACAATGCATATATCGTGAAATATACATGTGCCACTTGAAGTTGCTTTTTTTCCAGGAGATGACCTTCAATCCATTGTATTTGTATCATGGTATGTTCTTTTGCGTTGTGAAGTGGGAATACCTAATATGAGGAGTACAAGAACGAGCGATAGATAAGTTGGGTCACGTTAAATTCCTTATCTTCATGCGCCAAACCAACAGGAATGACATGGGGTTGGATTTTAGCGCCGCACGAGGGCTGGTGTGAATTCCAAGGGGACTAGCTAGGGAACCCTATTTTATAAAAGTTTCGAGTGCGTGTTTTTCTTTCCTTGAATGTATGAGCTTTGGGCAGTTCAATTTTGCATGGTTGCCATATAGGTACTTTCTTATAAGTTAGCTAAAGTGCTTTATGATATTACATGGGTACCACGTAAACTGGCCTTGCTTGGCTAGGTCTAAGGTCTGTCTTTATTAGTTTAAGAGAACAGGAAGTCAATAATATATCTTAAAAATCAGTACCTAGAGGTTATAGGAGGTGTTGAGTTGAGTGCGGATAACAATGAACTAGTGTAGTCTGAACTATCACGGCGCTAGAAATTCCACAAAAATTTGTGAGCTTTATGTCCTTCAAAGGACACAACAGTTCCAGCTGATCTTTTTGTGTGAAACTAGACAACAAGGATGCCTCATTAGTGGTGGCCTCACTCATTTTTAGCATGAGAGCTAAATGGAGGACATCAAGGATGCCAATGAGAGGTATATTGATGCTTTTATTCAGAAGTATCCACATATCCATGCGACTTTGGTTTATGAAGAGCCTAGAATGGAGCATCGGCATCATATGTGGGCGAACTTGGTAGCCCTCAAAGCATCCTCCCCCTTTTGTGGGGAGTTCTTGGAGATTTTAATGAAGCATTATGGTAATATGAACATTGTAGCAACTAGGCTGCGTCTAGAACTACAAATGGCAGGGTTTCAAGATTGTTTGCATGTCTGTGAACTCAAGGACCATGGATTTTCTGGCTTACCATACACATATGATAACAAGTGAGGTGGTATTTGATGTCTCACAGGACCAGTTGGGAAACCCCGAGAGGAAGGTATGATGAGCATAGCAGTAAGTTTTCCCTCAATATGAAACCAAAGTTTAATCGACCAGTAGGAGAAAGAAACCACTTCTGAAGGTTGTTGCTCGCTGACTTTGGCAACGACGCTAGAAAACAAGTTGACAGCGCCTAAACACAGTCGTGTGTGCGGTGTTGGCGCTAGCACCAACGTGGAACCTGCACACAACAAAACCAAACTACTTTGCCCCAACTTACAGTGAGGTTGTCAATCTCACCGGTTTGCTGAAAACAAGGGACTAGACGTATAGTGTGGAAAGAGATGTTTATTTGTGGTGAAGTAAAGTAATGCTTGCGAAAAGTAAATAGTGCTTGCAATAGATGGTAATATAAATGTAAGAGAATGGACCAGGGTCCACAGTTCACTAGAGGTGTCTCTCCATAAAGATAAATAACATGCTGGGTAAACAAATTATAGTTGGGCAATTGACAAAATAAAGAATGCATAACAATGCATGTACATGTCATGAAGATCACTATGAGATTCACTTAGGCATTACAACATAATACATAGACCGTAATCCAACTGCATCTATGACTAATAATCCACCCGCAAGATATCATCCGAACAACCCTTGGGCATTAAGTTGCAAGCAACAGATTATCGCCTTAAGCAAAGTGTGTAATGTAAACAATACAATTATCCTTAAACAAAAGATTGTTGTTTTCTCCCTAGTAGCAACAGCACATCCATAACCTTAGAAGTTATTGTCACTCTCCCAGATTACTAGAGGCATGAACCCACTATCGAGCATAAATACTCCCTCTTGGAGTCACTAGCATCTACTTGGCCAAGATATCTACAAGCAACGGAGAGCATGCAAGATCACAAATAACATAGACATGATAAATCAACAATCTACTTGACATAGTACTCAATATTCACCGAATCCCAACAAACACAACATGTAGAATTACATAAAGATGATCTTGATCATGATAGGTGATACGTCCATATTGCATCACTATTTTGTATCATAATTTACTGTTATTCATTGATATATTTCATATTTAGAGGTGATACTTATGTTGTTTCATATGTTTTTACATGTTTGATGATCATTGGAGAACTTGCTGCCAGAGTCAGGGTTCGGCTGGAAAAAGGACCATCAAGACACCATATTTCTGAAGATCAACAATTCTAGAGAAATACCCAGAAATTCATATATTACCAGAAGATGAAGGTAGCTAGATGGACAAAGCGAGAGGAGCAGCAGGGGGCAACACCACCAGGTGGCGTGGGCCCACCCCTGGCCACGCCGCCCTGTGGTGAGGCCACCCTGGCCCACTCCTACCATAGCCCCCTCGGGTATATTGTTGCCCCCGAAAACCTAAGTGAAGAGGAGGGATCAGAGATAGACATCGCCGCCTCTGCGGGGTGATACGTCTCAAACGTATCTATGATTTTTGATGCTCCATGCTTGTTCTTACACCATTTGCTTAGTGTTTTTTTACACTTCGTGGCGTTTTTATGCATTTTCCGGAACTAACCTATTAGCAAGATGCCACAGTGCCAGTTCCCTGTTTTCTGCTATTTTTGTGTTTCAGAAAAGTTACACAGGAAATATTCTCGGAATTGGACGAAACAAAAGCCGAACGTCCCAATATTAAACGAAGCTTCCAGAAGACCGAAGAGGAGACGGAGACGAGCCAGAGGCTGGCCTCACCACCAGGGGGTGCGGCCCAGGCCCTGGCCGCGCCGCCCTATGGTGAGACCGCCCTGGTCCACTTCTGACGCTGCCCCTTCGCCTATAAAAACCCCCCAACGGGAAAAACCTAAACACCCGATCAATTTTCCAGAAACACATCGTGCTCCGTCACCGTCGTTTACCCGAGATCGGGAGGGTCCAGAAGCTCTTCCCAGCACCCTGCCGGAGAGGGGAATCACCACCGGAGGTCTTCTTCATCGCCATGCTTGCCTCCGGCGCGATGAGTGAGTAGTCTACCTTGGACTATGGGTCCATAGCAGTAGCTAGATGGTTGTCTTCTCCACCATGTGCTTCATGTTTAGATCTCGTGAGTTGCCTTACATGATCGAGACTATCTTTATGTAATTCTACATGTTGTGTTTGTTGGGATCCGATGAATATTGGTGTTATGATTGAGTTGATGTGCTGAATATTATCTTACGTTATCTCTATGTTGTTTATGATCTTGCATGCTCTCTGTTGTTAAGCTATCGTGGCCAAGTAGATACTAGTGACTCCAAGAGGGGGTATTTATGCTCGATAGTTAAGTTCATGCCTCTATTTAATCTGAGGGAGTGACAGAAACCTCTAAGGTTGTAGATGTGTTGTTGCCACTAGGGAGAAAACAACATTATTATGTCCAAGGACATATGCTTTGTTTACATTACACACTTTGCTTAATGCAGTTATCTGTTGTTCGCAACTTAATATTCACGGGGTCCTCGGATGATTCCCCGTGGGTGGATTATTAGTCATAGATGCAGTTGGATGGCGGTCTATGTAGTTTGTTGTAATGCCTAGAGTAAATCTCATAGTGTTCCTCTTGACATATGCACGTTATCTTTATTCTATCAATTGCCCAACTATACTTTGTTTACCCAGCATGTTGTTATTTATCTTATGGAGAGACACCACTAGTGAACTGTGGACCCCGGTCCGATTTCCTTTACATTGCTATCACCTATTTACTTTACTCGCACTGTTTACTTTCTCGCATACTACTATTGCTTTCCACTCGATACGCTCATTCCTTTGTTTACAGCAAACCGGTGAGATTGACAACCTCGTCGTAAGTTGGGAGCAAAGTTCTTGGTTGTGTTGTGTGCAAGTTCTGTGTTGCTACTAGTTGAAGACGCGCTAACAAGCATCGTTAACGGCGCCCTTGTTGGAGTGTCACTAAGCTAGCAAGCATCACCTTCTGGAGTTTGGCTTTTTCCTATTGGACGATTAAACCTTGGTTTCTAACTGGGGGAAAACTTGCTGCTGTGCTCATCACACCTTCTCTTAGGGTTTCCAACTGGCCGGTCATTTACATCATCAACACCGCGCCGCCAACAAGTTTTTTGGCGCCGTTGCCGAGGAAAAAGAAGACTTCTGCAAGGGGAGTTTCGCACGCACATCCTTTACTTTGTTTTAAGTTTTGCTTTACTTTATTTTTACTTGCTTTGTTTTATCAAAAACACACAAAAATAGTCTCCTTTATAGTTGCTTTTATTTACTTGCTTTTAGTTTTGTTAGAATGAGTAATCCTGAAGTTGAAGTTCGTACTTTTAAGCAACAAGGGGGAGAAAGTTTGAAAGATGCTTGATACCGTATTAGCAATTCTCATCATAGGTGTACAAATAAGCATTCTACCATGATCCTCCTTAGAAATTTTTATGTTGGCATATCTAGTTGGAATAGGTATGTTCTTGATACTCTTGCAGGAGGTAATTTTCTGGGTACTCCCGCTCTTGAAGCATGCACGTTAATTGAAAGTTTAGTGGGAGTACCACCTATTCATGTTGTTAAAACTGAGGTCACTTTGGAGGAAGTTTTATAAAAGCTTAGCTCTTTAGAAAAAAGTTTGCCAAATATCCTTGATAATGCTAGCCGTTTTAATGAATTGATAGAAAGTATCGGTAAGAGAATCACCGTTTTAGAGGCTAGCACTACTCTTGATAGTCAAAACCTTAGGATTGGGAAACTGGAGGAATCTATGGAAACTTTAAGTTCAATTTTCTCTTCTCTTAAGTTTAAGAAGGAGAAAACTTTTGTTGGAAAAGAGCAAAAATTTATGTATGTTCCCAAGGTGTCTGTGCCTAAACCGCAGCATGTTTTTAAGATTGGTAAGACTTTTAGTTCAACTAAGAGTGACTTGCAGGTTGAATCATCTTTGGGAACCTCTAAAGTGCCTAGTGTGGTAAGTGGTGATCTTGAGGAAATAGTTGATCTTAATGCTTCTTTCAAAAATACTTGATTCGCACTTTCTGCGCCTAGCTCAAAGGCGTTAAAGAAAAGCACTCTTGGGAGATAATCCAATGTTTTATTTTCAGTTCTTTTTCTTTTATTTGAGTCTTGGAAGTTATTACTACTGTAATAACCTCTCCTTATCCTTTTTATTTCGTTGTTGTGCCAAGAGAAGCCTCTAATTTGAGTGAGGTAAGATTTGGGGAAGTTGCTGTCCTGAAACAGATTTCGGTGCTGCACCGTAAAAATTCGTGAAATTTTTCTGTATATCTTTTTGACCTACGATTTCTTGTGTATATGCCCCAGGTTATATCCAAACTTTCATTAGTTTAACACTTTTTGATTTGAGCAACAGAAAACCCTCTAAAAATTTGACCTTTGTCAGCTGTTCTGTTTTGACAGATTTCTGCCACTAGTTTTGTTCGCCTCTTGATCGCTTTATTTTTGAGTTCTTTTAATCACGGAACTTTTGGCGAAGTTGCTACAGTAGTATATGCTTTATGTGTGGTGGTTTTGAGTTTAAATCTGAACCAAAAAGGGTTGATTAATTATTATGCTTACACTAATGTTGCTAATAGAATTGTGTTGAGTTTTGTATGAAGGAAATTTTCAAGTGTAGGGATTGGAGAATGATGAGATGAGTTGAAGAATAGACAAAAGCTCAATCTTGGGGATGCCCATGCACCCCAAGAAATATCCAAGAGGTACAAGCGTCAAAGCTTGGGGATGCCCCCGAGGCACCCCTTCTTCATCGGCAAAAATCAGGTCACCTTTCAAAACACTATATTTTTATTGCTTCATGCACTATGCATTTTTCTTGGAGCGTCAGTTGTTTTAGTTTTCAGTTTTGTTTAGTTTTGTTTGCTGAAATAAATGGTTGGACCCTAACAAATTTCTTTTGGAGAAGTTGCCTTGCTTTTCATTTGCCAAGAACACTCCGTTTTTCACTCTTATCGTTCAACGAGTGTTCTCTTTTTCTGCTACTGCGTTTAGCTTTTATTTTTCGTCTTGATTTTTGTTCAGATCTTCTTATATCTTTGCATCAAGGTGTATTTTGACCTCTGATCCATGTTGGTATTCATCAAAATCATTATTTCAAAAAGGTGCGAATGGTGTTGGAAAAGAGAAAAAGTTTCATGCAAAAAAAAAGTGGTACAAAAAGAAGCTTGTGTAGACTGCGGCCTAGGCTTTTGCATGTCGTGCTTGATGTCTTTTTGATAGTATGCTTAGTGGTTTTGCTGTAGCATGACTTGTCTCAAATGACTGAGATTGCTTAATGAGCCTTTCAAAAAAATCATGCGTTGTTTTTATTATTTGGAAGCATTATTTTGGTTTTCTCCTTGATGCTTTATTTGGGTTGACTTGGCGCATGCTCACACATGTTAGACTCATACAAAGTCGCCATAAGCCTCTATGATCATTTAGTTTTTGACTTTTGATGACATCTTGTGCTTCTCTTAATGTTGTTTTGTCGCTTTGCATGATTATGGCCGTTAATTGCTCTCTTAGTTGGTCGCTCCCAGTCTTTTACTAGCCCTCATTTTGTACTGAGTATGAGCTCTACTCGTGCATCCAACTCCTAAAAACCAAGTTGTTCTAATGTGTCCACCATACATACCTATTAGCAATTTGCTATTCCAAAGTACATTTGACTTGCTTTTATCTATCCTTCAAATTAAACTCTTTTTGGTGTTATGCGAAAATTGGTCAGTAAAGCTCTCACGAACCTGATGGCACACTTTACTTTTCTCGTTCTTAAAATTTTGACATTGTGGCTATGTTATGTTGAGTTGTTATGCTTGCAAGTTGTAAGTTGGAAATTAGCCAAACCATGCCATCATGGGGTAAGCTTTCAACATTGCTCTTCTTATTTGAGTTGATATCGTGATCTTTTGTTTATGGATACTCGCGATGTGAAACAAGTTGGGAATCTTGCGGGATCATGGAGTTCTTATATATATTAGGGAAACGCCTGGGCCGCTAATCTAAGCCATGCATAATTCATGGTGGAAATTTACAGCATGCCCATAGTGGACATTCGACGACGCATCTCAAAATAAAAAGCTATACCAATGGTAAATAAAAGAGATGTCGAGGTGTTCATTGTCTGTTTGTCTTGTCATTTTGATGTGGGCTTGTTCCATGTCATCGGGCAGTAGGTACCCCGTTGGTGGTTCTCGATGATACACATATATTTACAATGACAAGACCTTGCTTGGGACTCTAAGTCGAGTAGCATGAGGTTTGGGTATTCGTACTTCACGGGACACAAGGTTTTCAACTTATGATTTGTCAAGCATATGCTTCATAATTGTACTCGCATTAACTTTAACCATTCAAGATGCTTATGATGGGGCAATGAGAGCTCAAAGCTAGTAAGTACCATAATTTTTGAAGGTTTATAAAACTTGCAATCACTACTTCCCTCTGCGAAGAGCCTTTCTTTTACTTTTATGTTGAGTCACCACCTTCTATCTTTATGCACCGTCTAAGAGAGCATAGTTGTCATTCTTAGTATAATGTGCATTGTCCCAAAGTTTTCATTGATTGATTCATGATTTTGGTTTCACTTGTTCTTAAATTATTTGTATCTAGTCGCCCTCTTAAACTTGAAGGTGTCCTATGTATTTATGTTTTGCTATTCCATGAAGGACAAGCTGAAAACCATTTGCTATGTTTTTCCATATGATTTGAACACATGTTTGACTTTCAATGTTTCATTTTCATGATCTTTGTTTGTGTTCTTTTTCATGTTATAACATGGTTGCTAAGTTTCTTCTATCAAGATTATATCTTTCATGCCCATGTTTTAAGTTCTTTTGATCCCAGCACTCAATGCTTACATAGATGATCAAGATTGTGTAGGTGCGTGTCACCTCAAAAATTATTCTTTGTTATCAATTACCTACTCGAGGACGAGCAGGAGTTAAGCTTGGGGATGCTTGATATGTCTCAAACGTATATATACTTTTTGATGCTCCATGCTTGTTCTTACACCATTTGCTTAGTGTTTTGTTACACTTCGTGGCGTTTTTATGCATTTTCCGGAACTAGCCTATTAACAAGATGCCACAGTGCCAGTTCCCTGTTTTCTGTTGTTTTTGTGTTTCAGAAAAGTTACACAGGAAATATTCTCAGAATTGGACGAAACAAAAGCCGAACGTCCCAATATTAAATGAAGCTTCCAGAAGACCGAAGAGGAGACAGAGACGAGCCAGAGGCTGGCCTCACCACCAGGGGGCGCGGCCTAGGCCCTGGCCATGCCACCCTATGGTGAGGGCCACCTGGTCCAGTTCTGATGTTGCCCCTTCGCCTATAAAGACCCCCCGACCGGAAAAACCTAAAGACCCGATGAATTTTCCGGAAACACATCGCGATCCACCGCCGTCATCGACCCAAGATCGGGAGGGTCTAGAAGCTCTTCCCGGCACCCTGCCGGAGAGAGGAATCGCCACCAGAGGTCTTCTCCATCGACATGCTTGCCTTCGGCGTGATGAGTGAGTAGTCTACCTTGGACTATGGGTCCGTAGCAGTAGCTAGATGGTTGTCTTCTCCACCATGTGCTTCATGTTTAGATCTCGTGAGCTGCCTTACATGATCGAGACTACCTTTATGTAATGCTATATATTGTATTTGTTGAGATCCAATGAATATTGGTGTTATGATTAAGTTGATGTGCTGAATATTATCTTATGTTATCTCTATGTTGTTTATGATCTTCCATGCTCTCCGTTGTTAGTAGCTATATTGGCCAAGTAGATACTAGTGACTCCAAGAGGGGGTATTTATGCTCGATAGTTGGGTCCATGCCTCTATTTAATCTGATGGAGTGACAAAAACCTCTAAGGTTGTAGATGTATTGTTGCCACAAGAGAGAAAACAACATTCTTATGTCCAAGGACATATGCTTTGTTTACATTACACACTTTGCTTAATGCAGTTATCTGTTGTTCGCAACTTAATATTCACGGGGTCCTCGGATGATTCCCCGTGGGTGAATTATTAGTCATAGATGCAGTTGGATGGCGGTCTATGTATTTTATTGTAATGCCCAGAGTAAATCTCATAGTGATCCTCTTGACATATGCACGTTATCTTTATTCTATCAATTGCTCAACTATAATTTGTTTACCTAGCATGTTGTTATTTATCTTATGAAGAGACACCACTAGTGAACTCTACTAGAAAAAAGCTTACCCGTAGCGCACCTAATATGGCTACCCGTAGCACATATGTCGTGCGCTACGGGTAGCACGCCACTAGTAAAAAAATACTCGTAGCGCATGTGTGGTGCGCTACGGGTAATATGCATACCCATAGCGCATGTATATCTTGTGCGCTACAGGTATGCATATTACCCATAATGCACCAGACACACATGCGCTACGGGTAATATACATACCCGTAGCGCACCAGACACATATGCGCTACGGGTAATATGCATACTCGTAGCGCACCAGACACACATGCGCTACGGATACCCGTAGCGCACCAGACACATGCGCTACGGGTATTATTTTTTTGATTTAAATAAATATGAAATCTAACAGCAATATATATGTACTTTGCTTTTAGCACAATATCACACTTATGATTCAACACAGAATAAAAGATCACACAATAATCAATTGCATCCATATATTGATAACATAGTTGTTCATTCATAACAGCCAATAGTTTTACAACATGAAGTAGCTCATTCACTCTAGAAAAACTAAGGTTCAAACGTATCGAAGGCTACAACAGGCTAGCTACATATAGAAGCATTATTTATGGTTCTTCATCAAAGATCAATTCCCCGTACTTGATTAGCAACATGCTGGCATGATGAGAGAATACCACTATGTTCTTCAACACTGTCAATGGAGTACATAGGTATGAGTCTCAAATTTAACGCATCAAACAAGTAGACTCAAAGTATTGTTGCACTTTAAGATAATGTATATAAGTAGCAGAATTCACAAGATAAAACCACTTAGATCAGATCTTCACAAAGTGTTCTCTAGCTCATCTCTTTGTATTGGATACAAGATATTCACGTACTAGAATTCCTGACTTGTCATATATCACCTAAAGTGAAACAAATGGTTAAGTAGACTCAAATGGTTAAGTATACGTGACCATGAAATTCATGTATCTCTCCAGTGTATGAAGTAAGATTCATACCACTGATGTATCAACTATCAATAGGTGCAGCACAAAATATTCTAGAAAGATATGAAACTTAATTAAATATCTAACTAAAAGAAGCACTGACATCATACATATTATACAACAGATCACATGATTTGGGAGCTCATAGTTGTAGACAATAATAAGAAGAAATAAAAGTGTGCACCTGTTGTCTGTTAGCAAGCATGCTCATACAGCCTACAAATATAGAAGTGGTGTCAAGTTGCGTTATGGAAAATAAATCAGACAGGAAGACAAGCATATTATTCCGCTTCAACTATCCAACACGAACACACTGAAAACCTGGACATTTATTTAACACGAAAATGACCAAAAATTGATCATCAAAATATCAAGTACATGCCACACCACAGAGTGAGCAATACAGTGACCAGTATAGCATAAAATCTGTGGGAAATAAAACCCATACCTTCTGGATGTTGTAAGCTCGTGGTAATCTATGAAGACCCACATGTGCTTGGAAAGATCTTGGACAAACCAGTTCGAGATGTCCTGATCCAACCTTCTGTGTAAACAAAATAAATGCCTGCTGGCAAAATCAAGACTATTTGGAAACTTTTCTAGCAACTAATCGCATGGCAAACTTGTGTCTGTTTGAGCAAGACATGATTTCAGAAAACATCGCAGCTAGCTAAACAGGTGCCAATATTGTGTACAATGACACATGAGCAATGAAACCATGGTGAACGACATACTACACCAAGTAATAAAACAATATAAACAATTATGATGAGAGTAGAATATGGAGCAGTGGTGGCTTTGAAACAATTTACAAGGTAAGGGTCAAAATTAGTGTTGTGAAACCAGAAACTGGACAGAGCATGGTGAACGAGATACCACACCAAGTAATAAAACAGTACAAACAATTATGATGACAATAGAATACCGGACACTGCAGCTCGTCGGCGTCGCCGGACACTGCAGCTCCACAGCGTCGCCGGAAACTGCAACTCGTCGGCGTCGCCGCCGGACACCGCAGCTTGCCGGCGTCACCGGACACTGGAGCTCTTTGGCGTCGCCGGACACTGCAGCTCGTCGGCGTCGCCGGACATTACAGCTTGTTGGCGTCGCCGGACACGGCAGCTCGCCGGACACCGCAGCTCATCGGCGTCGCCGGACACCGCAGCTCGTTGGCGTCGCCGGACACCGCAGCTCATCGGCGTTGCCGGACACCGCAGCTCATCGGCGTCGCCGGACACCGCAGCTCATCAGCGTCGCCGGACACCGCCTCAGCCGCCAAGATGGACATTGATCTGAACTTCAGTCCTCCGCAAGGCGAGGATGATGGAGTACCTGAAGATGTACAAGAACATGGTCAGGATGACAATGTGGGCGATGAAGCAGCAGGTAAATTTGATGATTCTTACTTTAGTATAGGAGCGCTCTCCAAGTCATTGCTAGTTGCTTAACTCTTCATTGCAAGAGAAATGAGCTGCAAGAAAGACAGGCTACAGCTTCAGAATATGGATTTTCATGGTCTTCCTCTTGAGAAAAAGAACAAAGAGAAGATCAACATGAACAACCATGTTACATATCTAACAAGATGTAGAGATTATCATTCCTACAATTATGATACTCTATATATATTTATAGCAAACAGAGAGAGTATGATTGCCCCCCAAAGAAATTGGGGCATATCTTTATTTACCCCAATCTTAGAAACGTAGAGTAGGATGGAAATGTCTGGTTACAGCAACACAAGCCATGCCGGCTACCATGGAGTGAAGTGAGAGTACAAATATAAGATGTGCTCACAAAATGATGCGTCCACTAGAGAAGATCTACATATTATTATACCCTACAAGATTCTATAGAAGCAGGTGAAAAACAGCACTAAAAAGTTCCAGTGGTTGCGTACCATTAGATGAGTATGTCTGCTGAGCACCCATATTCTTCTTGTTAGCTGCAGGCCCTATCCTCATATGTCTCGAAGACAACTGCACTCCATTCAGCAGCCAAATCACCAACAAATATGTTGTGATCAGAACCATCATCACCACACTTGTCACCAGCGCTAGCAGAAGCCCAGTTTAGCTTAAAAACCATAACCCTCAGGCTGCCCAGTTGATTTGTTGCGGATAACTTTCACTGAGACGACCTGCAATTTCTAGAGAGCATTAATAGCCATACAGAAAAAAGTAGAAGCAGGCAGGTTAGTACAGAGTGGGTTCAAGATATAAGCTAGATGCAATACCATGATCTGCAGCATACATAAGTTATTTTGTTGTTAATTATCATGAGCATGCAAATATTAATTGAACTACTCTTGTTGCAGGTTTTGAGCGCCGTAGCCATGCTGATCTGCCAGAGACACACAAATTTGGGGCATATCTTGCGCTGAAAATACTAAGCACTGATAGAGAAATTGTGAAGAAAGATAAAGAGCTTGTGGCTAAATTTCTAAGCACCATTGGCTTGTGGCTAAATACCCCCGCGTCGCTCCCCAGCGACACCGGGGGCGCACACCGCCGCCACAACACCAAGCTCGCCCTCCGGCGCTCCCCCGCCGCCGCTGCCGCCGGCTCCTGCGCCGCGGTGGTGGCGGCCCCCCCGCTGCCAATGGTGCCGGGGGAGGTCCTTTCTCTTGTTGTGGCGTCGGCGCTTGTCAGCTTTGACTGGGGACGAAGAAGGCGGCTCGCCGGCGCAGGCAAGCCGGGGCAGCGGCCCCGGAGACGCGGTGGAGGTGGGGGATGAGGACCGCCGGCTCCTCGGCGCGTCGGTCGCGCGGAGGCTGCAGATCGAGTCTGCGCCTTGATCTGCCGGGATTGGCGGCTCCTGCGGGGACCACCGTGCATTGCAGGCTGGCCGGGGCGCGGCGGATCCGGCCGGTGCCTGCAACTCCGAGGTGGAGGTTGTCTCGGAGAGGGTGATGGCGAGGCGGCGTCGCCTTTGGCCGGCGTGATGTGCAGATCCGCCGCCGGTGCATCTCGTTGGTGGTGGCACGATGTCGTGGTGATGTCCAGCTACTGTCCGTGGTGGTGTGCAAGGCCAGGCATCCTGCTCGACACGCTGTGGTTCGGCTTTGATGTGGTGGTTGGCCGGCTGCCGGTGGTGGCCGGCTTGCTGGAGCTGGTGGTGATAGTGGTCGTTGGTTTGTTCCGGGTGAAAGCCTTGCACTGACCTCGGTCGGTGCCGGCGACGACGGCGTCCTAGGACGTCGTTCCCCTCCTTGGAGGCGTCGTCGTGGAGCGCCAACCGTCCATCTATTACTCCAATTCCCCAAGTTCTCCGGGTGAAAACCCAGCTTTGTCTTTGATAAAGCGGGCGACGGCGGCGGCTTCGTCGTTCCTTCCTTGGGGGCGTCGCCTTGGAGTCTTGGTACTTTTGCCGGCCTATGTGTTGCCAAGCTAGTGTGCCCGTCGGCGTGGGTGCGGTGGATGTCGAGGCGGCGGCCTCGAGGTTGTTCTTGCATGTTGGGGCGGCGGCTCCGAATTGCTGTGCGGTTGCGACCCTATGATGTGGGGTGGCGGCTTGACAGAGTGGGGGTGGCGATCTGGTGCTACGAGGGTGGCAAGGTCTGTCGGCTCGGGCAATTGCAGCTTTGGGCTGCTTTTGCTTGCATGTCGGGGTGGCGGCCCCGGACTTGGCGCGACGGCCGTGGTCTACAGGCAGATGATTCTGTGCAACTTGGGTTGCGATAGTCTGGGTTGTGCGGCGTTGCGGCTCGTGTGCGAGCGGTGGATGTCGGGGCGGCGGCCCCGGAAGGTGGTGATGATGGGTTGTGCAGGGGTGGTGGCCCTTGGCTGAGGTTCTTGTTGAGCTGTTGGGTGGTCGGCTTCTTCATCAACGTCGGAGCGTCCCGTGTCTGTTCCTCCCATAGCAGTCACGGCGTTTCTGTCTTCGGCTTGGGTGTGAGGTCGTCTTATCTTCTGTGTGGTGTGCTTGGGCTTGGCCCTTGTTGTTCGGGTGTTTGGGTGGGGCTCGGTCCCTGTTGTATCGGTTTTAGCCCGGTTTTCCGTTAATTAACTGGGCAACTCTCTTCTCCTTAATTAATGGATAGGCAAAGCTTTTGCCTCGCTTAAAAAAAAAAAAAAAGTACAACCGTCAGAACCGTGGAGATGATATGGAAAAGTGCAAGAGAACAAGAGGAAAAGGTACTAAAAGGAGAAGACACATGGGCAAGGAAAATTTGCTAAATGAGGGTGAGCTTCCTATGACACTAGCTTGGTTGAAGAAGGCACTAGAGGTAAAGGCACTAAAAGGAAAAGACACTAAAGGAAAAGGCACCTTATATTGTTCATTGTGTATAAAAATATATTGTTGTGTTATGTTTTGTCTCTTGCATTTATATACTGCAAGGTTACCATATGAATTGACATGGAAAAGTATCCTAGACAGCAGCTTATACTGTGATATATTGTTGTGTTCATTTGTAATAACTGGAGTATTTTTGCAAGCACCAAGAAACATTCTATTATGTGTTAACTGATGCTCAGCTTCCAATCAAGTCACAGCAAATTTACTCAGCTTAACTAGTTTGTGTGCTCAAGCAAACGTTGTCTAAGTAGTTCCTCAAAAGATCTATGCTCAGGGCTCAGCTAAATTATAACCGTTGCACCATAGAAATGCAGATCTTTTTAGTCACTAAGAGAAAAGGAAGGACAAATCAATCAAAAGCCAGGTTTGTACAAAAATTATAGAACCTGCATGCTTGAAGATTTAAATCTGTTTAGCTTGATAATGATGCATGTCAGGTGGAATGATTTACAGGTTATCAAGTTACCTGTACTAGTATGTAAGAGGCCAGCTAGGTGGCAGCTCAACTAAACTACTCCATAGCCTACCTCATGCAGCCACATAAACAGTCCAATGCAGATTCACATATTAATAGAAATTTAGGTTAAACCCATACGGATTATCAAAGAGCTCCCTTGTTCAGACTAGACAGAAGCTCCATTCAGGTGAAGTGCTATAACAGAAATCACACAATCACAACTCAGATCTACCACCGACCACAGCAAAACAGAAATTGTCCCTAACATTAATTCTAAATCCATAGCTACATAATGACGGGGGCAATCCATGGCATGAAAAAAGAGGGATTGGTGCGTAGGGAAGTAACTCACGTGTGCACTCGACGTGCTGCACGACCTGGGTGACACAGTTTATGCAGGCGACGGGTGAGAGATCTCTCTTGTACTACGCCAGCGCGTAGACCTGCTGGTAGCTGGTGACGAAGAAGCCCCCAGCGCTGGTGCTGACCCCGGCCTCGAGCTGCATGAAGGCGGTGCCTCGGCGCACCTGGAGGTCCCTGCCTCCGTCGCCGGAGTTGCTGGAGTCACCGGTGCCGCAGATCTTGAAGAGCATCTGGACGCGGGAGACCTGGGGAAAGCCCGCGACCTCGTAGAGCGTGAGGCATCCATCTCCTCTCCCGCGATTTGGTGGCGTCGGTGAAGAACGAGGACGGCGATCTGGCGCTTATCCTTGCCGCCGAAGAGCAGATCAAGCAGAAAAAATCGACCTTGACCGTCGGTGTGTTCCAGCAACCTTGAGGAGGGGGAGGAGGTGGCGGCAGAGCGTCGTGGGAGAAGAAATACGGCGGAGGCATGGGGCTGAGAGCAAAGCAGTGGCGTGGGGAGGGGGTGGATGGGAGGCGGAGAGCAAGACGGCGGCGTCTTCATCGGGGAGAGGAGAGGGGGAGCGAGGAAGACGAGTGGGGATTTTTTTGTCGGTGGGAGGACGGTGGGGTTTGTCGGGGTTTGTTTCGGGATGTTTTTATAAATTGTACGGCGCGAAGGGTATTTCGGGCCGGAGGGAGTAAAATATTTTGACTCTACGCGCGCGATATGTCTGAACCGCGCCAAAATTTTCGGCACCCTTTACGCGTTTAGCCGTAGCATCGACGGGTGCTGCGCTACGGGTAAGATTAACCATAGCACATTAGGGAGTGGTGCGCTTCGTATATTTGCAGTAATAGTTAACTAGCGCATTAGGGAGAGGTGCGCTTCGTATATTTGCAGTAATAGTTAACTAGACTAGCAGCCACTTCTAGACACAACCACCTATTTACTCCAGTGGCTTCGGCGAAAACTATTCAGCAGAGGCAGCCAGGGTTCGAGTCCTGGTTGCCCCATTTTTTTTTATTTTTTAAAATCTTTTTTAATATGTAATAAAATTCCAATAAATGTTAAAATGTTCAAAACTAAATAAACACTTTTATTTTTTAAAATGTAATAAAATTCCCATAAATATTAAAATGTTCAAAACTAAATAAGCACAAATAATATAATATTTCATTCATGCCTAAAATAATATATCATTCAAAATATCTCCGAAAATTACATGTCTGCTTGAGAAAATTACATGTCTAAAATTACATGCCTGAAATTATATATCATGCCTAAAATTATATATCATGCCTAAAATTATATATCATGTCTAAAATTATATGCCGAAAATTATATATCATGCCTAAAATTACATATCCGAAAATATCAGGAATAATATATCATTCATTCAAAATAATATATCATTCATGTCCACACTTACCCGCAGCGCATGTATATCACATGCGCTACGGGTAAGTGTGGGCAGAGCTCCCCATCTGGGTCTATATATACCCGTAGCGCATTTTATATATAGTGCGCTGCGGGTATGTGACATACCCGCAGCGCATATACACACATGCGCTACGGGTAAATACCCGCAGCGCACCATATATACGGTGCACTACGGGTAGCTGTACTACCTATAGACGTTTTCCTAGTAGTGATGGACCCCGGTCCGATTTCATTTACATTGCTATCACCTATTTACTTTACTCGCACTGTTTACTTTCTCGCATACTACTATTGCTTTCCACTCGATACGTTTATTCCTTTGTTTACAGCAAACCGGTGAGATTGACAAACTCATCGTAAGTTGGGAGCAAAGTTCTTGGTTGTGTTGTGTGCAGGTTTGATACGTCCACAACGTATCCACTTTCCCGAACACTTTTGCTATTGTTTCTCCTCTAATTTGTGTGTTTTAAATGCAACTAACACGGACTAACGCTGTTTTCAGCAGAATAGCTCTGGTGACTCGTTTTTGTGCAGAAATCCAACTTTCAGTAAAAATTTGGGAAAAATTATCAAAAATCATATTTCACCAGAAGACCCACGGAGCCAGAAGACGAGAAGGAGGGGAGGCTCGAGGGCCCCACAAGCACAGGGGGCGCGGCCCAGCCCTGGCCGCGCCCACCTGGCGTGAGGGCGCCTCGGTCGTCCCCTCGGCCTCTCCTTTCGCCTAAATATACCCCCTGACTCGATTATATCGAGGAGACGGCATTTTTCCCATATAGACTTCCGCTGCGCCGCCACCATTAGAAACCACGATTCGGGACCAGAAACTCCGTTCTGGCACCCTGCCGGGACGGGGATTTGGAGGAGATCTTCATCACCATCATCACTGACGTCACTCCATCGACCATCCATGACTCCCCCATCCATGTGTGAGTAATTCCCCCACTATAGGTGAGGGGATGGTAGGGATTGGATGAGATTGATCATGTAATTTGATATGAGATTGTTAGGGCATAGTGCCTAGTATCTTTATTTAGTGCCTATGACATTGTTGCAACTTGTTGTGCTTAATGCTTGTCACTTTGGGCCCGAGTGCCATGATTTCAGATCTGAACATGTTATTATTTCTATGATGATACTTGTTGTTTATGATCTTACCTACAAGTTGTATACACATATTGTTGTCCGGAACCCGAGGCCCCAAAGTGATAGAAATTGGGATAACCGGAGGGGATGGCTATGATGTGAGGATCACATGTGTTCACTGAGTGCTAATGCTTTGCTCTGGTACTTTATTAAAAGGAGTACCTTAATTACCAGTAGTCTCCCTTGAGGCCCTGCTGCAACAGGCTGGTAGGACAAAATATGTCGTGCAAGTTTCTCCTTGTGAGCACGTACGACTATATACGGAACACATGCCTATGATTGTTTGTACTAGGATGCTTTATCATTATTTATCTTCAATGCCCATGTCTCATTGATTTCATGAACTATCTTATCCATGCAACGCCCGTACATCCATCCCTATGCCTACAGTATTTGTTCCTACTGTTACTATTACCGCTGTTATTTTACTACTGTTGTTACTGTTTCACTACTATCACCACTATAAAACTGTTGCTACGGATAAACCACTGCGAGCAAGATTGTTTCCAGGTGCAGCTGAATTGACAACTCATCTGTTAAGGCTTACATATATTATTTGGCTCCCCTTGTGTCGAATCAATAAATTTGGGTAATACTTCCCTCGAGGACTGTTGCGATCCCCTATACTTGTGGGTCATCAAGACTATTTTCTGGCGCTGTTGCCGGGGAGCATAGCTTTATTTGTAAGTTCACTTGGTATTCATATTGTTCGCTGCAATCCTTTCATCATGGGTAAACCTCGTGATGGAAAAGTTCCTATATTGCCATCCACTACAAGAAGAGGTACAACTCTTAACACTTCTGTTGCTCTTGATTCACCATCTGTTATGAGTAAGTTGCTTACACCACCACATGCACACGCTACTGCTACTACTTCTGCTGAGTCTGAAAATGCCACTGATAATTTAGATGATACTTCTACTGTGCTTGATGAGAGTGGTTCACTAGGTTCCTTTTTAGATGCTACTATTGCTAGAGCTAAGTTGGGAAACACCATTGTTACACCTGTTAGTTCACCTGAGTCTAGGAAATGTCCTAGTGATGATTTTGATGATGCTTATATTGAGCTTAATGATGATTTTATTGCTGAAGCACGTGCTACTCGTAATGCTGTTGAGGTTAAAGAACTCCTTGCTAGACGTACTGTCAGATATAATTTGTCTCCTGATCCTAAGTTTGCTGCTTCTCCCATAAATATTAGAGACAAGGATTATGATTTCTCTTTGGATTTATCTTACATATCTATTATTGAGAAAACTCCTTTTTGTGGTACTAAACATGAGAGTGCTATGGAGCACATGAATGAGCTTTCTACTTTGAGTAACTTATTTTCTGATGATATTAAGCTCCGCACTTACTTTGTTGCTAAGATTTTTCCTTTCTCGTTGAAAGATGCAGCTAAAACTTGGTTTAATAACTTGTCTCCTGGATCTCTTAATAGTCCTATTGCTTTGGTTAATGCTTTCTTTCAGAAATATTTTCCTGCTAGTGCTCAACATGCTGCTGTGCAGAAAATCTTTGATTTTGAACAGGGAAAAGGGGAGATATTGCCTGAATCTTGGACAAGGTTTTGTTCTTTAATTAGAGCTTTACCTAAAGAACCATTGCCTAAAAATGAACTCCTTGATATATTTTATAATGGACTAACTGATGAATCTAAGACATATTTGGATAGTTGTGCTGGTTGTGTTTTCAGGGAAAGAACTCCGGCTGAAGCTGAAGAATTAATGGCTAAAATAAGTCGGAATCATGACGATTGGACTCTAGTTGAGCCAACACCAGCACCATAACCTGCGCCATCTACAGAGCCTACACCGAAGAAGAGAGGGATGATTGAACTAAATGATGAAGTGATGAGGGAAGCCAAGAAATCTCTTAAGGAGAAAGGTATTAAGGCCGAAGATGTGAAGAATTTACCTCCTATAGAAGAATTATGTAAGCCAATCCCTCACTCATCTACTATTGAGGTACACTCTCTCCAACGCTTTGATGAAAGAGATATTCCTTATTCTAAACCTCCTGATCAATGCTTAGATGAATTTGATAATTTTATTGTTAAGCAAGAAAATTTTAATAGAATGGTGCAGAATCATTTGTTGGAAAATTCTAGAGCTATTAACAAGTTGCAGGATATTGTGGAGAGAACCTCCAATGATGTGAAGATACTTGTTAAACATTTTCAAATGGTGCAAACACAAATTGATCAGCTTACCAAGGTGCAAAAAGACTTGCTAGTTAATGCTGCAAGAGAGAAGCAAGCTTGTGAAATTCGCACAAGAAGTGGTGCTACTACTCAGGATCCATTATATCCTGAAGGACATCCTAAGAGGGTCGAGCAAGATTCTCAGCGTAATTCAAGTGGTGATATTCTTTCCAAGAAGAAGAAGAAGAAGCATAAAACAACTGCAGAATCCTCTGAAGCGGGTAAAAATCCTAACAGTGTTTCTATTTCTGATGCTAAAACTGAACCAGGAGATGCTTCCGATAAAGAAGAAGTTGAAGAAGAACCAGAAAAGATTGATAAGAATGCAAAGTACACCAAAGAAGACTTCATTGCCAACAAGCATGGTAAAGAGAGAGAACCTTGGGTACAGAAACCAATGCCTTTTCCTGGTAAGAAACACAAGTCCAAGGAAGAAGAACACTACAACAGGTTTTGTGAATGGATGAAACCTTTATTTTTGCAAATTCCTTTGACTGATGCTATTAGAATGCCTCCTTATGCAAAATATATGAAAGATATTATTACTAACAAAAGGAAAATTCCTAATGAGGAAATTTCCACTTTACTTGCTAATTATTCTTTTGATGGTAAAGTTCCGGAGAAGCTTGGAGATCCAGGTATACCAACTATTCCTCGCTCCATTAAAAATAACTATGTTATAACTGCTTTATGTGATTTGGGAGCTAGAGTTAGTGTCATGCCTTTTTCTCTTTATAAGAGACTTGATCTAGAAAAAATGGTATCAACTGATATATCTTTGCAAATGGCTGATAAGTCTACTACTATTCCCATTGGTATATGTGAGAATGTTCCTGTTCAAGTTGCTAACAGTTGTTTAATATTAACTGATTTTGTTGTGCTGGAAATGTCTGAAGATGATAATATGTCTATTATTCTTGGGAGACCTTTTCTAAACACTGCAGGTGCTGTTATCAATTGCAATCAAGGAAAAGTAACTTTTAATGTCAATGACAAAGAGTATATGGTTTATTTTCCCAAGAAGATTGATAGGAAGAATGCTCTAAATTCAATCAAGCATGTTGAGACCATCAAAGTTGGTCAAATTATTTGTTCAGAGCAAAGGCCCAAAGAAGAATATGAAATTGTTATGGTTGGGACTATACCTATCAAAGTTGAGGTAACATAAGCATTTAGTGAAGTGCAAAGTTTTTCCTCATATAAAGTTAGTTTGGTAACAAGACTTGATCAACCTTGTTAACAAAGTGATTTTATATGAACGAAACTTCATTTTCACCGCATCCACCCCACCTCACTTGTATTTACTTGTTCAATTCTATTCCTTCAGTTTAGTTACATGATTAAGAGTATCTCAGAGCTGCTGCATAGTTGGTTTTGATTTGCTTGAAATCATTTCATCTTCGTTTTTCTGAGTTTTTATCGATAGGCCAATTTCTGAAAAATCCTCGAAAATAAAGTTTCTTGAAAAATTCCAGAAAATTCTTTATAAATTTTTCTGTCAAAAATGGGACAGAGAGGCACCTGGGAGACACCAGGAGGGGCTTCCACGCCACCTCCCACATAGGGGGCGCGGCCCAGCCCTGGCCGCGCCCACCTGGTGTGAGGGGGCCCCACCTGGCCTTTCACTTATCTCTTCCTCCCCTGCTCTTTCTCTCTCCCGAAAACAACGACACACCCAGCTCAAACCCGAGTTCTTGCTATTCTTCACCTTGATTTTTTGATCTCCTTGCTCAGCCCATCATTTCTGCTGAGATTTGGAGCATTTGTTCTTCGGTATGTGACTCCTCCGCTTGTCCAAGTAGAATTTCTTTTGGTAAAGTATTTCTTGAGTATTTTAGCATTGTAGGTGGCAGGATAAATGAGTATGCATGCTTGTTCTATTGCTTAGAAATGTTATTTTGATGCATGTTAGCTCTCTAGTAACTCACTATAGTAGTTTCCTACATTTGCTTGTCTCAAAATCATATTTTATGAGGTTTGTTAAAAAAATTCAGAGAAGGAAATGGACAACTTCACATATGGAGAAGCAAAAACAAAACGGTATGCACGGTGGTACCTACACACCCCTCCTTTAACTTTTGATTCAAAATGTATTAATGTATTTTAGCTTGGTTTTCTAGTAGAACACGAAATACTGCTGTGTAAAAGTGGTTTCAAATTTTTTGTATGAATTTTTTTTGGTCAAAGTCAACCCGAAAAACAAAAAGTCAACGAAAAATCTATTTTTGAGTTGACTTTGATGAAAAAAAAATCAAATCAAAATTCTGAAACCACTTTTGTACACCAGAATCTCGTGCTCTACTAGAAAAACAAACTAAAAATGGGTTAATATGTCTTGAATAAAAATTTGAAAGGGGGTGTGTAGGTACCCAGGTGAGTACCGAATCCACTCTCAGAACCAAAAACAAAACGGTATGCACGGTGGTACCTACACACCCCTCCTTTAACTTTTGGTGTTTGAAAGTGATGCACCAAGGTCATCAAGGCCTTCAAGATCCACTACTCGATATAGGATGTCCTATAATGAAGATCTCATGTCACCAAGCCTTGAGGGAGATGATGGAGATGCACATCCATCGACCTTCCCTTGTACTAATTTTTTGCATGATGCAGGGATTCTTGATGATTTCTTGCTGCTCATTAACAGGGTTGGATTGACTACTTATATGTTGGATGAGAGTAATCAATATGCTATTCTCACAAAGATCTTCATTGAAAGCTTTAAGTTCGCTAACTCGCATTACAATTCTTCCGTTGCATTCAAGATTTATGATAGACCTATCACCATGTCTTTGGAAAGATTTTGTAATATTCTAGGTATACCCATGTTTGGGACGGCAAGGAAGATGCTACATCAACCCGCTGATTTGTTGGAGCTCTACCGAGGAGTAACTAATGATGATGACCGCACCGTGCAGCGTGGCAAGATAAGAAACATTCAACTCCCAGCTATTAGATATTTTACTTACTATCTTGCCACTAGTGTACTTGGTAGAGGAAACACTAGCAATATCTCCAACTATCATTTAGCTTTTCTAGCTACTGCTCTTGATGTTAGTAGGAAGTATAACCTTGGTGCTATTATTGCTCGTCGCCTAGCTGCTAGGGGACCTATTTATGGAGGTATTATTGTTGCGCGCATTGTTGCTGCTCTTGAACTTCCTATTGCTCCTCATGATATATTGTTGACTCCACAGAGGCTCGATCTTGCTGCCATGAAACTCCATCATTTTGTTACTGCTAACTCGCGTGCAGGGAAATTAGTTTACAGGATGCTATTCACTGATGGCGAGGAAAGGGAAGTGCCCTTACCACAACCCAGTTTGTTCAATATTGATAACAGGCCATGGTCACGCACGAAGGAGGAGTTGGACGAGCTGCTTAGGGTGCTCGGTTTCAATGTACAGCACGACATCGTGAACCAGGAGGAAGAGGAGGAGCCGGCCTATCACTTCACCACATACCACTCCGGGGCGTCCTCAAACTCTTATCAGGACGATGGTGCTTCTTTGTCGCACTACGGAGGCGCCACCTCATGGTCGAGTTGGCCAAGCTGGGATTGATCTCCACTTAGGCCAAAAGCCTAAGCTTGGGGGGAGGTACGCCGAGGATTCACTCATCTACATATCATATTTTGTCGGTTCTTTGTATATCCATGTTTTGCTTTCTTTATTGTTCTCGTTCTTATTTCTGCTTTCCAAAACACAAAAAGACCAAAAATATTTCCGTTCTTTCTCTCTATTTGTTTCTTTAGCTTTCTACCTTTGGTTTGCTTTACTCGCTATTTTCGGTTTGCTACTTGAAAAATCCAAAAATATTGTACTTGGTTGCTATTTCCTTTCACTCTTGTTTCAAAAATCGAAAACCCAAAAATATTTGTTGCTTTTCTTCAGTTTTGTAAAGTTTGTTGCAGAGTTCAGTCTCTCGTTACTCCATTGGAGCTTGGTATTCACTTCATATTATTCAAGCCACACAAGTGAAAGGCAATAATGATGACATATGACAATCCGAGATGTGGTAAGAGGCTGGTATGAACTCTATTTGTTTTCATTTTTGTACATGTACTCATCTATGTGGACATGCTTAGTCAGTTCATGTAAGGTATATGTTATCTAATGGATGCTTTGTAGTTCTTGCTTTCATATGATTAGTTTAAATTTACTAATAGTTTGTGGCATGTCATGTAGACGCTTGCATGCATTGTTTTATTCATAATATGGTATGTTATTGTGGTATCCTCCTCTGAAAGGTTCATTTGAATCGACTTGGCACATGCTCAAGCATGCATATGACCGAACAAAAAGTCAATTAAGCCTTGATGATTTACTTTGCCTCAGAATTCTTGTATCATTTTTATGCCTATATTAATTTTGTTTTGTCGCAAGCATGATTATGACAGTTATTGCTCTCTCGATTGTCGCTTCCCAGTCTTTTGCTAGCCTTCACTTGTACCGAGTATGAGCTCTACTCGTGCATCCAATTACCAAAAACCAAGTCTTCCAAAGAGTCCACTATAAATTCCTATGCATGGTATTTCAAAGCCATTCCAAGTAAATTTTCATGTGCTACCTTTCAAACTTTCACATACATCTCATTTTGTGCCATTGTTTTTAGCTCATGAGGACGTAGTGGTCGGAATTGCTATCTTCCATATTAAATTGAGTACCCCGCGACTAGGCAGCTTCATCTGCTCGTCATTAATTTTGCAAGGGAGCTGGCCAGACCATTATAACCTAATTCTGAAAAGAAAGAAAAAAAGGCACTCCTTCATGGTATGTGAAAGTTGGTGGGCACCCGATGGAATTGGTTAGCCATGGTTTGAGAAAGGAAAAAGGCGGGGAGGAGTGCCAAAGCTTTATAAAAGAGCACCAATGTGCCAAAATTTCAAAGAACTCGGAACCGCTCTCACTTGTTTATTATGGAAGATAGCAAGTCCCCATTGCCAGCCGTTGACATAGAACAACCACCTCTCAAAATAAATTTTTGTCCCTGTTTTACAAATGAAAAGCTCTAGCACATGTTAAATCACTGCTTCCCTCTGCGAAGGGCCTTTTGTTTACTTTTATGTTGAGTCATCATCTTCTAACTTTAAAGCACTTCTTGAGAGCATAGCTGTTATTCTTAGTGTAATGTGCTTGTCCCAGAACATGGTTAATTGTGGTATAACCTTGATGCTTGTATCTTTGATATTTTTACCTCTAGTCTTCCTTTGGACTTCAGAGGTGCCTCAGCATTTATGTTTTGCTCCACAAATAAAGGCAAGCTGGATACCACTCTTCCATATCATTTATGCATATCACAATCTTGTAGCTTCTTATGTTCATGTTGCTTGTTATTAGTATGTTGGCACTCCTTCATAGCTTGCTTGACTATGAGGTAGCATTAGCTACATATTTCTTATTATGAATTGCCTGAATACTTGATCATATAGTTAGTATATATACATCTATGAAGCAAATGTGTTCGTGAAAGTTTCTTTTATCGCTCTCAGTTGTTAACTAAATTGCTTGAGGACAAGCAAATAGCTAAGCTTGGGGGGAGTTGATACGTCCAAAACGTATCCACTTTTCCGAACACTTTTGCTATTGTTTCTCCTCTAATTTGTGTGTTTTGAATGCAACTAACACGGACTAACGCTGTTTTCAGCAGAATTGCTCTGGTGTCTCGTTTTTGTGTAGAAATCCAACTTTCAGTAAAAATTCGGGAAAAATCATCAAAAATCCTATTTCACCAGAAGACCCACGGAGCCAGAAGACGAGACGGAGGGGAGGCTCGAGGGCCCCACACGCACAGGGGGTGCGGCCCAGCCCTGGCCGCGCCCACCTGGCGTGAGGGCGCCTCGGCCGTCCCCTCGACCTCTCCTTTCGCCTAAATATACCCCCTGACTCGATTATATCGACGAGACGATATTTTTCCCAGATAGACTTCCGCTGTGCCGCTGCCATCAGAAACCGCGATTTGGAACCAGAAACTCCATTCTGGCACCCTGCCGGGACGGGGATTTGGAGGAGATCTTCATCACCATCATCACCAACGTCACTCCATCGACCATCCATGACTCCCCCATCCATGTGTGAGTAATTCCCCCGCTGTAGGTGAGGGGATGGTAGGGATTGGATGAGATTGTTCATGTAATTTGATATGAGATTGTTAGGGCATAGTGCCTAGTATCTTTATTTAGTGCCTATGACATTGTTGCAACTTGTTGTGCTTAATGCTTGTCACTTTGGGCCCGAGTGCCATGATTTCAGATCTGAACATGTTATTATTTCTATGATGATACTTGTTGTTTATGGTCTTACCTACAAGTTGTATACACATATTGTTGTCCGGAACCCGAGGCCCCAAAGTGACAGAAATAGGGATAACCGGAGGGGATGGCTATGATGTGAGGATCACATGTGTTCACCGAGTGCTAATGCTTTGCTCCGGTACTTTATTAAAAGGAGTACCTTAATTACCAGTAGTCTCCCTTGAGACCCTGCTGCAACAGGCTAGTAGGACAAAAGATGTCGTGCAAGTTTCTCCTTGTGAGCACGTACGACTATATACAGAACACATGCCTATGATTGTTTGTACTTGGATGCTTTATCATTATTTATCTGCAATGCCCATGTCTCATTGATTTCATGAACTATCTTATCTATGCAACGCCCATACATCCATCCCTATGCCTACAGTATTTGTTCCTACTGTTACTATTACCGCTGTTATTTTACTACTACTGTTACTGTTTCACTACTATCACCACTATAAAACTGTTGCTACTGATAAACCACTGCGAGCAAGACTGTTTCCAGGTGCAGCTGAATTGACAACTCATCTGTTAAGGCTTACATATATTCTTTGGCTCCCCTTGTGTCGAACCAATAAATTTGGGTAATACTTCCCTCAAAGACTGTTGCGATCCCCTATACTTGTGGGTCATCAAGGTTCCGCGTTGCTACTAGTTGAAGATGTGCTAACAAGTATCGTTAACGGCGCCCTTTTTGGAGTGTCACTAAGCTAGCAAGCATCACCTTCTGGAGTTTGGCTTTTTCCTATTGGACGATTAAACCTTGGTTTCTAACTGAGGGAAAACTTGCTGCTGTTCTCCTCACACCTTCTCTTGGGGTTTTCAACTGGCCGATCATTTACATCATCAACACCGCGCCACCACGGGGCGGAAAACACCGAGAGAGAAAATCTCTCCGGCAGGCAGAAATCTGCTAGGAAAATTCCTTCCCGGAGAGGGGAGATCGTCGCCATCATCATCACCATCGTACTGGACTTCATCGGGATCATCATCACCATCATCACCATCACCAGCACCTTCATCTACACCATCACCACGCCATCCCACTGTAACATCTTGGGTTGAATCTTGTCAAATTCTTAGGGGAAATTTTCCCGGTGTTCATTACCTTTGTAGTTGATGCTATTGAGTGGAACCGTTGAATTAAGGTTTATGTTCAGATTGTTATTTACCATTATTTCACCTCTAGTCATGATCCAAATGATGTCTTGTGAGTAGTTCATTTAGTTCTTGAGGACATGGGAGAAGTCGAGATGTTAGTAGGGAAACTATGTTGAGTAATATTTAATGGTTTGATATTTATATGTTGTGGTGTTATTCTACTAGTGGTGTCATGTGAACGTCGACTACATGATACTTCACCATTTATGGGCCTAGTGGAATGCATTGTGTATTTGGCTACTAATTGTGGGGTTGTCGGAGCGACAGAAACCTAAACCCCCGTTAGGAAACCATTGCACCAGGGAGCGTAGGATCTCACAGTTTAAGGTTGTGGTTAGATTTATCTTAATTACTTTCTTCTATTTGCGGATGCTTGCAGGGGGTATAATCAAAAGTGTGTATTAGTCCTAGTAAGGGTAGTACGCTAGCACGGATTCACCCCCACAACACTTATCAAACCAATGAAGATTACTTAGCAGCATGAAACGAAAGCTCTCGACAAAAACTCCCGTGTGTCCTCAGGAACGTTTGGTAATCATAAGTTACACAACCAGCTTGTCCTTTGCACTAGAAAGGATTGGGCCACTTGCAGCAATTTATATTACTGTCTTTTATTTACTCGTACTTTATTTATTTGCATTACCAAATACCCCTGAAAACCCATTTGCTAGTATTTACAGTGAATCCTTGATCAAAACCACTTGTCAACACCTTCTGCTCCTTGTTGGGTTTGACACTTATTTATCAAAAGTACTACGATACACCCCTATACTTGTGGGTCATCAAGACTATTTTCTGGCGCTGTTGTCGGGGAGTGAAGCGCTATTGAAGAGTGGAATTGGTAAAGGTAACTTACGCTGTGAGTATTGTTTTTATTTTTGTCTTTTATTTTATTTTGCTATGGAGAATTCTCCATTTGGTTCCCTATTTGGGAACAATACTGTCTCTGTTACGGTAGAGGATGAACCACCGCCTGCTCAATTAGATCCTTTTAAAATACCTATGAAAATTGTTGAACGTGTTATGAATAAACGCTATTCAGGAGATGGAACTGTCCATCTGGGTGATCATTTACTCTTTATACATGAATTATGCGAGTTGTTGAAGTGTGCAGGTATTTCATCAAGCCAGGTTAAGAGAAAGCTATTTTCTTTATCACTGAAGGGCAGAGCTATGGAATGGTATAGGCTGCTTAAGGATGGTCCATCTATTGGCTGGGAGGAAATTGTACCTCTCTTTTATTGTAAATTCTACCCTCCAAGTGAGATTCATAAAGATCGGAATCAAATATATAACTTTTGGCCTCATGATGAAGAGAGTATTGCCCAAGCGTGGGAGAGATTGAAGTCACTAATGCTCAAATGTCACATTCATGAGCTCCCCAGTAATATTGTTATTGATAACTTTTATGCAAGGCTTACCCTTCACGACAAGGATTTATTGGATGCTTCTTGCTCTGGATCATTTACATGTATGAAAGAAGAGGCTAAATGGGATCTTCTAGACCGTATTCAAGAAAATACTAAAGGATGGGAGAACGACAAAGGTAGAAAGTCAGGTATAAATTATGATTATGAATGCATTAAAGCTTTTATGGGAACCGATGACTTTCATGATGTTAGTGCTGTTTATGGTCTTGATTCCCAAATACTTGCTAACTGTTTTAAGGTCTTTGCCTCTTATCTTGATGTTCCAAAGAAGGATTGGAACAAGTACCATGTGCCTTATAAAGATACTATTAGTTGTGCTCCTGCTAGAACTACTGAAGTTTGCACTGTTGATCGCATTCTGCCTGAGCTTTATTTTGAGAAAACGCATTTTCCTGCTAAGGTAAAGGAACATTCTACTTTAATTAGTGTGCTTAAGAAAAGTGCAAAGAAAGCTGTAGAACCTGATGTGCAAATTACTATTAAGTCTCCTGTAGCTATAGTGAAGGACCTTGTTACTAAAAATGTAGAAGATGAACATATTGTCTTTTTGTGAAGATGCTTCTAACATTGTTTCATATCCTAGTAGATCTAGGAAAACAAGTGTTCATGTGCTTTCTGTCAGGATTGGTGATCATTGCTATTATGGTTTATGTGACATTGGTGCAAGTTTAAGTGCTATTCCTTATGAGTTTTACAAAGAAATCATGCATGAAATTGCCCCTTGTGAACTTGAAGAAATTGATGTGGTTATTCAGCTTGCTAACCGAGAGACTATCTTGCCAATTGGTATTGTTAGAGATGTGGAAGTTTTATGTGGTAAGACTAAATACCCTACTGATTTTCTAGTACTTGGTAAAGAAGCTAGTAAAACTTGTCCTATCATTTTTGGTAGACCCTTTTTGAATACTTGTGGCGCTGTTATAGATTGTAAGAAGTAGAAAATTTTGACTAAGTTTGATGGAGAATCTTATGAGTTTAATTTTTCTAAGTTTACTAAAGCTCCTTATGAAAATGAATTGCCGAATGAAGATTTTCGAGTTGAACAGCCTGCCTCTATTGCTCTTGCTCCTAATAATGCTTTGCAGGAATTTATGGAGGACCATGAAAGTGAGATCTTCAGGGAAGAAAGAGATGAGATTGATGATATTCTTCTTCATCAACTAGCATTGATTAAACACAATTTACCTGTGGAGGATTTGGGTAGCACTTTACCACCCAAGGAAGATCTGTTTTTGATTTAAAACCTTTACCTGATGATCTTAAGTATGCTTATATCGATGACAAGAAAATATATCCTATTATTATTAGTTCTAAACTTTCAGGAAAGGAAGAAGAAAGGTTATTATAAATATTGAGGAAACACTGAGGAGCTATGGGATATACTCTTGATGATTTAAAAGGGATTTCTCCTACTATATGTTAGCATGCTATTAACATGGAGCCAGATGCAAAGCCAGTTGTTGAACATCAACGCCGCTTAATTCCTAAGACGAAGAAAGTTGTAAGAAATGAGGTATTGAAGCTCCTTAATGCTGGTATTATTTATCCTATTGCTGATAGTAGATGGGTTAGTCCTGTTCATTGTGTTCCTAAGAAAGGAGGTATCACTGTTGTGTCTAATGAGAATAACGAGCTTATTCCTCAAAGGGTAGTAGTTGGTTATAGGATGTGCATTGATTTTAGAAAGGTCAACAAAGTTACTAAGAAGGATCATTATCCTTTACCGTTTATAGATCAAATGCTAGAGAGGTTATCTAAGAAAACTCATTTTTGTTTTCTTGATGGTTATTCTGGTTTCTCTCAGATTGCTGTTAAAAAGCAAGATCAAGAGAAAACCACTTTTACTTGTCCTTATGGAACTTATGCTTATAGACGTATGCCTTTTGGTTTGTGCAATGCTCCTGCTACTTTTCAAAGATGCATGTCTGCTATTTTTCATGGTTTTTGTGAAGAAATTGCAGAGGTATTCATGGACGATTTCTCCATCTATGGAACTTCTTTTGATAATTGTTTGCACAATCTTGATAAAGTTTTGCAGAGATGTGAAGAAACTAATCTTGTTCTTAATTGGGAAAATGCCACTTTATGGTGAATGAAGGAATTGTTCGTGGACATAAAATCTCCGAAAGAGGTATTGAAGTTGATAGAGCAAAGGTTGAAGCAATTGAGAAAATGCCCTGTCCTAGGGATGTTAAAGGTATTCACAGTATTCTTGGTCATGCTGGTTTTTATAGGAGGTTTATTAAAGATTTCTCTAAGATTTCAAAGCCTCTTACTAATCTTCTTCAAAATGATGTACCATTTGTTTTTGATGATGATTGTAAGGAAGCTTTCGAAACTCTTAAGAAGGCTTTAACTACTGCTCCTATTGTTCAACCACTTGATTGGAATTTACACTTTGAAATTATGTGCGATGCTAGCGATTTTGCTGTAGGTGCTGTTCTTGGACAGCGCGTAGATAAGAAGTTGAATGTTATTCATTATGCTAGTAAGACTCTTGATGTTGCTCAGAAGAATTATGCTACTACTGAGAAGGAGTTTCTTGCTGTTGTTTTTGCATGTGATAAGTTTAGACCTTACATCGTTGATTCGAAAGTTACTATTCATACTGATCACGCTGCTATTAGATATCTTATGTCAAAGAAGGATGCTAAGCCTAGGCTTATCAGGTGGGTGTTGCTTTTACAAGAGTTTGATCTGCATATTGTAGATAGGAAAGGTGCTGAAAATCATGTTGCTGATAATTTGTCTAGATTGGAAAATGTTTCTTTTGATCCTATTCCTATTAATGATAGTTTTCCAAATGAACAGTTGGCTTCAATAAAGGTAACTTTGCGAGAAATACCTTGGTATGCTGATTATGCTAACTTTATTGTTTCCAAGTATTTGCCTCCAGACTTTACAGCTCAGCAAAGAAGAAAATGCTTTTATGACTTGAGGCATTACTTTTGGGATGACCCACACTTATATAAATAAGGAGTGGATGGTATTATGCGAAGATGTGTTCCAGAATATGAACAACAAGAGATATTGAGAAAATGCCATGGTAGTCCCTATGGAGGGCATCATGTTGGAGACAGAACTACACAAAAGGTTCTATAATCAGGTTTTTATTGGCCTACCCTTTTTAAAGATGCTAGAAAGTTTGTTTTATCTTGTGATGAATGCCAAAGAGTTGGTAATATTTCTAGACACAGTGAAATGCCTATGAGCTATTCTCTTGTTATTGAACCATTTGATTGTTGGGGATTTGACTTTATGGGTCCTTTTCCTCCTTCAGAAGGTTATACTCATATACTCATAGTTGTTGATTATGTTACTAAATGGGTAGAAGCCATACCTACGAAGAGTGCTGATGGTGAGACCTCGTTAAAAATGCTTAAGGATGTTATTTTTACTAGGTTTGGTGTGCCTAGATATCTTATGACTGATGGAGGTTCTCATTTTATTCATGGCGGTTTTAGGAAAACTCTTGCTAGATATGACGTTAATCATAGAATTGCTTCCGCTTATCATCCCCAAACTAGTGGGCAAGTAGAGCTATCAAATAAAGAGATCAATTCTATCTTGCAGAAGACTGTTAATAGATCTAGGAAAAACTGGGCTAGCAAGTTAAATGATGCTTTATGGGCTTATAGAACTGCTTATAAGAACCCCATGGGCATGCCTCCTTACAAAATGGTTTACGGAAAAGCATGTCACTTGCCTTTAGAATTAGAACACAAAGCTTTTTAGGCAGTGAGAGAGTTTAATAGGGATTTTAAACTTGCGGGGTAAGAAAAGGTTGCTTGATTTGAGTTCCTTAGATGAATGGAGAAACGAAGCTTATGAGAATGCCAGACTTTTTAAAGAGAAAGTCAAGCAGTGGCATGATAGGAGAATCCTTAAGAGAGAATTTCATGTTGGTGAGAAAGTTCTATTGTATAGGTCTCGTCTCAGATTTTTTTGCAGGAAAATTACTCTCGAAATAGGAAGGACCCTTTGCTATTGAAGAGGTGAATCATTCAGGTGCAGTAAAGATTGCTTCGCTTAAAGATAACACTACGCAAGTGGTGAATGGGCAAAGACTCAAACATTATATTTCTGGAGATTCTTATAATGAAGATGTCGATGTTATTCAAATGGTAACTCCGGAAGAATTTATCAAAGAACATATGCAGGAATCTACTGAGTCCGTTTTCGAATAGGTAACAGTTCTAGTCAGAAAAAGCTCGCGTTAAACTTTTCAACTTATATTTTTGTTGTTTTTATTAAATATGAAAAATCAGAAGACAAAAACGGGTTGGAAACGGAGTCCGGAGGATCCTCACCACCTGGTGACACGGGCCCCTACTGGCCGCGCCACCCTATGGTGAGTCCACCCCGGAACTCGTTTCCATCCCGGTTTCCTCCTGTGACTTTGTTTTGATGTTTAATTTTCACCTATATAGCCCCCGGATTACCCGAGGTCTGTATATCGTGTTCTCGTCGTGTTTTTTTTTGATCTGTTTCTATCAGGAGTTGTTCTCAGCTTTGGAGCCACCATGTCTTCGTCTGGTTCATCCGAGGAGAACTTTCTTGCAGACATCATTAATCCATACATGAGGGAGCTAAAGATGCATCCAAAGGAGTTGTCGCTCAAGGATGGGAAGTTACAGATATAAGATGTTCAGGGCCCTACAGGAGAAGGAAGTCTTGAAGCTAGGATGGAAGCGCTGGAGCAAGAAGTCTGGCGGAGCGCGAGGTGGACATCATCCATAGGATAAATCAAGAACTCATGGCCAAGCACAAGAAGGAGACCGCAGAACTCTAGGATGACATCTTGTCACTCCATGAGACCGCCAACAAATTACAAGCACAACTCTACGACTTACAAAACCAAAACTATGAGTATGAGGCTAGGTTTAAACAAATGAGTGCTGCTGCCGATTTTAGGATATTGGAGACAAAGTCATCCTTTCTTGATGGGGAACCTCTGCCTTGGAAGTCTGATGAGGATATGATCTCACCACCACTGCCGAAGGAGTAATTCGTCACTGGTATTGGCATCCCCTTGGTTTGTTCCAAGCTTGGGGGAGTGCTGTGGTATCACATCATTACCCTTTTACCCAATTACTTTTCAAGTAGAGTCATATCATGAATAGAGAAGTTATCTTATAGAATAGTTTGCAGTGTGGAAGTATCCTCCTTTAGTTGGTTACCTATGTATCCCTTGGTGTGAGTTGCGGTTGAGAAATATTAATGAGAAGTCTTATCTTTTACTTTCCACACATTTTATTTTAGTTTGCAACCTTTCTTATATGATTAGTCTTATTGATTAGTATTGGTATCATTTTGGGAGCATGAGTAAATCTAGTTGGTTTTGGCAAACTTAGCTTGGTCAGTAGCAACATTACCTTGAGGTTTGAGTAGAAAAAAAGAAGGAAGTGTTAGTAGATACATCATTTCAGTTTTTCTTCATGATTGGCTTATAAGCATTAGTGTTCTCAAGTTAAAATCGTTTGTACTTTCAAGGAAAATTTGCATGATTGTTTTCTATCACATATATTTTTGTTTGTTTCACACAACTCTTATGCTTGCTACCCAGCCTTGCTAGCCAAAAACTTGTACTGAGAGGGAATACTTCTCGTGCATCCAATCCCCTAAAACCAAGTTACTTCCTGACGAGGGTTAACTTGAAAAATGTCCTAGATGAAGGACTTAGGATCGGGGAGATAGGGCGTCGGATGAACTCGAAGGTAAAATCAGTCAAACAAGGTGTGTATCAAAAGTAAACGTGGGTGTAAACCTGGCTCGCTTTCAATCTGTCCCTCACCGTCCTCTCCTGACCCCTATATATAGGTGGCCAGTTCTCAAGGATCGGGAGGGATCCGATACAGATTACAATATTGACATACGACATGAACTCGTATTTCGACTAGTATTACAACTGGGCCTAGCTTAATGGGCCTCAGGGGTACTCAACTGACGGGCTCTATTATCTATACTCTTGTCAGTAGCCCCCGAGATTCTACCAGAATTGCAGATTCGGGTTGAATCTCAGATCTTCAAATCTTTGACTTAATCAATACTCGACTTCTTCATATCTTCATATCTTTGACTTGGTCTTTCAACTTATCTTTTTTGTAATGTCTCGCAAGGGGTTTTGATGAACAAGCCTGACAACTCTGACGGATCAAGAGGCCAGTTAACTGCCGGAACAGATACTTTCCACCTACTTCAAATTCAATCGCCTTGGACTTGAATTCGGGAAACCGGTCAAACCCATCCTTTTGCCGCATTTAGGACTTACAAAGAATGAATCCCAGTAGTTCTCAGGGTACCCAGTGCGTCCACCAGGATTTTCTTCGCGTCGTAGACACGGATAAGTACCAGCAGAGCGCATCCATGTGCGTATACCAGGCCACACAAGACGGATCCTGGGGTCTTACCTTCATGATATATTTCAACCATGGCATTCAAGTTTTGTCGCGATGACGTAACTCGAGAATCATATGTCGCAGCCTTGTTTGACTGTTTCAATACTTGAAATAATCGATTTATCCTTTTTAACTCTCATAAATAGCTCCCGATGGGAGTAATCGATCTTTATTTTGTCGACAATGTAGTCAAAGTTCGTTGTTGACGAAATGTAGGCGATTCTGCCTATATCACTTGTCCACCAGTAGGTTTTTCATTGCAACTTTTCATCCTTCTTCTGTCGACTTCTTTTTATCGGGTGCGCGACAGCGCTCCCAATGGGAGTAGCCCCCGAGGCTATAGCCAATTTTTTCGGGTATAGGCTCAAAAATATAGACATACCTGTCCCATATACTGTATGTTTCGATATTTTTGCGACATAATTCGCGCTTTTAGCAGTTATTTTCTTCTTATCTTATGATGTAAACCCCCGAGTCCAAGACGAGGTATGCTCCACTTTTTGACAGATACTTCCCCCCTTTTTTTTGTACGTATCTTTTATTTTGATACGTTAATTCTTCTTTATCGTCCGCTGTTTGGCAGAATATAAAATCCCATTGATATACTTTGGACCTAGCCTCTGCAGAGGCCCATTAACGTGTACTTATAAATAAAGCATGTATGGCGAGGGTAAAAACCCTAATTCCTTTATTAGTATCTTCCTCCGCCGCATCATCTTTTTCTTCCTCATCCCATCTAGGGTTTTTCCTTCACACCGCTTGTCTCCATGGCCAATGCAAGTGGATCGCGTTTGACTATCGGCGCCCCGGTAGAGAAACGGGGTCATGGCCGCCCTCGCGGCAGTAAGAACAAGACTTCAATCGCAGCTGCGCTAGCTTCGTCGTCCGCTCCGGTGAAGCGGCACCCCGGCCGTCCGGCCGGGAGTAAAAATAAACCCAAGGTTTCATCTGCTGCAACAGGTCCAAGCGCTCCTCCTCACAATGCTCCTCCTCCTCCTCTGCCTAGAGTATACTCCTTCTTCTGCATCGCCGGCGCTCAGTGCCGTGAGATTCAGCGGGTGCCGCTGAAGTTTACCAATTTCATGGATGGGCGAGAACTGCGGGAAGCGGTTCTTCATGAACACTCTGGGGGAGGAACTCCCTATGAAGTGGAGGTCTAGTACGACGGCGCCGGCGAGATGTACTTTAAGGGTGGCTGGTCGCAGTTTGTAGAGGATCATGACCTCCACCAATGCTTCTTCATGACTTTCGACTTCCTCATCGGTACGTCGAAGTTTGACGTGAGGATCTATGACGGCACCCAGTGCCAGAAGGAGTATGAAGCGCAAGTTCACTTTCATTAAATTCTCCTTTTATGTAATCTCATTTCCGAGTTGTCCTTTTGCGTGTTATCTGAAGTAAGTAATCGTGTTGGATTATGCTTTGCGCCTGTTTTATGAATATACCATGGGCATGGATTGCCGTTTCGAAGTATGCACTTAATATATTTTTAGGTTCTTTTGAACCGTGCGCATTTTTGCCAAATATCGGGTTGCAAACAACCTAGTAGTATGTCTCAGATAATCACAAATCTTGATAACTTACTAACTTTATTTCGTACGACTCGAGGGTCTGAGCCCCCGAGTGGAAAGTGAAATACTTATACATATTGTCGAGTTGACCCAAGGAACCCGACCTGTGGCCTCATGTTCTGGGTCCAGAGGGTCATAACTCGAAAGCTCTTTGTCGCCTTATGTCGCCTATGTGTAGAACCGCCGTAGTTGCTCGGCATTCCACGGGTTACTCTCGTCTTTCCCCCATTTTCTTGTCTTGTAGTCGATAAGCTCCTCCTGGTATTACTTCTGTCACAATGTAAGGTCCCACCCATGGGGACTCTAGTTTTCCATGCCCGTCTTGCTTGAGTCATAATACTAGATCTCCCACTATGAAAGATCGTGGACGAACTCGACTACTGTGGTAGTTTTGTAGATTTTGCTGATATTGAGTGGCTCTGGCAAGTGCTACGTCTCTCGCCTTGTCGAGTGCATCGACATCATCCTGAAGCACTTCTGTGGAAGTTGTCTCGTCATACACCGCGATTCTTGGAGTTTTGTGGGTGATCTCGACTGTAAGCACGGCTTCTGCGCCATGGACCAGAAAGAAAGGCGTTTCTTGAGTAGCTGCGTTAGGTGTAGTTCGGAGACTCCAGAGTATGGAGGGTAGCTCGTCTACCCAAGCGTGCTTGGCTTTCTCGAGGGGTGCCAACAGCCTTTTCTTTATCCCGTTGCATATTAAGCCATTGGCTTTTTCGACTTGCCCATTTGTCTTTGGATGTGCTACAGATGCAAATTTTAATTTGATTCCCAAACCTTCACAGTAATTCTTGAACTCCTTCGATGTGAAATTTGTCCCATTGTCTGTGATGATGCTGTGTGGTACTCCGAAGCGAAAGACTATTGACTTGATGAAGTTGATTGCGGCTGTGGAGTCTTGGGTTGTTACAGTGGCTGCTTCTACCCACTTGGTAAATTTGTCGACTGCCACCAGCATGCAAATATGCCCTCCTGACCAAGATTTGTGTAATTTTCCTACCATGTCGAGACCCCATTGCGCGAAGGGCCAGGATAGTGGTATTGGTTGCAATTCTGCTACTGGCGCGTGTGGTCGAGATGCGAATCGTTGACAAGCCTCGCACTTCCTCACGATATCTTTCGTGTCTTCAATGGCTGTTAGCCAGTAAAATCCTGCACGAAAGGCTTTAGCTGCAATTGCTCTGCTGCTGGCGTGATGTCACAACACTCCTGCGTGGATGTCCTTTAATATTTCCTGTCCTTCTTGAGGGGTGACGCATCATTGCAATACTCCTGTTATACTTTTCTTGTGTAATTTTCCTTGTAACACGATGAAAGCCTGGGATCGTCGTATTATCCTTTTCACTTTTATTGTGTCTTCGAGTAGTGCTTTGTTTATCATGTATGCCAAGTATGGCTGCATCCAAGCTTCTTCGATCATCATGACTTCTTCTGGTTCTGCTGTACTTGCTTTTCCAGCCCCCGAGCCTGTTGCTTGGTGCTGGTCTTGTTCCTCTGTAGCCAAAGTTTTGTTGCTCTTTATTGATCTCTCTATTATTTCCTCCCAAAAGACTCCTTGCGGTACGGGTAAGCACTGGGACCCAATATTTGCTAAATTGTCGGCTTCCTCATTACTGGCTCTGCTGACGTGGGAAACTTCGCATCCATCGAATGTTCCATCTAGGTAGTAGTATAAGTTTCTGTATGCTGTCATATTGTCACTGATGGCGTCGCACTTGTTCATCACCTGTTGGACGACGAGATTCGAGTCTCCAAATATTTTCAGTCGAGTTGCTCCACATGCCTTAGCCATTTTCATTCCATGGAGCAACTCCTCGTATTTGGCTTCATTATTAGAAGCTTGGGGAAAACTCATCCTTAACACATACTTCAACTTGTTGCCTTGTGGCGATATCAAGACCACTCCTGCTCATGCGCCTTGGATTCTTTTTGAACCATCAAAGTACATTGTCCATACACTCGTTAGATCTGGCGGTCCTGTGTTTTGTAACTCCAGCCATTCTGCTGTGAAGTCTGGTAAAACTTGTGATTTGATCGCCTTTTGCTTTTTGTACGTGATGTCCAGGGTGATAACTCAATTCCCCATAAGGAGACACGTCCTATTGCTGAAGGGTTGTTCAATATATTGGATAGTGGTGATTCGTTAACCACTATGATTGGGTGTACCGCGAAATATTGCCGTAGTTTTCGTGCTGTTGTGAATACACTATATGCGAGCTTTTTATAGTGCAGGTACCTCTGTTTTGTTGGAGATAGTACTTCGCTAACAAAATATACTGGCCTCTGGACACTGTGAGCTTTTCCCTCTTCACTTCTTTCGACTACCAATACTGTACTCACCACCTGATGTGTTGCAGCAATGTAGAGCAGTAGTGGCTCTTTCTCATTTGGTGCGACCAGCACTGGTGGCGTGGAGAGCACTTTTTTCAACTGCGCGAAAGCTACGTCTGCCTCTTCTGTCCACTCGAATTTGTCATCTGACTTTTTCATGAGTGCATAGAAAGGGAGTGCTTTCTCTCCCAATCGAGCAACAAATCGACTTAGTGCCGCGACGCGTCCTGCAAGCTTCTGCATGTCGTGCAATTTTGTTGGTTTCCCCATTATTAAAATTGCTTGGATCTTTTCTGGGTTCGCCTTTATTCCTCTTGCCGATACCAGGTCCCCTAGGAGTTGTCCTGCTGACACGCCGAAAGAACATTTTGTCGGGTTAAGCTTAAGCTTGTACCTGTTCAGGTTGTCAAAAGTTTCTGCCAAGTCGCTGATCAGGGACTCTTCTTTCCTTGTGGTGATGACCACGTCGTCGATGTAGACTTGGATGTTGCGTCATATTTGGCTTCCGAGGCAGTTTTGCATCATCCGCTGGTAGGTTGCTCCTGCATTTTTTAGGCCGAAAGGCATTACTTGATAACAGAACACACCGTATGGTGTGATGAAAGCTGTTTTTTCCTCGTCTTCTTTCTTTAGTTTGATCTGGTTATAACCAGAATATGCATCTAGGAAGGAAAGCCTTGCGCACCCCGCTGTTGAGTCAATTATCTGATCAATACGAGGTAGAGGGAAGGGATCCTTTGGACAGTGCTTGTTGAGAGATTTGTAGTCGACGCACACTCTTTGTACGTCTGTGTTTTTCTTGGGTACAATGACTGGGTTGGATACCCAGGTTGATGACTTGATTTCTCGGATGAATCTGGCATTTTCTAGCCTGTGTAGCTTGGATGCTATTGCTTTTCTTTTGGGTTCGTCAAACCGTCGTAGTGGTTGCTTGACTGGCTTTGCTTTAGGATCCACGTTTAGTGCATGCTCGACGAGTTCCCAGGGAACCCCTGGCATGTCTGAAGGACACCAGGCGAAGATTTCCCAACGCTCACGGAGGAACTCGACGAGTGCGCTTTCCTATGCGGGATCCAGGTTTACTGCTATAGAGGTGGTCTTGTTCGGGTCCGTGGGGTGGATCTGCATTTTCTTCGAGTCTTGAGTTGCATCGAAAGCCTGATCTGGTAGGGATCGTCCGATGTCGGGTAACATGTTGTGGTCAGTTTCGCCTTTTAGTCTTGCGTACTCTGCTATCATGCCGAAAGTTTGCGCCAGTCTATTGAATTCTTTGTCACAAGTGTTGGATACTTCAAAGCTGCCATGTACCGTGATCGTTCCTTTCGGTCCTGGGATTTTGAGCGTGAGATATGCGTAGTGAGGTACTGCCATGAATTTTGCAAATGCTGTGCGTCCCAGGATTGCATGATATTGTGAAGGCCAGTCCATGACTTCAAATTCCAGCTTCTGTCTGCGATAATTGTTGTTGTTGCCGAAGTAAACGTCGAGTTCTATTTTTCCGAGAGGGTAATTTGCGCCTTTTGGTACTATTCCGTGGAAAGAACAATTTGTTGGCTTTAGATTTTCCAGTGAGATGCACATTGCCTTCAGAGTTCTTGCGTATATTAGGTTTATGCCACTTCCTGCATCCATGAATACTCTCCCAATGTCGTACCCCCTAATTGTGCCTTTAGCACCATTGGTGAGTGCCTCGGCCTAGGCACTTTCCTCGGGTGGTCTGCTCTGCTGAACCTGACTGGTTGATTGGACCACTGCAGGTACTCTATAGTGGCTGGTGGTGATGATATAGCTAAGTTTACTTGCCTGGATATGTTCTTCCGCTCTTTCTTGGACTTTGGCACCGGTTGGATCATTGCAGATATGTATACTTTCGACTCCAGATGCTTTGCTAGTCGCTGTACTTGGTATCCTTGACTCATACTTTTCTTTCCCTGCCGTGCTCCTTGGTTCGAGTCCATGGCACTTTGCAACCTTAAGAAGGTTCTGCAATCCTTCATCTGGTGGTTAGAAACTCTCTTTCCATCTAGGTACGCATAGTGGATTTGACAAGGTCCATATAGCATGTCCTCTGCCGATGGGCCAGAGTATTTTGGTTTTTCTATTCCATGATTTCCTCTTGCCTGGAACTCCCTGCTTTCGTAGCTTTCCTCGTCCCTTCTTTCGTATCCTGCAGCTACCTGATTTCGCCTTGCGTGGCTATCTCCGTTGAGGTATCTTCGCCTCTGCCTGCTCGCTCTGTCGACTTCTGGTGAACGTCCCCTTTTGTTGTTATACGCGTCTTCTCCATCGGCGAATCTGTTGGCTACTTCCATTAATTCAGACACTGCCCTTGGCTTTATTCTCCTTATCTCTTCCACGAGGTCCGAACGACAAAGGCCAGCCGAAAAAGCATCTATCACTCTTTCGTCGGAGACGTCTTCTGCTGAATTTTTTATTACACTCCAGCGTTGTATATAAGAGCATAGGGTTTCGTCTTTCTTCTGCATGCACGACTTGATTTCTTCCAGCGACGCTGGGCGCTTTTATGTTGAGCGAAAATTTCTTGCGAATTGACTCTCTAATTCTCCCCAACTTCCGATGAAATCGTTGGGTAGGGTGTTCAACCAGGACCGTGCTGCGCCGGTGAGGTGTAACTGCAAACTTTGCATGGCTGTTGCTCTTGTTCCTCCGAGTATCTGTACTGCTTGTAGGTAATTTGACAACCATAGAGTGGGTTCTTGTGACCCATCATATTTTTGTTGATCGTGCGGCAACTATAATCCTTTGGGTACCCGCGTTTTGCGAACCCTGTGGGTAAAGCACAACGCGCCCATCTCTTTTTCATCGTCTTCGTAATTTTCTTCTCTTCACGCATAGCGTGAGTTGTTTACTCATGCTTGTGCTATTATGTTCCTTGCGTCCTCCTTCCGTTTTTGTCGCCTCTCGTCACCTGATGATTCACTAGATTCGTTTTGCGAGGATTTGCGCTTGAACTCTTCCTTTCTCCTTTCCTTATGATGTGTCGCCTTTTCCTTTAGAAGTTTTCCCATTAGCTTGTCTTCTATCAACCCGAGGCTTCGTATTGCGGCTTGATGCATGTGCTCCCGCAGATCTCCGGGCTCTGGCTGTGTGGTTAGTAGGTACGCCTGTGCTGCTACCAATGCTGCTTCTGGCGTTTCTTGCACGAAGTCTTCTTTCTCTTCTAGCTGCTGCGCACTTAAACTTTTCACATAGATTTCTTCTCTTGTCTATGTTGTTGTCCTCCTATTGTGCTTCGGGTCTCTGTGCCTTTCCATGCTATACTCTGATGTATCGCTATACTCATCCCAATATCCTCCACTTGACGTACTGTTGTCATCTCGGCTTCTCATAAACATGTCTCTTTCCTCCCTTAGCTTCTTTTTGTGCTGGTGCAGCGCATATTGATACCCCATCAGAACTTCTCTCCTTGAATCTGCGGGTACTTCTGTGCCGTGATTGATGGCTGACATGATGATTCTCCACTCTCTCGTTGAAACGTGAATTTTCTCCTTTTCCTTTTTGCTGTTACTCCTTGGTTTGTCGACTTGCATGTCGACCTCTTTGTTGCCTTCGTGGTTATCCTCTTCTGCTGCTTTAGTGATAATGACGCATAACTGGTGTACGCTTCTGGAGACGCCACTGCTTCCGATGGCGAAATCCCTTGGACTATCGTGAGTTTTAACCGATGTTGCTTCCATGTCGGTCTATCCCCGAGTTTCGTCGAATTCCTCGAGTCTCTTTTGCATATCTTCTATTTCTGTGAGACTGACCGGCAAGTTTACCTCGCTGGAAGAGCCCACGGATGATCCAGATATTGTGATTCTCTCGACTTTGCTTGCCGACGGACCCGATTTTGCCGGATCCGAAAGGCGAGTTGAACCCGAAGGTCCGACGTAGAAGCTTAAACTTCCGATCGTCAGCTCCATCTCTTGACTTTCGTCGACTTCTGGATTACTATTGGCTAAAAGCAAAAAAGCCGTCAAATTCATGATGCCAACGCCCAGAGTCCCCACGCTCGGCGCCAATTGACGAGGGTTAACTCGACAAATGTCCTAGATGAAGGACTTAGGATCGGGGAGATAGGGCGTCGGATGAAATCGAAGGTAAAATCAGTCAAACAAGGTGTGTATCGAAAGTAAACGTGGGTGTAAACCTGGCTCGCTTTCAATCTGTCCCTCACCGTCCTCTCCTGGCCCCTATATATAGGTGGCCAGGTCTCAAGGATCGGGAGGGATCCGATACAGATTACAATATCGACATACGACATGAACTCGTATTTCGACTAGTATTACAACTGGGCCTAGCTTAACGGGCCTCAGGGGTACTCAACTGACGGGATCTATTATCTATACCCTTGTCACTTCCAGAGAGTCCACTATAAATTCCTATGCATGGTATTTCAAGCCATTCCAAGTAAATTTGCATGTGCTACCTTTCAAAAACCTTCAACTACTTCTCGTTTTGTGCCACTGTTTTTAGCTCATGAGGACGTAGTGGTTGGGTTTGTTATCTTCCATACTAAACTGAGTACCCCTCGACTTGCATGCTTCATCTGCTCGTCACCAATTCTGCAAGGGAGCTGGTCAGACCATTGTAATCTAAAAAAGGAAAAAGGCACTCCTCCATGGTATGTGAAAGTTGGTGGGCACCCGATGGAATCGGTTAGCCATGGTTTGAGAAAGGAAAAGTGGGGAGGAGTGCCAAGCTATAAAAAAGCACAATTGTGCCAATTAATCAACATCTCGGAACCGCTCTCACTTGTTTAGTATGGAAGATATCAAAAACTCCGTTGCTAGTCATTGACAAAAGCAACCACCTCTCAAACCAACTTTTACCTCTGTTTTATAAATGAAAAGCTCTAGCACATGTTTAATCTCTGCTTTCCTCTGTGAAGGGCCGATCTTTTACTTTTGTGTTGAGTCAACCTATTCCCCTCTATCTCAAGCAAGCATTTGAGTTGTTATGCTTCATTCACCCATATCTTTGAAAGCTTTCTATGATTGTAAAGAGTTTGTTACATTGAGCATGTGGTTTTTTCTATATTAGCTCTGTTATAAAAGGCTCCGTTCAAAAATAAGTATAGTTTGTTCATTGTTCTCTTACCAAGAACAAAGGTTTGCCATCACCAATCATGATTTACCTTGTGCACCTTTATTTGTGATTCCCTTTGCTTATTGCAAGTCTAGTTATATGAAGGGAAGTTGTTGTCTATTATGACTTGTGCCTTGGTAAATGTGATGCTTCTTGTCTGTATTTTGTTTATCGACACTCACTCCATAAACCTGTGGTCATGTTAACCGAGTTTAGTTTTCGCTTGGGGACAACCGAGGTCTAAGCTTGGGGGGTTGATACGTCTATATTGCATCACTATTTTGTATCATAATTTACTGTTATTCATTGATATATTTCATATTTAGAGGTGATACTTATGTTGTTTCATCTGTTTTTACATGTTTGATGATCATTGGAGAACTTGCTGTCAGAGTCAGGATTCGGCTGGAAAAAGGACCGTCAAGACACCATATTTCTGAAGATCAACAATTCCAGAGAAATACCCAGAAATTCATATATTACCAGAAGACGAAGGTAGCCAAAAGGGGAAAGCAAGAGGAGCAGCAGGGGGCCACACCACCAGGTGGCGTGGGCCCACCCCTGGCCGCGCCGCCATGTGGTGAGGCCACCCTAGCCCACTCCTGCCATCGCCCCCTTGCATATATTGTCGGCCCCGAAAACCTAAGTGAAGAGGGGGGTTCAGAGATAGACACCGCCACCTCTGCGGGGCGGAAAACACCGAGAGAGAAAAGCTCTCCGGCAGGCAGAAATCTGCCAGGGAAATTCCTTCCCGGAGAAGGGAGATCGTCGCCATCGTCATCACCATCGTGCTGGACTTCATCAGGATCATCATCATCATCACCAGCACCTTCATATACACCATCACCACGCCATCCCGCTGTAACATCTTGGGTTGAATCTTGTCAAATTCTTAGGGGAAACTTTCCCGGTGTTTATTACCTTTTTAGTTGATGCTATTGAGTGGAACCGTTGAATTAAGGTTTATGTTCAGATTGTTATTTACCATTATTTCACCTCTGGTCATGATCCATATGATGTCTTGTGAGTAGTTCGTTTAGTTCTTGAGGACATGGGAGAAGTCGAGATGTTAGTAGTGAAACTATGTTGAGTAATATTTAATGGTTTGATATTTATATGTTGTGGTGTTATTCTACTAGTGGTGTCATGTGAACATCGACTACATGATACTTCACCATTTATGGGCCTAGTGGAATGCATTGTGTATTTGGCTACTAATTGTGGGGTTGCCGGAGCGACAGAAACCTAAACCCCCGTTAGGAAACCATTGCACCAGGGAGCGTAGGATCTCAGAGTTTAAGGCTGTGGTTAGATTTATCTTAATTACTTTCTTGTATTTGCGGATGCTTGCAGGGGGTATAATCACAAGTGTGTATTAGTCCTAGTAAGGGTAGTACGCTAGCACAGATTCACCCCCATAACACTTATCAAACCAATGAAGATTACTTAGCAGCATGAAGCGAAAGCTCTCGATAGAAACTCCCGTGTGTCCTCAAGAACGTTTGGTAATCATAAGTTACACAACCGGCTTGTCCTTTGCACTAGAAAGGATTGGGCCACTTGCAGCAATTTATATTACTGTCTTTTATTTACTCGTACTTTATTTACTTGCATTACCAAATACCCCTGAAAACCCGTTTGCTAGTATTTACGGTGAATCCTTGATCAAAACCACTTGCCAACACCTTCTACTCCTCATTGGGTTCGACACTCTTATTTATCGAAAGTACTACGATACACCCCCTATACTTGTGGGTCATCAATAGGCAGCTCACAAAATCTACACATGAGGCACATGGAGGAGAAGACAACCATCTAGCTACTGCTATGGACACATGGTCCAGTGGTGGACTACTCACGCATCACTCCGAAGGCTGGCATGGTGATGAAGAAGGCCTCCGGTGATGATTCTCCTCTCCGGCAGGGTGCCGGGAAGAGCTTCTGTACCCTCCCGATCTTGGGTCGACGACGGTGGTGGCTTGCAGTATATGTTTCGTGGAAAAAATATTAGGCCCTTAGGGTTTTCGCGATGAAGGGAATTTATAGGCAGAAGGGCGATGTCAGAGGGGGGCTGAGGGGCCCACACCACGTGGTGGCGCGGCCAGGAGGTGGCCCACGCCACCCTATGGTGTGGCCGCCTCCTGGTCCTCCTCCGTCTCTACTTTGGACTCCGTCTTCGTGTCAGGTAAATAGGAACTTTGGCTTTCGTTTCGTTGAATTCTGAGAATATTTCATGTGTAACTTTTCTGAAACACAAAAACAGCAGAAAACAGGAACTGGCACTGTGGCATCTTGTTAATAGGTTTGTTCCCAAAAAAATGCATAAAAATGCCACGAAGTGTAAACAAAACATAAAGCAATTGGTGTAAAACAAGCATGGATCATAAAAAATTATAGATACGTTTGCAACGTATCAGTATTCATACTGTTAGAAATTTTCTTAACAGCTTTTGTTATGCACTTGGTTACCCCATGTCCGGATCATGCCCCGATTCTCCTCTCCTTGGATAGAAAATATCATGAGAGGCCAGCTTGGATGTCCATGCAATTTTAAATATTTCAGGAATGCCGTCCGACCTTGAAGGGGAATATAGACAGAGAGTGGAGGGGTTTAGGCCACATGTCGAATCTTGGTGCTGTCAATAAAAGGCTTTGCATCCTCATAAAGAATATGCATACACTAGTACAAAAACGACACTAAGGACTCCCCGCAATGAAATAGGAAACAATACGACCAACAGTGAAATAAATTTAAGCCTGGACAAAAGGAGCGCTCATAGAATGGCTGTCCATATTGGTATCGACACTTATACATATGCGTTTCCAATTCTATTGGCAATGGTCCATTAGAAATTTCCGTTCCCAGTAGGCTTTCATCGCAAATGTTTTTCTCTGAAATGTCTGCTGCCAATTTGTTCAGCCCATGGTATGCCTCTATAAGATCCCCCACTCTCTATCTCTATCACTCTCCCTCCCAACCATAGCCGCAAACATCCTCCCGCATAGATCTATCTGATGGCCTCATATGGAACTTGCCGCGAACCAATGGCGAGCGCAGCGGCGGAGGCCGCGCCCCACCCAGTTGCCTCGCCATCGTGGAGTACTTTGCGCATGAACGCTAGGTGGTCCAGCGGGATGAGAACAACTTTCTGCTCGCCGGAGGATACATCGCATATCATGGCTCTAGGAGTGGTCTCTCTGGGCCGTCGTTGGCGTCTTCCTCGACCGAGGCCTTGGCCTCGTCCGCGTCCTCGGCCTCATCGGACGAGGATGGGGACGACCGGGATCTTGAACTCAGGCGCCACCTCTCCTGAACAGAGTAAGAGTGCATTGAGGTACGGAAGCGCTGGGCTGATCTGGAGCTAGAAGCGTCCCTCCTCGTCTTCGCCGTGGAGTAAGACCTCCCGTGGAGTTTGATGCTTGGACAAACCCAAGGTGGCTGAGAATATTCAGCAAGGTGGAGTGTTTTGTGTTTGTGTCAAATATTATGTATGATTTGGGTTACATTTGGACTCTAAATTATAATAGGTGTTTAAGTTACAAGTAGTATTTGAGTCGGACTCTAGTAGATTGGGGCTCCACTAGAACATCAAAAAACTGCATCTTCCCTTTTGAATTTTGAGATTCTAAAATTTGTCGAATTTGGATGTAACTTTTCGTGTAGATACTTTTTCATATAAGAAACTTTTTTATCCGACTTCGTATGCAAAAGTTATGACCGTTTTACCGAGACATAAAGTTTTTTGTAAAAAATATCAAAATTCATGTTTATTATTTTTCCTACTTACTAGACCACATAACATAACTAAATCTCAAATTTTAATTTTTTTTCAAACCTTTTATCATTTTATTTTATTTTTTAGAAGACTAGAAAGGCGGTCCAAGGGGTGCATGAAAAATTTCAAGTGATTTTAGCTGTAGCGCGTGGGTCATAATACCCGTAGAGCATGGGTCTCGTGCGCCGCGGGTAAGTCCCAAAATTTGAATTTTTTTGAATTATTTTCCCGTCCAACTTATACGTAGCAAACTTGGTGGCATGCACTACGAGTAGTACAAATTACCCATAGTGCATGCTTCACCCCGTGCGCTACGGGTAGGTTGAGGGACGCCAGCCCTCCAGGCCCACACATACCCGTAGCGTATGGACAAGAGGGTGCGCTACGGGTAACTTCACTAGGCGCGGCGCATGGGGCACGGTGCACTACGGGTAAATATCCGCAGCACACCATCTTTAAAATGTGCTACAGATAGCTCTGCTACCTATAGCTGTTTTTCTAGTAGTGCGTTAATCGCTGAACCACGTTACCAAATCTTGATATCGTCATCGTGTTGTGATTGCTTGATCCTTGGTAGATTGACTGCGCCTATGATGATAGGGATTTCTATTTTCGTGCCCTCGGGTCCTTAGTTGTGCTCAGTTTTCCCCAGCCGCTTAACTTTTCCTCTGTTTTCCCCTCGCTCTAGTTTGAAACCCCTCGCAGACGCTCGGACGGGAGGGTTGCGGTCTGGTCAGAGGCCTTAGACCGTTACCGGTGACGGCTAGGGAGCCGCGGTGGTTGTGAATGGACCGTTACTTTTGAATTGTGTTGACTGTTGACCCAATGAGACACGTCGGACTGGCGGTTTGTCACTCACCCAAAGCTTTCCCCTCCGCCCGAGACTGGAAGAGCTCACACACCGCCCCGCCGCCACCACGCCGTCCTGCCCTCCTACCTTATGGCGTCGTCCGCCACCGAGCCGCCCCCGCCCCCACCACCACCCCCGGGAGGCGGAGAGGGCTCCGCCTCCACTAGATCTAGATCTACCCCTATGGCGGTAGAGTTTGTACATCCGTCTAATGTGCCGATTATGCCCCTCAACAGCGGAGAAGATTGGGAATCGGAGGGATCTAACGCATGGATTCCATCTGGGTAAGCATCGTCTGCCTATGTGAATTAAGAGTACGCAGTTTTTGAGCGCGAATCGTTATTGCTCAACTAACTGCGTTGCTTTTCGAATAGGATTGATCCAGTGCTGGCTTTTCGATTGGTGGTTAGGCTGGATACTAGCTTTTTGCGTGATTCTGAGCGCAATGTGAGCGGATTTTACATTCCAGTGGTGGTTGCAACTACCATCTCGTTGAGGGATTTAAAAGATAACATCTGCGCTCGGTACACCTGGGGCGCTGGCGATTTAGTTGATTTCCAATATTTCAACAGCACGAAGGGAAGATTTGTTCCACTAATTTCCGACGACGATCTGGGAATTCTTTTTGCTTTAAATGATTCTTGTCGTGTCAGTAAAATTCGAATCCATGTGGACAGGGTCCAGGCATCATCTGGTGTTGGGGCATCATCAGGTGGTCGGGCATCATGTCTCTCTAGTGTTGCTGCCTCTGCTAATCGTGTGCGCCGCCCCGCTCCTTGTAGGTCCACAGCAGCACCATCTGTTCCCAGTGCTAGTGGTAGCCAGATTGTTCCTGCGGTCGATGTGGAGGACGATGCAGAGATTGAGGATCCGTCTCCTCAAGATGATGAGGATGAGTTGATGTTTCCTGAATTGGTAGATCGATGCAGTAAGCAGGCAATGGAGGATCAATACATGGAAGATATTGCACAAGGTGCCAGATTTGATGACACTAATGATGAAGAGAAGGATGAGAACAATGACAGCCTTGTTTTAGCCGATTACGAAGATGATGACTTGCCAACAATTGAGTGGAACATGGAGGATCCTCAGCTTGCAGAAGGCACCGTATTTCAAACGATGATGGACTGCCGTAATGCAATTACTACACATTGCATTCTCACCAAGAATGATTATGAGGTTATTAAAAGTGAGCCAGGTAGGTTCACAGTTAAGTGCCTATACAAGAGGTGTAGGTGGAGGCTGCATGCATCCACAATGCTCAGAAGCACCGTGGTTCAGGTACTACGCCAACCAGTTGTGTATTTTAGATCACGGTGTAAAATTTGTTAACTGTTACTGACATCCCTTATAATTATGTTTCAGATAAAGAAGAACTCGATCGACCATACTTGTCCACCTCGAGCGGGAGCGCCAGAGGAGAAATCAAAGCTAGCGAAGACTAGGTGGTTGGCAGATGCAATCATAGATTGGCTGAGAGAAACTCCAACACTTGGTCCAACAGCACTCATAAAATTGATATCTGATAAGTTTACTATAAACATACCTTGCATGAGGATGTTCTATGCAAAGGAAATGGCTCTTGATAGGATAAATGGTCCATGGAATGAAAGCTTTCAGTTGCTTTACACTTTCAAAGCTGAAGTGGAGATGGCTAGTCCAGGCAGTGTTGTAGCGATAGACAAGCATATAGTTCCCTACAAATTGAAAAGCGGGAGGATGATGCAGAAGGAATGTTTTAGAAGGGCTTTTGTTTGTTTCAAAGCTTGCTGGAAAGGCTTTCTGGACGGTTGCATGCCTTATTTGGCCGTGGATGCAACAGCTCTTCATGGCAGGTTTAAAGGATAGCTAGTTGCTGCTACTGAATTGATGGACACAATTGGATGTTCCCTGTTGCTTATGGAGTTTTGGAGGTTGAGTCAGAGGAAAGTTGGACTTGGTTTCTGCAGAATTTGCGTGACCTTATAGGTCATCCACCAGGACTTACTATCCACACAGACGCTTGCAAAGGTTTGGAGAGTGCAGTAGAAGCAGTATTCCCTGGAGTGGAGCATAGGAAATGTATGCGACACTTGGTACAGAATTTTACAAAGAAATTCAAGGGTAAAGTTTATACTGACAACTTATGGCCAGCTGCATACACATGCAGGATTAAGAAGCATCTGTTTCATTTGGAAGTGTTGTATAAACAAAAAACTGGGGTGAAGGAGTACTTGGATGAACATCATGGTAGGGTGTGGTCAATAAGACAATTCAATGAAATTTGCAAGGTAGACTATGTAACAAGTAACCTTGCGGAGAGTTTCAATGCAAATGTCAAGTCATTGAAAGGGCTTATGCTATGGCAAATATTTGATAAGATTAGGCAGATGATCATGATAAAAATCGATCTGCGTCAAAGAATTGCAGCCACAAAATATGTTGGCCATCTCATGCTCCCATCTTTGATTAAGTCTTTGCATGCCAGGGCAAAACAATTGAAGATGAAATGCATCAGAAAAGGAATGGAGGCTGAGGTAACCTACACTGACAGTAAAAATAGGCAGTGGAGGTATCCAGTGAGTTTGGTTGATAGGACATGCCATTGTAGGCAATGGCAGATCCGTGGGATATCCTGCATACACGCATTGTTTTTCATGAGTGTTATAGCGGGTGCAGAAGGTGAAGTTGATCAGTATGTGTCAGAGTATTTCTCTGTTGCCAAATTTAGGGCTGCATATGCTATGAATGTTCCTACCTTGTTGGGAAAAGACCAATGGATGAAAGTCGATCCAGGCTTCAAACTGTACTCTCCAGTTTTGACTAGACCGGCAGGTAGGCCGAGGAAGAATAGGATCAGAGCTAGTGTAGAGGGTGGTCCACCGATTCGACGACGTAAGTGCAAACGTTGTGGAATCCTTGGACACATTGCTAGGCTTTATAAAAATCCAGTTGACCCAGCTTTTGGAATGGAAGATCAGGCGGGAGCAGCAAATGCAGAGGAGAATGAAGCAGCAATTCAACATGGGGAGATTGAAGCAATGGATCATGAGGAGATTGAAGCAATGGATCATGAGCTGCTTGAACCGATGGATCTAGAGCAGATTGAACCGATGGATCGAGAGCTGCTTGAACCGATGGATCAAGAGCTGCTTGAACTGATGGATCGAGAGCAGAAGGAACAGATGGATCGAGAGCTGCTTGAACCGATGGATCGAGAGCAGAGGGAACAGATGGATCGAGAGGCCTTTGAAGCAATGGATCGAGAGCTGCTTGAAGCATTTGAAGAAAATGCATTAGAAGAAAGAGCACAAGCTTCGCATGATATGGTTGTCTCGGTCTTGGCACAACCCGAAGATAAGAAGAAGAAGAACAAGAACAAGAAAGATGGCAAAAGGAAGGTAGACACCGGTAATATCCCTGGTAGGGTTACCCGGAGTAAGGTGGTGGACCCAGCGAGTCACACCAGCAGCAAGAGAAAGATTGTATTTTAAACAATTAATTTGAATTTGTATGAACAATTTGTATTGGGGATCCCTTTGTATTGAATTCGAACTAGTGTGACGTTCCCAAGTTTGTATGTTGAATAATCACAATAATGTATGTGTTATTTGCTTGAATAAGTTCCTAGTCCATGAGCTACTAGCTATAGTTCATCGCTTGAGTTTTCCTCACTTTTCCCCCTCTTAGTGACTAAACTCAAAAAATATAGTTTTGGGTTTATTTTAATTCATAATAATTCAAAACATGGTGGAACCTTCCCATGGAGTCTTGTTATGTTACCTACAACCTAGAGAAATAATAATGGAAAAGGAAATATAGAGATATGAAGTTTCCCTTTCCCAAAACCACTTCCTAGTCCATGAGCTACTAGCTATGAAGATGCAGGGCTTTCTACTCAACACACTTCCCAAATGCCCACAATGCTTACAAACTTTGTCCAAATGAGTCCAAATTCGTCACACTTGTGTATCTTTGAATTGCAAACAATATCACGTCGGCCAAAATGTACTATATTGTTCAAATAACACAATCTAACAATTTTTATGCCAAAAGCTTCAATTTCCCTTACTCCCTTTATTATTTGGGTGCCCCTGTTTTACTTAGTTTTACTCAGTTTTCCCCCTCCGGGTCCACTTGTTTTATTCAGTCCTACTCAGTTTTGCCCTTCCGATAAACATTTCCTCACTTTTCCCCCTCTTAGTTCTACTCAGTTTTCCTCCCTTGTACTCACTGGCTGATCTCTGATTGGTCGAGATGTATTTCACACGAATCTTGGTTGGTTGATAGCTCAACGCACACTTGCACCGTTGGATCATTTATGATCGGACGGCCTGTCAACCCTGGCGGTCGTGGTGGCGCGGATCTGCACAGCACATACCTACCAACCCTGGCAGTCGCATATTCCAGTCGCATCTTCCTCTCTTACTCTAGCGGTCGCGGTGGCGCGGATCTGCAGCATGCGTGCGTGCGTGCGGCGGCGCGGATCTAACCATGCGTGCGGCGGCGCGGATCTAACCGTGCGGCGGCGTGGATCTAAGAGTGCCGGTGAGGATCTAACCCTCAGAAATAGTTGAAATGTCTCTCTCTGTCTCACTTTCGTTTATCTTCTCAGATCTGTTGATGATGAAGAACACCAAGACGGTGGCCGTGCCGACAGTGCTCACCGATGCCAAGACGATTAAAGCCATCGCCTACAACATCGCTGCGACGGCGCAGATCCAGCCTTCAATGTCGGAGCCTGCCGATGTCTCACTTCCGTTACCCTCCTCAGATCTGTTGCTGATGGACACCAAGACGGCGGCCGTGTCGACAGTGCTCATCGATCGTTTTGAAGCCATCGCCTACAACATCGCTGCGACCTACAACATCGCTGCGACGGCGCAGATCCAGCCTTCAATGTCGGAGCCTGCCGATGTCTCACTTCCGTTACCCTCCTCAGATCTGTTGCTGATGGACACCAAGACGGTGGCCGTGTCGATAGTGCTCATCGATCGTCTTGAAGCCATCGCCTACCACATCGCTGCGACGGCGCACATCCAGCCTTCAATGTCGGAACCTGCCGATGTCTCACTTCCGTTGCCCTCCTCAGATCTGTTGCTGATGGACACCAAGACGGTGGCCATGTCGACAGTGTTCATCGATGACAAGACGATTGAAGCCATCATCCACAACATCGCTGCGACGGCGCAGATCTAGCCCTCCTCCATGTCCGAGTTTGCGGATGGCGCAGATCCAGCCCCCTCAGCAGCCCGTCGTCTGATACGTCCAAAACGTATCTACTTTCACGAACACTTTTGCTATTGTTTCTCCTCTAATTTGTGTGTTTTGAATACAACTAACACGGACTGACGCTGTTTTCAGCAGAATTGCTCTGGTGTCTCGTTTTTGTGCAAAAATTCAACTTCCAGTAAAAATTCGGGAAAATCATGAAAAATCCTATTTCACCAGAAGACCCACGGAGCCAAAAGACCGGAGGGAGAAGTGGCTCGAGGAGCCGTCACAGGGTGGTGGCGCGGCCCAGCCCTGGCCGCGCCACCCCTATGTGAGGTGGCCCCAGGCCCCCTCTCGACCTCCCGTCTCGCGTACATATACCCCCTGACGACTTAAGATCGGGGAGACGGCGTTTTTCCCAGATAGACTTCCGCTGCGCCGCCGCCATCAGAAACCGCGATTCGGAACCAGAAACTCCGTTCTGGCACCCTGCCGGGACGGGGATTCGGAGGAGATCTTCATCACCATCACCACCGACGCTCCTCCATCGACCATCCATGACTCCCCCATCCATGTGTGAGTAATTCCCCCGCTGTAGGTGAGGGGATGGTAGGGATTGGATGAGATTGTTCATGTAATTTGATATGAGATTGATAGGGCATAGTGCCTAGTATCTTTATTTAGTGCCTATGACATTGTTGCAACTTGTTGTGCTTAATGCTTGTCACTTTGGGCCCGAGTGCCATGATTTCAGATCTGAACATGTTATTATTTCTATGATGATACTTGTTGTTTATGGTCTTACCTACAAGTTGTATACACATATTGTTGTCCGGAACCCGAGGCCCCAAAGTGACAGAAATTGGGATAACCGGAGGGGGTGGCTATGATGTGAGGATCACATGTGTTCACCGAGTGCTAATGCTTTGCTCCGGTACTTTATTAAAAGGAGTACCTTAATTACCAGTAGTTTCCCTTGAGGCCCTGCTGCAACAGGCTGGTAGGACAAAAGATGTCGTGCAAGTTTCTCCTTGTGAGCACGTACGACTATATACGGAACACATGCCTATGATTGTTTGTACTAGGATGCTTTATCATTATTTATCTGCAATGCCCGTATCTCATTGATTTCATGAATTATCTTATCCATGCAACGCCCGTTATCCATCCCTATGCCTACAGTATTTGTTCCTACTGTTTACAACCGTTACTATTACTGCTGCTATTTTACTACTGCTGTCACTGCTATAAAACTGTTGCTACTGATAATCCACTGCGAGTAAGACTGTTTCCAGGTGCAGCTGAATTGACAACTCAACTGTTAAGGCTTACATATATTCTTTGGCTCCCCTTGTGTCGAATCAATAAATTTGGGTAATACTTCCCTCGAAGACTGTTGCAATCCCCTATACTTGTGGGTCATCAAGACTATTTTCTGGCGCCGTTGCCGGGGAGCATAGCTTTATTTGTAAGTTCACTTGGTATTCATATTGTTCGCTGCAATCCTTTCATCATGGGTAAACCTCGTGATGGAAAAGTTCCTATATTGCCATCCACTACAAGAAGAGGTACGACTCTCAACACCTCTATTGCTCTTGATTCACCATCTGTTATGAGTAAGTTGCTTACACCACCACACCCACACGTTACTGCTACTACTTCTGCTGAGATTGAAAGTACCACTGATAATTTAGATGATGCTTCTACTGTGCTTGATGAGAGAGGTTCACTAGGTTCCTTTTTAGAGGCTACTATTGCTAGAGCTAAGTTGGGAAACACCACTGTTACACCTGTTAGTTCACCCGAGTCTAGGGAATGTTCTAGTGATGATTATGATGATGATGCTTACATTGAGCTTAATGATGATTTTATTGCAAAAGCACGTGCTGCTCGTGATGCAGGTAATATTAAAGAGCTTCTTGCTAGACGTTCTGTTAGATATAATTTGTCTCCTGATCCTAAGTTTGCTGCTTCTCCTATCAATATTAGAGACAAGGATTATGATTTCTCTTTGGATTTATCTTACATATCTATTGTTGAGAAAACCCCCTTTTGTGGTACTAAAGATGAGAGTGCTATGGAGCATATGAATGAGCTTTCTACTTTGAGTAATTTGTTTTCTGATGATATTAAGCTCCGCACTTATTTTGTTGCTAAGATTTTTCCTTTTTCATTGAAGGATGCTGCTAAAATTTGGTTTAATAGCTTGTCTCATGGATCTCTTACTAGTCCTATTGCTTTGGTTAATGCTTTCTTTCAGAAATATTTTCCCGCTAGTGCTCAACATGCTGCTGTGCAGAAAATCTTTGATTTTGAACACAGAAAAGGAGAGAAATTGCCTGAATCTTGGACAAGGTTTTGTTCTTTAATTAGAGCTTTGCCTAAAGAACCATTGCCTAAAAATGAACTCCTTGACATATTTTATAATGGACTAACGGATGAATCTAAGTCATATTTGGATAGTTGTGCTAGTTGTGTTTTCAGGGAAAGAACTCCGGCTGAAGCTGAAGAGTTAATGGCTAAAATAAGCCGGAATCATGATGATTGGACCTTAGTTGAGCCAACACCAGCACCCACTCCTGCGCCATCTACAGAGCCTACACCGAAGAAGAGAGGGATGATTGAATTAAATGATGAAGTTATGAAGGAAGCTAAGAAATCTCTTAAGGAGAAAGGTATTAAGGCCGAAGATGTGAAGAATTTACCTCCTATTGAAGAATTATGTAAGCCAATCCCTCGCTCATCTACTATTGAGGTACACTCTCTCCAACGCTTTGATGAAAGAGATATTCCTTACACTAAACCTCCTGATCAATGCTTAGATGAGTTTGATAATTTTATTGTTAAGCAAGAAAATTTTAATAGAATGGTGCATAATCATCTGTTGGAGAATTCTAGAGTTATTAACAAGATGCAGGATATTGTGGAGAGAACCGCCAATGATGTGAAGATACTTGCTAAACATTTTCAAATGATTCAAACACAAATTGATCAGCTTACCAAAGTGCAGCAAGATCTGCTAGTTAATGCTGCAAGAGAGAAGCAAGCATGTGAAATACGCATGAGAAGTGGTGCTGCTACTCAAGACCCATTATATCCTGAAGGACATCCTAAGAGGGTTGAGCAAGATTCTCAACGCACTTCAAGCGATGATATTCCTCCCAAGAAGAAGAAGAAGCATAAAACAACTACAGAATCCTCTGATGCAGGTAAAGATCCTAACAGTGTTTCTATTTCTGATGCTGAAACTGAACCAGGAAATGCTTCCGATAAAGAAGAAGATAAAGAAGAAGTTGAAGAAGAACCGGAAAAGAGTGATAAAAATGTAAAGTACACCAAAAAAGACTTCATTGCCAACAAGCATGGTAAGGAAAGGGAACCTTGGGTACAGAAGCCAATGCCTTTTCCTAGTAAGAAACACAAGTCCAAGGAAGAAGAACGCTACAACAGGTTTTGTGAATGGATGAGACCTTTATTTTTGCAAATTCCTTTGACTGATGCTATTAGAATGCCTCCTTATGCAAAGTATATGAAAGATATTGTCACTAACAAAAGGAAAATTCCTAGTGAGGAAATTTCCACTTTACTTGCTAATTATTCTTTTGATGGTAAAGTTCCAGAGAAGCTTGGAGATCCAGGTATACCAACTATTCCTTGCTCCATTAAAAATAACTATGTTAGAACTGCCTTATGTGATTTGGGAGCTGGAGTTAGTGTCATGCCTTTTTCTCTTTATAAGAGACTTGATTTAGAAAAATTGGTTTCAACTGATATATCCTTGCAGATGGCTGATAAGTCTACCACTATTCCTATTGGTATATGTGAGAATGTTCCTATTCAAGTTGCTAACAGCTGTTTAATACTAACTGATTTTGTTGTGTTGGAAATGCCTGAAGATGATAATATGTCTATTATTCTTGGAAGACCTTTTCTAAACACTGCAGGTGCTGTTATTAATTGCAATCAAGGAAAAGTCACTTTTAATGTTAATGACAAAGAATATACAGTTTATTTTCCCAAGAAGATTGATAGGAGAAATGCTCTAAATTCAATCAAGCATGTTGAGACCATCAAAGTTGGTCAAATTATTTGTTCAGAGCAAAAGCCCAAGGAAGAATATCAAATTTTTATGGTTGGGGCTATACCTATCAAAGTTGAGGTAACATAAGCATTAAGTGAAGTGCAAAGTTTTGCCTCATATAAAGTTAGTTTGGTAACAAGACTTGATCAACCTTGTTAGCAAAGTGAATTTATATGAACGAAACTTCGTTTTCACCGCATCCACCTCATCTCGCTTTTATTTACCTTCGTCAAATTTTATTCCTTCAGTTTAGTTGCATCTCAGAGCTGCTGCATGCCTAGTTTTGATTTGCTTGAAATCTTTTCATCTTCGTTTTTCTGAGTTTTATCGATATGCCAATTTCTGAAAAATCCTCGAAAATAAAGTTTCTCGAAAAATTCCAGAAAATTCTTTATAAATTTTTATGTCAAAAATGGGGCAGAGAGACACCTGGGAGGCACCGGGTGGGGCAGCCACGCCACCTCACACACAGGTGGCGCGGCCTAGCCCTGGCCGCGCCACCCATGTGTGAGGGGGCCCCACCAGGCACCTCACTCATCTCTTCTTCCCCTGCTTTTTCTCTCTCCCAAAAAACACCGCCCCATTTGCCCAAACTCGAGTTCTTGCTGTTCTTCACCTGGATTTTTCGATCTCCTTGTTCAGCCCAACATTTTTGCTGAAACTTGGATCATTTGCTCTCCGGTATGTGACTCCTCCACTTGTCCAAGTAGATTTTCTTTTGGTAGAGTATTTCTTGAGTATTTTAGCATTGTAGGTGACAGTATAAATGAGTATGCATGCTTGTTCTATTGTTTAGAAAGATTACTTTGATGCATGATAGCTCTCTTGTGACCCTCTATAGTAGTTTCCTACATTTGCTTGTCCTTAAATCACTTTTTATGAGTTTGTTGAAAAATTTCAGAAATGGAGGAGAATGTGTATCAGCTCTCTCAACATGAACTAGAAGTGCAGGATGTTATGAAGGTTCACCGTGAAGAGAAGGTTTTCCCCTCACACTACCCATGCTCAGCATTCTTGAGTGCTGCTGGATTTCTGCAGGATTTCCAAGCCTTGCTTTCTAATGCAGGATTAGAATATTTTGTTGAGGGTGAACCTCCCCAATATGTTAAACTAACAATGTCTGTGGTGCAGGATTTCAGATTTAGTTGGTCCACTTCTAATCCCATGGTTCATTATAAAATTTATAACAAATCTGTGGACTTGCCTCTAGATGTTTTCTGTACAGCTATTAGAGTGCCACAGTGGGGTTCGCTCGAGAAGATAAGGGGACAACCAAGGCAATTGTTAGAACTATACGAGGAGATTTGTCAAGGAAGAAGCTTCACAGGAGAGGGTGGTAAAATTCGAAACATTCATTTCCCATCCATTCGATATTTCGCCTTCTTCATTACCAAATGTGTTCTTGCTAGGAAAGCTGCAAGTAAATTGTCTCTCCATGATCTAGCTTTTATTGCTGCTGCTTTAAGGTGCGATAGAACTTACAATTTGGGTGCCTTAATAGCTTTCCGTCTTGATATTAATCGTGAGAAAGGGGGAATCTGTGGGGGGCTTATAGCTTCACGCCTGTTAGCTTTGCATGGCGTTTTGCCTCATTTTCGAGATTTTCAGTTCCCCGAGGAGAAACTTGGCCTTGATGCTATGGTTCAACATAAGTTTATTTCTCCTCCTGCCAGTTCGATTAATTTAACATTTGAGCTAACCCTTTTCAAGAAGACTACCTGGAAGGTAGTAAAGACTGAACGATCAATCCGTTTGCCTGCACCTCTTTTGTTTAACCTTGATCGCAGGAATGGATGGTCGCTTACTGAAGATGAGCTTGACGCGTACATAGGGGAGCACCCGCCGCCTGTGCACGATGAAGAAGGCGCCGAGGAGTCGGGACAACCCTCCAACACTATGAATTTCCCATACGAGCAGCCTTATTATGATTATGCGCCATCAGCTTCATCTTCACGGGAACCAGGGTATGATTACTCCTATGATGACCCACCGGCTTGGAGCAGCTACCAGAGCCGGCATTGATCTCCACTTGGGCCAAAAGCCTAAGCTTGGGGGGAGGTACGCCGACGATTCACTTATCTACATATCATATTCTGTCGGTCCTTTGTATATTCATGTTTCGCTTTCTTTATTGTTCTCGTTCTTGTTTTCATTTCTTCCAAAACACTAAAAGACCAAAAATATTTCTGTTGTTTCTCTCTATTTGGTTCTTTAGTTTTTACCTTTGTTTTGCTTTACTTGCTATTTCGATTCGCTACTTGAAAAACCCAAAAATATTTTGCTTTGTTTGCTATTTCTTTCTGCTTTAGTTTCAAAAATCGAAAACCACAAAAATATTTGTTGTTCTTTTTCGGTTTTGTAAAGTTTGTTGCAGAGTTCAGTCTCCCGTTACTCCATTGGAGCTTGGTATTCACTTTATATTATTCAAGCCACACAAGTGAAGAGCAATAATGACGACATATGACAATCCGAGATGTGGTAAGAGGCTGGTATGAACTCTATTTGTTTTCATTTTTGTACATATACTCATCTATGTGGACATGCTTAGTCAGTTCATGTAAGGCATATGTCATCTAATGGATGCTTTGTAGTTCTTGCTCTCATATGATTAGTTTCAATCTACTATTAGCCTGTAGCCTGTCATGTAGACGCTTGCATGCATTGTTTTATTCATAAGTATGGTATGATATTGTGGTATCCACCTCTGAAAGCTTCATTTGAATCGACTTGGCACATGCTCAAGCATGCATATGACTGAACAAAAAGTCAATTAAGCCTCGATGATCTAAATTGCCTCAGAGTTCTTGTATCATTTTTATGCCTATATTAATTTTGTTTTGTCGCAAGCATGATTATGATAGTTATTGCTCTCTCGATTGTCGCTTCCCAGTCTTTTGCTAGCCTTCATTTGTACTGAGTATGAGCTCTACTCGTGCATCCATTTACCAAAACCAAGTCTCCCATAGAGTCCACTATAAATTCCTATGCATGGTATTTGTAAGCCATTCCAAGTAAATTTTCATGTGCTACCTTTCAAAACTTTCAACTACTTCTCATTTTGTGCCACTGTTTTTAGCTCATGGGGACGTAGTGGTCGGAATTGCTATCTTCCATATTAAATTAAGTACCCTTCGACTAGGCAGCTTCATCTGCTCGTCATTAATTTTGCAAGGGAGCTGGTCAGACCATTATAATCTTAATTCTAAAAGAAATAAAAAAGGCACTCCTCCAAAGGAATGTGAAAGTTGGTGGGCACCCGATGAAATCGGTTAGCCATGGTTTGAGAAAGGAAAAAGGTGGGGAGGAGTGCCAAAGCTTTATAAAAAAGAGCACCAATGTGCCAAATTTCAAAGAACACGGAACCGCTCTCACTTGTTTATTATGGAAGATAGTAAGTCCCCATTGCTAGTCGTTGACATAGAACAACCACCTCTCAAAATAAATTTGTATCTCTATTTTACAAATGAAAAGCTCTAGCACATGTTAAATCACTGCTTCCCTCTGCGAAGGGCCATTCGTTTACTTTTATGTTGAGTCACCATCTTCTAACTTTAAGCACTTCTTGAGAGCATAGCTGTTATTCTTAGTGTAATGTGCTTGTCCCAGAACACGGTTAATTGTGGTATAACTTTGATGCTTGTATCTTTGATATTTCTACTTCTAGTCTTCCCTTGGACTTCAGAGGTGCCTCAGCATTTATGTTTTGCTCTACAAATAAAGGCAAGTGGGATACCATTGTCTCATATCATTTATGCATATTACAATCTTGTAGCTTCTCATGCACATGTTACTTGTTATTAGTGCATTGGCACTCTTTCATAGCTTGCTTGACTATGAGGTGACATTAGTTGCATATTTCTTATTATGAATTGCCTGAGTACTTGATCACATAGTTAGTATATATACATCATATGAGCAAATGTGTTCGTGAAAGTTTCTTTTATCGCTCTCAGTTGTTAACTGAATTGCTTGAGGACAAGCAAATAGCTAAGCTTGGGGGGAGTTGATACGTCCAAAACGTATCTACTTTCTCGAACACTTTTGCTATTGTTTCTCCTCTAATTTGTGTGTTTTGAATACAACTAACACGGACTGACGCTGTTTTCAGCAGAATTGCTCTGGTGTCTCATTTTTGTGCAGAAATTCAACTTCCAGTAAAAATTCGGGAAAAATCATGAAAAATCCTATTTCACCAGAAGACACACGGAGCCAGAAGACCGGAGGGAGAAGTGGCTCGAGGAGCCGTCACAGGGTGGTGGCGCGGCCCAGCCCTGGCCGCGCCACCCCTATGTGAGGTGGCCCCAGGCCCCCTCTCGACCTCCCGTCTCGCGTACATATACCCCCTGACGACTTAAGATCGGGGAGACAGCGTTTTTCCCAGATAGACTTCCGCTGCGCCGCCGCCATCCGAAACCGCGATTAGGAACCAGAAACTCCGTTCTGGCACCCTGCCGGGACGGGGATTCGGAGGAGATCTTCATCACCATCACCACCGACGCTCCTCCATCGACCATCCATGACTCCCCCATCCATGTGTGAGTAATTCCCCCACTGTAGGTGAGGGGATGGTAGGGATTGGATGAGATTGTTCATGTAATTTGATATGAGATTGATAGGGCATAGTGCCTAGTATCTTTATTTAGTGCCTATGACATTGTTGCAACTTGTTGTGCTTAATGCTTGTCACTTTGGGCCCGAGTGCCATGATTTCAGATCTGAACATGTTATTATTTCTATGATGATACTTGTTGTTTATGGTCTTACCTACAAGTTGTATACACATATTGTTGTCCGGAACCCGAGGCCCCAAAGTGACAGAAATTGGGATAACCGGAGGGGATGGCTATGATGTGAGGATCACATGTGTTCACCGAGTGCTAATGCTTTGCTCCGGTACTTTATTAAAAGGAGTACCTTAATTACCAGTAGTTTCCCTTGAGGCCCTGCTGCAACAGGCTGGTAGGACAAAAGATGTCGTGCAAGTTTCTCCTTGTAAGCACGTACGACTATATACGGAACACATGCCTATGATTGTTTGTACTAGGATGCTTTATCATTATTTATCTGCAATGCCCGTATCTCATTGATTTCATGAATTATCTTATCCATGCAACGCCCGTTATCCATCCCTATGCCTACAGTATTTGTTCCTACTGTTTACAACCGTTACTATTACTGCTGCTATTTTACTACTGCTGTCACTGCTATAAAACTGTTGCTACTGATAATCCACTGCGAGTAAGACTGTTTCTAGGTGCAGCTGAATTGACAACTCAACTGTTAAGGCTTACATATATTCTTTGGCTCCCCTTGTGTCGAATCAATAAATTTGGGTAATACTTCCCTCGAAGACTGTTGCGATCCCCTATACTTGTGGGTCATCATCGTCCAGGCCCTTCTAGCCCATTGGTGCGCGGCCGTGTTCGACGTCGCAAATTGGGATAAATTATGATAAATTTGTATTTTTCAATTTCAATTTGGGATAAAATTGTTCGAACTACTACCTCCGTGTCAAAAAAAAGCTTCTCCACTTTCTCGATGTGTCCCTGTACATCCGAATGTATGATTTGAATTCTATCCCAACTTGATTGGGAAGATTGATATGTATTTGATCCGAGAGGCTGGTACATGCTTTCACTTTTGGGATCCCTTCACTTTTATAAGATGTTCATGCATGAAAATTATCGCGCGCATTACTTAGCACAACTAGGAAATTGTACGACAAAATATAGTGGTTAGAGCCACACCAAAATACAGTGGTTAGAGCCATCTACTGAATAACAATTCTATACTATCTAAATCATCTACCACAACCACATAACTGCTAGGACAGGGATGACACCTAATAAAACTGCCCAGATGAATCTACTTTTCCCCTCTCCCATCACTTGAAGTTCATGTTCTAGATTTTCTACCACTTCATCAGATACGGCAAGATCTGTCTCAAGTATCAAGTTCTCCTTGCGAATAAGCTCTGAATTCTTCTTTTCTTCCTCCACAGTACGCTTCAGCTCGAATATCATCAGGTTTTTACGGGCCAATTCATCACCTAAATTGGCCACCTTCTCCTCCAAATCCATCATCTGGCTACACCACTGGGTTGATTCATCTTGGTATGCAATGTACCATGGATCATCGGCTTGCCTGGCGAACTGTAACAATAATGGAAAAAAGAACAACTGAAATTACTCCAACAGGCCATGGCGGCACTTTAAATTCAACGGTAGTACAGAGAGCAGAAGCTAGATACCTGCACTTCCGACGAGGTAGGAGAAGTAGAACGTGGCCACGACATGATCGAATCCCCACCCTCGCCGGTGTACCCGCTACGATCAGACATTGAGGACTATTTCGCACATGCAAACTCCAAATAAATTATGGGAACCGAATCGATTAGGAGGCGAGGGAGGCGGAAGCGGAGGTCGTCGTGGGCGGCGGATCTACTTGCGGCGGAGCAAATCCTGGTCGTCGTGGGCGGCGGATCTGCTTGCAGCGGACTTTCTTGCGGTGGGTACAATGCGTGCGGACGAAACAAGTGCTGGAGCCGTGGTTGACGTGCAGCGCCGCAGTCCGTCCGACGCCGCCGGGGAACAGAGCCGGCGGCGCGACGAGGCGCCGGCGATGGCTGCTCCGTCCGAGGGTGGGGAACGAGCTGCCAGTGGTTCTCCGATGACTAATGAGATGCACAACACTAGGTTCCAGCCATGTTTAGCACAAGATTCACTTTAGATTAAGCTGCGAAAATAGTCACCTGCTGTGTCTAGCTTAAGATAAATTAATTAGCGAACTTGTTGCTTCTCTCTAACTAAAAGCAGGGATATATGCCTTTTCACTAAGGGCGACCCCAGCGGTCATTGGCTGAGGCGGCCCCACAGAGCGGCTCTATATGATTTTCTCTAAATAAATAGATGACCCCAGCGGTCATTGGCTGCGGAGGCCCCACAGAGCGGCAATATATGATTTTCTCTAAATAAATTGACGACCCCACTGGTCATTGGCTGCGGCAGCCCCACAGAGCGGCAATATATGTCTTTTCCTGAAAATTACACGACCCCACTGGTCATTGGCTGCGGCAGCCCTATAGAGCGGCCCCATTTGTCATTGGCAGCACCGCGTATATAATCAGGAAATAAAACGGCTCACACGTCAGCGATAGATGGATGGCTGCTCCGACGTGTCTCCTGACCCTACCCGTCAGCACCATTCAAAAGCATCGGTCAATTCACAACAACCGCGGCTCCCTAGCCGTCACCGGTAACAGTCAAGGCCTCTGACCAGACCGCAACCCTCCCGTCCGAGCGTCTGCAAGGGGTTTCAAACTAGAGCGAGGGGAAAACTGAGGAAAAGTTAAGCGGCTGGGGAAAACTGAGCACAACTAAGGACCCGAGGGCACGAAAATAGAAATCCCATGATGATGATAAGCGTATTTCCTATCCGAGGTTGTCCGCTACACCTCTGCAAAGTCCGCGTCTGCAGCCCATAGGAGGCCCAACCACCAGTCTCACCGACCAGAAGCCAACCATCTCAACGGCACACCTGTTGGTGGATTATTTGATGATTTTCCATGGTTTTCACAAATTTGGGTATTTGCCACAAGACTGCTACAAATCAGTGACACAAGGTGTTGTAAATAATCAAATTGCAAAGAAAAGTGTGGCAAGTTATCAAATCACCTACTCGGTCTCGATTGATTTCAGATTTATCTACTCAGGAGTGGAAGGCCTGGATGAGCTATAGACGTGGGTCTAGGAGAGAGATAGAGTAGCGTTGTGTGTGTGTGGGCACCGTTGCGGGTGCAGGTTGCCTCTCTTCTGTACTAGGCCTGTGGTTGTTTCTCCCTTAAGCTTAATACAATGACGCGCAGATCTCCTACGGTTTAAAAAAAAAGATTTATCTACTCCCATCTCAACGAGGTCGCTTCAACAAACTGGCTCCATGCCCGCTCGCTCTTGCCAACCTCGTCGCTAACCTCAGCCCCACCCCGACACCAATCCAGTCTGCCTACACGGCCAACCTCGTTTGATCCTAGCGCGAAGTTCGCCGTCCACCTGCGCGAGACCAGCCCTGCACCTGCGGCATGTCAGTCCCACTGTAGCATTCCGTCACTACATGATTGATATCTCATTGATGGTTATTTTTATCCAAATATATATATATAGGTAAATACGAGTAAATAGTATATGAGCAATGCTAGCCCCTGCATCTGTAGGTTCGATATAATGTCCAGTGATGATGAGATATTAATACTAGCATACTGCTATAATTTTACATCCATTCCAAGCAACCCTTTGGTGGAACATTTCACAAGCCTCCCAAGCGGGATCTAAGCATGAGGAAACGTTGCTTCTAAACTGAAGAGTGAAGATGGCATCATCTCGCGGCACTTGGGTGTTAGTCTCAATGATCACTCGTCCATACATGCATTGCCACCAAACTAAAGTGCACGATGCAGGCAGGAGCTTCTGCATGTAGAGGATCGGCAAGGTAAACAAGGCGTCCCTGCATTCCAGCACTTTGGGCCACACCTCTGTCTATCATCGCGAACGCAAAATCCTCCAGCCTTAGTCTCCCGATCTGGATTAATCTTCAAAAATTCAGCATCTGGAAGAGACCATTCAACTGATGGTGGCTTCGCGATGATTTGCTTCCTCGAGTATTCATAGAAATTCAGGGCGGACGACCTTGCAACCTTCTCAACTAAAGTCACCCTCTCCTCTGTGTTCATGCCAATACAAGCTTGAGCAACAAACACCAAATGACCAAAGCTAGGTGGTCACTTATTTGAAGCTGCTTTTGCTTTGTGTTCTTCTGTTCTTGCACTCTCATTATAAAGTGGTCATTTCTCACGACGGTCGTTGTTTGTTAAATACTGTATTCAACATTCAATCGGACAAGCTGGCACCAGTGGTCTAGTGGTAGAATAGTACCCTGCCACGGTACAGACCCGGGTTCGATTCCCGGCTGGTGCAGTTTTTAAATTTCTTCGTCAAATTAACGCTTGTTTCTGCTTCATGGAGCTGCAAACCATGGTAACATCTTGTTAACTAGTCCTCCGTTTTATCTCAAAAAAAAAACTAGTCCTCCGTTTGAAAAAGGTTGTCTCAGCTTTATTTACTTCCACCGACCTATATTACTTGTCGCCAAAGTGGATTTACCTAGACACTATTTACCCAGACTGTTCATCGTCCATGTCGAACACTTTTTTTCTAATCAATCGAACACCTTTTCTTTTGTCATCCCATTATCCAACACCTAATTAGGCTGGTAGTGCAAGCGGGTGCAAGTTCAGGTTCACAAAATTAAAATAGGTCGACGAATTTAAATGAGTACTCAGCGGTCAGTAGCAAGTTAGCAACATTGTATCTCCACAGTGAAATAGCGGTAATACGTAGCACATTTGCAACGTTTGCAAAATTTGAGTGGCACACTTGGAACATGTGGTACATTTCGAACTAGCCAAATTTTCACTGGTATAACAACGGCCTACATGGAATTTCCTAAAAAGAAAAACAACGATGTCAGCTCTGCCGAGCTAGAGACAGATAACGTAGAATAAAACCATTTTTTTTCTTCCCTAAAGCAGGATAATAACATTTGAGGGGCACAACAGCACATTTCATCTATGACACCGCAATTATGTAAATATAAAAGGGCTACATGAGGACTAAATTATCAGTCACACGGAAAAAGAACCAAGTTAACGCAAGGCACGAGATCTAAGCTGGTTATTCTTTCCTCTACCAAACGGCTGGCACACCATAGAACAGCATGCCAGACAGACTAAACAGAGCAAAACCATTCAGACGTCACAACATAATGGCTGACACCTTAACAACGAAGCACGAGTTCTGCAAACACTTTTCTCTTGCACTGTACACCTCGACCTTCGCAGCAGCAAGGGCTGACAGAGATTCCACAATAGATGTCTGCAATCAGAGTTGATTACCTCCTCTGTCTTTTGGGTTCAGCCTACAATAGACAAAACAGAACAGATACACATTAAAATATGCATATTCAAATTTAGGCCTCCTTTGATTCATAGGATTTGCATCCTATGGGAAAATTTCCTATACACATATTTGATTCATAGGAACATATCCTATAGGAAATAATCCTATAGGAATCTAGTAGTGTAAATCCTATAGGAAAAAAAAGCATTAGGTCATACCTCATGGAAAAATTCCTTTGCTACAATCAAAGCCACTTCATCTTACTATAGGATTCAAGTAGGCATGACATTCCAATCCTATGTCTTTTCTATTCCTATGGTTTTCCTATCCTATGAATCAAAGAAGCCCTTATAATGAAATGTCAACACACTTGAGTGCCTAACGGTCTACAATCTAAGCATGGATAGATTCATAACGTTGTATTGCTTTGGAGGAATAGTCTGATAATTTAGGGTCTTCCAATATTGTGAGTTACTACCTCTATTCAACGATTCTTTATTAGGTTTCACGATCTAAAGAACATTTCCTTGACAAACATTGTAAGAGCCTTGTGCAACTACATCTGTGTCCACTATGGCACTAGGGACACAAAACTGGTAAAAATATCAACAACAAAAGGTAGAAGTTACGGATTCAAATTGAATGATTATTAAAAGATCCATATTAGGGTGGCATCAGGAAGAGATCCAGCATTTATTTTACAAATTTTATAAAACTCAAAATAAGATGCTGGATGTAAACAATTTACTATCAAAGCTTTAAATGAGCATATATCCGAGAGAGGCCGAAGACAAAAGCCTTTTGAGAATTTGATCAGCCAATAGTCTCTACAATGAACATAGCCTAAAAGACCGTACAATTACGACTAAAAAATAATCACCATTGCAATATATAATGAACAAAATATCAGCTTACCTTAGGCTCAGCATTTGGTTCATATCCATTTGAAGGTTTCTTTTCGTCATTTTCGTCAGCACAGTCTGAGCACATGAAGTGATCTACTTTTTTGGCCTCCTCAATGGTCATCTCCACACAAGATGGATGAAACCTGCCCACAGTAAGATATGAATAACATATAAAGACAGGAAAAAATCGCAGCATGCAAAGAACAGAACAAGAAAATTAAGCTGCTTTGATGCATTCTAACTTTATATTCATCCAGAAAGGTCCTCTGTTCTGACATGACCACCATCTAGTGGAAGGATATATGGACATACTTTAAGATTTTTTTCTGGTGGGGTGTGCAACTGACATGACTAGCAAGATGATTGAATTTTGTCTCACCTCCTATGAGCTCAGTATGTTTTCCAATTTACACACTTGTTAGCGGCACTTAGAATTCTGAGAGCACTAACGAAACTGAACACCATACTTGGTGAAAGAAAGTGCCAAAAGAATATTGTGAATATGGGAACAGGGTATGGCATATGGAATGAATATTTGTTTATGGAAAAAACGACCTTAGCGAGAGACTACATGAAGAGTCCAATAAGATAATTTAGTATGGAGTGGACACCTGAATCCAACTATTCCAGCATGAACACCTAAATCTTCTAGCTTCATACTGATGACGCATCTTACAGAAATGCTGCAATCATGTTTTATGACTGCAACAGAAGTTCGAATTGTAGATTACAGGTGTTTGGTCTGAGCCTAAAGATTTTAGTAGCGTCAAAACATTGGTCTTTGTTCCGATGCTTCCCGATGGTTCTTTGATCATTTCCAATAGAAATCTTTGTCAATACCTCACCACACTTGGACAAGCAGATCCTTAGCCAATCATTTAGCTAGACAGAACTTTAGTTTGAAAAGTAGAGCATAAACCAAAAACACCTTAGATAGATACAGTGAATACAAAACAAGCATGCCTTATGTTATGCATACTAGAGGAATGCCGCATATAGAACAAGATAATGCTGACGACTAATGAAGCATACATGATAAGAAGTTGTTTCCTAACAGCCTCTTGAACTTTTCAGGTCATTGGATCATTGCCTGACAAAAGAATCTAGTGCTCAAGAACATCATAGGCTCTAGCTCTATTGTGGGTACCTAACTAGTAAGGCTCCACCTTGTTCTGAATGAGATCAGTACTCAAGAAGTTAATAGTCTGTAGTTTATCAGGTGGCCAAAGACTAGGGACTTGGGCCCTAGCCATCGACAAATACTTGATTTGGTTGTAAATAGTAATGTACCAGGACAACAACTAGTAAGGTACATGACCAGTCCACCATGTACAGAATGGAGAGACAGTCCATCAGCAACTTGGAGCCGTGCAGCTCACCCACAAACGAAAAGCAACCCACAAGCCCAAGAGGACAAAGCACATAGCAGCCAACCTTAGGGAGCATTATGCAACAAGGTTCTTGAAAGTGATAGAGTTGGAACAGAGGGGCAGCAAGCAGTGGTGATCCTGATTTCTGGCTCCCATCGGCGAGCCAAATTGCCGGTGAGGCGGTGACCTGAGTGGGGGCCTGGTTTTGACTGATCAGGACACAACTAGGATGCCAACAAGGACAAATTTGCAGCAAACACCAGTGGAGTTGCGCCTTGTCAGGCGACCTTTAATATTGAACAGTAGATGATACTGCATTTGCTTGATTGGATTGGGTTGAATTATGTCAGTTACACTGAGGCTAGGGGGTATGAATCCATCAAACAAGAAGCCTACACATATAGGACTAGTTTAGAAATCCTTCAGCTATCTCTCCATGTCCTAAAATGTTTTGAGGATATGTAGGAAAAGGGGCACATTTCCTAACATACCTGGTGGATCAAAATAATTACATAAATGAGATATGATACTGGCTATACAGAACACCTGTGTTACATGAGATACTGGGCTTTGCTTTATAGGAGACCAAAAAAATATGTAATAACCATGTATGGAACAGGCAAAAAAGGTACATTTTTAGAGAATGCAAAGAAAAAAGGAAGGAATTTTATCAAGAGATTTACCAGTCCTTGCACGCGTCGCACTGCACCATGAGATCATCTGGGTTGTACGGCATCTCGCACTTGCAGTAGCTTCACATAAGAGGAGAGAAGAGACACAAGCATAAGATAAAAATCCCAATTGCGTCCAATTCCAACACAAAGGAAGCAGATTGGTCAAAGAGGTACTACATACACAGCCACACGGTCGGGGCTGAAGGCACCAGAGGCGGCATTGTAGTCAAAGCGGCAGAAGAAGTCGTCGGCCCCCACATTGTTGAGCTTGGTGTAGTCCTTGAAGGAGTGCACGACGCACTTGCCCTCGATGGTGTGGGCGCTCTGCGTGTCCAGGTGGTCGGAGCGGAAGAGCTCCTTGGCGCCGTGGAACTGGCGCCTGCCCCCCTTGGCCTCCTCGGGGCGGTAGTACCAGCGCACCCTGACCCGCACGCTGCCGCGGCCGTCCGTCTCCATGCTCTCGATCCGCGCCACGTAGGGCTGGTTGTCCGTGTCGCACGCCCGCATCAGCACGGTGTCGCCCACTGCTCCAATCGGGGGGACATTGCGGGTTAGATAGATTTCTCGGCGGAGACGGCGGGGCGGGAAGGGGAGTGGGGCGTTACCTCGGACGACCTTGGTGGTGCCGCGGATGGTGTAGGAGTCCAGGTCCTTCTTGCCTTGCTTGATCTTGGCCATGGCCGCGGTGGAGGTTTTGGGAGGGAAGAAAACCCTAGGCCAGGAGGAAATGGGGGTGGGATGGGATGGGACGGGACGGAGGGGAGCGAGCTGGGTAGTACAGAGACAGACCAGAGACTGAGGGCAGGGGACGGAACGAGTCCGACAGACAGGGAATGGGAAATTGGGCAGGCATCGGTTCAGAAAATGAAGATTTTCTGGTTTTCCCAAATAATTGGATAGGGCGATCGGCGGCTCAGATCGCACATCACATCAGATGCTCACTATCAAAAGCATACAAGTGTGTGCCATAAACAAAAGGTCAAAATCTGAGGCCAAATTTCTACAAGAATTCTCATAAAATATCTGCAACCCCTCCGTTGAAGTACATCACAGATATAGAGCATTATTAGGCTATATCATGATGATAGATGCAGAATGCAATTAAAGATATACTGAAGATATATGTCAATATTGTATTGAGTAAATCATATCGAGGCTATATCATTGATTTGTCATGATTGCGTAGTTGTATATATGTAGAGTAGACCATCGGCCAGATACGACAACGAAGCCACATTTTCTCATGGTTACATAATCCATCCAAAACAAGGGCGAAATAAGGTTTTAAACATAGATCGATGAGAAACAAGGGCGAAATAAGGTTTTAACATAGGTGGATCAACAATTCAATGTTTCTACGAGAGAGGTATAACACAATGATATATATCATGTCTCGGCTATAGCATCGATATCCAATTATAAAGAATAAATTACATGACATTTTAGTAAATTGATAAGTGTTACACATTTAAAAGAATTTACTTGAATAAACTATCACCATTGAGCTCAAAAATTACGAGCGGGACTTTGCACATAAAAGTTATGGAAGCACGCCCATTTCCATAATTCACCTCTTCTAGCTATCAAAGCTCAAACAAACAAAGCTACACTTCCCCAATTCATTTTATTGAAAAGAGGAAACAACACACACACAACATGCATGATCTTTGGAAGGTGAATACTCTAGCCATAAAAGTTGCTTGAACCCAACAACTATTAGCATGTGTCAATATTTTATTAATTCGCTAACACATTAACACTCCATAATGTGTGGACGGTATGGGCCCTTGAAATTATAGAGTCATTATTGTACAAATTAACTAATATCAGAGATATGTCATCAATGCATAGTTGTGCTATATAAAAAGAGAGTAGAGCATCAGCCAGATACAATAGTAAACCACATTTATAACTCATTGGCTCATAGTTGCATAATTTACGGCCAAATACGGTTTTAAACATAGTTGGATCAAAAACAAGGTTGAAATAAGTTTAAAACTTAGGTGGATTAAAATACAACGAGCCTACCTAGAGATATATAACAAAAATACATATCATGTCTTAGCCATAGCATTGATATTCCCATTATAAGAATATATGACATGTTAGTAAATTGATAAGTGTTACACATTAACAAATTGACAATAATTTACCTAGACAGACTATCAACCATTGAGTACCTGGTTTAACTAGTCCAACGTCAAATTACCTCTATTACAATGGCAGAAAGAAAGGCTACATAAATGCTAAAGAAGCATTCTAAAAAGCCATGGTTGAAAAAGATATGTGTGGCCAATGAGGCATTCCAGAAATCGGCCTCGCCCACATCCGCACTACTTAAAATTAAAATTGATACCCATGTAAACATGACACTTAAAGCACAGGTGGAATTTTTACCTACATGGATGTGCGAGGGCGTGGCGTTGTGTTGTCATTGACAGCATGCCTACCAAGGTCAATGTGTTGATCCATGTACTGAATATGCGTTCACAGAAGATGACAACTTCTAGAGCATGCACATGCGATGCACGCTAAGGGTTTGCTGGACCGGTGCTTTGGTTTTAAATGATGTGCGTATGTGTGAAACTGGGGCATACGATCCTGATCATGGCCACCTACATCATCAAAGTTTTAGGTGTAGCAACACTTGTCGCCAAGAAGGTGGCTTCGGGTTGATCGATCTATTATCTTGTTAGGCTTTGTTAGATAATATAATAAAAAGGTTGTGTGCATTATTTTATGCAAAAGCCAGGGTTCAACCCTCTTTTCAAAAAAGAACAAAAGAACCATGTATAGGGGGCTGCCCTGTGGGGGAGTGGTGTTTGATACCCATGAGTTTAGGGGGTCGTTGAAATCTTCGTTGAAAAGTATTATCCAAATGTATAGTTCGACACAATTGAAGCACGAGAACACCAATAATAATTTAGCAATTGAGACGTCACTCTCAACCACACTTGTGATTCAATATTTTAAAAGTAGCAAGTTGTGATAAGTAGCATTTGCAATGAAAATAGTAAACAAAACCAAATAGCAGCAGAATTCTAGTTTTCACCAAAACAGTTTATAGTGAAAGTTTCAGAGATTAAAAGCGTAGGCACAAGGTATTATGGGGATGTTGCATGAATGAGATCATTCATATAATAACATGTAAATATATGCTGCAAAAACTTGCTCCTAACTCAGTTGAAAGTAGGCATGCAATCAAATATAGTTGTGTATGCTTACAAAGAACTTGCACATCATCTTTTGTCATGCCCTCCCATTTTACCGAGGCCATCAAGGAACTAAGGGAAATTGTGAATGACCTTTCACCAAATCATCCTAAACAAAGCATTAACACTCCAAGATCCCAAAATCCTCAAACTCAGTATAAAATCCTCCGTTCTCCCCATCTGTCACCTTAGGGTTCACAGGACTTACACCACATCAGGTAAAACACCTCACAGATCAATACAAAAATCAAAAAATATGATGAACCAAATATCAAGTTACTCGGGCCGTAGTAACAGGCATTAAGCACAACAAAGGTGCAATACCAAGCATACATGAATATCTTCGGAACAAGCATCAAAAATCCAGCTGCTTTGCATTATTACATGATTGATCTCATCCAATTCCCCTCACCCATGTGCCTACAGAGGATTACTCACACATTATGGTGGGAGATAAAGTCATAGCGGTGGAGCTCATCGTGGATTTGATGGTGATGATGAAGGCGATAAAATCCCCCTCTCCGGAGTGAAGAGGGAGACCAATCTGGTGCCGAAATGCATGCTTGACACATTTAGAAAATCAAATAAAAAATTGCCTGCACATCTTCACATGTTACGCGTGCATAAATTCATTTCACAATAAATTAACTTGTTGTGTGGCATGTGTAGAGAAGACAAATTTAGTGCTAAAATAAGGTTTTCACAAGACATTTCGTGACTGTTTTACATAGATCATAAAAATTATCCTTTTTTGTGAAACTTTACATGCACACACTAGATTTTGTCAAGGATGCATATCCAAAAGCCAAATTGAAATTTCGTTGTCCCGAAGCTGCTCTTATACCGAAGATCTTATTTTAACTTTTTCTTCAAAAATACTATAATATTTTTGAAGCGAAGAGATCATGTGAGCCCGTCAGCTAAAAGCATCTATCCCTCGAGCTGATTATACTTTCGCCTACACATACTTGAACTAAGTGTGGAGATCTTTAGAAAAATGCTCAAGGGAATGTGCTGGAAATATTTTTGGGGTGAATTTATTAGTGTGCTTGTGCTACTCAAAGGGAATGTGCTGGAAATATTTTTTGGGGTGAATTTTTGCGTCTACGAGGTGTAAGGCGGCGGCGGCATCTAGGAGGGGAACGTGACGGCGGCGCCGGCGTCCGTCCTATCGGCGCATGGAGGTGGAAGAGGCGGCGACGTATTCGGCTGGGGCGAACCTCCTCACGTGGGCGCGTGAGAGGTAGATAATGATGCCGTGGCGGCGGCGCCGGCTTCGTCGAGGTGAACGCGGTGACGGCACAGGGGTCTGTCTCGTCGGCGTGTGGAGGTTGAAGAAGAATCTATCTCATCACATTTTTTCCCTCTCCTACTAATAATTGCATCTAATGGGCCGGCTGGGCCTAATCAATATCAGACAATCATAGCCGTTCGATTATCTGATACTTGTGTAAGGGTATTTTACCCTTAACCTTTATTTTGATTAACAATGACAAACGAGCTAGTGACGATCTAATGTGTCTTGCTAGCCTTATTTGCAGGTGTTAGTTCGTCATGTGTGATGGAAGGAGTTGTGAGACCCCCCCCCCCCGTTTGTTTCAAAGAGACGGTAGTTCCTTTGTTAATTTATTTACCTTTTTGAGTATAGGAACTCCGTACTATTAAGAGGGGTAATCTCGATGAACTCAGTGGGAAGGTGGCCTATTTTCTTTTTCATATCCTACCACCCATAATTGCCAAACACTTCGCCAAAAGTTCGCGGGAAGAAAGGATTTTTTGAGTCAGTTTTTCCTGTGCTGGCATTAGTGGCCGGCGGCGCCGGGCTCTGCGCCGGCCAGTCCGGTACTGCCACCGGACCCTTACCGGAATCATGTTCTGGTAGGGTGTTCGGTTGGCATCCGGCGTAAAAGTCGGCCGGTCCGGCGCGGGAGCCGGTGTGCCGGGCGCTGTACCGGCCCGCCCGGTACAGCCACCGGTCCACTACCGGTTGAGTATGCAGGTGTGGGGTTCGGCTCTGGCCCGGCGTAAAAGCCGACCAACCCGGCATTAATCCCCGGCACGACTCTCCCCTTCGCCAGCTTGCCCGATGTCGGTCCGGTGTCGCCGGCCTGTGCGCCGGCCGGTCCGGTGCAGGTCCGGTTTCGCCGGGCTGTGCGCCGGCCAGTCCGGCTCAGCGGCCGGCGCCACCGACTTTGCACTGGCTGGGCGCAGGAATTCTGCTTCAAATGGCTCTTTCTCCTCCCGGACTATAAATACCCCTTCACCTACCTTGGAGAGGATAAGGTTGCCATTCAAATCATATCCTTGCCTTCTCTCTCTCTCCTCTATTAAAGAGCATTCAAAGCTTGAGGATCTCCCATTCTACCCACTCAAATCCAAATCCCTTTGGTAGAAAGATTGAGGAGACCCCGATCTATGATTCCACCAAGCCAAATTTCATTCCCCCTTGTGTTCATCGAGTATTGCTTGTTACTCTTGGGTTTGTGGGAAACCCTAGGCGGCTAGGGTCGCCCGGAGGCATTCGGCTTGTGATTCGCCCCGTGGAAAGTTTGTGAGGGTTCGGAGACCACCCTAAGGTCTACCACAAGTGATTGGGCTCCTACTTCATGGAGGAGGCTCAAGGAGAAGAAGGTGAGCCTTCGTGGCGCTTGAGTACCCTTCGTGGGAATTCACACCTCTCCAATGGTGACTAGCTCTCTCCCAAGAGAGTGAACATCGGGATACATTTTCGTCTCCACGTGCCTCGGTTATTTCTATCCGAGCCCCTTTACTTGTGTTTTACCTTTGTGATAGCCTTCGTGCTTGAAGTACTTTGCATTGCATCTTATAGGTTGCTTACTTAGTTGTTAGGCTCACACTTATATTCCGCAAAGCCTAAAACTAGTGAAAAGAGAAGTAAAATTTGTAGAAACCTATTCACCCCCCCCTCTAGGTTAGACCATCCACACTTTCAATTGGTATCAGAGCCAAGGGCTCTTTCTAAGGGCTTAACCGCCTTAAGAGTAAGATGGTCTCACCTACGGATGAGGGTGAAGGCAAAGTCTTCACGGCCGTTGAGGTCCAAGCGTTGCTTGATAAGCAACGCAATGAACTCAACGAACGTTTTGCCGTGTTGGAAGCGAGATTCTCGGCTTTGGATGCAAAGAGTGCCCTTCCCGAGGTTGTCGAGGTTGCTCCGAAGGAGAGCCCAAACTCAGATAAGGCAAAGGTGGATATTCCACCTAAGCCCGATGGACCCTCTTCTCATACAAAGCCATATGAATATCCCCTCGAACGCGTGCCTATGCCTCACATGAATCCTTCTTCCGGTGCACCCCCATGCTTGATGAATTTAACTATTCCTATTGGAAGTCTTGCATGCGTTCCCATCTCAGGTGTGTTTGTGTGGAGCTTTGGGGCGTTGTCGAGAATGGGTTCACTCCCATTGATGAGAATCACATGACGCCCAAGGAGAGTATTGATTGTCAACTCAACTCCACCGCCCTTGACAAGATTCATCAAAGCTTGAAGCGTGAAGTGTATGATCAAGTCTCAAGCATTGAGTCCGCCAAGGAACTTTGGGAGAAGCTCTCGGTCAAGTTTGATGGGACATCGGCAATGCAAAAGACCAAGTATGAAGCCGCCAAACAAGACATGAACTTGTTTTGCATGAATAATGGAGAGTCGGTCTCAAGTGCCTACTCAAGACTCCAAGCTCTCAAGGAGAAGATCATTCTTCTTGGAGGAAACACCATTGATGATGACTTTCACATGAATGATAGTTTTGTGAAGAACAAGTTCATCGAGATTGTGTCTTGCGAATACAAGGAGTTGGCCTTCAATGTCACCTTCTTGGAACCTTGCCGCAAGATGACCGCGGATGAGCTTGTTGGATACTTTGTTGCTCATGATGACACGATTGCCAAGGCAAATAGGACCAAGGAGATTGTCCAAGCCATGAACAAGAACCCATCTCTTGCTTTGAAGGCCAATGTCACTCACTCAAAGGCACGTGAAGCAAGCAAGGAAGAGAGTGTTGAAGAAGATCTTGAAGAAGAAGAAGAAGAGATGACTTCAACAAGTGAGTTAGATACCGATCTAGCACTCTTCGCCAAGAAGTACGGAAGCATTCCATGAAGAGAGGAAGCTTTGTTCCCAAGGAGAAGAGAAGATCTTGCTACATTTGTGATGAGCCGGGGCACTTCGCCGACACTTGCCCCTATGAGAAGAGACAAGACAAGCCAAAGTACATAAAGGGTGCCAAGCCAAAGTTGAAGCCTAATCCAATCAACTTGAGGAACAAGAACAAGTTCAAGGACGTCAAGGCGCTTGTGGGTATTGAATACACCTCCGATGTTGATGAAGAAGATAGTGACGAGGAGGACATTGTTGGCACTACAAGGATTCCAGTGTATTGCAACAAAATATATTACAACAACATACTTTTGTTGCAATAAATTACAATATTACCACAAAAGTTCATCTTGTGGTAATAGGGGGAAGGTATCGCCACAATTTTACATTGTTGCGGAAAGCTAGACTTTCATTGCAATAGTGGGTAGTTAGTGCAACAAAATGCTTGCTCGTGGCAATTCTTTCGATATATTGCAACCATTTTATTCCATCGCCATAAGTAATTTTTCTGTTGCAATAGAGAGTACATTTTTCAATAACATATATGTTCGTGGTAATATTTTGAACATATTGCCACAACAGTTTGTTATTGCGAAATAAGGTTTGATATTGCAACAATGTCTATAGGCCCCACATGTGAGGCCGATTTCTATAAATTTTACAATAATGACTAATGGAAACCTACGTATCAGCATGAAATATTTGTAATTTTATTTGGGTCAGAAAGATTGATTTTTTTGGGACCCACAATAGGGAAGGCCGAAACAGGAATCAGTAAAAAAATAGTGAAAAGAAGGTATCAAACTCCCAAATTTACCTTCCCTCCAAAATAGGTGATATTCTCACCAAAACTGGTCCTTGTACTTCCAATTTTTTGTTCCCTCCAGTCGGTATGGTGGATTCCCACAAAAAAAATCAGTTTACCGCCAGATCCTGTCATACGCGACCTCATAAGTTTTTTTTGCGCGAATCCAGGATCTGATTTGATAAGATAATGTCGGTTGGAACTTCTCTCTCTCCTTTGACCTTCTTCCTCCGTCATCACGGCGTCTGTGGTGTGGTCTCCAAGTGCGGTGGCGGCGCCGCCCAAGATCTTTGCTGGTATGCGCACTAGCCGGCGGCTGCGCTCCCCCATGGACCATAGTCCCTAGTGCATCGTCTCCCACGCACCACATCGCCCATCTCTGTTGCCTGAGCGAACAATTTCGGCCAACCCTCCCGATCCCCTCCTAATGAATCTATTGATCCAATGTCCTCATCGAACCCAGGTGCTCCGCAAACGAATCAATCTCCAAATCCAGGTCGATTTTGTACCATGAACCTATCTCTCCACCCGAATGATAGATCCCCAATGTGGGAGTGTCACAGGGGACTAAAATCCTAGCTAATGCAATTCATTTATGCAGGCGGAGCTGTGGCCGCGGCATCCGCCGAACGCGCTGGCGACGGCTCACCATGCGGAGGACGCGGGATCGCCCAGCATCAAGCGACGCCGCAGCTCATCGACGCCACCAACGAGATGAGGATTAACTAGATCTGCCCGTACACGCTGCAGGCCCTTCCCGTGCTGCTGCAGCCCACCACGCCAGCAGAGGCCGTCCACTTCTTCGTACCAGGGGTAAGCTATCATCTGCTAAAAACTTATTATGCTGCGGATTTACTTGCAATGTATATACAAGTTACAGTTATACTGGCCTCTGTCAATGTGTAAGATCGTTTTCTGCAATGTACTAGTACCTATCTTTAACTAAACTAGCACTGTTTTGATTACTAGTACCCAGGCCAGTTACGCCCAAAAGGGCTAAATTAACGCACGCACATCTATCCGTTGATATTACGCTAATCTACATTGCTTTAAAAATTGGGTTTGAGATCTGCACGGAACTGCGCTGCTGCCTTCTTTTCACTCAACAAACAGCGTTCCTCTCTTTTTTAGTCATACATTGTTCATCAAATTAGATTGGTCAAACTAAAACATAGTGTTCTCTCAGTCATGCACATGTACCACTTACTGAACTCGGCATGTTAAGCACAAGGCGACAACTTCGGACAGAGAGCTACACGCCCTAAAATGTACTCTGTTTATGTCCTGTTAAATAATCCGTTCATTAGTAGTGGCAAAACGTCCCACATGTTACATACACGTCTACTTGCTAAGCAATGCGCTGTTAGTCTATTAGCTGTACCTAGGCGGAAATCCAAGCTAAATACAGTAAATTATTCATGCACTGAATCAAAGCTCTGCTTTCTCGCGATTTGCTAGTTAGTTCTGGTTTCCTTGTTGTGAAGGCCTATGCATCAAGAAAACTCGACCTCATAATTTCTTTTCATTTGTGGGGTTGATTTTCATAATTTATATCATTGAACATAACAAAACTGAATCAAACTCCTTGGCTTCATTATACTCCTATATAATTTCACGTTATTGTTAAATATTTTGTTTGGAATATTACATTATCATGAATATTTCATGCGGCTGTTAATATTATCATCCAGGAATAAGCTTAGGGCGGTGTTGTGAACAAAATAACATGCTTCACTTCTGGAGGTTGAGAAGAACATCTTTTGATGAGGTTAGCTTCAATCATATTTATTAATCCCTACTTGATGTTAGAATATATTGTTTCTGTACAACATATGTTTTCTATTATTGTGGTTGCCCCAATGTATGTCATAATTATACCATATTGCCTAAATAATGACTATCTGAGTTCCTTGGCTATAACACTTTTACGTGATATTCTAATGAAAATGCTGGAAATAAAGATTTTGCAGTGGGTGATATGTTCAATACACTTCTAAGGGGAAGCAACATAGGAAGTAACACAAATGATGGGAACTACAGGCACTTCAAGAGTCATTCATGAAAACAATTGCAGAAATGTCACAAATGATGGGAATTCAATAGCTAATTGAAGTCATTCTTTTCATATTTTGTGACATTTTAACTTCATTTGAGCTGCATTTTCACTTCATACTTCTTTGCAGATCACCCCTAGCAGGACCGGCAAAGAAAATACTAATCCAAATGTCTCAAGGTCACTTCTTCAGACCATCGAGTACTGGTGCAACTCTGGGTACAAGAACTATGAATCCACCAAACAAGCTTCCTCAAGGTGCTAAACTAAACCCACGTTTTTTTCAAGCTATGGTAAATGACAACCTTTCATTTCTCTGTACATCTAAATTGAAGTTCATAGTTGGTGTCAACTGCAGTTTACTGAGGCACATGTCATTGTTATTGTATTGATAAAAACTGAAAGTTAATGATGCTTGTATGGTCTGGCAGACTACCTAGAAAATCAACTCCTCGACTATTTTGAAACCTGAAGAGATCTAGAGAAACATGAAGTCATCTTTCTATAGTTTAGGACGCTTCTAGCCAAAATACTTAAGGAATTATCTTGGCTGTCAACCTGCTATGCTTTTTTACTCATGAATGCAGAAAATACATGTTTGCACATTTTTCCTATACCTTCTCCCCCACATTTAATTATACAGTCAAATTTGTGGTCTGGTTGCTCTTGGATACATCTATATAAAAGAAACAAGATGTCTGGTCTAGGTAGATACGTCTGGTAATATAGGCAGATTTAATAAACAATTCATTCAATTGCCAATACTTGGCAGCGTGACTTGGCCTTATTCATACAAACAATTTTTTCCAGGTTTGCATCATTGATGCCAGATTGACCTATTTACTATAACACAAAGCTTGCTCGTTCCTGTAGCTCATATTTCAAAATAAAGTAGTACCACGTTGATGCATTTCCTGTAGCACAAAACTTGCTCTTAAAAGCTAACCAAGTATTCTGGTGTGTGCCTTGCAGGATGGAAATGGAGGCTCAAAGGCAAAGGGAGCTTAATGTTGCCACTTCGGATGGGAGCTTTCACATTAGAACCAAATTTCTGTTTTCTTCCAATGGATGTTCTTATCTAACATTAATATTATTTGTTATTCAATATATTCATAGTAAGTCTTGATTTCCGTTTGTTTGAATATTTGTATCCTAAATTATTTAATGTGTGTATGCATTCTTGGACGTACCTTGCCAACGTGGTATACTTGGTATATATCGGTAGGTGCATATGATTGGGTTATTGTACAACATGCATGTCGTTCATAATTAAATTGGTTGCAAGAAGCTATTGCCACAAAAATGATTCTAGCTGTGAAAACCTATCACCATGAAACTCTTTTTTGTTGCAGTACATATTAATTACAACAAAAATAATTTTGTTACATTAGGGTATCACCACAAAATCATGTTTTGTTGCGGTAGGCTAATGCCACGAAATATGAGGTTGTTGCAAAAAAGCATCGCAACAACTATCTATTATGTTGTAATAGGTTCTTACCACAATTTAACCCTCGTTGCGTAAAGTTGGTGCAACGACTAGAATTGTGGCAACAGATGTAAGTTGCCACCGGGGAAATTGTTGCACTATTATTTGAAATTGTTGCAATATAATCATCTACCGCAACAAAACAAAATTTGTGGCATTAGGCTATTACCATGCCCTTTATCGCAACGGCTAGCAACGAAAATGGTTTTGTTGCAAAAAGTAACTATTGCAACAAATTCGGGTCTATTGCCACAATTTTTGTTGTTGCAATACACCGAAATCCTTGTAGTGGTGGAGTGGCCGGCTTGGCTCTTGCCAAGCCCGGGTCACTATTCAAGTACGACTACACCAAGGACTACGAGAGCTCCACCAAGAACACTCCTCATAAATGCCTTATGGCAAAGGAGGCTAAGGTGATATCTTCTTCCCAACCTTCTTGTCCATTAATGATGATATGGATGAGGAGACTATTCTTGCCACTCTTTACAAGACTATGTGTTCTCTTCGTGGTGACGGTCGTGATCATTTCGAATACTTGATGGACACTATTGCTCAACGCAATGAGTCCCTTGAGGAAGCGAGATCCCTAGGTTGATGATGGGGAACGGAGATTCAACTCCTTGTTCAAGAGCTAACCGAGGAGAAGAATACTAGGTTGCTTCTTTCTCATCAAATTGAAACATATCAACTTGATAAAACTAAGGACTTGGACACTATGGATAAAACCTTGCTAATGGCACAAGAACTTTGTTGGGGATATACCAAATAGGTATACCAGCGATATAGTCCTAAATTAGCAAGCCAGGGTGGCCCATCAGGGGTGGTATGGCGGATTCGCCATACCGGGCGGGCCAGTTGCTGAAGTTGCCACGGCGGTACTGGACGCAGGCGCTTATGGCGGATCCTTAAGATAGGTCCATGGCGGATCCGGAAACAGGCCCATGGTAGACCACTGACGACATGCCCGTGGCGGGTCGGAGACGGCACATGGCGGGTTACCTTGTTGTACACGCATAGGACTTAGTCTAGGACTCCAAGTTGTATCCGCTCCGGTACCAACGTGTAGCCCACGCCAGGCGCCTTTATAAGCCCGGCGTGGAGCAGCCCTTGAGGCACGTTCTAGTCATACGGCCAATCGCATAGCGAAACAGCCAACCTCATCATTGTAATCGAGCACTTGTTGCCATATAGTGAATTATAGCAGCACGTAGGATCTCGCCACCGTCGCGGGATCTGAAGCTGGGTAAACTCGTGCTACCACCGTCCCGGATCACTCCTCCGTGTTCACCCCCTTCCACAAACCGCCATACCCCTACCTCTATGGCAGATCTGTTGACGAAACCACGACAGTTGGCGCCCACCGTGGGGCAAAGCGCGTCTGGAGCGCGGATCCAGGCGGGATCCGCCTTCGCAGGCATCGGCGACACTGTCGCCATTGGGCGCGTCCTCTACGATTCCAGCTTCCCCATCGTCCCAGCGGATAACCTCTGGGTGCCGGCTAGAGAAGACCCTGCTCGATTCACCATCATCCCGATTGGAGATATCCATATCTTCATTGGAGAGACAAACCCTACCCCCGCCACGGAAACCAATTTCCGGCGGATCGGTATGGCTAAAATCCCTAAACGGACCGCTTTCGAGCTGGAGACGGAGGAGGACTCATCTGACCTGGAACTTTCCAAGTTGCCCAGATCGGATCTGAAAAATAATCCCACCCAGCCCGCCCTAGAGGTAGAGGAAGTGGTGGAAGACCGCTGTGAATCCGCTATGAGTAATCTAGCGTTAGAAACACCACGGTACTGCCTTGTTGCGTTCGCAGGCATCACTTCGGGATCTACCTCCAATGGAGAAGATAGCCCAGGTGAATCCATCCTTGAGGCACTTAACGAAAGTGGTGAATCGGATGACTGGGACAGCAAGGGCTATGACTCTGACCATTATGACGCCGCCATCAGAAAAATCGAGGCGGAATTAGCGCAGCAGGCACTTGAAGAACAGCAAGCAGCAGCCAAACAGGTGTTCGTAACCAATAAAGGAGATGATGCCGGGCAGACAACTGGTGATCCGCCATCTCAGGCAGTCCACGATGGAGATGCCGGCAAAGAGCAGGGTAACCCGCCACCAGCCGCCGATCCCGCCACGGAGCAACTTCCTGAGATCCACGGTGGACCCAGGCCGCTGCAACCCGCCATCCTCGAGGACCAGCACCCAGAAGACTTCACGACACCACTGGATAAGGTCGTCTACGGAACTCTAGCAGATCCAATCACCCCTGACTATGTCAGAGATGTGAACGATCTCGAGAAGAAGAGGCGAACACTCCTCAAGGAAGCAAAGCGAGTCGAGAAGATGGGCCAGCAGCTTGATGGCGACATTGCTAAAGCTCAAGACACGCTGAAGCGCGCAAGGAACATGGAGGAGAAGTATGTTACTCTCATCCAGAACCAGATAACCGAGGGAGGCGACCCGCAGTTGGTACGAAACCTTGAGTTCACCGTACCAACAGCGGAAACTCTGGCCAAGATGTACATCAAGAATCCGCCATACGTGGATAAAAACCGCGATGAAGTCAGGGCTACGCCCATTGAAAATATCGTGGCTGCAAAGGAGCTATTGGAGCATAATAAGAGCCCAGCAGCCCTAGAAACGGCGGTGAAACTGATGACCAAAGCATTGGCGCAGCAGGAGAAGGCTACATCATCACGATGGCTCGAATCTGATCCCGCGCTATACAGGTCCAGCACTGCCTCTAAGGCTCGGGGGGCTGGCAACCATGGGACGCGCCCTGACAATGAATCTCATACCGGATCCTCAGAAATCCGAAGAAGAGAAGCTCGCAACCGGGCGAACGCCATCCCAATATCCTCCGATGACAAACCAAATGGCAAAGGCCCACAGAGAAATCCATCGCCACCCCACAAGAACTACCCTGCCTATGGATACCACCAAGACAATGCTGCCCCTCGCCATAAGACCAACATGCCGCCACCAAAGTATAAGGCGTTTGAAGTCCCAAAGGGAGGGATCGTCATACGCGACAATGATGGCAAGCGAGGACGAAGCCGTGACGCTGGACGCAGAGACGATCCGCCACGATGGGAAACCAGCAGAGACGGCGGATCCAAGAGAAAGGACCGATCTCGCCATAATGACGGCGCGCACCGTGGCGGCGACAAGGACAAGCATCGCTCTACTCGCCACCACGATGACAAAGGGCAAGGCTCCCGCCGCCATGACGACCATCCATCTCCACGAAGAATAGAAGGAAGTCGTCGTAGCTGCAAAGATCAGTCGCAGGACGGCGAGAGTAAACGACGATGTGACCCTTCGCCATCCCCACCAGGGAGCCCCCATGGCGGCGGCGGTGGTGATGGCGGACTAGCAAGGTCACGCAACTCTCGCAAGGATCCGCCGGACCAGAAGCCCTACGACGCTCGTACCCATCTAAACGAGATTGCCAAATCTCAAACAGCCTTCTTCCTCGGCCCAAAGTGCTTTGGGCAACGGATTCGTGATGAGCCCATACCGCATGGGTTCAAGATCGAGAAAAATATTCGCCAGTACAATGGGGTCGATAGGCCTTTAACTTGGCTACAAGACTACTTCAACGCAGTGCAGTTCGCCGGAGGATCACCCAATGTTGATGTCTGCTATTTGCCCCTGATGCTTTCCGGCACTGCGAGGCAGTGGATCAATGACTTGGCAGAAAACTCCATCCAAACCTGGTTTGATATGCAAACTGCGTTCACCGAAAATTTCGAGGGGACTTACAAAAGACCCCATAACATTGGTGACCTCCAACGATGCCGACGGGCCGACGACGAGACCTCCTGAACTTTCCTCGCGCGATGGCTAGATATGAAGAACTCCTGTGAAGGGGTTACTGACGAATCCGCCATCCTTGCATTTTTTGACAGTCTGGAGAGAGGCCAACTGCTCCGCCATCGCCTGTTGCGGGAAAGGAACAAAGGGAAACTGACCCTAAATTCCATGATCACCATCGCAAGCAACTACGCGGCTGCCGACGACGACGCCCGCGAATCTCTGAAGGCTTCCGCCATCCAGAACACTGGAAAGCGGAATAGCAGCAACAAATGGAAGAATCCGCCAAAAGAGCAGCAGGCTCCGGATATGGTGTCCACAACCTTCGCTGACAAGGGCCAAAGCAGCCAGCGCGGAAGAGGACGCGGTACCAGCAGTGGCCAGCCGCGGAGTTCTGCAACTCCCGCTTCGGCGCCATCCGCCCCCGTGTCTTACAACGAATACCGCGATATGCCATGTTTCGCCCATCGTGACGCCTCGGGAAAGTGCAATCACACCAACCGGAACTGCAAGTTTGTCAACGACCTTAAGGCGGATCAAGAGGCTGGCTTCAAGCGTAGCCGGCGACAACGGCCTCGTGGCAAAGGGAAAGCGAACAAAGACAAGAAGTCCAGGGATGGCAGTGACATGGACGAAGACCCTGCGCCCAAACCCGCCGAAAAGGCAGAGGGTGGCGCTGGCAAGGGCAATCCAATCAAGGACAAAAAAGGTGCCTTTCACACATTCCTTGGACCCCCACGGCCAAGGCACGGAGAGCTGCTATGCGCTCACTCAATGCCACCGTGCCAACAATCCGCCAGTACGTCCGATGGTCCAAAGTACCGGTGCACTGGAGCCGTGATGATCATCCAGAGCACATCCCAGATGGATATTACGCCATGGTGGTATGCCATGTAATCCATGGCTATGAGTTCTCCAAATGCTTAATGGATGGCGGCAGCAGCCTGAACATCATGTACGTGGAAACTTTGACGAAGCTCAGCCTTACCAAGACCCAACTCCGCCATAGCGCGGTCACCTTTTATGGGGTGGTTCCTGGTCGCCAAGCCAAGTCCCTCGGGTCCATCACACTCAAGGTTGCCTTCGGTAGCGAGGAAAATTACCGTGAAGAGCCTATAACCTTTGAGGTAGTCCCGTTCAAGAGCACATACCACGTGATCTTCGGTCGCCCTGCCTTCCACAGTTTCCATGCCAGGCCATGTTACATCTACAATCAGCTGAAGATGCCAGGCCCGGATGGCATAATTACCGTTTATGGCAGTTTCAGAAAGGCAAAGGAGTGCGAGGAAGGAGAAGCCGCCTTCGCGGAAGCAGTGTTCTTCGGTGAGAAGTTCAAAGAAATCCATGCCGCTACGGACCCCGCGGAGATGCCGGCATCCAAGCAGGAGATTTCCGCCTCCCCGCCCACCTTTAAGCCTACAGTCGACACAAAATAGGTGGAACTTGTCGCTGGCGATGCCGCCAAGACCACCTCCATTGGGACAAACTTGTCCCCCAAATAGGAAAGCGCGCTCGTCGAGTTCCTCCGTGAGAACCGGGACGTCTTCACATGGCAGCCATCTGACATGACGGGTGTACCCAGGGAACTCGCCGAGCACGCTCTGCAGATAACTCCTGGCTCCAAGCCAGTAAGACAAGCCATGAGACGTTTCGGAGATGAAAAGCACCGCGCCATAGCAAAGGAAATCTCCAAGCTGTTGAAAGCAGGCTTCATCAAGGAAGTGATCCATACTAAATGGGTGGCAAATCCGGTGCTAGTTCCTAAGAAAAACACAAAAGTTCTGTGCATGTGTGTAGATTACACTGGACTGAACAAAGCGTGTCCAAAAGACCCTTTTCCCTTGCCTCGCATTGACCAAGTCATTGACTCGACGGCGGGATCGGATCTGCTGTGTTTCTTAGATGCCTACTCAGGATACCACCAGATCAAGATGAAAAAGTCCGATCAGCTCGCTACGTCATTCGTAACACCTTATGGCACATATTGCTATGTCACAATGCCATTCGGTCTGAAAAATGCAGGAGCAACGTATCAGCGCACTATGCAAAAGTGCCTGGCGGATCAAATCGGACGAAATATCCACGCATACGTGGACGACATAGCGGTTATGTCTAAAAAGCAAGATGGCCTTATAGCAGATTTGCAAGAGACCTTTGACAATCTTAGGAAGTACAACATGATGCTTAACCCCACGAAGTGCGTCTTCGGGGTGCCAGCTGGACAACTTCTAGGATTCATCGTCTCCCACCGTGGAATTGAGGTTAATCCAGAGAAGATCAAGGCAATCCTCGACATCTCCCAGCCCATAGATCTAAAAGATGTACAGCGACTCACAGGCTGCGTGGCAGCAGTGAGCAGGTTCATCAGTCGTCTTGGCGAGAAGGCTTTGCCACTCTACAAGCTGATGAAGAAATCAGACGAATTCGTCTGGACCGACGAGGCAGACACTGCACTTAAGGATCTGAAGAGAGTGTTATCCACTGCACCAGTCCTAGCGGCTCCCGAAGACCAGGAACCCATGTTACTATACATGGCGGCAACTAACAGGGTGGTCAGCATCGTCATGGTGGTAGAACGTAAGGAAGAAGCGCAGGAGTATGGCGTATAGCGACCAGTCTACTATGTCAGCGAGGTCCTGACGGAATCCAAGCAGCGCTACCCTCACTACCAAAAATTGGCATACGGAGTTTTTCTAGCTTCTCGTAAGTTGAGGCATTACTTCTATGACCATAAGATCACAGTGGTGAGCAAAGCCCCACTGAAGGACATCATCAACAACAGCGACGCAATAGGACGAGTTGCGAAGTGGGGCATTGAATTGGCCTCTTTCGACATCGACTATAAGCCTCGCACCGCCATCAAGTCTCAGGCTCTGGCGGAATTTATGGCGGATTGGAAGGAAGCGCAGGAAACTACGCCCGTCCCAGAACCAGAGCATTGGGTGATGCACTTTGATGGCTCGAAGTTGCTACACGGCTCGGGGGCTGGAGTGACACTCAAATCTCCCAAGGGAGATGAGCTAAGCTATGTTCTCCAGATCCACTTCCCCACCATCAACAACATCGCGGAATATGAAGCTTTACTGCACGGGCTGCGTGTCGCAAAGGAGATCGACGTACAACACATCATGTGTTGTGGAGACTCTGACCTTGTGGCTCAGCAGGTGGCTGGCACATACAAAGCTCGGAACGAAGTTATGGCGGCATATAGAGACGAAGTGGATGAGATGGCCAAAAGTTTACTCGGCTACGACATAAAACACGTACGACGAGAAGATAATATGGCGGCCGATACCTTGTCCAAACTAGGATCTAGCTGTAAGGCAGTTCCGCCAGGAGTATTCCTCGAGCATCTGCGCGTACCATCGGTAAAGATGGTGGATCCAGAAAATCCGGAACTAGCAAGCTCCCCCGTCATGGCGGTTTTGCCCAGCAATCCGCCATGGGCAGAGCACTACCTGGAATTTCTGACGAACAAGAAGCTTCCCGAAGACGAAGTCCAAAAAAGACAAATCGAGCGTAGAGCCAAAGAGTACACCATCATAGATGGCCAGCTCTACAAACGAAGCACCTCGGGAGTTTTCATAAAGTGCATATCCCAAGTGGATGGAATCGAAATACTAAGAGAGATCCACGAAGGCGAATGTGGGCATCACGCCGCCGCCAGATCCCTAGTAGCTAAAGCATTCCGCCATGGATTCTATTGGCCAACAGCCAAGGCAGATGCAGACCGTATTGTAGAGCTCTGCCACGGTTGCCAGATGTACTCCAAGCAGACCCATATGCCCGCCACAACACTGCATACGATTCCTATAACTTGGCCTTTTGCAGTTTGGGGGCTGGACATGGTGGGTCCGCTAAAAACAACACCTTCGGGATTTACGCACCTCCTGGTAGCGGTAGACAAATTCACGAAGTGGGTGGAAGCTAAGCCCATCAGAAAACTTGATGGCAAAACTGCCCTCAAATTTGTCAAGGACATTGTGGTTAGATTCGGCATCCCACATAGCATCATCACCGATAATGGCACTAATCTGTCTCAGGGAGAAGTTGAAGAATACTGCCATCACAACGGAATCCGCCTTGACCTAGCATCTGTGGCACATCCACAGTCTAATGGCCAAGTTGAGCGGACCAACGGACTAATCATGTCAGGAATTAAGCCACGCCTAGAAGCACCGCTACATAGAGCAGCTGGAGCCTGGGCAGAAGAGTTGCCATCTGTGCTGTGGAGCCTACGGACCACGCCAAACAGATCAACTGGCCTTACCCCTTTCTCCTTAGTCTACGGAGCAGAGGCAATCTTGCCAAGTGATGTTCAGTATGATTCTCCAAGAGTCGAGGCCTACAAGGAAGAAGATGCAGAAGCGTCCAGACAACTATCTGTGGACCTGCTGGAAGAAGAACGAGACCTAGCAGCCCAGAGATCCGCCATCTACCAGCAGAATCTCCGCCGCTATCACAACCGGCGAGTTCGCCAACGCTCGTTTAAAGAAGGTGACATGGTGCTACGCCTCAAGTAGCAGAAGTCCCACAAGCTATCCCCGCCTTGGGAAGGACCCTTCGTCATCAGCAAAGCTCTACTGAATGGTTCCTACTACCTCGTTGATATTCGTGAGCTAGATAAGCGACCAAGTAAGAAGCGCAAACGAAGAGACCCTGACGATATCTACGACGAGACAGATCGTCCATGGAACATCGCACAGCTACGTCCTTTCTACACTTAGCACTTATCTAGCTATGTAATAGGCACCTCTATATGATCAATGAAATAAAGCATTTGGTTCACTCTTGATTTTTTCTGAGTCTTTTACCTCCTTTATTGTTCATTTAGATCATATAGACCTTTTTTGCGCAATTGTGCTTTGCACTTGCGTCTCTTTTAAATCCGCCATAAGCAGTCCGCGTAGCTTTTTTTTATGTTTTGATCTTCATTCGATGTTTTCTGTGTGGATTCCAGAGTAGTGACTTTTTGACGATCTAAGCCGCCATCTGCTCAAGGTTTTGGACGGTTGCTATTAAGTATCGTCGCCCTAGCGGATTGTTCGTGCGAAGATTTCGCCATCTCACGAAAAGTCAAGCACAGAGAGCCGGATGGCGGATCGCATAATCCTACGCGTGAAAAAAAAATTCAAAGTGTTGTTTTTTGGGCATGTAAAAAACTGCAAGTTGCATAAAACTAGGCCTGGCAGTTTCTTTGCACAATCAAACCACTTCATAAAAACAAGCTGCAAGAGTTCAAAAGCATTTCACTGATCCGCCACAAGCAGATCAGTCACAGTGCAGAAACATTCACACGCAGTTTAAGTTTAAATTACAGACCCACTCAGGGGCCGAATTGATGCAAAGTATTTTTTCCTGCCATATTGCAGGGAACGTCCTAAGAAGACGGCGGAACCTTGAAGGACACCTCGTCACCGCCATCACCACCTGCAGTAGCCGCGGAGGCTGATGCCAAAGCCTGGCTTGGCGACCCTAGCAGCTCGTATGCTTCATAGTATACGTTCAACTGAGTGCCAAGAGCACACAGTTGATCGTATCCAAGCACGCTCTGCCGGATGGCGGCCTCGTCCACCGGCGCACCGTCCTCGCCGCTCTTCGGGATGCCGGAGGTGAGCAGGTCCAGGTCTATCTCGGGATAGTGGGCCTTCGCCAAGGTTAGAGCGGTCCTGGCACCACCCCGAGCAGAGGACTGTTTCCAGTTCGCCATGAGCCCTGGCACTAGCAGCAGCTTCTGGGTAAGCGCAATGGCGGGGAGGTTGGAAGAACCCGCTATCTGCAGGCTCCCGCACGCTTGGCGGCCAGCGTTGAGAAGGCCATCAAGCTCCTTCTTCGCTGCGTCGGTGGCCATGCGCAAGCCTTCGGCGGTATCCGCCTCGCCCTGCCCCAAAGTGACTGCATAGCGGAAAAAGAAGATGCGTCACGCACGGCATAGCAGAAATTGAAAAACTTTATGTTATAAGAACTGGTACCTAGCAAGGTGTCCTAGAAGTGATGGAGGAGCTCGTTAAAGCCTTCACGCCGCTTTTCAAAATCAGCAGCGGCTTTACGGAGATCCTCTATCTCCTTGTCCTTCTTGAGGTTATGGCGCTTCTGGTCCTTCAGCTGCTCTTCGAGGAGGGTGTTTGCGGCCAGCGATTTCTGGAGCTGCTGCTGTAGCCCATCCATCGCAATGGCGTGGCCCTTCTCCACCCCTCAAGTGTGGACTTGAGTTTGGCAACATCTGCATGGCGGAAGTGTTAGCACATCATTGATTGAATAAGCATAAGGGAATTAAAACTGGTTAATCAAATTACCGCTATTCTCAAGCTGTTGCTGCAAATCCGCCACAAGAGCATTTTTGGTTGCCAGCTCCTTCTCTTGCGAGCTGACAACCTGGACCAGGTCCTCTACCACCTTATTGTAGTCCTGGCAAAATAATTTGAAGTGTTAGTCACTCTTAGAGCTTTATGCCGGATAAGTATCCGCCATAACGCTCGGGGGCTACTCATGATGATTTTTTAGTCACTCTTAGAGCATCATGATGAATATAATCCGCCATGATGCTCGGGGGCTACTTATGCTGCTTTTTTTGTCTTCCTAAAAGCTTTATGCCGGATAGTTATCCGCCATAACGCTCGAGGGCTATTCAGTATGAAATTTAAAAGTTCTCTATAGAGCACTGTGTGAACTACCAGCGCTCGAGGGTTGTGCTATTCAAAAACTTACAGAAGTCACTCTTGAAGCCCCATAGCGGATCGAATTTACAAATCCGCCATGGTGCTCGGGGGCTACTGGGAGTACATACCTTCTTCATGGTGGCTGTTTTCTCAACAAAAGCGGCGATGCCGCTGGACAGCTTGTTGCTGGCATCTTCCTGGCTGAAAATAAGATTGATGACCTCAAGTTGCTTTTGTCTCCAAAATAAACTGCCCCCCGTCGGAGCATCCCCACTTGACCCTGAAATGAGCCAGAAGCCTTTTCGCTTTGGACGACATCATTAGCCGCAGCTTCAGTCGTTGGGTTGGCTTCTGGCATTGGGTCAAACTGACCACCAGCATCCTCCATATCGATATCGATACGAGCGGAGGAGGGAGTTGGTACGTCAGGGGTGAGCGGAACAGCGGCAAGGGAGGGCTTGGCTCGCTTGGATGATGGCTCCTTGACAGTAGGCTTCTTTCTTCTGAGAAAAGGAGGATTAGAGATGGAAAGCAGCAACAATGGAGAAGGATGTCCAAAGGTTACCTTGACTTGGGCAGATTGATGGTAGCGGTATTCTCGGATGGCGTTTCTAACTCCGCCCTGCGTTGAGCTTCGAAACAGCGGGAATCAACGGATTTCCCGCCACCACCGCGAGTTTTCCCGCTACCAGCCCGTTTCTTGGGAACCGCCTTCTCCTGGGTCGTATGGGCTGTATCATCCACATTCCCCGCCATCTCCTCTTTGTTCCCGCTAGAGTGAACAACTTCCTCCTTAGCGGTAGATCTGGGGTTGGAGCGGCGAAGGGGATGGGCAAAGTGTGCAGGACCAAGCGATTTGAGCTGATAAGAAGAAAAATGTTGTCTTATGAAATATAAAGGTATCATACGGTACTATGGCGGAAAGGGAACTTACCGAAGGGCAGCTGCCATTCTCAAACATAGCCATGCCAAACTTCAAAGGCTTCTTCCTAGGAGACTTCATCAGGGAACGAATGCGCTTCTCGATAACTTTAGGGTCCAGCTCCTGGTCCGAACAACGCATGCCATCATCTGCACCAGTATACTCGTGCATCAGGCTGTTGCGGTGTTGAAGCGGCTGAATCCGCCGGGATATCCAGCAGTTGATGGTGTCGATCCCTTTCAAGCCATCCACAGATAGCTTGGCAATCCGCCGAGCTAAGAGCTTGACATAGGGAGTGGCGGATTCGTCATTGACAGCCGTCCAGGAGTCGCGGGATTCAGCAGCTACGTTCTTAAAGGGAGGAAGGCCGCGGGCTTGGATTGGCGCGGGCTTATCCGCCATATAGAACCAGGACCCTCTCCATTCGATGGCGGAATCCAGAGGCATGATGAAAGGGTATTCCTTCGACCTTCGTGGAAGAAAGCAAACCGTTCCACAGGTTCAAAGGGATCCGTCATCTTCGTAATTGGCCCGCACGGAGAAGAAAAGTTGGAAGAGGTCTACCCTGGGGCGGATCCCGAGGTATCCCTCGCACAAAGCTGCGTAGCCCGCCACAGACACCAGGCTGTTTGGTGATATGTGGTGGAGCTGCAATCCGTAGAATTTCAGAAGATTAGTAAAGAAAAGAGATGGAGGCATACTGAGACCCCTCTCCACGTGAGATTTGAGCATCACGATCTCGGAGGGGTTAGGACTAGGCACTGGGGCCTTGAAGTCAGTCCGCCATCCAGATTCAGCCTGAGGAGCCACAGTGCCCTCGCCTTCCATGGCTTGGACGTCAGAGTCCTTAACATGGGATTTCTGCCAATACCCATGGAGGTTCTGGGGGATCTGCTCTTCTTCGTCCTCGGCACCTTCCTCCTCAGCTTCGCCATCCGCTTCCTTGTCTGCGGGATCATCTGTATTTGCTCCCGCCATATCCTCTTCGGCTTCGGACATGATGTCCTCTGGATCTAAATCCGCCACTACGGGATTTGCTCCCTGAACTGACTGCTGTAGGGGGGAATCTTCCTTCTCAGCCTCGGAATGGTAATCGGAAGGTGATCCGGGGTTCATGGCGCTGAGCAGAAGATTCCGCTATGAAATCCTCGAAGTGCCTGAGCAAGCTATTCCGGCGGGAAGCGTCGCCGGCGGTGAGGATTTTCCGCGGCGGCTGGTCGGAGACGATGGAGCTCTCGTGGTGGCGCTGAAGAGAGAAAAAGCGACGGGGCGAATGAGGGGTAAACCGGCCGGGGGTGAGAGGCCGGGGTATATATAGACCCCGGGCCTCAAGATTCGTGCCCGCCATCACCACCGCTCGTCCCGATCGCAGAAATCCTAATCCGGTGACATGTGTCCAGGGGTAAAAAAGTAACTTGGCGAAAACAGTGCATGCACTGTAAATCTTGCCCTAGAAGGAACTACGTACCGGAATTTACGGCGGATTTCCACGGTATGATCCAATGGATCCCGAAAATCTCGCTAAGATAACTACGTCGTTTGATCCGTTATTTACGGCGGATTAATAGATGGAAGAAGGAACATCAAGATAACCGCCATCCCAGTGCAGAAGGGAAGAAGAGCTATGGCGGAAGTATCTCACCAAGAACATGCATGGTGGATGTAGATGGCAATCTTGAAGTTCCCTGGGGGCTACTGTTGGGGATATACCAAATAGGTATACCAGCGACGTAGTCCTAAATCAGCAAGCCCGGGTGGCCCATCAGGGGTGGTATGGCGGATTCGCCATACCGGGCAGCCCAGTTGCTAAAGTTGCCACGGCGGTACTGGACGCAGGCGCTTATGGCGGATCCTTAAGACAGGTCCATGGCGGATCCGGAAACAGGCCCATGGCAGACCACTGACGACATGCCCGTGGCGGGTCGGAGACGGCACATGGCGGGTTACCTTGTTGTACACGCATAGGACTTAGTCTAGGACTCCAAGTTGTATCCGCTCCGGTACCAACGTGTAGCCCACGCCAGGCGCCTTTATAAGCCCGGCGTGGAGCAGCCCTTGAGGCACGTTCTAGTCATATGGCCAATCGCATAGCGAAACAGCCAACCTCATCATTGTAATCGAGCACTTGTTGCCATATAGTGAATTATAGCAGCACGTAGGATCTCGCCACCGTCACGGGATCTGAAGCTGGGTAAACTCGTGCTACCACCGTCCCGGATCGCTCCTCCGTGTTCACCCCCTTCCACAAACCGCCATACCCCTACCTCTATGGCAGATCTGTTGACGAAACCACGACAAACTTGATGCTTCCAAAAAGGAACTTGAAGTTACTCAAGCTTCTCTTACTAAGGATCTTGAGCACCTTGAAAGGGCTAACAAGCTAGTCAAGGATGAGCTCAATAGACTTAGCAAGAAATATGAGGAACTTCAAGCTCTTCATAATGAAGTTCAAGGTTCATCAAGTGTGCCTATAATTGTTGAGAATGTTGCTTGTGCTACTAACTCTTCTCTAGATCAAGCAATCCTCATTGAGGAGAATGCTAAGTTGAAGGTTCAACTTGAGAAAGAGCATCTCTCATCTCAACAACTTGGGAAACCCCCTCATGAGCTCTTTGCTCAACAAAAGGAGAGGCCTCGTGGTCAAGGCCTTGGTTATATCCCAAGGAACAACAACAACAACTATGTTGCTCCACCCAAGAAGATCAACTTTGTGAAGGAAGGGTACAATGGGAATGGTAATGGTAAGAACGTGCTTATGGGAAGGAATGCCAATAGGGGCAATCCTAACCATAGCTTTGCCGGAAAGACCAACCCATCGTACGTGTTGTGTAAGGACACAGATGGGAATGTATGTGCTAGATATGTTGGTCCTCGTGATGGTTATGCTTATAGATGGTACTCTATTTGGGTACCTAAATCTCTTATTGCTAATGCTAGGGGTCCCATTTCACAATGGGCTCCTAAACCCAAGAATTGATTTTGTAGGGCTATTCCTCTGGTGGGCCAAAATGGTTGTTTGATAGTGGGTGCACTAATCATATGACCGGAGGAAGAGAGGTGCTTGAGCAATTCGTTGAAGATGTTAACTCAACTCAATGCATCCTCTTTGGAGATAACTCAAAAGGAAAGGTATTGGGTCGAGGCAAGTTGGCAATCTCAAAGGACTTGTCTCTTGAGAATGTCATGCTTGTCGACACCCTTGGCTATAATCTTCTTTCAATACATCATCTTGCAAGCATTGGTTACGATTGCTATTTTACCTATAATCATGTGAAAGTCTTTAGGAGTGATAATCTCAAATTGGTTTGTGTTGGACATGTTGAGGACAACCTTTACGTGATTGATTTCTCGAAAGAGAGCATTTCCTCCTCAACATGCCTCATTGCCAAGGTTGACGAGGGTTGGCTATGGCATCGCCGGCTAGGCCACGTCAACATGAGAAATCTCAAATGACTCCTAAAGGGTGAACATGTTGTTGGACTAACCAATGTAACTTTTGAAAAAGATCGTGTGTGTAGTGCTTGTGTTGCCGGAAAGCAACTTGGGAAGAATCATCCGGCCAAGAGCGTGATCTCAACGACAAGGCCTTTGAAGCTCCTTCATTTGGATCTCTTTGGGCCATCCACCTATGACACTCTTGGAGGTAGAAGATATGGTCTTGTCATCGTGGATGATTACTCAAGATATACATGGGTGTTCCTCCTTAAGTCTAAGGATGAGATCCACAAGTTCTTCACCAAGTTCGCCAAGCAAGCGGAACGAACATTTGAAGAAGTGATCAAGACCATAAGGACCGACAATGGGTCGGAATTCAAGAACTACGCCATGGAAGACTATGGGTGAAGAGGGGATCAAGCATGAATTCTCCGCTCCATACACCCCTCAACAAAATGGCGTGGTGGAGAGGAAGAACCGGACGATCATTGAGATGGCAAGAACCATGTTGGATGAGTTCAAGTCTCCCCATAACTTTTGGGGAGAAGCTATTGCCACCGCGGTTCATGTCTCCAACCGACTCTTCCTCCGCCCGGTGTACAACAAGACGCCTTATGAGCTCCTCACCGGGAACAAGCCCAATGTCTCCTACTTCCGCGTCTTCGGATGCAAGTGCTTCGTCAAGAACAAAAAGGAAAGACTTGGTAAATTCGAAACTAGAACAATTGAGGGTATTTTTGTTGGCTATGCGGACGATTCCCACGTGCTGTTGCATTTGCTAAAGCTTTATATTCAGCCTCCATACTTGAGATCAAGTTAGGACCCAAAAAAATACTGCAAATACTCTTGTGGACCTTCTATGATCTACACAACTAGCACAATCAGCATTTGAAAAAGCACTTACAAAAGTAGAAGGAGATTTTCTAAAAATCAAGCCCAGACTTGCAGTTCCATTGATATACCCTAATATCCTTTTTATAGTTGCCTAATGAGCAGTAATAGGTGCATGCAGGAACTGGCATACCTTGTTTACAGAGAGAGCAATATCTGGTCCGGTGAGTGTTAAGTACTGAAGTGCACCAACAATACTCCTATATCTTGTACCATCTTCTAGTCTAAGTGGATCTCCTTCTTTGATAGACAATTTTTCTGAGGCTGATAATGGCGTGGGACATATTTTACAATTTTTCATGCCCACTCTATGCAACAATTCGAAAGCATATTTCTCTTGGGTTAGTGTGATTCCAACCTTACTTTTCTTAACTTCAATACCCAAGAAATAATGTAAGTCACCTAGATCCTTAAGGGCAAAAGCATGACGCAAATCTTGAAGAAGTGCAGTGATAGCATTGTTTGATGAACTAGTGACAATAATATCATCCACATATAGTAGCAAAAAAATGGTGATACCTAACTTGTTATAGATGACCAAAGATATATCTAATTTGGATGCCACAAACCCAAGTTCTTGAAGCTCGGAGCTTAACTTTGCAAACCATGCTCTGGGCGCTTGCTTGAGACCATATAATGATGTGTCAGGTTTGCACACATGAAGAGGTGCATGAGGATCTTCATAGCGAGGTGGCTATTCCATATAAATTTCCTCTTCCAGAATGCCATGAAGAAACACGTTCTTTACATCCAATTTCCTTAGGCTCCATCCTCTGAAAAATGAAACAGCTAGAACATGTCTAATAGTAGCAGATTTAACAACAGGGCTAAAAGTGTCCTCATAATCTATGCCATAACGTTGTTTGGATCTTTTAGCTACTAACCTAGCTTTGTACCTATCAGTGGTGCCATCTGCTTTTCTTTTGATCCTATAGACCCATTTACAATCTATGAGATTAATACCTTGTTTGTGAGGTACTAAGTGTCGGGTTTTTTCAACTAAGCCCTTATACTCATCACCCATAGCATTTTTCTAATGTTTATTTTTTAATGCAACTTGCAAACTTTCTGCCTCATAGACGAACAGGAAAGGCCGTAGCAGATTGTACCATCAGTATATACCTTTTCTTTTTTTCACCAGTAGCTGACCTGGTGTGATGCACATGAGGCTGTGGATCAGGTGGTGAAGTCGAGGTAGATTCCTGGCGTCGTCATGTGGCTGATCGCCGCTTCGCCTCGGGTGGATCACCGTGGGCGAGAGCCGTCGCGATTGGGCCACTTGTTGTGGCATGTCTCCATTAGGTCGAGAGACCGCGCGTGGGCGCGGTAGTGGACGGCCTGCGCGGGCCCACTAGAGCCCGGGTTGTGTCGATGCGGGTGTCGCGCGCTCTTGGCTGCTCCAAAGATCCAGGCGATGTGGTGGTAGCCTATTGGCCAGGCTGTATCTAGCGTGGGTCTGCACGCACCCGGAGGCAAGGAAGATTTGCCTAACGCGCAATCTAGTGCTGATCTCGAGGCGAATTCTTCTGAGTTTTAGGAATATCGTCCTTGGATCCAGGGCCACCTATGTCATCTAGCGACAGCTTCAAATCTTCTTTGTTTTCCTCCGTTTCAGTACCGTATTGCATGAAATTTTCTCCAGTGTTTGGCCACGGTACCTGAGGAATAATTGAGGGAACAAAATTGGCAGAGGTATTAGGTGTTAGATCAGTACTTTGTTGTCCCCCTTGATCTAAGGCCGAATTGTTTTTAAGATAGTCGGGTATGAGGAGGATTTGTTGACGAAGTAGAGAGCCAGCGTTGGGATGAAGTTTGGAAAAGGGAAACACAATCTCATCAAATACAACATCTCTAGATATGTAAACTCGTCTGACGGCAACATCTAGACACTTGACACATTTGTGCATATTGCTATAGCCAATGAAGACACATTGTTTTGAGCGAAAATCAAGTTTGCGAGTGTTGTAAGGACGAAGGTTTGGCCAGCACACACAACCAAAAACATGAGGGAGGATTAGTCCGATGTTTCATGAAGAATACGCTCCATTAGAGTCTCATTGTTAATGACCGAAGAAGGAAGCATGTTTATGAGATGTGTGGCAGTCAAAAATGCTTCATCCCAAAATTGGAGTGACATAGATGCATTTGCAAGTAGAGCTAGGCAAACTTTTAGTATATATCGATGCTTGCGTTCTGCTGGGCCATTTCGTTGATGGGCATGAGGACAAGAAACATGATGAGAGATCCTGTTTTGTAGAGGATTTAATTTGTCATATTCGCCACCCCAATTGGTTTGCATGGAAATGATTTTTCTATCAATTGACGTTCAACGAGATTTTGGAAATTCTAAATAACTTAAAAGACTTCAGATTTATTTTTAAGAAGATAGATCCCCGAAAATTTGCTATAGTCGTCAATGAAGCTTACATAGTACTCATAACGACCTACAAAGGTAGGTGCCTTTCCCCCACACATCAGAGAAGACGAGTTGCAAGGGTGTAGTGGAGACACTAGTAGATCGAACATAAGGAAGCTGATGAATTTTTGCTCTTTGACATGAATTAGAAATAGACTCAACACTAGACTTATTGGAACATGGGAGTTCATAATTTCAGAGGACTTGTTGAACAGAGGACTCATTGAACAACTTTAAATGGCAGATTACCTGAACGATCATGCCACCGTGTAGCTGAAGGCTTGGTGGCGCTAAGGACTTGTTTATTGGAGCTTGATGATGATGACACCTTCTCATCCTCTTCTTCATAATCTTTGGAGTAGCGGTACCAACACTTGACCGTGGTGTGGCCTGCCTTGCCACAGATCTGACAGACTATGCGGTCATGGCCACCATTCCTGCCACCGCGACGCCCATGCCGCGGCCTTCTTCGCCACCATGATGACGACCTTGTCCTTGGCCATGGCCTTTGCCGTGACCACGAGGTGATCCTTGTCTGCCACGCTAATAGCCACCACCACCACATCAGCGTGCAGCTGAGTAGACGGAGGAGTTGCCACTGCCGCTATTGAGTTTGATGCCGAGCATGGCCATGCAGTTGTTGTAGGCAGATACCCGAGCGAAGAGTTTACTGATGGTGAGCTTGACGGTGGGGTTGGCTCCGATGGCGGTGGAGACAGGGTTGTAGGGGTCATCGAACCCGGCGATGAGGTGCTCGACAATCTCGTCCTCCTCCATGGGACGCCCTGCAGATGCGAGCTCATTGGTGATCTGCTTGACCGCGGTGAAGTACTGGTGCATGGTCTTGCCTTCCTTCTTGGTGTTGGCAAGGTAGACCCACAAGTTGGTGATGCGGGTGTGGGACTGAGCCATGAACATCGATGTGACTGCTGTCCAGATAGTGGCCATCGTCTTCAGCAACATAACATAGATTTTCTTGCCATTTCGGAAACGGGTAGACGAGATTTCACACAAAGCTTTCTTGACCATCTTTCAGGCGGTGCTAACTTTGTGTGGCATTCTCGACCGCCACGGGGACGATCTGGTGGCATCTTGGTAGGCATCAAGACAGATACCATGGAAGTTTTGGCTTCTTCGGATGGTGATTTTCATGTTAAACTCCATATCCGGAATAAGCTAGATAATTTCACATGGAGTCTTGTTGTTGTCTATGGTGCAGCCCAAGAAGAGTTTAAGGCTGATTTTCTTTGTGAGATGGTAAACTTAGCAAAAGATAACCCATACCCCATTCTTATTGGGGGGGACTTCAATTTGCTAAGATTCCCATTTGAGAAGAGTAAAGGCCGGTTTGACGATCATTGGCCGTTCTTATTCAATGCTGTCATAGACAGCTTGGATTTAAGGGAGGTTTCAATGGTTGGCAGACAATTCACTTGGGCAAATAATCTTCCAGAGCCCACATACGAAAAGCTGGATAGGGTACTGATGGATTCAGATTGGGAAGACAAATTCCCAATGGTCTCAGTATGAGCTTTGGAACGAATTGAGGCTCTGTCGGATCATGCTCCTATTCTCATGACTAGCGGTTCTGTAAGACCACCTTGTATTCGCCGATTCAAGTTTGAACTCGGATGGCTTCACAGGGATGGTTTTTATGATATGGTCAAGTCTGTTTGGGAGCGCCAAGTTGTAGGTCGGTCCCCAATTGAAAGGTGGAACAATAAAATCCGATCTGTTCGGAAACACCTTGGCGGTTGGGCAAGACATACGACAGGGATTTTAAAAAAAGAAAAAGTTCGACTTTCAAGTATCATAGATAACCTTGAGGAGATCGCTGAAGTTCGGACATTATTGCCTCAGGAGATTGAACTTAAAAATCAATCTAATGCAGAAATAGCTAAGCTACTTCGCAAGGAGGAAATCAAATGGTATCAGCGGTCCAAGAGTCAATTTATTTTGGAAGGAGATGCGAATACAAGATACTTTCATAGTGTAGCTAATGGCAGACACCAAAAGAAACTTATCCATTCTCTTTTCCAAGATGAAGGGACTATTGAGGGACACGAAAATCTAAAGTTATACATTACAAATTATTATAAGGGTCTGTTCGGTTCTCCTGATGAAGGTAACTTCAGTATGGATGAGTTCATAATGGATGATATACCCCAGGTTTACGTTGAGGAAAACAACTTCTTAACTGCACTCTACTCAGAGGACGAAGTTAAGAAGGCTATTTTCCAAATGGAACACAACAAAGCCCTGCGTCCGGATGGCTTCCCAGCTGAATTTTATCAAAACTTCTGGGAAATTATCAAGTCTGACCTTCTCGAGTTGTTCACATTATTACATGCTGGACAACTTGAGTTGTTTTGTCTCAATTTTGGTGAGACAATTTTATTACCTAAGATTAAGGAAGCAGAAAGGATCCAACAATATAGACCTATATGCCTCCTTACTGTTAGTTTTAAAATTTTCACCAAATTTGCTACGATCAGGCTAAACACGGTGGCTGACCATGTTGTTCGTCCCTCTCAGACAGCTTTCATGCAAGGAAGGAATATACTCGATGGAGTGGCCATCCTGCATGAAACAGTCCACGAACTACATAGTCAAAAGCTGAATGGGGTTATTCTAAAAATAGATTTTGAAAAAGCTTATGACAAAGTTAAATGGTCTTTCCTACAACAAACTTTGAGAATGAAAGGTTTTTCTAATGAGTGGCGCGCTCTCATACATAGTTTTGTGTCTGGAGGTAGTGTGGCAATTAAGGTCAATGATGACACGGGCCACTACTTCTGGACAAAAAAAGGGCTAAGACAAGGTGACCCATTATCACCCATGTTATTTAATATTGTGGCTGATATGTTAGCCATTATGATTGAGCGCACAAAGATTGATGGTCAATTTGAAGGTGTGATTCCTCATCTTGTTGATGGAGGTCTTTCAATCCTTTAATATGCCGATGATACTATTCTTTTTATGGAACATGACTTGGAAAAGGCTAAAAATCTGAAGTTGATACTTTCAGCTTTTGAGCAGCTATCCGGTCTAAAAATCAACTTCCATAAGAGTGAATTATATTGTTTTGGCGAGGCTCAAGATCAGGCCCAGTTGTATGCGGAGTTATTTGGATGCAACCAGGGCGAGTTTCCAATTAGATATTTGGGGATTCCGATTCATTTTCGAAGATTAACAAATGCTGAATGGAAAATTGTTGAGGAAAAGTTACAATTGCGTTTAAGTAATTGGAAAGGAAAACTATTGTCCATAGGAGGAAGATTGGTTCTCATAAATTCAGTCATGTCAAACATGGTACTGTATATGTTATCTTTCTTTCTTCTCCCAAAAGGAGTCTTGAAAAGGTTGGATTTCTTCCGTTCAAGATTCTTTTGGCAGGGCAATAGTGAAAAGAAAAAATATAGACTGGCTAAGTGGAGTATCGTTTGCCGCCCAAAAGACCAAGGGGGACTAGGTATTCAGGATCTTGAGGTCAAGAATACGGCCCTTCTTGGGAAATGGCTCTTCAGATTATTAACTGAGGACGGAGTTTGGCAAACGCTTCTTAGACGAAAATATGTCGGCTCGAAAGCTTTATCACAGGTTTTATGGAAACCTGGTGATTCACACTTTTGGTCCGGACTCATGGCAACAAAAAAAACACTTTTTCGGTCATGGAATTTTTTTGATTAAAGATGGATCTGAGGTACGTTTTTGGGAAGATAAGTGACTTGGTACCACTACACTCCGAGAACAGTATCCAACATTGTATGATATTGTGCATCATAAGGGTGATACAATTGCCCATGTTTTGGAGTCTAATCCTCCAAATGTGACGTTCAGGAGGAATTTATACGGTCTTAGACTTGTTTCGTGGGAGAACTTGCTTCAACGCTTGGCTTTTGTCCAATTAACAGATGGGAAAGATGAATTTCAATGGAATCTACATGAGAATGGAAAGTTCTTGGTGGCTTCTATGTACAATGCGCTCATTTCATCAGACTTACCAGTTCTAGATAATAAGAAAATCTGGAAGATGAAGATCCCACTTAAAAACAAAATATTTGCATGGTATCTTCGCCGAGGGGTTATTCTTACCAAAGATAATCTTATTAAGCGGAATTGGCATGGAAGTAAAACATGTGTTTTCTGTTCTCATGATGAGACAATAAAACATTTGTTTTTCCAATGCAACTTTGCACGTTCTATATGGCCAGTCATCCAAGCGGCTTTAGGCTTGTATCCACCAACTAGTATTGCCAATGTCTTTAGGAATTGGGTACATGGTATCGATAGCAAGTTCAGAATTCTTCTTAGGGTGGGAGCGATGGCACTAATTTGGTTGCTATGGCTATGTAGAAATGACAAAGTCTTTGATAATAAATCATCTTCTCTCTTGCAGGCTATCTACAGATATACGGGCACTCTCCAACTATGGTCACAGCTACACCGCTCGGAGGACCACGACCTCTTTTTGGAGGTGTGCACGCGCCTGGAGGATACGGCGAGGGACCTTTTCTCACATCATGGATGGCAGCATAATCTACGGATTGGCCCTCCACCAGCTTAGGCGTTTTATAATTTCTCATTCTGATATGTAATTCGCCTACTTATTTCTTTTTAGAACTGTTTGAACCTTGTTTGAGTCGGCTGTGTGCATCATCGCTATGTAGAGGCCGGGGTAATACTTAACTTTTAAGTAATAAAGCCCATTTTTGAAAAAATGATGTCTCTAGTGAGGGAGTTCAATAGGTATGGAGCACTTGATGATCCGTCTGAACCCACGAGTCATAGTCGGGGTTGGGCGCTTCAGTGTTGCTCTTGCCGTCGATAGTTGGGATGGTGATCATGGCTGGCAGCGCGGTGGTGGTTCCATCAAGGAACCCCATTAGGTGTGCTCCTCTGACAGCGGGTAGCACTTGTGTCTGCCACATTAAGAAGTTCTCTCTGGTAAGTTTCTCTGCCGTGCCATGGTTGGGAAGGGGATTGGTGTTGGTAGCGGCGGTAGAGGATGAGGAACTCATTGGATGATTTTTGGGAAGAGTGGCTCTCGAACCATGTGATGTTGGTTAACGATGCCTTTACCTCGGCTCGTTTGTGTGTTTATATAAGCACAAGATACAATGTTTGTTACAATAGAAGAGATTAGAGGGATAGTGATCTCATCTTTATAAACTAGATCAGATCAAGTTACACGAGATTAACCGGAGTATATCAGAAGACGTACTCAGCCGCCGCCTCTCTTGACCTAGCCTCCATCTCTCCTCCTACTCCATCATAGATTGGTTCCCCCTCCTCTGGCCGGCCTCGCCGGTGTCAGGAGGGGTGGGGAACCTGATCTATGAGTGAAGGTTTTGATAAAAGTAGTCTTTTTACAAGATTAGATTAGGGTTTAGTAGCCATCTTCTTGTGGCCTCTATCAATGGAGATGGCATCATTGACAATAATTGATCTCCGGCCCTTCGATCGACGATGAGATCTTCCTTCCGGGGTCAATGGTGGTGTTGGAAGATTAAACTCCTTTAGGTATGGTCCTTTAGATCTTGCTTCGCCAGATCGATTTTGGATCTTTTCTCTTGGTTGCCGCGAGGAGAATTATCCCTGCAGTATTTGTCCCGGCAGATACATCCTCGACAATGGTGATTCGTACCCTCGACTCCCCAGTGGCGTCGATCAAGTTGTCCGGTTATTTTGCCCTGACATACTGGTGTTGGTACTCTTGCCGATGTGGATTGACTACTTCAATGGTTGCGCGCGTGTACGTAGCCTTGGCATTGCGGCTCAAATTAAAATTATGGGAGAACCTCCATTGGTATTTACAGGTTTATGGTTTGGTATCTATCTTGGGTTGCTTTTAGAAAAATACAAGATTGTGTCATGGAAGAAGAGAGAATTTGAAGATTTGCTAGTTTCTTTTCACTAGTGGAAAATGGGCCTTTGGTCAGGACCCTTTAGTCCCGGCCGTAATCTGGGCCGGGACTAAAGGCCTGGCCACGTCGCCCCAAATTCGCCCACCCGCCCGGGAGCCTTTAGTCCCGGTCCGTTACGAGCCTTTAGTCCCGATTTGAGACACAAACCGGGACTAAAGGGCTATGCGGTGTGCAGCTCGCATATGTGCCCCCTTTAGTCCCGGTTTGTGTCTCAAACCGGGACTAAAGGCTTCTGCCTATATATATGGCCGCAGCCCCTCTCCCCTCTCCCTTGTATTTTTCTTGGATGGAGGAGTGTGGGTTTGTGCTAGTTCTCCATTTCATTCCTATGCACTAGAGGTGTTTGTTGAAATGTGTGTTAGAGCGATGCCGCTTCAGTTCACCGAACACAACTACGATATGAGGTGCCCGAGCCACGCTTAAGCCTCTTCCTCTTTATTTCCACTTATTCTAAAAGGTTAGAAACTATATTTACTCATTTAGACCGTGCGGTACTAATTTTTAGGATCGTGATTGTGTTTGATATACTATTGTATGACGCAGATGAGCCATCCATGGATGTACGGTGATCGACGCACAGCCGCTTACAGAGAAGGCATGCATTCTTTTTGAGATGCGGCCGAGGTGAACAAGCATGGTGGTGGCTATATGTTTTGTCCATGTGTTGAATGTCGGAATGAGAAGGATTACACTTCCTCAAGAGTCATTCAGAGCCACCTACTTCGGTCCGGTTTTATGTCGGGCTATAATGTTTGGACCAAGCACGGAGAAAGAGGGGTTATGATGGAAGACAACGATGAAGAAGAGAACAATGATGACAACTACCGATCTATGTTCCCTGAGTATGCTGATACCACAATGGAAGACAATGAAGAAGAAGATCAGGGTGAAGAACGGGAATCAGATGAGCCCGCTGATGATCTTGGTCGGGTCATTTCTGATGCACGGCGAGGCTGTGACACAGAAAAGGAGAGGTTGCAGTTCGAGCAGATGTTACAGGACCACAACAAATTGTTGTACCCAACTAGTGAAGATGGCCAGAAGAAGCTGGGTAGCACACTGGAATTGCTGAAGTGGAAGGCAGAGACCGGTGTGACTGACTCGTCATTTGAAAAGTTGCTGGTACTGATGAAGAAGATGCTTCCAAGAAAGAACGAATTGCCCGCCAGCACGTACAAAGCAAAGAAGCTTGTCTGCCCTCTAGGATTAGACGTGCAGAAGATACATGCATGCCCTAATGACTGCATCCTCTACCGCGGTGAGAAGTACGAGAATATGGATAAATTCCCGGTATGCACTGCATTGCGGTATAAGATCAGAAAAGATGACCCTGGTGATATTGAGGGAGAGCCACCCAGGAAGAGGGTTCCTGCCAAGGTGATGTGCTATGCTCCTATAATACCACGGTTGAAACGTCTCTTCAAAAATAAAGATCATGCGAAGTTGTTGCGATGGCACATGGAAGATCGTATGAAAGACGACAAGTTGAGGCACCCCGCTGATGGTCGGCAGTGGAGAAAAATCGAGAGAGAGTTCCAGAGATTTGCAGGTGACGCAAGGAACTTATGGTTTGGTCTAAGTACAGATGGCATGAATCCTTTTGGGGAGCGGAGTTGCAGTCACGGCACCTGGCCCGTTACTCTATGTATCTACAACCTTCCTCCTTGGTTGTGCATGAAGTGGAAGTTCATTATGATGCCAGTGCTTATCCAAGGTCCAAAGCAACCCGGCAACGACATTGATGTGTACCTAAGGCCATTAGTTGATGAACTTTTACAGCTGTGGGCCGAACCAGGTGTACGTGTGTGGGACGAGCACAAACAAGAGGAATTTGACCTTTGAGCGTTGCTTTTCGTAACCATCAATGATTGGCCTGCTCTAAGTAACATTTCAGGACAGTCAAACAAGAGATACAATGCATGCACGCACTGTTTGGATCAGACAGAAAGTATATATCTGGACAAATGTAGGAAGAATGTGTACCCGTACAATTGTCATTTTCTTCCGCCCAAGCATCCCTTAAAGAGAAAAGGCAAGCATTTCAATGGCAAGGCAGAACCCCGGGGGAAGCCTGTCACCCGTACTGGTGCTGAAGTATTTGATATGGTCAAAGATTTAAAAGTAATCTTTGGAAAGGGTCCTGGCAGCCAACCTATTCCTAACGGCCCTGATAAGCACGCACCCATGTGGAAGAAGAAATCTATATTTTGGGAGCTACCCTATTGGGAAGTCCAAGAGGTCCGCTCCGCAATCGACGTGATGCACCTGATGAAGAATCTCTGCGTGAATATTCTAGGCTTCCTGGGCTTGTATGGGAAGTCAAAAGATACACCAGAAGCACGGGAGGACCAGGAACATCATAAAGGATGAGATGGCATGCATCCAGGGCAGTTTCAAGGGCGTGCTAGCTACGCTCTTACCAAGGAAGAGAAGGAAATCTTCTTTGAAGTCCTTTTCAATATCAAGGTCCCGACTGGCTTCTCGTCGAATATAAAGGGAATTGTAAATATGAAAGACAATAAATTTCAAAACCTAAAGTCTCATGACTGCCACGTGCTTATGACGCAATTGCTTCCGGTTGCATTGAGGGGAATTCTACCAGAAAATGTTCGCCTGGCAATTGTGAAGGTATGTGCATTCCTCAATGCAATTTCTCAGAAGGTAATCGATCGAGAAAGTCTATCAGGGTTACAGATTGATGTGGTCCAATGTCTGGTCAGCTTCGAGTTGTTGTTCCCGCCATCCTTCTTCAATATAATGACACACCTCCTAGTTCACCTAGTCGAAGAGATTAGAATTCTGGGTCCTATGTTTCTACACAATATGTTCCCCTTCGAGAGGTTCATGGGAGTCTTAAAGAAATATGTTCATAACCGTGCTAGGCCAGAAGGAAGCATCTCCAAGGGCTATGGAACAGAGGAGGTCATTGAGTTTTGTGTAGACTTTCTTCCTGACCTTAAGCCGATTGGTGTTCCTAAATCTCGGTATGAGGGTAGGCTGACAGGAAAAGGCACACTAGGAAGGAATGCAAAAGTATGTATGGACGGGCATTCATTCTCTCAAGCACACTACACAGTTCTACACAATTCCACCGTGGTGGCTTTGTATATCGTGAGACACAAGAATATTCTACGCTCCGAAAACCCGGGGAAGGCTGACTCTTGGATTAAAGGGGAACACGAGAAGACTTTCGGTAGTTGGTTGCAGACACATCTCATGAATGACGACACCGTTGGAGATCAGCTATACTGTTTGGCTAGGCCACCATCTTTGACTATATATACTTTCCAAGGGTACAAGATAAATGAGAATACATTTTACACGGTTGCCCAAGATAAAAAGAGCACCAACCAAAACAGTGGTGTCCGCTTTGATGCAACAGACGATAATGGGCAGAAGGAAACATATTACGGGTACATAGAGGAGATATGAGAACTTGACTATGGACCTACTTTTAGGATCCCTTTGTTTCGGTGCAAATGGGTGAAGCTGACAGGAGGCGGGGTAGTTGTAGACCAAAAGTACGGCATGACAACAGTGGATCTCAACAATCTTGCGTACATGGATGAACCATTCGTCCTAGCCAATGATGTCGCTCAGGTTTTCTATGTGAAGGACATGTCTACAAAAACAAGAAAACGAAATCAGCAAAAGAAGACATCGTCCGATGAGCCAAAGCGCCACATAGTTCTTTCAGGGAAAAGAAACATCGTGGGAGTAGATGACAAGACAAACATGTCAGTAGATTATAATAAGTTTCATGAAATTCCGCCCTTCAAAGTGAAAACTGACCCAAGCATCCTACTGAATGATGAAGATTCTCCATGGCTACGACCCAGGAGAAATCAGAAATAATAGATAGAAATGTTGGTGCAATAATGTAATAATGTATTAAACCTTTTATGTAATGCATGTATGGAATGTACTAAACCTTTATTTAAGGAGCATGTACTAAACCTTTTATTAAACCCTTTATGTAATGCATGTTAATAGTTTGATAAGTTAGAATAAGTTAACAAAACTGTCAGTGGGATAAGGACGTGTGGGTAACCTTTAGTCCCGGCTGATGGGTGCAACCGAGACTAAAGCTGTCGGCAGGATAAGGATGCATGGGTGGATGCACTGCTCGATGAGATAAAGCATGTAGCGCAAACACTTTTCATATTCATAGTTTTGTCAAATTCTAAAATATGCAAAAAGAATATTAATCAATATAGTTTTGATTGAAAATGGCAAAATAGTTAATAGTTTGGATAGTTAAAATAATTAATTTTGAAAATAGAAAATAGTTTTGAATTAGTTATTCAATTTCAAACACTTTTCATATTCATAGTTTTGTCAAATTCTAAAATATGCAAAAAGAATATTAATCAATATAGTTTTAATTGAAAATGGCAAAATAGTTAATAGTTTGGATAGTTAAAATAATTAATTTTGAAAATAGAAAATATTTTTGAATTAGTTATTCAATTTCAAACACTTTTCATATTCATAGTTTTGTCAAATTCTAAAATATGCGAAAAGAATATTAATCAATATAGTTTTAATTGAAAATGGCAAAATAGTTAATAGTTTGGATAGTCAAAATAATTAATTTTGAAAATAAAAAATAGTTTTGAATTAGTTATTCAATTTCAAACACTTTTCATATTCATAGTTTTGTCAAATTCTAAAATATGCAAAAAGAATATTAATCAATATAGTTTTAATTGAAAATGGCAAAATAGTTAATAGTTTGGATAGTTAAAATAATTAATTTTGAAAATAGAAAATAGAAAATAGTTTTGAATTAGTTATTCAATTTCAAACACTTTTCATATTCATAGTTTTGTCAAATTCTAAAATATGCAAAAAGAATATTAATCAATATAGTTTTAATTGAAAATGGCAAAATAGTTAATAGTTTGGATAGTTAAAATAATTAATTTTGAAAATAGAAAATAGTTTTGAATTAGTTATTCAATTTCAAACACTTTTCATATTCATAGTTTTGTCAAATTCTAAAATATACAGAAGTTATTCAATTCAAATTTCAAATACAATAGTTTTGAAATGAAATCTGAAAAAATTCAGGCTTGGCGCGCATTCATTGCACCTTTAGTCCCGGTTGTAGCCACAAACCGGGACTAAAGGGGGGGGCTCGGGCGCGAACCGCCGAAACCCCTTTATTCCCGGTTGGACCCACCAGCCGGGACTAAAGGCCCCCCTTTAGTCCCGGTTGAAGCTACCAGCCGGGACTAAAGGGAGGGGGGGGGGTATAAAAGCCCGCCCTTCTTCCCCACTCGGCACTTAGCCGAATCGACGCAGGACGCACGGAGCCGCAGCCCTCGATCGTTGCGGTCGGAGAAATCCGTGGTCGCCGTCGAGCCAGCCGTCGCCGCCCTCGAGCACGTCGTCCGAGCGCCGCCGCCCTTCGAGCCCGCCCCCGAGCTCACCGCCCCCGACTCGCCACCCCCGAGCGCCGCCCCTGAGCTCACCGCCCCCGACTCGTCGCCCCCGAGCTCACCGCCCCCCGACTCACCGCCCTCGACTCACCGCCCCCGAGCGCCGCCCCCGAGCCCGCCGTCCCCTGCATATATAGGTAAGAAAAAAGGTTAGAATTATATTTAGTTAGGGTTAGAATTTAGTTAGGGTTAGAATTATATTAGTTAGAATTATATTTAGTTAGGGTTAGAATTTAGTTAGAGTTAGAATTATATTAGTTAGAATTATATTTAGTTAGGGTTAGAATTTAGTTAGGGTTAGAATTATATTAGTTAGAATTATATTTAGTTAGGGTTAGAATTTAGTTAGGGTTAGAATTATATTAGTTAGAATTATATTTAGTTAGGGTTAGAATTTAGTTAGGGTTAGAATTTATTTAGGGTTAGTATTTAGTTAGGGTTAGTATTTAGTTAGGGTTAGAATTTAGTTAGGGTTAGTATTTAGTTAGGGTTAGTATTTAGTTAGGGTTAGAATTTAGTTAGGGTTAGTATTTAGAATGTGTTAGAATTTAGTTAGGGTTAGAATTTAGTTAGGGTTGGTATTTAGTTAGGGTTAGTAGTTAGGGTTAGTATTTAGAAAAAAGTGTTAGGGTTAGAATTTAGTTAGAATGTGTTAGAATTTAGTTAGGGTTAGTATTTAGAAAAAAGTGTTACAAAATAGTTAGGGTTAGTAGTTAGAATTAGTAGTTAGAAAATTTAGTAGCTAGAATTTTAGTAGTTAGAATTTTAGTAGTTAGAAAATTAGGGTAAAAAATAATTTAATTAGAATTTAGTTAGAATTTAGTTAGAAATATGTTAGGTTATTTTGTTAGGTTAATTGTTTTGTTATTTTGTTAGGTTAATTGTTAGCACTTTAATTGTTTTGTTATTTTGTTAGGTTAATTGTTAGCACTTTAATTGTTATGTTATTTTATTAGGTTAATTGTTTGTTAGTTAGGTTAATCAAATGTCGGTATTGTTCCATATAGCGTCCATAATTTAAATATAAATGTCGGTATTTTACAGAAACTATGGATCCACATAGCAGGAACCTAGAAGAGGAAGAACTTCTCGAAGATATAATCAAAGACGCCCCCGATGTTGAACTAGCTGAATCTCCGTCGTCATATCTGAACCCCTCCGAAGATGGAATGGAGGTCGACCGACACGAAGATGAAGCCAACGGGGCAGGCGATAGCTCCAATGACGGAGAAGGCGATAGCTCCGCTGATGGAGAAGCCGGTGGACAAATAACAAAGTCCGGCGAGGTATATATATGAAGTTTGGCAATCACTTGTAATATGTGAAAAATATTGGAGATAGCTGTATATTGTATGCATATACATTAATTGACGAATGTTTCTCCTCTTAGGCTTCCACATCGAGCAAAGCTACGAAACGAGGCCCGACCAAAAAGTTGGACGCACGAACGGATTACACCTTTGAGGTCATATTGCCTACGGGCGAACCCAAGCTTTCTAAGAAGGCTGCCGACATATTCAAGAAGCAATGTGGATTTCTGGTCAGGGATCACGTCCCGATCAGCGTTTGGGAGTGGAACAAGCGCAAAGGGGCAGCCAATAGTGACTATGTCGCCGAAAGGTACACAGATAATCTTTGGAATGATCTCATGTCACATTTCAACCTGCCAGAATGTGAGAATGAAGACGCCGCAAGAAAACTGAGGGCCAAAGTCAAGCAGTGGACTCTAAAGAAGATGGCCGAACTCCTCCGAGTGTGGAAGAAGAAACTATGGAAAAACTATCTGAAGACAAAGAAAGTGCCAGTATTCGAGGGGTATCTAGCCAAGCAGGTGAATCACTGGAAGGCATTTCAGGAGTACAAGGAGTCACAAGATGCCAAGGCATTATCAGAAAAGAACAAGAAAAATGCCGACAAGAAGAAATATCACCACACGCTGGGGCCAGGGGGCTATGAGACTGCCATCCCAAAGTGGGATAAGAAAGAGCAAGAGATGATTGCTAAAGGGATCACACCTGAACCCATCCGTGATGAGTGGGAATTGAGAGCAAGAAATTGGTTCCTTGCGCATGGTGGTTCATACGACGAACTAACAGGGGACCTTATCTGCAGTGACGGTCTTAGAATACCCAGGGAAAATTGGAAAAAATAGTGAAAGAAATTAAAGAGGGAAAAAGACAGTTCACTCCAGATAGAGAGAAAGACTTGCTCACACTGGTCCTCGGCAATGACGAACATGGAGGATGCACGCGAGGCTTTGGTCCTTCTTACCCGTGGTGGCTTGGGTTTGCCAGAGACCAAGAGACTTACAGAAGCCGAGCGAGAGCAAAGAAGTGACAGCAGGATGAGACAAATGACAAGTTCAACCAGTTGCTTGCCAGGCTTAACGAGCAACATCAGCAAATTGACGAACTTAGAGGAGTAGTGCACTAGCAAGATCTTCAACTCGATATTACCGCCGGCCCATCTAAGCGGAAAAGCAGCGTGGCTAAATCTGAGGCCCCGACAGATGATGCACGCCGAATGATAGAGGGCGGTCCCGGCTACCCCGTGGATGGAATCAAGGAGTCAACATCATGTGAACTCCATCAGAGAATGAAGAACATATCCATGAAGGTGGCCGTCGGACAAGCTTTACCTTCTGGCCCTGATGTACGCTGGCATGGCCGTGAGATTCCAGCTGGCTATGCTAAAGTCGGGGTAGATGAAATCGTGCTGGGGTTTCATGATATGGAGCTTGACATCGCTGAACCCGAAGATGAGAGGACACTCGGAGAAGTACTGGGTGGAGTTATTCTATGGGACAAGAACTACATCAAGCTTCCAGGCTCGGCCCCAAGGACAACACCGCCTCTGAGTCGTCGCAGGTCACCTACACCTCCATCACCTCCAAGCCCTCCACATGACGATGGCCACCACAACACGAGTCCATCTCGATCACCGCCGCTGGACTTGGGTCGGCCGTCTCCGCCGCCGCCCGCTAAGTATACTAAGCGGAAGCGTGCCAGCAAGAATGATCCGTCGATGAGTTCTAAGCGACGGAGCTCCCCAAAGCGCAAACTGTCGCCCCTCCCAAAGGTACCTCATGCTAATCTTCCCATCAGAGCTTATGATCGTACCCCCGAGGAAAACGCCAGGATAGCAAAGGAACATTATGATGCGCAGATGAAAAAGAAGGAAGCCGAGCCCCGCCCGGAATACACCGAGAAGCAAAAAGCATATGCAAAATACTTACTGACCCTTCCATCACAGTATGACTTGCACCATAAGCCTGATGACTATACACGCATATTGCAGAAGGAAGAGAAAAAGAGCAGATCACGTGCAAGTGCAAGTGGGAGCAAATCAAGTACAAGTACAAGCAAAGACGTTCCTCAGCTTGGACAATAGGCCAAACAATCGATCCCACCCCTCAGGGTGTTATCCGAGAATGTTCCCTCTCTGGTGTAGGGCAAGATTTGGAATTAGCACAGAAGTGGGTGGATGAATGGGGTATAAGTGTTGAAGATGTTCTAGCTTCCCAAGACGACAGGTTACCCAAGGCTGTGGTAGCCCCTAAGCCGCAATTTGTCATGGGAGCGCCTTTGGTCAGCAAAGAAAAGATTGAAGATCTCCCAACAAATATGCGTTACTTGCATACATGGTACTTGAATGAAGCAAAGAATGGGAGAACGATGATCGTGGCGCGTGTCCCACGGGAGTACTACAGCCGTCCCGAAGACATCCATATCGACTTTGATGAACTCTTCCAGATGTACAATTGCGATGCCCTCGACAAATCTCTTATGAGTTGATATTGTCTGTAAGTTTTTCAATTCGTTGTCTACATATAACTTGTTCAGTTATTTCAATTCATTGTCTACATATAACTTATTCAGTTATGACTTGTACTCTATTATGCAGAATGAAGGTCCTGGAATATAAAAGTAGGAACATCATAAATATTGGGTTTATTAACCCAGATAAAATACATATAAAGACGCTAACTGGTAACCCCAAGGAGACGGAGGAAAACCTTCTAAGGTTTCTAACAGATCAAAATTACTGTGACCACATACTGTTTTCATACAACTTCAAGTTAGGGTCTTACTCTGCTGTGTTCATTCACTTATAAGTGTAATTGATAATTTACTGACATATATATACATGTACAACTACCACTGGATTCTGTTGTACATTCAAATTGATAAGGGAAGAGTTGATGCATTCGACCCATTATCGAGAAACTTGGAACAGTTCCAAAGCCTGCAGGACATGCTCCAAGGGTAATTTCAATCATTCTTGCGCTCTATCGGTCTCTTTCGATGATTTTCTGATATATCAAGTAATGAAAAACTTAGCAAATCATTTTCCTTGTCGAGCAGGGTTTGGAAGCGGTTCAAGTGCGTGACTGACGGTATCTCTCATGAGAAGCTGACCTTTAGAGCGGCTCAGGTAAGTAGTACGATATACTTCTATTTTCAATATATTTATGATGCTAGATTATTATTTTGATTATATTCTATTCTCGTAAAGTGCGACCAGCAGCCACAGCGGACGCATCTATGTGGATACTACGTTTGCGAGTTCATTCGCACGTTTACCTCTGAGCACAAGGATTACATATATGACGTAAGCAATAAACATTCACACCTCTATTTTTACCCGTCATTCTTTGTTATCATGATTGACATTCATATTGATCTCCTCTTCTTATATAGTTCACGACGATGCGGGAGAAGTACCTACCAGAGCAACGCGCGATCGCTGTTGCAGAGGAGCTAGCGGCCTTTTTAAGGACAGAACTTATAAATGATAAAGGAAGATTTAGTGTAGCTATGCGCCATTACTAATGTTGGTATAATCGAATAGACGGGCTCTAGTCCCAATAATTGTTATCTCCATATAATTGTACATATATATTCGATCGTAAGATAAGTTATCTTACATATATATGCACTAACATGTATGCGTAGAATTATATGAAAAATATTTTTAAAATGAAGAAAGAATAAAATAAAATACAACAAAAATAATTCCCTCGAACACCTAAACCCTAAAACCCTAAAGCAAAAAACAAAATCTGTAGATGCCCTTTAGTCCCGGTCCGTGTTACAAACCGGGACTAAAGGTCCTGGCCCTGGATGCGCTCCGAGGCGCCCACGTGGAAACCCTCCAGTCCCGGCTGGTAACCGGGCCGGGACTAAAGGTTTAGCCTTTAGTCCCGCCGTTGTAGTCCCGGTTTGCAAACCGGACTAAAGGCCCTTACGGGCCAGGACTGGAAGCCCTGTCCCCACTAGTGTTTAGACTTTATTTTGTAATCGTTAAAGACAGCTCGTGTAACTCTACCATGTACTATTTATTACTATAAATATATGTGGTATTGATTTTTTTTAAAAAAAGTTACACCAGATAAGGAAATAAACCTATCTCTGAAATATCGCTAACAGCTAACTATCGCTATCGCTAACCATCCCAACATGTTGTGATCAAAACTTCCATGAAAAAAGGGTGACCAAAACTCCTCGCGGTACCAACACTACCTGAATGCTATCATTCGAATTCCAAGTGATTTGCAGGTAATTCCAAATATGAATGCAAAATTTTCACTTGAAGAATAAATGGGATCTGTCTTCATAATCCCTAGTAGGACATAATAATAATACTATATATAATGGCTGAAGGATAATGGTTGAAGGATACAGCGGTACAACATGCTCCCACGTCGGAGTACTGTTCATACGAACAATAAGTGTCTATAAATAGTGCCTTTTGATACTTTGGCCATTAGATTTGGATCCGACGTCCGAAACAATACCAACAAATAGTCAATAAATTTTACCATCACATCGTCACTATAAAAAAAATTGCATTGGTTTTTTATAGTAGTTTCCCGATATAACATGAATAGTAATTTTCCGATACAGTATTTTCCCGTGATACTCAGTGATTTACTATCCATAATAGGTAATTTTCTAGTACGATCATGCACAAACGGTGATTCTCCAGGAGTAATCCTTGAACATGAACCTTCGGCGCCAACAATAGTTCACTGACGGTAATTACCTAACAGTAATTCTTCAATAGTGCGTAAGTTATCGACGGTAATTTCTCAGCTGTATTCCTCCTATGTTGCACGAACAACAATAATCTCTACTAATAATTTTTCAACATTAATTGCCTTCTTTGACAATAGCTTTGGTGTTCTCCTATAGTAACTTTGAGAAACAAAATACTCCACTATATGTCACCTCTTTTATGAAAAAATACCACTATATTCTTCTACTGATCACCTTTACTAATTTTTCAGCGGTAATTTTCCGACGTTAATTCCTCAACACTTATTTTTTGGGCAATAGTTCATGATCATCCTATGGGCTTACTCCAATATCCAGGCTCTTTTTTCTCTAAGAAAATACTAAATCCATAAAAATATACTTACTCCGCCATTTTCTATTTCGAAATGTTGGATGACCCCTAGCATCTGCATCAAAGAGATGCATACGGCTTTATTTATTAAATAGAGGATAGACAAAAACATACAAAAAAACACGAAGCCTCCACACAACTCCTATAGACCTGACGATGGTTGAAAATCATGTTCGCAAGCTTTGTGCTTGGAAAACAATGAAATCCCTCCATTAGCTAGGAACCGGGAACATATCGCATACCTTGAAGGAGAGCGCCCATCCCAAGATGGAGAACGACACCAAAAGTGCCGCCATTATCCGATCTGGGAGACCCAGATCTAAGGTTTCCCTCAGAGCATCAAGGCGGGAGGCGGAAGTTGAAGCAATGATAACTTCAAAAAGGTAACAATGTTCATGGACATCGCCGTCATCAGCCTCACCCACTCGGGGCTCGCTTTTCACCGGTCGGCCACCTTGCCCCCCCCCCCAAGATCCACCGCGAGGACATCTGATAAGCCGATGCCCATCGGAGAGGAGCAGGAGGACACACAACGTTTCACCAGATTTGGTCAGAGCACCACCCAACTCCAGCCACACCATGCCTCCCCGAGATCCTGCCGATGCCGCCACATCCGCAGGGAGCTATGCTGCTAAAGAGGGTCGGCTACCTCACGACATTGTCCTGCCTGTAGGGACTGAGCCCCCAGGTGTAAGCCATGAGAGGGCAGCCGCATTGCTGGATATCTACCCTAGAGCCCCTGGAGCCGTGCTGCCAGAAGGCCTCTGCGTCACTGGAGAGCTGCCCCACCGCCATTGTCCTAGGAGCCCACGCAGGATTCACCTCAGAGCGCCTCAGGTGGCGGCGATGTGGGGGCAGAGAGAGGTTGAGAGATGGCGGCGGGTCTAGGGTTTCCCCCACCGTATGAATGCCTTCTTCTACGGCACCTTCGAAAAATATACTTACTGCAACATCTGCCACCTCTGTTACCCGGGATAAATACTATTGTCTTCTTCTGTAGCAATGGCAAAAAAATTACTTACTCCACTATATGTCGTATCTTTGAGCCAGAGAAAGTATTACTTCCTTCTTCTATAGTAACTCAGAAACAAAAGTACTCCACCGTCCGCCGCCTCTTTTAGCTAGGGAAAATACTACTGCCCTCTCTGTGACTCCTAAGAGACTTGCTCCGTCGCCTGGCACCTCTCTAAGTTGCACGCATTCTCCTCACTTTGGACACTGCAACTACCAAAAAAATATACTTACTACACCGCCCGCCTCCTCTTTTACCCAGGAGAAATACTACAGTCTTCTTATGTAGCAATGGAGGAAAACTACAGTTACTCCATTGTTTGTCGTCTCTATGAGTCAAGGAAAAGTACCTTCTTCTGTAGTAATTTTAGAAACAAAAAAATACTCCACCATACATCGCCTCTTTTATTCAGGAAAAATACTACCGCCCTCTCTACGGCCTTGATGAAGACATGCTCCGCTGCCATGCGTCTCTTTAAGCTATAGCGCATTGTCCTCACTCTAGACACTGCGCCTGCCTTACTCAAGGCACTGCAGTTATTATGTAGTGGTGCTATACTATCCTCTCTTTTTTCATTGTCTCATAACCACCTGGTGTTTTCTATCTGTACTATCCTCTTTTTTCACCCCAAGGACCACCTACATCAGTAATAAAATAATTCTGATCCATAGCTCTATTGTACCATTTTTAGGTTACTTCAACCGTGCTTCGACACAGACCACTCCATGTACTTCACAATGCTTTAACCTACAATCTAACATGTAGGATTCATAATGAACATCATGTGTTACCTTCCAATGTTAACATGTAACGGGTGTTCAATCTGCCAGACAGCTACAACCAAGCAAAAAACCTTCGTTTTCATGACGCAACTAGGGAAGTTGTACTGAGTCACAAAGCTTTTAACCCAACCTAAAATACGATTATATGTAGCCTACACAAAAATGATAAAATGTCCAAATAACACCATAACGATTGAATTTGTACTATGTAAAGAAATACAATTTTCCATTTTTCTCCTTTTTCTGTAGACCACATCATATTTTGCCTTGAAAACTTGTACAAGTGAATTATTTCAAATTTTCCTGAAACTTTGAAAAAGCATAGAACGAACGCCAATCTCAAGCCTACGATTCCCCGGATATTCGATCCGCCAAGCAAAAAAACAGGCTCGTCATGTTCCCCCGACCCCGCGGACAAGGACGCGGCCAACCGTGGCGGCGGTCCAGCCCGGCCGCTGAGATGAAGCCGGTGCAGGCAGGAATGAGTAGAACTTCACTGTCAGTAACTAATCGCTGATCCCTTCCAGGCTAAGTCACCTCCAAGTCGCACTGTCTCCCAAGCCAAGCCACATTACTTAAACACCGCGAAAAGAACGGCGAGCACACTGCTCCAGCCTCCAGCCAGCCAAAAGCCACCGTCCATTATTGCACCACCAAAAGCACCAAAGCGCTACTTGCCGCTGCCGCTGTCTGTCGAGGTCGACCCGATAATTGAGCATGGGTGCCGCGCGGGCACGGCGCTGGAAGCTGCTGCCCTTCCAACACTCCAAGCCGCCGCCGCCGTCGCCACCTCCAGCTCCGTCCCTGCCGGGGAAGGAGGAGGAGGAGGACGACGTGCCGCGGGAGTTCCTGTGCCCGATCCTGGGCACTCCCATGGCCGACCCGGTGATCCTGCCGTCGGGGCTGACGTACGAGCGCGCGTGCATCCGGGCCTGCGCGGAGCTCTCCGTCTCTCCGTCTGGCGTGGAGGGCGAGCCGCCCTCGCCGGGTGGGGTTGTCATACCCAACGACGCGCTCAGGGCGGCCATCCGGACCTGGACCTCGCGCTCTGGCCACGCCCCTCCTGCGGCCCCTTCCGCCGCGGCGGCGCGGGAGGCCGTGCTCCGCGCGGTGCCAACGCCGCGTCCACCAGGGCGGTCGTCGTCTAACCTGTCCTGCTCCTCCAGGGCGTCCGCTGCGTCCACCTCCTCGTCGTCGTCCCGGTCGTCGTCGGAGAGGATAACAACGATCGAGCTCGAGATGGTGCGCGCCAAGGATGTGGTGGAGGGGGAAGTGGGCCAGGCGGCAGTGAAGGCTGTCGAGTCCGGGGAGGAGTGGGAGGTGGAGGCTGCGATGGCGGCGCTGCGGCAGGCGACGCGGGAGAGCGCGCCGAGGAGGCGGGCGCTGTGCGTGCCGCGGTTGCTCGCTGCGCTCCGCCGCGTGCTGCTGTCCGCGCGCCACTCCGACGCGGCGCGCGCGGACGCCGCCGCCGCTCTGGCCAACCTCTCCCTCGAGCCGGAGAACAGGGTGTCCATCGTCCGAGCGGGCGCCGTGCCGGCGCTCATCGAGGTGGTCGGCTCGGGCGCCGGCGCCTCGGAGGCGTGCGAGCACGCGGCCGGCGCTCTGTTCGGCCTCGCCCTCCACGAGGGCAACCGCGCCGCCATCGGCGTGCTCGGCGCTGTGCCGCCTCTTTTGGCGCTCCTTACCACCGGCGGCCACGCCCCAAGAACTCGCCGCGACGCCGGGATGGCGCTGTACCACCTCTCCCTCGCCGCCGTTAACCAGTCCAAGCTCGCGCGCGCCCCCGGAGCCGCCAAGAACCTGCTTGCCATCGCGTCCGATTCCACCGACCCGTTGCCTGTCCGCAGATTGGCCCTCATGGTGATCTGCAACGTTGCCGCCTGCGTCGAGGGCCGGACAGCGCTCATGGACGCCGGCGCGGTGGCCACGTTTACCGTCATTCTTTCCGACGACCCTCATAAGAAGGAGCTTGAGGAATGGTGCGTCGCGGCATTGTACGACATGAGCATGGGGAGCCCAAGGTTCCGGGGGCTCGCCAGAGCGGCCGGCGCCGACCGGCCCCTTATCCTCATCGCGGAGCAAGCGGAGCCCGGCGCTCACAAGGACATGGCGCGGAAGGCACTGCGCGCGATGCTGGGCCTGGGCGACATCAACGGCGGAGGCCTTCATGACTTCAGTAACAGCGAGCGCAACGACGACGACAGCGGCACCATGGCATCGTCTGTGCCGGTCCGCCGCCGGCGCGCCGCGAGCTGGGGAGCTCACCCTGCGTCGAAGCCACCAAATTTACACCACTGGCGATCAGTATGCATCGATTAATGAACGTTCTTGAGCCAGATGTTGGTGCATTGTTGGCATTGCAGTTCTTCTTTTTACCTGTTTGGTGTGGCATTTTGGATTGTATGGTTGAAATCTTGGCTTTTGCTGTTATTTTTATGGCCGCCAAAGTGTATATAGCTAGGTTGCTCTTTGGACCTTCCTTGCAAGTTTGTGCATGCCTCTTCGGTGCATAATCGCATTATTTCAGCTGTATACCTAGCCTTTGAATCAGTGGCGGAGCCAGCCGAAAAATCCTGTGGAGTCAGAGTGCATATATGTGGGGTCAGAGTGCATACTTAGGCAGGATCTATACACAAATATGTATATATTGAAGGGGTTTTCCAAAAAAGCTGTGGGGTCAGCTGACCCCACAGCTAACACACAGCTCCGCCGCTGCTTTGAATGTCCTAAATTGAGAATTACATAGGACTAAACACTAATAGTAACATATTTGGTGTGAGGTCGAGATGTCAAGGCAGATGAGTTGAATGGTGTACTTGAATTTGAGCAGGACTACTGTATGGACAAGCGGTAGGATGGCTGGACCCACTGTGGCATTGCTTTGTTTTGTATGCAAGAAATGGACCCTCTGCTTGCTCGGTTCCTTTTCACTTAGTGAACAATCAAGGTTCAGGCGTGGCACGCGATATATTTTTTTTGAACTAAAGGACAGGTGCTCATATTAAATCAAGGCAGGTACAGGATAAAGAAGTAGCCTTTGTAATCTAGCCCTAGGAGAAACCCTAATCATATAAAAGGCCGATCTTTTTACAACAAGCACCCTGGAACTAAAAGATCCTAAGCAATCAAGTCCCTGGGCACCTTCGCCTCCACTCGCCGGCGTCCTCAAGGCGTCACCGCCGAGGAACAAGGACCTGCAGCTCGGGAGCCCCCTTCCGACGACGAGCCTCAGCCATGGTCCGCCAGCTTTCCGCGGGGAACGCATCACTTCGCAGAGAGCGGGCTTCGCGCTCCCATGACCGGGCTGAGAGATGGCCTCCACACCGGAGGTTAAAGATCTGTCGCCAAATCGGCAGAAGATAGTGGCGGCACAGCAGCCGCGCGCTTGTTTGAGCTCAAGATCCCTGTCTGAGCAAGACATGCAACCAGGCCATCCACCAACACCGGCACCCTGCAGGCAGTACTCCATCTCTCCCTCGCCACCGAGGCCGGCCGAGAGACTGACGACAACCTGGAGAAACCAGATCGGGGAACAGCGACCTTCGCCCTCCAGATCTGGAGGCGAAGCATCGAGCTTATTAGGGGGAGACGAGGCGATAAGCCGGCCACCAATGCTAGGCTCCGACCGCTGGAGCGCCAAGAACGGGAGCAGCACCACCTCCGACCGACCGACACAGCTCGGATGCACCAACGGCCATGGACTCCATGGCATAGAGCCAGAGACCACTAGAGAAGCAACTAGGAAACTAAAACTACTAGCTATACAGAAGGCCCGGCCTCCCCTCTCCCAGTCACTCCGGTCGACGAGGCTGCTGGAGGAGGGGGAGAGGGGAGCCGGCCGGCAGCAGACGACTCTCAAAGGGGAAAAGGGGGAAAGAGCGGTGGGAGCGGTGGGAGAGCGGTTCCCCTCGTGGCACGTGAATGCTCTGCTCAGTTTTTTAGATAAAAGGCACTCGGGTGCCCGTCTTTAAATTAATAAAACTTTAAACAGCCAAGTTTAATGTACGAAATTTGGTGCACATGGACACTAGACATCCCATTTAAAAAAAAATTGAAAATCATATTTTTTGTGTATCAAATTTTTTTGAAACAAAAAGTAGCTTGTAGCCAACTATTTATTCCACAAATGTGTAAAAAATCAAGTTCAAATGCTTTGTAGTTTGGGCTACACAAAAATTACGAATGTGTAGATCTGAGTGTGTATACTTCAAATCGATAAATTTGGTCAGATTTTTTTATTTTTGTGTAGATCATAATACAAAGAATTTTGTACTGAAATTTTACATGCTTGCAGGTTACATCGTTGGCTATGTTTAGATTTATTTTCACATTTATTTAAAACTTATAAATATAATTTTTAATTTTTTTGAAAATAAAGGAATCACTAAAGCTCGGGAGTCAAAAACTCTTTCCGCAAGTTTAATACACAGAGGCTGAATGAGCTTACCAAGCAACGACCAAAATTACAAGCAAATAACATAAACAACGAAGAACAGCTTGAGAACAGCCGGCAAAGCCATGACTCCAACACACAGTTGCCACGTGGGGTAACCATAACTGGCGGAGTCAGGATTTTCGTTTTGGGTATGTGAGTCAATTTTTTTGGAAGAACAAAAATAATACTTTATTGTTATAATTTTTTTCTTTATAGTGATGTCTTCATAAATTATTTACATCGCAAGAGCAAGGAAAATAAACTGTAAACCTCTATGATAACCATTCCGGGAGCAAAAAATGTTCGCATTGCTTAGTTACTTGTCCGAATAAATTAACTCTCCTGGCTGCTCTCAGCTAGCGCTGCATCAAATTTTCAACATTCTGACGGTAATAAGTTCTCCAAACTTATATTCTTGGCCCATAGGCATTGGTAGCGATGGTAGCCCACGGGAGCGCACTTAAATTCGATTTTCCGTGAGTTCTACATGTAAAAGGCTACCATACTTGTTGTATATGTGTATATGTACTTATATATTGAAAATACTTTGCAAATATTATTGGGTATTTTTCGCATACCCTTGCATTAGCCTAGGTCCGCCCCTAATGACAATGTTCATAGATTAAGGACTAGGGTTTTGGGGAAAGAGTGCGTTGGTCATTTGGACGGTGAACAAACAAGGAGGAGGCAAATATTACCTAGGTTTGGCCCCTTCGTAGGAGGTAAAGACCTACTCTTGCATGTCTGATCTGGATTGATGATGATGGTTACAAGGGCACCTTGATGGCTATGGTGTTCTTGTGTGGGATTGCAGATCGTCCTCTCCGGCGTCCCCTACTAGCCTTCATATAGGAGGCCAGGTCTTAGGTAATGTATCCGGTTCGGTTACAGGGTAGCGCTAACCCTAATCATAGACTAGTCCTTGTTTCGCACAACAGGGTTGGACGGGCTCTTTAGGCTTTGTAACCGTCAATTCCTTCTCGGGCTTCATTTTTTTACTGCCATCATGTGGGCCTCTCGTTGGGCCGAACCTAGTATACCAATAGTGGACACCCGATAGGTTATGCCCGTGTCAACTGCAGAGGTAGAGGAGAGGCTCCTCGTGGCCAAGAAGCTTCAGAAAGCGCTCAAGATGAAGAACACCAATGAAGCTGCCAAAGCCAAGGCTTCTTTGAAGGGGACGATGAAGTGGCTCGAGCTTCGTTCTTAAAGATGTGCTCCTTGATCAAAATCAGGTGAAAATTGACAAGGATTTCAAGGAAGTGCATCTCACTAACGTTACCAAGGATCTCTACAAGCATTGTGGAGCCGAGGTGGGCTCTACTTAGGTGTACAATCACCTGAGGAAGTGGATGGTATGTTGGCTTACCATTAGCAGGTTGCGCGACCTGAGCAGAGCTCAATGGTGTGAGGACACCAAGACCATCATCCTGGAGAGCGATCACTACACAACGGGCACGTCACGATTAGTACTGTTTTTTCTCTTACCTAGCACTACATTAGGCATTACTACTTGCGTACAACAACTAACCCAACGTCATCCAATGTTAGGATCATCCCAAGGGCGCAGAGTTCCTGAACACGCCCATCCCGAACCTGAAGAGATGCTGACATGGGTACGCCTGCCAAGGATCATGGCATTGGTACCCCTGGGATATATTCGGGTTAAGGCCCATAGGAATTAAAGCCCAGGAAAGGAGCCGATGTATGTTGTATTCAAATAAGGAAATAATATGTAAACCACCATATGTGGTGAATTTGTATAGAACCCGACCAGGACCTCGAGACCTGGCCACCTATAAGTAGGGGCCAGGAGAGGCCGGCCAGGGACATATCGAGATTAGGCTTGTAACTTCAGCTTTGCCTCAATAACAGCACAAGTTTCTCCTTGTTTGTCTGATCTTTTACCTTCGAGTTCATCTAATGCCCTCTTCCCCCAATCCTAAGTCCTTCATCTAGGACATTGTCGAGATTAACCCTCGTTAGATGCTGACCATCTTTTCATTTGGCCTTGCGACCAGAAAGTTCACCATGGTCTCAGGCGAGCCCCTAGGTTCACCGGTGTCGCCCTCCTGCTCACTAGAGGATACTGAGACCCAAGAGTCATACACAGTGATCCTTGGTGGCGCTGACAAGCCTGCATACCACCTGGAAATGGGGACGATGTGAAGCCTCATCATCACTCCATCAAACAAGGGCCTTTCCAGGAGGTTGAGATGATGACGCGCCATCGGCATCGCGAGTAGCCTCCCATCAGTTTCGATGATCAATGGCCTACACATGACCATCATGGTGTAGCTCACTTCTGCGGAAAAAAATTCCCCACCCACCATCCAAGCCTAGGATTTTCCATGCTGCTTATTCTCTCCTCTCCCTTGCCACCAAAGGTCGACCAAGAGAATATTATTAAACGTTGTATTGTAGTCTTCCTAGGACTCCTCCCGATATGATACCAACATGGTAGATAACGTGTCATTGTAGTCTACGCTAACTTGTAAACTCCTGTACGATCCAATATAAATAAACATCGGCAGCCCAGGTTTGGGAAACGCCACCATAACGATTGATATGGTATCAGAGCCTATCGATCTCATCTAGCGCTTCGCCCGAGTCGCTGCCCTCGATCGTGATTTTGTCGATCGCCCTCGCCTGCCCAAGTTGCTGCCCTCGATCGCTATTCTTCATCGCTGGGACAAGTTGCTGTTCCGATCAGCCAAGCCGCCATTGCTACCATGTCGTTTGGGGCTTCTTCTTCCACATCTAGCGGCACCCCAACTCTCTCGGCGAACCTCTCCCTCTCTAAAAAGCTCAACCGACACAATTTCTTGGTGTGGCAGACGATGATCTTGCCGGAAATCCGTGGAGCCCAGTTGTTTGGGCTCCTGGATGGATCAATGTCGGCGCCTGACAAGGAAACAAAGACTACTGACAAGGATGGAAAAGAAATTTCCGTTCCAAACCCTGACTATGCCCGCTGGATCTCCCTTGCCAGTACGTGCTTGGGTTCCTTGTCCGGAACATGTCCAGGGAAATCATTACACAGATGGTTGGACAAACAAGCTCTGGTGGTGTCTAGAAGGCCGTGACAGAGATGTTTTCATCGCAATCCCAGGCCCGTGTGGTGCAACTCCGCACGCAATTGAACAAGGCTCACAAGGAGAACAAGACCGCTGAGGTTTACTTCAATCACATAAAAAATCTAGCGGATGAGATGGCTGCTGCAGGCAAGCCTCTTGCGGAAGATGATGTGATATCCTATATGCTCGCCGGTCTCAATGATGAGGCCTATAATGGATTTGTTGCTGCAATTACTGCTTTGATTAAAGCGGACAAATATATTAGCCTAAGTGATCTATACTCTCAACTCCTATCATATGAGGCTCGACTTGAAGATCAAAGCCCTATTGGAGACTCTTCAGTCAATGCAGCAACCCATGGTGGTCATGGTGGCTACCGAGGTGGACATAGTGGCGGGCATGGAGGATATTCTGACCAGCGTGGATATGATCAGCAGCGTGGCTACGAGTATCGTGGCTATGAACAGCATGGTTATGAGCAACATGGTCATGATCAGCGAGGTGGATATAATCCTCGCAGTACTGGAGGAGGCAATGGTGGGCGCGACCAGGGGTATCGCCCACAGAATCAGCAGTATGGTGGTGATAAACCGACTTGTCAAGTGTGTGGCAAAATTGGCCACACTGCTTTAAATTGCTGGAAAAGGTTTCAGAAGAATTATCATGGTCCTGAAAAATCTGTTGGCATGGCTATTGGAGGCGCATATGGGACTGATCCAAACTGGTACACAGATTCTGGAGCCACTGATCATATTACTGGAGAATTGGAGAAACTACATGTGAGGGATCGCTACAATGGGAACGATCAAATTCATACAGCTAGCGGTTCAGGTATGGATATACATCATATTGGTCATTTTGTTATTCATACCCCTAGTCATGACCTGCATCTTAATAATATTCTTCATGTTCCTAATGCCACAAAAAGTCTTCTTTCTACTAGTCGCCTAGCTCGAGATAATCATGCCTTTGTTGAATATTGGCCTAACTCCCTTTTTATCAAGGATCAGGACACGAGGGAGATTCTGCTCCAAGGTAGATATGTGGATGGACTTTACCCTCTACCATCATCATCTACGTCTCCTCTTGGTCGTCATGCTCATGGTGCGGCCAAGTCTTCCTCGTCATTATGGCATAGGCGCCTAGGTCATCCTTCGTCTGGTGTGGTTCATCAAGTTCTTCATGATAATGAGATCCCATTTAGTGAGTCAAACAAAGAGTCAGTTTGTGATGCTTGTCAAATGGCCAAGAGTCATCAATTACCTTATCCAAAGTCATCTAGTGTGTCTACTTATCCTCTTGAACTTGTGTTTCTAATGTATGGGGTCCCGCCTCAGAATCTTTTGGTCATTTCAAATACTATGTGAGTTTTATTGATGATTATAGCAAGTTCATGTGGATATATCTTTTGAAAAAGAAATCTGATGTGTTTCAGAAATTCCATGACTTCCAGCAACATGTCGAGCGACTCTTTGATAAGAAAATCCTTGCTATACAAACTGATTGGGGGGAGAGTATCAAAAACTTAACTCCTTTTTTCAGCGAGTGGGCATCTCACATCTTGTTTCTTGCCCTCATGCGCATCAGCAGAATGGCCCTGCTGAGCGTAAACATAGACACATTGTTGAAGTCGGCCTATCTCTTCTGGCATATGCATCTATGCCTCTTAAGTATTGGGATGAGGCCTTTCTTACCGCTGTGTATTTGATCAATCGGTTGCCTAGTAAGGTCATTCAGTCTCAAACACCACAGGAACGTCTCTTTGGTCATAAGGGTGATTACTCTATGTTGCGTATTTTTGGGTGCGCAAGTTGGCCTAATCCTAGTCCATACAATAGACATAAGCTTGAGTTTCGCTCCAAACAATGTGCTTTTATTGGTTATAGTGACATGCACAAAGGCTATAAGTGTCTTGATATTTCCATAGGTCGCTTGTATATTTCCTGTGATATTGTCTTTGATGAGTCTGTCTTTCCGTTTGCCTCCTTGCACTCCAATGTCGGCGCTCGTTTGCGTGCTGAAATCAATTTACTCCCTCTAAATTTGCAACCATTTAATTTGTATGGTCATGAGGGGTGTGATTTACAGGGACCAATTGATGCTAATCCTACTAATGTTGTTGTTGCTGAGTCTTTTGTATAGGATTCAGATGAAAATTACGTGTCTGGAGAAGATTCTGATGATTTTTCAGCTCCTGGCATGGATTCCTATACTAATTCTAGTGGCAGTACTGCTGCCCAATCATTAGGGCCAGAAACTGGCCAGAGATTCCCCTCGGGATCGCATCCTACAGGTTTTCCCGCCACTACCGAGCCTGGCTCGCCTGCCCCGTCGCACGTGGTGCCGCCTGCGTCTGCTGGATGGGCGCGTGATCCAATCCCTGGCAAGCTATCTCTGCTGGATGCTGAGGGACGCGGATCGTCTGCGGCTTCCTCTGCAGCGTCGCCTGCCACAGCTTCATCCTTGGGATCTTTTGTGGATGATGCGGAATCTTCTGCATCTTTACAATCATTCCCTGGATCTACTACGGTGTATGTTCCTGTGGCTCCTGTGCAGGAACGGCCGCATACTCGTCTTCAAAGTGGTGTTTTGAAGCCAAAAAATTCACGGATGGTACGATTCGGTATGCTTATTTTTGCTTCACTGGTGAACCTTCTAGTACTGCTGAAGCACTTGCAGATGTTCGTTGGAAGGCTGCTATAGACGAGGAGTATGATGCTTTGATCAAGAATAAGACATGTCACCTTGTTCCTCCTGATCGTGGTCAAAATATTATTGACTGCAAATGGGTGTATAAAATCAAACAGAAGGCTGATGGTTCTATTGATCGTTACAAGGCACGTTTGGTTGCTAAAGGATTCAAGCAACGTTATGTCATTGACTATGAGGACACTTTTAGTCCTGTAGTTAAATCTGCTACTATCTGTGTGGTGTTATCTCTTGCTGTTTCTCGAGGATGGAAATTGCGCCAGCTTGATGTAAAGAATACTTTCTTGCATGGAGTTCTATAAGAAGAGGTATTTATGCATCAGCCTCCTGGGTATGAAACTCGTTTGGGTCATGTTTGCAAACTTGATAAAGCATTATACAGTCTCAAGCAAGCACCTCGCGCTTGGTATTCTCGTCTTAGTTCCAAGCTTCAATCTCTTGGTTTTTCTGCATCTAAGGCTGATACTTCTCTCTTTTTCTACAACAAAGGGGGAGTAACTATATTCATGCTGATTTATGTGGATGATATTGTTGTTGCTAGTTCATCAGAGAAAGCCGTTGATTCTCTTCTTCATGATCTTGGACTTGACTTTGCATTAAAGGATCCGGGTGAATTACATTATTTCCTTGGAATTGAAGTCGAGAAGGTACATGATGGAATTTTATTCTATCTCAGGAAAAGTATGCCAATGATTTACTTCATCGTGTTAATATGCAAATCTGCAAAGCTGTTGATACTCCTTTGTCTGTGGCGGACAAGTTATCTTTGACTGATGGTGAAGTGTTGAACAGTGAAGATGCTACATATTACAGAAGTATTGTTGGTGCCTTGCAGTATATCACGTATACTAGGCTAGATATAGCCTTTTCAGTCAACAAGGTTTGTCAGTTTTTGCATGCCCCTACGACAGTTCATTGGACAGCTGTAAAGCGTATACTGAGGTATCTTTGTGGTACTATCACACGTGGATTACGTCTGAGTAGGTCTTCTTCCACTGTTATTAGTGCCTTTTCTGATGCTGGTTGGGCGGGCTATCAAGATGACAGGAGATCTATAGGGGGTTTTGCTATATACTTGGGGGTCAAATCTTGTTTCCTGGAATGCTAGAAAGCAAGCTACTGTTTCAAGATCGAGTATAGAAGTTGAGTACAAATCACTTGCCAATGCTACGGCTGCAGTTATGTGGTTGCAAACATTGCTTGATGAGCTGCGAGTGACACTGTCTAAAACAGCAGTGTTGTGGTGTGATAATATTGGAGCAACGTATCTTTCTGCTAATCCTATGTTTCATGCTAGTGGAGGCGGTTTTAGCCCAAATATATTGGTCCGACGCAATTAGTGGCTCCTTAGATAGCAACTCCCATGCTTATTGAAATAGCCACTTCACTCTTTTGCCACTGATCTCCTCCATGGAGCTTGGGAAGACACATAATCCACGCCCACCGATGTACTTTCCGAGGGGCCACTTGAGACACTAATGTAGCCAGCCTTATTATATTAAAGGGGATGCCTAAAATCCTTCTCCCCACCTGCGGCTGCCCATGCCACCAGCGCAACACAACAGAGAAGAAGAGGAACATGGTGAGCTAGGTTAGGAAGACGAGGACCGACAACCTACATCTACAAGCCACACATGGCAAACAACAACTACACTAAGATTTCAAGTGGGATGGGATTTCCCACCGGTCCTGCCTCCCATCCCACCATAAATTAAAGTACTTAGTTATCCCACCATCAAATTCTACAAATCTCGTACGAACTAAAAGGAACGAGTCCATCTAAGCCCATGGATAGCCCACCTATCCCGCTGGTCGCCTGCCCCTATTCTCATAGCAGCTATGCTGATCTGCTTCTCAATGGAAAGTTTTTGCCGCCGCATTCTCACATCTGATAGCTCAGATCAACAATAAACTTCCGCTAACACATGCGCGGCTACACTGAGCAACACTAGCACCGGCGTTTCCTTCTACCTCCAACGCATGCAAGGAAGGCGGGCACCAGGGTGGTGGTGTCCATGGACGCAGAGAAGAACAGGAGCATGGATGCGTCCATTCCATGGACGTTCGTGGAACTAGAACCTGGATGCATTCGAGATCGCTGGCTCCACCGAGAGCATCGTGGCGACGCAGCGCAAGTAGCTAATTTCACAATATGAGCACACCACGTCCTTCCCTGAGAACTGATGGATTGGGGTGGCATTTTGGTGGGAACACGTGGGATATCCCATAGAACCCCAATTAAATTTCTGTTTATGGGATAGGTGACTGGTGGGAGCTGGGGTAAGTAGGATTTTCTTCTTGGTGGGAAGTGGACAACCCGGATCCATCCCACTTGAAACTTTAAACTACACCTACTTGCTAGAGAACGCCACTAGGCTTCGAGCACACCTACCCACCGAGCGGCATACATATCCGCCGACAACAGAGATGTTGGGATTCGATGCAGAAAACAAAAAAAATTCATCCAACCCATAGCCCATGATCGATCTACGTAGTTGAACAGTAACGGTAATAGCGGCGGTATCATACCTTTGAAGACCGAGTGCGCGGGAACGTTCCCGCACGAACATTGTCGATGAAGACAATCGAAGACGACCTCAAGGTCATGTAGTCGTACCAGTCAAAGAAGACCAACATCGCACGTGCAGCACCTCCGAGGGATTACACACATACGGTGTATAGACGTCGTCCGGGTTCCGTTCCAGTAGAGCAGCGAAAGAAGGTGGATTTGGCTAGAAATCCGGCAGTGCGACGGTGTCCGGAACAAGGGGTTTTCCTTCAACCCACTAACACAACTCCAAATGTGGGAGTCAAGTCAGGAGGAAGAGAGGAAGAGAGGGAATGGAATAAGCCAACACCCCCTGGGGGGTTATATAGTGGGGAGAGAGGGGGGTTGGTGGCCGGCCCTAGGGTCAAACCCTAGGCCGCTGATGTCTACGCACGCGTCTGTTCTTGTAGACAGTGTTGGGCCTCCAAGTGTAGAGGTTTGTAGAACAATAGCAAGTTTCCCTTAAATGGATCACCCAAGGTTTATCGAACTCAGGGAGGAGGAGGTCAAAGCTATCCCTCTCAAACAACCATGCAATTACGATACAAGAAGTCTCTTGTGTCCCCAACACACCCAATACACTTGTCAGATGTATAGGTGCACTAGTTCGGCGAAGAGATAGTGAAATACAAGTAATATAGATGATTATAAGTAGTAAATACAATCTGAAATAAATATCGCTGCGAGCAAACATGTAACAAACTGAATGTAAACGGTGTTTCAATGCTTAGAAACAAGGCCTAGGGATCATACTTTCACTAGTGGACACTCTCAACAAATATAACATAATTGGACACATAAATAACTATCTTCACTATGTTGCTCTAAACTATTCTCCGATGGATAACGAACACTAATCATGCATAGGGCTACGAAGCACTCCTCAAAGTTCGCATTTACCCAAACTAGATTGCCCCACACTATCACCTTGAGCGCACTAGATGGTTCCAACAAACACCAACAATTCATAGAGACACTAGCCAAAGAGACACACATAATGCGCACACTGTCACCTTCACATCATGGTACAAGGTGTCTCCGGAGATTACAATAATAAAGCACGGGAGTAGCATAATATATGAAGAATAGCATCTACCAATTCAACTAGATACAAAGCTCATGATCACATATAGATCACATCATGGGAGAGAGAGATGAACCACATAGCTATCGGTAGAGCCCTCAACCCCGGTGGAGAACTACTCCCTCCTCATCATGGAAGACATCAACGTCGATGGAGATGGCTTCAGGGGCACTTCTCCATCCTGGCAGGGTGCCGGAACAGAGACTTCCATCCCCCGAAATTCATCGGTGGCGGTGGTGGAGCTGCAGAACTCTTTCTCGAAAAACACCGATTGATTTAGGGTTTTCACGACGGAGGCTTTAAATAGGCGGAGGGGCGATTTCAGAGGTGGACTAGGGCCCCCACACCATGTGGTGGCACGAGCCAGGGGGGCGCCAGCCCTAGGTGTGGCTGATCCCTAGCCCCCCTCCGGCTCTCCTTCGGTCTTCGTCTTGTGTCCGGGAAAAATAGGAGGTTCGGGCTTCGTTTCGTCCAATTCTGAGAATATTTCCTGTGTAGCTTTTCTAAAACACAAAACAGCAGAAAACAGGGAACTGGCACTGTGGCATCTCGTCAATAGGTTAGTTCCGGAAAACGCATAAAAACGCCACGAAGTGTAACAAAACACAAAGCAAATGGTGCATAAACTAGCATGGAGCATCAAAAATTATAGATATGTTTGAGACGTATCAGCCGCCGCCCCCCACCCATGGCCGCCGACCCCTAGGGGAAACCCTAGGGCGCCTGGGGCCTGGGCCTTGGCCGGCCTGGTCAATGGGCTTTGCCCATTTTCTCTTTTCCCATTTTTCTTTATTTATTAATTAATTAATTGAATTTTAATATTTGATTACTTTAATTAATTACTAAACATATTAACTAATTAATCCTTGGCATAACTCCTTCACCGATACAAGTTTGATAAAGTCCAGAACCTTTCCGGTGTCTTCGGAACCTTTTCGATATTGCCCGGAACATTTCCGGAAACCTCCTTATCATTTTCCAGTAATTACAAACCCTAGGGCGCCTGGCGCCTGGGACTATGCACATTAAACTCAAAATGATAACTATGCTCTCTTAGACGGTGCATAAAGGTAGAAGGTGGAGACTCAACAAAAAAGTAAAAGAAAGGCCCTTTGTAGAGGGAAGCAGTGATTGCAAGTTTTATAAACCTCCAAAAATTATGATACTTACTAGCTTTGAGCTCTCATTGCCCTTATCATAGGCATCTTGAGTGGTTAAGGTTAATGCGAGTACAATTATGAAGCATATGCTTAACAAATCATAAGATGAAAATATCGTGTCCCATGAAATACGAATACCCAAATCTCATGCTACTCGACTTAGGTCCCAAGCAAGTTCTTGTCATTGTAAGTATACACGTATCATCGAGAACGCCAACGGGGTACCTCTTGCCCGATGACATGGAACAAGCCCACATCAAAATGACAAGACAAACAGACAATGAACACCTCGGCATCTCTTTTATTTACCATTGGTATAGCTTTCTATTGTGAGATGCGTCGTCGAATGTCCACTATGGGCATGCTATAAATTTCCACCATGAATGATGCATGGCTTAGATTAGCGGCCTAGGTGTTTCTCTAACACATATACAAACTCCATGAGCTCACAAGTTTCCAACTTATTTCACATCGCGAGTATCCATAAACAAAAGATCACGATATCAACTAAATGAGAGAAAGGGCAATGTTGAAGGCTTGCCCCATGACGACATGGTTGGGCTAACCTCCAACTTACAACTTATAAGCATAATGTCAACATGAGAGAGCCACAATGGTCAAAATTATTAAAAGCAGAAAAGTAAAGTGTGCCGTCAGGTTCATGAGAGCTTTACTGACTAATTTTCACATAAGACAAAAAAGTTTAATTTGAAGGATAGATAAAAGCAAGTCGAATGTACTTGGAATAGCAAATTGCTAATAGGTATGTATGGTGGACACATTGGAAAACTTGGTTTTTGGGAGTTGGATGCACGAGAAGTATTCCCTCTTAGTACAAAATGAAGGGTAGCAAAAGACTGGGAGCGACCAACTAAGAGAGCAATAACGGCCATAATCATGCATAGTGACAAAACATCATTAACCGAAGCATAAAGTGGTATCACAAGTCAAAAACCAAATGATCATAGAGGCTTATGACGACTTGATAAAGTCAAACATGTTGTAAGCATGCGCCAAGTCAACCCAAATAAAGCATCAAAGGATAAAACCACAATAATATGCTCCCACGTAATAAAAACCACGCATGATTCTTTCAAAGGCACATTAAGCTATCTCGGTCATTTGAGACAAGTCAAGCTACAACAAAAACTACTAAGCATACTATCAAAACGACATCAAGCATGACATGCAAAAGTCTAAGCCACAGTCTAAACAAGCTCCCATTTGTACCACTATAGGCATGGAACTTTTTCCCTTTTCCAACACCATTCAAACCTTTTTGAAACAACTCTTTTGATGAAAACCAACATAGACCAGAGGTCTAAATGCACCTTGATACAAAGATATAACAAAATCTGAACATAAATCAAGGTGAAAAACGAAAGCTAAACGCAGTACTAGAAAAGGAGAACACTCATTGAACGATAAGAGTGAAAACTAGAGTGTTCTTGGCAATGAAAAATGGAGTGTGTTGATACGTCTCAAACGTATCTATAATTTTTTATGCTCCATGCTTGTTTTTACACTATTTGCTTAGTGTTTCGTTACACTTCATGGCATTTTTATGCATTTTCCGGAACTAGCCTATTAACAAGATGCCACAGTGCCAGTTCCCTCTTTTCTGTTATTTTTGTGTTTCAGAAAAGTTACACAGGAAATATTCTCGGAATTGGACGAAACAAAAGCCGAACATCCGGAAATTTACCGAAGCTTCCAGAGAACCGAAGAGGAGACGGAGAAGAGCCACAGGGTGGCCACACCACAAGGGGCGCGGCCTACCCCTGGCCCGCGCCCACCTGTGGTGAGGGCCCCTGGTCCACCTCTGGCGCCGCCCCTTCACCTATAAAGACCCCCCGACGGGAAAAACCTAAACACCCGATCACTTTTCCAGAAACACATCGCGACCCGCCGCCGTCGTCGACCCGAGATCGGGAGGGTCCAAAAGCTCTTCCCGGCACCCTACCAGAGAGGGGAATCGCCACCGGAGGTCTTCTTCATCGCCATGCTTGCCTCCAGCGCGATGAGTGAGTAGTCTACCTTGGACTATGGGTCCATAGCAGTAGCTAGATGGTTGTCTTCTCCACCATGTGCTTCATGTTTAGATCTCGTGAGCTCCCTTACATGATCGAGATCACCGTTATGTAATTCTACATGTTGTTATTGTTGGGATTCGATGAATATTGGTGTTATGATTGAGTTGATGTGCTGAATATTATCTTATGTTATCTCTATGTTGTTTATGATCTTGCATGCTCTCCGTTGTTAGTAGCTATCTTGGCCGAGTAGTTGCTAGTGACTCCAAGAGGGGGTATTTATGCTCGATAGTGGGTTCATGCCTCTATTTAATCTGGGGGAGTGACAGAAACCTCTAAGGTTGTAGATGTGATGTTTCCACTAGGGGGAAAACAACATTCATATGTCCAAGGGCATATGCTTTGTTTACATTACACACTTTGCTTAATGCAGTTATCTGTTGTTCGCAACTTAATACTTGTGGAGTTCTCGGATTGATTTGCCATAAGTGGATTATTAGTCATAGATGCAGTTGGATGGCGGTCTATGTATCTTGTTGTAATGCCCAGAGTAAATCTCATAGTGATCCTCTCGACATGTGCACATTGTCTTTATTCTATCAATTGCCCAACTGTAATTTGTTTACCCAGCATGTGTTATTTTATCTTATGGAGAGAGACCACTAGTGAACTATGGACCCCGGTCCTATTTCCATTATATTGCTATCACCTGTTTACTTTACTCACATACTACTATTGCTTTCCACTCGATACGCTCATTCCTTTGTTTCAAGCAAACTGGTGAGATTGACAACCTCATCGTAAGTTGGGAGCAAAGTATTTGGTTGTGTTGTGTGCAGGTTCCGTGTTGCTACTAGTTGAAGACGTGTCAACAAGTGTCGTAAACGGCGCCCTTGTTGGAGTGTTAGTAGGCTAGCAAGCATCACCTTCTGGAGTTTGGTTTTTTCCTGGATACGATTAAACCTTGGTTTCTTACTGAGGGAAAAACTTGTTGATGTGCTCATCATACCTTCCTCTTGGGGTTCCCAACTGGACGGTGACTTACATCATCAACACCGTGCCATATCAAGACTTTTTCTGGCGCCGTTGCCGGGGAAAAAGAAGTCTTCTGCAAGGGGAGTTTCGCACGCACATCCTTTACTTTGTTTTAAGTTTTTCTTTACTTTATTTTTACTTGCTTTGTTTTATCAAAAATACAAAAAAATTAGTATCCTTTATAGTTGTTTTTACTTGTCTGCTTTTAGTTTTGTTAGTATGAGTAATCCTAAAGTTGAAGTTCATACTTTTAAGCAACAAGGGGGAGAGAGCTCGAAAGATGCTTGGTACCGTATTAGCAATTCTCATCATAGGTGTACAAAGAAGCATTCTACCATGATCCTCCTTAGAAATTTTTATGTTGGTATAACTAGTTGGTATAGGTACGTTCTTGATACTCTTGCAGGAGGTAATTTTCTGGGTACTCCCGATCTTGAAGCATGCACTTTAATAGAAAGTTTAGTGGGAGTACCACCTATTCATGTTGTTAAAACTGAGATCACTTTGGAGGAAGTTATAGAAAAAGTAGGCTCTTTAGAAAAAAGTTTGCCAAATATCCTTGATAACGCTAGCCGAGTTAATGAAGCGATAGAAAGTATCGGTAAGAGAATCACCGTTTTAGAAGCTAGCACTACTTTTGATAGTCAAAACCTTAGGATTGGGAAACTAGAGGAGTCCGTGGAAAATTTAAGTTCAATTTTCTCTTCTCTTAAGTTTAAGAAGGAGAAAGCTTTTGTTGGAAAAGAGCAAAAATTTATGTATGTTCCCAAGGTGTCTGTGCCTAAACCGCAGCATGTTTTTAAGATTGGTAAGACTTTTAGTTCAACTAAGAGTGACTTGCAGGTTGAATCATCTTCGGGAACTTCTAAAGTGTCTAGTGTGGTAAATGGTGATCTTGAGGAACTAGTTGATCTTAATGCTTCTTTCAAAAATACTTGATTTACACTTTCTGCGCCTAGCTCAAAGGCGTTAAAGAAAAGCACTCTTGGGAGATAACCCAATGTTTTTAATTTCAGTTCTTTTTCTTTTATTTGAGTCTTGGAAGTTATTACTACTGTAATAACCTCTCATTCTCATTTTTATTTTGTTTTTGTGCCAAGAGAAGCCTCTAATTTGAGTGAGGCAAGATTTGGGGATGTTGCTGTCCTGAAACAGTTTTTGGTGCTGCACCGTAAAAAATTATTAAAATTCTCTGTATATCTTTTGGACCTGCGATTTCTTGTGCGTATGCCCCAGGTTATATCAAAACTTTCATTAGTGGAACACTTTTTTATTTGAGCAACAGAAAACCCTCTTAAAATTCGACCTTTGTCAGCTGTTCTGTTTTGACAGATTTCTGCCAATATTTGTGTTTGCCGCTTTATCGCTTTCTTTTTTAGTTCTTTTGATCATGGAACTTTTTAGGAAGTTGCTACAGTAGTATATACTTTATATGTGGTGGTTTTGAGTTAAAACCTGAAGCAAAAAGGGTTGATTCATTGTTATGCTTACACTAATGTTGCTAATAGATTTGTGTTTAGTTTTGTATGAAGGAAGTTTTCAAGTGTAGGGATTGGAGAATGATGAGATGAGTTGAAGAATGGATAAAAGCTCAAGCTTGGGGATGCCCACGCACCCCAAGAAATATCCAAAAGGTACAAGCGTCAAAGCTTGGGGATGCCCCCGAGGCACCCCTTCTTCATCGGCAAAAATTAGGTCACCTTTTAACACACTATATTTTTATTGCTTCATGCATTATGCGTTTTTCTTAGAGCGTCAGTTGTTTTAGTTTTCAGTTTTGTTTGTTGCAATAAATGGTTGGACCCCAACAAATTTCTTTTGGAGAAGTTGCCTTGCTTTTCATTTTCCAAGAACACTCCGTTTTTCGCTCTTATCTTTCAACGAGTGTTCTCTTTTTCTAGAACTGTGTTTAGTTTTTGATTTTCGCCTTGATTTGTGTTCAGATCTTGTTATATCTTTACATCAAGGTGTATTATGACCTCTGGTCCATGTTGGTATTCATCAAAAAAGTTGTTTAAAAAAAGGTTCGAATGGTGTTGGAAAAGAGAAAAAGCTTTATGCAAAAAAGTGGTACAAGAAGGAGCTTGTGTAGACTGCGGCCTAGGCTTTTGCATGTCGTGCTTGATGTCTTTTTGATAGTATGCTTAGTGGTTTTGCTGTAGCATGACTTGTCTCAATTGACTGAGATTGCTTAATGAGCCTTTGAAAAAATCATGCGTTGTTTTAATTATTTAGAAGCATTATTTTGGTTTTCTCCTTGATGCTTTATTTGGGTTGACTTGGCGCATGCTCACACATGTTTGACTCATACAAAGTCGCCATTGCCTCTATGATCATTTAGTTTTTGACTTTTGATGCCATCTTATGCTTCTTTTAATGTCGCTTTGTCGCTTTGCATGATTATGGCCATTATTGCTCTCTTAGTTGGTCACTCCCAGTCTTTTGCTAGCCCTCATTTTGTACTGAGTATGAGCTCTACTCGTGCATCCAACTCCTAAAAACTAAGTTTGCCATTGTGTCCACCATACATACCTATTAGCAATTTGTTATTCCAAAGTACATTTGACTTGCTTTTATCTATCCTTCAAATTAAACTCTTTTTGGTGTTATGCGAAAATTGGTCAGTAAAGCTCTCACGAACCTGATGGCACACTTTACTTTTCTTGTTTTAAAATTTGGACATTGTGGCTCTCTTATGTTGAGTTGTTATGCTTGCAAGTTGTAAGTTGGAAATTAGCCCAGCCATGCCGTCATGGGGCAAGCTTTCAACATTGCACTATCTTTCATTTGAGTTGATATCGTGATCTTTTGTTTATGGATACCCGCGATGTGAAATAAGTTGGGAATCTTGCGGGATCATGGAGTTTTTATATGTGTTAGGGAAACGCCTGGGCCGCTAATCTAAGCCATGCATCATTCATGGTGGAATTTTACAGCATGCCCATAGTGGACATTCGACGACGCATCTCACAATAAAAAGCTATACCAATGGTAAATAAAAGAGATGTCGAGGTGTTCATTGTCTGTTTATCTTGTCATTTTGATGTGGGCTTGTTCCATGTCATTGGGCAGGAGGTACCCCATTGGCGGTTCTCGATGATACACATATATTTACAATGACAAGAGCTTGCTTAGGACTCTAAGTCGAGTAGCATGAGGTTTGGGTATTCGTACTTCACGGGACACAAGGTTTTCAACTTATGATTTGTCAAGCATATGCTTCATAAGTGTATTCGCATTAAATTTAACCATTCAAGATGCCTATGATGGGGGCAATGAGAGCTCAAAGCTAGTAAGTACCATAATTTTTGAAGGTTTATAAAACTCACAATCACTGCTTCCCTCCGCGAAGGGCCTTTCTTTTACTTTTATGTTGAGTCACCACCTTCTATCTTTATGCACCGTCTAAGAGAGCATAGTTGTCATTCTGAGTATAATGTGCATTGTCCCAAAGTTTTCATTGATTGATTCATGATGTTGGTTTCACTTGTTCTCAAATTATTTGTATCTAGTCGCCCTCTTAAACTTGAAGGTGTCCTATGCATTTATGTTTTGCTCTCTCATGAAGGACAAGCTGAAAACCATTTGTATGTTTTTCCATATGATTTGAACACACATTTGACTTTCATTGTTTCATTTTCATGATCTTTTGTTTGTGTTCTTTCTCATGTTATAACATGGTTGCTAAGTTTCTTCTATCAAGATTATATCTTTCATGCCCATGTTTTAAGTTCTTTTGATCCCAGCGCACAACGCTTACATATATGGTCAAGATTGTGTAGGTGCATGTCACCTCAAAAATTATTTCTTTGTTATCACTTACCTACTTGAGGACGAGCAGGAGTTAAGCTTGGGGATGCTGATACGTCTCAAACGTATCTATAATTTTTGATGCTTCATGCTTGTTTTTACACCATTTGCTTAGTATTTCGTTACACTTCGTGGCATTTTTATGCATTTTCCGAAACTAACCTATTAACAAGATGCCACAGTGCCAGTTCCCTATTTTCTGCCATTTTTGTGTTTCAGAAAAGTTACACAGGAAATATTCTCAGAATTGGACGAAACAAAAGCCAAACATCCGGAAATTTACCAAAGCTTCCAGAGAACCGAAGAGGAGACGGAGAAGGGCCACAGGGCGGCCACACCACAAGGGGGCGCGGCCTGCCCCTGGCCCGCGGCCACCTTTGTGAGGGCTCCCTGGTCCACCTCTGGCGCCGCCCCTTCGCCTATAAAGACCCCTCGACGGGAAAAACCTAAACACCCGATCACTTTTCCAGAAACACATCGCGATCTGCCGCCGTCGTCGACCCGAGATCGGGAGGGTCCAGAAGCTCTTCCTGGCATCCTACCGGAGAGGGGAATCACCATCGGAGGTCTTCTTCATCGCCATGCTTGCCTCCGGCGCGATGAGTGACTAGTCTACCTTGGACTATGGGTCTATAGCAGTAGCTAGATGGTTGTCTTCTCCACCATGTGCTTCATGTTTAGATCTCGTGAGCTGCCTTACATGATCGAGATCATCGTTATGTAATTCTACATGTTGTGTTTGTTGGGATCCGATGAATATTGGTGTTATGATTGAGTTGATGTGCTGAATATTATCTTATGTTATCTCTATGTTGTTTATGATCTTGCATGCTCTCCGTTGTTAGTAGCTATCTTGGCCAAGTAGTTGCTAATGACTCCAAGAGGGGGTATTTATGCTCGATAGTGGGTTCATGCCTCTATTTAATCTGGGGGAGTGACAGAAACCTCTAAGGTTGTAGATGTGCTATTGCCACTAGGGGGAAAATAACATTCATATGTCCAAGGGCATATGCTTTGTTTACATTACACACGTTGCTTAATGCAGCTATCTGTTGTTCACAACTTAATACTTGTGGAGTTCTCGGATTGATTCGCCACAAGTGGATTATTAGTCATAGATGCAGTTGAAGTGTCTTTAAAAGGTTCATGATACACATCCTAATTTTCTTTGGGAACATTAATATGAGAAGCAAAGGTTCTAAAGCAATCAACCATAATTTGAGGATCAAGACCATATTTAGCACTAAGCTCTTGAAAATCAGTAGTTGCAGCGAAAGACTTAATGCAATTATACTCATAATTTATACCTGATCCTTTACCTTTGTCGCTATCCTAATCTTCGGTGTTGCTTTGAATTGTTTCAAGCAGATCCCACTTGATGTCAACCTCCTTGCTTGTGAAAGACCCCTCAAAACAGGCATCTAGATAGTCCTTCTAATGTCCTGAAAGCCTTGCATAAAAATTATTAATAACAATATTATGGGGAAGATCATGAATGGGACATTTGAGCATTAGTGACTTCAATCTTCCCCACGCTTGGGCAATGCTTTCTCCATCATGAGGATGAAAATTATAAATATAATTTCTATCTTTGTGAATCTCACTAGAAGGATAGAATTTAGAACAAAAGAGAGGTACAATTTCCTCCCAACCAATAGGTCGGCCATCCTTCAACGTCTTATACCATTCCGCAGCTCTGCCCTTTAGTGATAAAGAGAATAGCTTCCTCTTAACTTCACTTGTTGAAATACCTATACACTTGAACAACTTGCATAATTTATGTATAAAGAGCAAATGATCACCAAGATGGACAGTTCCATCTCCTAAATAGCAGTTATTCATAGCACGTTCAACAATCTTCATAGGTATTTTAAAAGGATGAGGATCATAAACATCATTAGAATTATCACATATGGGAGATAAAATATCATCAGAGCAAATTTTCTCCACTAAAGCTGGGGAACTAAAAATATCATGCTTATCAAAACCAGCTTCCCCAAGCTTAGACTTTTCTATAGCATTGACAATGATGATGTTCAAAGAATTCATACAAATAACATTGCTATGCGAATAAAGCTCCAAAGGTTTTTCAAACACTTCATGTCCTAACTCAGAAAAAATACTATAAAACTCTTTGTTTTCCATTAAGCCTAACTAGTGAAAATAAAAACAATAAACAAAAAGATATAATTGCAGAATCTAAAGGAAATAACTTCGAGCACTCACACACGAGGATGCGAGTACCTTTTACCTTACCTCCCCGGCAACGGCGCCAGAAAAGAGCTTGATGTCTACGCACGTGTCTGTTCTTGTAGACAGTGTTGGGTCTCCAAGTGCAGAGGTTTGTAGAACAGCAACAAGTTTCCCTTAAGTGGATCACCCAAGGTTTATCGAACTCAGGGAGGAGGAGGTCAAAGCTATCCCTCTCAAGCAACCCTGCAATTATGATACAAGAAGTCTCTTGTGTCCCCAACACACCCAATACACTTGTCAGGTGTATAGGTGCACTAGTTTGGCGAAGAGATAGTGAAATACAAGTAATATAGATGATTATAAGTAGTAAATACAATCTGAAATAAATATCACTGCGAGCAAACATGTAACAAAACTGAATGTAAACGGTGTTTCAATGCTTAGAAACAAGGCCTAGGGATCATACTTTCACTAGTGGACACTCTCAACAAAGATAACATAATTGAACACATAAATAACTATCTTCACTATGCTGCTCTAAACTATTCTCCGATGGATAACGAACACTAATCATGCGTAGGGCTACGAAGCACTCCTCAAAGTTCGCATTTCCCCAAACTAGATTGCCTCACACTATCACCTTGAGCGCATTAGATGGTTCCAACAAACACCAACAATTCATAGAGACACTAGCCAAAGAGACACACATAATGCACACATTGTCACCTTCACATCATGGTACAAGGTGCCTCCGAAGATTACAATAATAAAGCACAGGAGTAGCATAATATATGAAGAATAGCATCTACCAATTCAACTAGATACAAAGCTCATGATCACATATAGATCACATCATGGGAGAGAGAGATGAACCACATAGCTACCGGTAGAGCCCTCAACCCCGTGGGAGAACTACTCCCTCCTCATCATGGGAGACAACAACGTCGATGGAGATGGCTCCGGGGGCACTTCCCCGTCCCGGCAGGGTGCCGAAACAGAGACTTCCGTCCCCTGAAATTCGTCGGTGGTGGCGGTGGAGCTGCAGAACTCTTTCTCGAAAAACACCGATTGATTTAGGGTTTTCGCGACGGAGGCTTTAAATAGGCGGAGGGGCGATGTCAGAGGTGGACTAGGGCCCCCACACCATGTGGTGGCGCGGGCCAGGGGGCACGCCAGCCCTAGGTGTGGCTGATCCCTGGCCCCCCTCCGGCTCTCCTTCGGTCTTCGTCTTGTGTCTGGGAAAAATAGGAGGTTCGGGCTTCGTTTCGTCCAATTTTGAGAATATTTCCTGTGTAGCTTTTCTGAAACAGAAAACAATAGAAAATAGGGAACTGACACTGTGGCATCTTGTCAATAGGTTAGTTCCGGAAAACACATAAAAACGCCACGAAGTGTAACAAAACACAAAGCAAATGGTGCATAAACAAGCATGGAGCATCAAAAATTATAGATATGTTTGAGACGTATCAGCCGCCGCCCCCACCCATGGCCGCCGACCCCTAGGGGAAACCCTAGGGCGCCTGGCGCCTGGGCCTTGGCCGGCCTGGTCAATGGGCTTTGCCCATTTTTCTTAATTAATTAATTAATTAATTGAATTTTAATATTTAATTACTTTAATTAATTACTAAACATATTAACTAATTAATCCTTGGCATAACTCCTTCACCGATACAAGTTCGATAAAGTTTGAAACCTTTCTGGTGTCTTCGGAACCTTTCCGATATTGCCTGGAACATTTCTGGAAACCTCCTTGTCATTTTCCAATAATTACAAATCTACCCCTAAGCATCATATATCCTTAAGTGTGACACCCTATGGGTCGAGGAATACCCAGACATGATCGACACTCCTCTCCGTATCAATGATCAATAGGGGGTTCTGGAAAACCATGCGATCCCCGTGTATTCCATGAAACTCTTCGATGATCTCGTAAACTCAATATTCTATTCCTTTTGTCTCACGATAATAGATCTTGTCCGAGGTTAGATCACCGATATCTCCATATTGTTGTTCACCCTCGTCCGACAAGTCTTTCAACTCGTTTCATGATATTGCATACTCCGTGACCTAGTCACATGCTTGCAAGCTCATATATGCAACTGTCAACGAGTGGGTCTAGAGTATCTAACCGTCACGTGGATGGACAAATCCCGCTCTTGGTTCACACTCCTCAACCTACTCCTTATAGCATACCCAATATACACCTTTTCGGTCAACCTGTTACGTGAAGACGGTTGATGTAATCAAAGCAGCCTCCAGATATAGTGATTATCATAGTGACCTCATGCTCTAAGGAACCGATTACTTTGTTTCTTAGTTATATGCAGTGTTGAACTTTGTGACTGATCTAATCATATTAACAGTGCTTTGGGTGCTGTCCAACATGTCCTACATGACCTCAATGTTCATTGGCGCAATTGCCCATGATCAGGAAACCTTGATCATCAGATGACACACGAGCTGGTTAGCTAGAGTTAACCAGGGACCTTTTCCATATACATCACACGTGTATTAATGTTTCTGCTTAATACAGTTATAGCATGACATATAATATTATGACCAAATGAGATATGACACAAAAATACTATTTTATTATTTGCCTCTAGGGCATATCTCATTCAGGAGATGACTGTATTTGGGGTGGAGAAAGAAAAGGAGTCGGCCAAGATCAAGAGGAAAAAGACAGTAGGGAGAAAAGAAGGGGTTTGGTAATTGTCTCCGCCACGAGAGATCTATGTGCCCCCCTGCGCAAATTTTTCTTTTGAATGGTCACTTGGGAGGCGAAAGACCCTACAACTGAATTGTATTCAAATTTTCTCTATAATACTTTGTAGCCTATTACAAGACGGGTTCAATTGAACCATAATATTACATGGAGGAACTGAAAGAAAAAAAGATAAACAAAAACAACACACTAACACACACAACAAGAGAGAACACATAGAGAGGCACTCTAAAGTCTGATACAAGCACATCAACGACCAGAAGGACCAGTGCATGCCAACAGGAGACACAACTAAGAACGAAGAGCACCACCGGCATAATTGAAAAGCCCGGTCAGCCGAGTCTAAACCGGGACACTGTGTCATCGATATAGTCAAAAGGCGACACACATCTGATAGCACACAACACCGCAACACCACCTGTGTCGAGATGTGGTCGAAAGGTTAGCCATAATAACACTCATGTGCCAGCGATGTAGACAAAGGGCACAAGTGTACATCGTTGTCACGCGATACCACACAACCACCATAGGACGCTGTCGAGGTTCTAACTCGGCAATGTCCATGATTATGGACTTTTGATTCATGAGGAGAGAGTGGGCGCTGGCGGATTCGACGACTTCAAACATAAATATGAGGCACGATATTTACCCAGGTTCAGGCCCCCGAAGGGTAATATCCTATATCCTGCTTGTCTGATCTTGTATTGCTGGTATAGTTTGGAGCTGTTACAGTGGTGGTGGAAGAAGCTATGCTGCGTATGTCAGCCTATGTGCACGGAAGGCAAGATCAGATGAGGCTATCCCTTCTTGGCCGCCCCTCCTCGCCCTTATATGGGAGGCGAGGTCTCAGGATCTGGTCCAAGTCGATTACAGGTAGATGCGAACCTTAACTAGTCATGGGCTTCATGGGCTTCGAGTGTCCATCTTGTTCTTGGGCTGTAGCAGATATGCCAATAATGAAGACCCGAGGGGTCGTACCCTCGTCAGACGCTTCCACACAGAACGACCTCACCACATGTGTGGGTCGCAGACATAATGGAAGGGCATACCACCACCAATCCCATATGGCTCGAGTGTGCCCGAAGGGCGGGCTAGCCGAGAGCATGCCGCAGGCCACCCACGTCGGCATGACACAAAGTTCCGACATGAATTTTGATTCGACATATCTGTTTCCTATCAACCCGTCACGTTTAGTCATATCTGTTTTAAGCGAACACCAAACCGAATATGTTGGTTAACTAAAAACCAATGTATTTTCGGTGCTCATTTTTCTATGCAAATTAAGGCATGTACAATGGTAGAGAAGACATATGTTCTATTAGCCCTCTACATCATCTAGAGAAATCACAAGATATAACTTGTATAATGCATTCTCTCTTATTATCATCACAAACAACTGATGCGAAATAGTTATTTTTAGTAAAAATTAATTGGATAAGGGAAGACATATGGTACAATGCATAAGATAGCCTTCTCTTATTTTCTAAGAAATCATTCCTTAGTGAAGAAATGCAGTTTTATTTTCTTATTTCTTTTTTCTCCAACTAAGCAAATATCCTAAGTGGCCCGTCTAAGAAAATGCTGACATCGTCCCATTGTAGTGCTTACTAAAAAAACCGAGAAAACTGGACCGAATTTCAGTTAAGATTAACCAATGTCCACGTCCCAACGGTCGAGAGAGGCGTTTCCGTCTCTCCCCGCTCCCACCGATTTTTCCATTTCAAAATCGCAGAGCCACATCACACGAGAAAGAGAAGAGAAACCGTAGAATTTCCAATTCCCCATCTCCTCGCACGGGCTCACGCTCGATCCGGCTGCAAACCCTCGCCGACGACGGCTGCGCGGGCCAGCCAACCCACGAGTCGTTCCCCGTCCGTACCATGCGACGGGACGACGCCGGCGGCGGCGGATTCCACGAGCTGTTCGACTCCGTGCGCCGCTCCATCTCCTTCCGCCCGGGCGCGGCCCTCGACGAGCCCGCCTCCTCTTCCGGCCCCGGCGGTGCCGGCGGGGGGTTCAGGGAGCGGATCAGCACCCGCCTCCGCAAGTCCCGGGGGATGGGGCTGCTCGGGATGGTCTCCAAGAGCCCCTCTCCCCCGCGCCGCCGCCTCCCGCCTCCCCCGTCGCAGTCTCACTCGCCGCAGGCGCCGCCGTCCGCGTCTCCCGCCCCCGAAGGAAGTGTCGGCGGGAAGGGGCTAGGAGGAGAGGAGAACCCGCCGATCCGGTGGCGGAAGGGCGATCTCATAGGTAGCGGCGCGTTCGGACAGGTCTACCTCGGCATGGACCTAGACTCCGGCGAGCTGCTCGCCGTCAAGCAGGTTGGCATGCTTCGGCGACGAAGATTTGGTATCTAAGGCTTCGAGTATCGGGGCGATTTGGTGTCACCTCATCGATCTTCTGTTGATTTTTGGCTACAGGTTTTGATTGGAACCGGCGCTGCGATGAGGGATAAGGCCCAAGTGAGTATACATGTTTAGCCCTTCGCTCTGGCAGCTTGTTTTTTCCCCCTTGGGGCGGTTGTGCAAATCTGACGCTATTGGACCCCGGATTGCTTATCATGTGGATGTTTTGATCACCAGGCCAATATAAGGGAACTAGAGGACGAAGTGAAACTGCTCAAGAACCTCTCGCACCCCAACATTGTTGTGAGTATACTCTACATTGCGCTGCATCCTGCATGTCTTGCTCTTCTTTTCAGTTATGTTCTTTTCAGTTATGTTGTTTGACCTATCTGGATGGTTTGAGCAGCGATACATTGGGACGGTGCGGGAGGAAGACTCGCTAAATATTTTGCTGGAGTTTGTGCCAGGAGGGTCAATCCAGTCACTCCTCGGGAGGCTTGGAGCATTTCCTGAGGCTGTAAGTATTAATTGCCTTGCTCCTTCTTTTACTTCCATGAGTTGGTCACGGAAGAGTTGTTTTGACTCAATGCATTTGCTTATCAGGTTATCAGAAAGTACACTAAGCAGATTTTACATGGACTGGAGTATTTGCACAATAATGGAATCATACACAGGGATATAAAGGCATGAGAATCTACCCAGTATTTGGATTTTTCTCAATGAAGTCTTCTGTTCCTTTTGTTTCAAACGTAAGATTCTTATGGTATTTTCATATTTCAGGGAGCAAATATCCTTGTTGACAACAAGGGATGTATTAAGTTAGCTGATTTTGGAGCATCGAAGCAGGTTGAGAAGTTGGTGAGTGGATAAATTACTTGTGTTCAATATGTTTTGACATGGTAGAGTGGAATTTCTGATTTTGCCATGCGTTATATTTGCTTCGTGATCAGTGCTCATTTTTTTGTTACTGCATTGCTGTATCCAATTGCATTAATGCAACTTTGTTCATCAATGCAAGAGAAGACAATCCTTACTGACATTTCTCATTTATGTATCTATGCCGTTCCTTTCACATAAATAGTTTTTTGATCTCTTGTTTTGTGTTAGGCAACTGCTGCAAAGACAATGAAAGGGACACCTTACTGGATGGCCCCAGAAGTAATTGTTGGGAGTGGGCATGACTTGTAAGTGAATAACCTCTTCCGCTCTTGTCATTCTTGTTAATTGCTCATGTTCCTTTTCTTGGTTGAGTAGGGCAGGTAGGTGACTCTCACCTCTCTGTTGCGAAATTTTGTTATGGCTGGGCAGCAGCAATGCAATGCACAAATTCAAAATGCGACAAACAAAGCTAATCCCTCTTCTTAAGTTCCTTTGATTGGTTTGAGTAGGGCAGTATGGTGTCCCTCAATTAAGAAATAAGCAAAGGAATATGCGCCAATAGTCCCAATTGACACCTTAATTTCTGTGGAAAACCTCCTCTAATCACGAGGTCCACTGTCGACTCCCCTACTGTGAATGGATATGATGGGTGTAGGGAGTCTTCTTTAGAACGTAAGGGTGCATCACAGTATCAATAAAGTGAGGACAAACAAGAGCTAACACTTTTAGCTAAAACTGAGTGATTTCAATCTGCCCCCTTCAAGGTCCAGCTTACGTCAAACGACCAGATATCCAAATGACCTCAAACTAGGCGGTACCATAGACCAATAACTTCATAACAAACTGACAGTTTTAGCTAATCTGGAAAGTAACAAACTGACAGTTTCAGCTAATCTTGACATCAATTGACCCTGGTCTTCTCCAAAGACCGTGCACTGCTGAATCTTCTGCTAACAGATCTGTTGAACTCCCTTTCAAGTATGGCGCTCATAACCAAATCGCGCTCATAACCAAATCGTCAATCTAACAACATAGGCGTGATGAAGATTGCCCGTGACACACCAATCTGGACGCATTTCTTCTCCTCTCATCTTCTCTCTTACACCTTCTTGGCTATACTATCACTTATCGTGCTCACACAACTGATGCTCTCACTTGCCTCCCATATAGAACGCGGGGGTCTATGGCATTGTTCCTTACCCTTCTCTTCCTCTCAATTAAGTTCCCCTTCTCTTCATTTTTAATAATTTCATTTTTTTCCAAAAACCAATCTCCGACATCCATCTATCAGTTGGTTTGCTTATTGACGGGACCGAACACCGCTTCAGGAAATAAGAATAATACTTGATCTTCTGAGCTAAGGGGTCAGTCACTACAAGGCTAGATTTATGATACAGTTACCAAACTTGAAATGTATCTAGAAAACTGAAGCAGCAAATGACAACAGTGTTTTTCATAAAATTTAGTTGTTTTTTGGTTAATACAGTAGTCTTCGTTGACATTAATTGTTATGTTTTCTGATTTGCAGCAAGTTGATACTATATGGAAATTCAAGAACATCTCTTGAAACTCAAACTATGTGGTCAAACTATTTCTCAAACTAATCTATAATTTCTATCATTGCAGTTCAGCAGATATATGGAGCGTCGGATGCACTGTAATTGAAATGGTGACCGGTAAAACTCCGTGGAACCAGGATATTCAGGAGGTCAGTTTCAGTACCGGTATACCCAAAGAAAGTCATTTGCGCTCTTAACAATCATCAAAACTTTTCAGGTTTCTCTTCTGTATTATGTTGGGACGACGAAGTCACATCCACCAATTCCAGAGCATCTTTCTCCAGAAGCCAAGGATTTTCTGTTGAAATGCTTGCATAAGTATGACTATGATCACACTTTTAAATTATTTATTAAAGATGGCTATGGCTGCATGATCCTGAAAAAGGATGCTATTGAATGTTATTTTCTGACTAACACTTGGTGTACTCAGGAAAGATATACGTGTACAATCTAGTAAAAACAAAATGCAAAACAGTTGTGTATATTAACTCTAATACTCCCTCTGTTTATAAATATAAGATGTTTTAGCTTTGTGGAGCAAATGTATCTAGACATCTTTTAGTGTGTAGGTTTACTCGAATATACACACTAAAACTTGTCTAGATACATTTGCTTCATAAACCTAAAACATCTTATATTTATAAATGGAGGGAGTACATTATATACTCCCTCCGTACATAAAAGGATGTCTTAGATTTGTCTAAAGTTGGATGTATGCAGAAACGATTTAGTGTTATAGGTACATCCAAATTTAGACAAATCTAAGACATCTTTTTATGGATCGAGGGAGTATATGCTATCTGGATATTGATGAACATCAATTCTCTCAAGTTGCATCTGCATTTGTACATACAAGTAAAACTACCTTTGTTCTTCACGTAACATCTTCTCCTCGACTCTGTCAATGCATCCAAGTTTGACTGCTCATGCTTGAAACTATCTAGAATGGTCAAATGAAAATTACATGTAGATCCATTGACAAAGTTACTATCATGCCCGTACTTGTAGATTTTTTTCACCATGGTAAAAATGCATAGTTGAAAGTGTACATTGGAGATTGTGACAGTCAAAGACTACAACCACAACTATTAAAGAATAGTAATTTATTAGCATGGTAATGCTCGTGATATCCTACCGTGTAATTAGCCAGGTTTTGTATATACATCTTAGTGCTCATGTAAATTCGTAAGTTAATTATAACCAGGTAATGCTTGTGATATATTATACTTATATTTTTAAATAATTTAACGAAACTCCAGATCTGAAATCATAACCTGTTTGGGTTGCTAAAAATTCGACCTCCCTTCTTACTGTATGGTTTGTCATTTGCGACGTTGTTATGTGTATGTATGGTCCAATTAACATCCGCTTGTATATGATATTTGTTAGGAAATTTCCATTGGTTAAGTTACCCAGAAATGAGTAGTACCAAATTATACATTTTCCTGCAACTGGGAATAATATTTAGTAAATGTCCCTCCATTGCTTTGAGCCCTTGACCATACTGTTTCTTCTTGCAGGGAACCAGAATTGAGATCTGCTGCTTCTGACTTGTTGCAGGTACGTGCACATTGGACTTCTACATTATAGCTCTTATAGGTAGTGTCGCTCTAACAATATGGTATACTTTGCAAAGAGTAACCCCTTGGGCTGAGTGCACCCACTGGGTGCTGATGCCGGAAGCAATAAATTTTACTTTAAGAGAGAGTAATGTCTGTAATTTTTCTTCCAGCATCCATTTGTTACAGGAGGATTGGAGGATCATTGCCAGCTCAATCATGCTGTGCAAAAGGTTGGTTACCACACTTTACTCACTCGCGTGGCCAAAAATTGTGAATCTAAAGAATACTACTATGCTGGCAGGAAACCTCCACCAACAAACTTTGTACAAATGATATACCGGCAGGTGCCTTGTAAGTTCTGTAATCTTGAGCCATGTACGATGTTCAACTTCAGTTTAGGCTGATCAAAATTGTCTGTTTACAGGGGCTTAAATCATTCTGCCAACATTTACAGCATGAACTCTTACAAGTCATCAGACACCGTATCATTATGGGATCAACAGTGTGGTGATGACATGTGTCAGCTTGCTGACAAGGATGCCTTCGGGATGATTGAATCAGTAATTATTTGTGCTTTACCCTTTTCTATATTTAATATTCCATCTAAACGCCTACTCTTGCTACTGTAGCACTTTAGCTTGTACAAGTTGAAAATAGATAAATGTCCTGAGTCCTTAAGTAGTGTTGTCATTTGACAATTTCAGAGCTTCAATCCTATGTCTGAACCATTTGATGGTTGGGAAGGCCTAGAACAAAGATGTAGTCAATCAAGGGACTTCGACGGATTAGCCAATCATGCAGAAAGTAACATTTCTGAAAATGATTTTACTTTCCCCTGTGAGGGAATCTCTGAAGAGGATGATGAAGTTACAGAATCAAAAATTAAGGATTTTCTTGATGAAAAGGTAGTTTTCATGCTTGAGGCAGTGCAAATTCGTCCCTTTTGTTGTTGGTATTTGATTACTCTTTGTTTCTATGCTTGTCAGGCCATAGATTTGAAGAAACTGCAGTCACCTTTATATGAGTTTTACAACACAGTGAATGCTGGACTTTCTGAAGTTGTTAGCAATGTTTCCAGAGCAAATAACATAACTAGTACCCCATTGTTGCCCCCTCTAGGAAGGTCACCTCCAATTAAGATGGAAGGAGGTGCAGCAGTAAAACCATTTTGTGATAATCTGCATAATGCCAGTCCCAAGAGTTGCACAAGGAGTTCCTCGAGAAGCAGCATGGGGAGTGGTCGAGTTTTGAGAACAATAGCTTCTCCCCATCTCAATAAGGCTAATGACAAGATCCATGATTATCTAGACAACCCGAGGTTTGTTTGAAGCACTCGATTTGGATGCACGCTAGTACTTCCAAAGTATTGTTCAATTTAATCATGATCTTTCACTCCCTAAGTTTGGCCAACATGTGATGTAATTTTTGTGACAGCATGAGCTCGGAAAGACAGAGGAAATGGAAAGAAGAGTTAGACCAGGAACTGGAGATAAATAGAGGTAAATGAACTTTCCCAATCTATATTTGCATGAATCCCCGCTTGTTTTTTCCTCTCCTGCTCATTCATTTCTTTTTTCGGCAGTGATGAGGTCAGGTGGCTATGGTAAAGCGCCATCCCCGAAGAGCCGAGGCATGACCAGAAAACGGGACCGTAGCCCTGTGTACTGATGAGACATTGAGAATGTCATCCAGCAGGACTAATGGTTACTAACTAACGGTGGTGTCATCGATTGGTGGCCATACCGATACTGTACACAGCTTCGCCATTCATGTGACCTTATGACAGTTCCAGAGCTGCCAAACCCCTTTGGTGCTCCTTCACAAGTTTGAGTCACTTCAAACTTCTGAGCTAACGGTGGAATGAAGTCTGACATGATCTGAATGGGTGTCAATTCTCCCATATACTACCTAGACAAAACAGGGACGTGGCGGTTTCCTGCGACGTGCAGTGCTATGTATGTGACTCCACATTGCGATTTTGGAGGCGTAGTGTGTTATGTTGAGAACGAACTATTGGAGTACTATTACATTTTCTTTTTCTTCTGATTTTGTAAGCGAACATGTGCAAACGAAATAATGCAGAGCATGGAAAGTTTCCCCGACCGTTCCAGCAGTTGCCAGTTGTGCTGTGCTGCTCAGTTACTCGATGTATGTTTTTAATCAGTATACATGCTATTGCTAGAAAATGGACATGCTACTCGAAAATCGAAAACAGAAACAGGTCACGACTCACGAGTCACGATTTGCCAAAAGGATTTTCTTGATCAAAAGGTTTGCTGTTTGTATGCTTGATTTACTTTCAAACTCGCCTTACCATATTTTGTTTTTGTTTTTGGTTATGTAGGAGGTAAAAAACAAAAAAGTTACCCTTTCTTGAAAGTTTAGCACAAAATAAGCTGGGTTTGAATTTTTTTCACAAAATGACCCTTTTGCACGGTGCCCGTTCCCATGGCGCCATGGTTCTATTGCAACGTGCCCTGCCCCTCGACGCCGTGGTAATCTCGAACGTCGATGGTAGGGGCCGCTTTTGTTATGAATTGGCGCCGAGGGTTGGGGCAGCATGCATCGTGGGTTTACTCCCAGCAGCAATGTGCCCTTGTATTCATCTAAAAAAATATGCCCTTGTATTGGCCGGTCAAAAATGTGCCATGCACGGCCATCACAGGCCTATAATGCTGAAATGCCCTTATGCATAGCCCAAAAGGCCAGAATGCACGCCCAAATACTCGAGCTTTTTGGTTATTGTATATCTTGGTGACCTAGCCTAAGGACACCACCACCAAGGCCACACCAAGGCGGTTGTATGATGCTTTCCAACCACCATACAATATCTCAAAGGCGGCCTGCTTGACTTTTCACGCCTTCCCGTACTTCACCGTGTAAGTGAAGTTCTACCGCGCCATCTCTATCAACGCCTTAATAAGATATGTTGGTAGTATTTTTATGGAGGCAGCAAATCTGTGTGCAATGAATTTGGAGGTAAGTTGACGGTGATCATCCTTTACACCAACAACATCAAAATCTCTGCCTCTACATCGGTGATGAAACACACAACTTGTAATCTTCCATTCTGGAACATCTTTCACACGTCTAGCACACAGACAACCCATGGACAATGATTCTTGGAATCCCCACATTTCACCATGTAGCGCACTTTGGAGTTTGAGTGCTCCACCTTGAATGGTCGATGATACTTGACCACGTAGTCCTTGAGCCACATCTGAAGTTCTACCAAATTTTTGAACCTTGTTACTTCACTAATAACATTGACAGTTGGACCATGCTCTCGCTTGGAAGATAGCCTTGGTGCAAGAATTTTACTTGTGCCACCATCAACAATAGCCTTATGGGCGAGGCTTAGATCATGGAACGATGATGTTCGATGATCCCAACCTATTACCTTCTTGAAAGCTTTAGCTTCTTTGGCCGTCAAGCTATCCTTGTCTATTTCTTTGTCCAGGCCTTCATCCTCGGAGTCACATGCATAGGCTCGCGTGTATGAGATTTCATGGTCCATGTCCTCTTTTGTGCAATTTACCTCCATGTCACTAACATAATGATCATGAAGATAAGCCTCTGATCCATCACCCTCGGAATCATCCTCCTCAATGCCCAAGTTTGATGATCATATGGGTCATTTCGAACCGTTCTCAAAGGTTGCGTCTTTGGAGGTTGTCTCATTGTTGCATCATACACATCGGCCTCCGTGTTAACGTGTAGTTTATCTAGAATTGGGGTACTAGCACCACAAGTGAATGCACGCCGATTCAAGTCAATTTACAACCTACCACCAACCTTCTTTTTGGCAAATAATTCTGTGAGATTTATCTTGTGAGGCCACCTTCTTATATGCTTGCCAATGCAACTTGGAGTTGACGTGCATTGTTTTTTAATGAGTGTGATGTGAGAACCCAACATTATACCTTCCAATCAATTCAACTGCATTACTCTAATTCAACTCCCTTCGGATATTTTCCACCACCTCGGCAAAGCTAGGACTAATGGCAAACCTCACCACTACCTCCTATGGGTCACCATATTCAACGTCTCTCTCTTCTCAAAAGCGACATAGTCCACATGATGAACATTTACAATTCTCGCCATTTAGAAGCATATATGAACAAAAATGTATCACAACAACATTTTATTACCACAATAATAAAGCATTGAGACTAAACTCCAACAAGCCATGCCAAATTTGATACAAATTCTAACCCTAACCCTAACAAATCCCTAACCCTAGCTTACAAATCCTAAAGAATAACAACCACCTATGGTCAATAGAACAACAACAAACTAATTTTTTTTTCCAACTCCAATTTCTAAGGTTTCAAAAAATATGAACCAAACAATCAAATCTCAATATTTTAGTTGAATAAAAACGAATGGAACGAGGGAGATTACCTTGGGGGATGGAGGCAGGTGGGCATCCATGAAGAAACCCCTCCGATTTGGAGGGATTTGAGAGGAAATAGACTAGATGTGTGTGAGAGAGGAGGGGGGGGGGGGGGGGGGCACTTGGGCTGGAAGAGAAAGAAAGGGTGGGTGGGGGTCGCAGGTGGGGATGCCTACCCGTAGCCTATGGTACTGAAGCCATGGCACAAGCATGCCGCCCTCCCCCTCGACGGCCACGGTAGGAAGATACCATGATGCTAAGGGTTAGAATGCCGTGCAATAGAACCATGGCGTATGGTGGCTCGTGTTGTAAAAAAAAGAGTTATTTTACAAAAAAAATTTAAACCCAGTTAATTTTATACTGAACTTTCCAAAAATTCGTTTTTGTCGTTTTTACATGTAGGAGTATTCCGTAGAGACAAAACCGAGACAAGTGCGAAGTGTGGTCTCCACAAACCGCGGTGCAGTTTACATAAAAACTCCACTCTCTGCCTCCATCCATGACATGGCAGGCGCGGCGCCCTCGGCCTCCGCGCGCCAGATATCGCACACGCAATTCGTCGAGCACCTCCGCCGCGCCGCCCGCGCGCGCGACGGCGAGCCCCTCCACGCCTGGGCGCTCAAGTCCGGCGCCGCCGCCCACACGCCCGTGTCCAACTCCCTCATCACCTTCTACTCCTCCCTCCCGCGGCCCCTACTCCCCTCGGCCTTCGCCGTCTTCGCCGACATCCCCGATTCCACCCGGGACGTTGCTTCATGGAACTCTCTCCTCAACCCGCTCTCCCGCCACCGCCCCCACGCCGCGCTCTTCCACTTCCGCTCCATGCTCTCCTCCTCCGCCGCCATCCTCCCATCGCCGCACTCTTTCGCAGCGGCCTTCACCGCAGCGGCGCGCGCGCGCTCCGTGTCTGCGGGAGCCGCCGCCCACGCGCTCGCTTGCAAGCTCCCCTCGGCCAGTTCAAATGTGTTCGCATCCACCGCCCTGGTTAACATGTACTGCAAGCTGGACCTCGCTCCTGATGCCCGGAGGGTGTTCGACGAAATGCCGGAGCGGAATGGGGTGTCGTGGTCAGCCATGTTGGCGGGCTATGCTGCGGGGAAATGCTCCCAGGAGGCCTTTGAGCTCTTCCGGCTGATGCTCGGGGAGTGCCCGTCGGAGAAAAATGAGTTTGTGGCCACGGCGATCCTTAGCGCAGTTAGTGTGCCACTCGGTTTGCCGATGGGGATGCAGCTGCATGGGCTAGTTGTGAAGGATGGGTTTGCTGGGTTTGTAACCGTGGAAAACTCACTTGTCACAATGTACGCGAAGGCTGCTTGTATGGATGCAGCGTTCCATGTGTTTGAGTCCACTAAGGAGAGGGAATCGGTCACTTGGTCAGCGATGATCACAGGTTACGCGCAGAATGGCGATGCAGAAAGTGCAGTTAGTATGTTCTCAAATATGCATGCTGCAGGGTTCTCACCAAATGAGTTCACTTTTGTTGGGGTGCTCAATGGGTGTAGTGATATGGGAGCGTTGATGGCAGGGAAACAGGCACATAATTTGATTGTGAAGCTTGGCCATGATGCGCAGATGTATGTGAAGAGTGCACTGGTTGACATGTATGCCAAGTGTGGTTGCACTGACGATGCAAGGGTAGGTTTTGATCAGTTGTATGAGGTTGACATTGTCCTTTGGACAGCAATGGTTACCGGGCATGTGCAGAATGGAGAGCATGAGGAAGCCCTGAGGTTGTACTCCAGGATGGACAAAGAGGGAATCATTCCCAATAACTTGACTATAGTTAGCGGTCTTAGAGCATGTGCTAGCATTGCAGCATTGGAGCCAGGGAAGCAACTGCACACTCAAATCCTGAAGTTCGGGTTTGATTTAGGCACTTCTGTTGGATGTGCCTTGTCCACAATGTATTCAAAGTGTGGGAACCTTGAAGATAGCTTGGTTGTCTTCAGAAGGATGCCCCACAGGGACGTAATTGCATGGAACTCGATCATTGGTGGGTTTTCACATAATGGGTGTGGCAATGATGCACTGGAATTGTTTGAGGAGATGAAGCTAGAGGGAACTGCTCCTGACCATGTAACATTCATTAATGTATTATGGGCTTGCAGTCATATGGGGCTAGTTCACAAAGGATGGATTTATTTTAGGTCAATGACCAAGGACTATGGTTTAACTCCTAGACTGGATCACTATGCGTGCATGGTTGATATGCTTAGCCGAGCAGGGATGCTAACGGATGCAAAGGATTTCATAGAGTCAATTACTATTGACCATGGAACTTATTTGTGGGGTATAGTACTAGGAGCATGTCGTAAATTGCGGGATTTCGATATTGGAGCATATGCAGGTGAACGACTGATGGAGTTAGGTTCCGAGGACTCGTCAGCATATATATTGTTGTCAAACATCTATGCTGCCCAGAGAAAATGGAATGATGTTAAGCGGGTGAGACATCTGATGAAACTTCGGGGAGTTAGCAAAGATCCAGGATGTAGCTGGGTTGAGCTTAACAGCCGAGTTCATGTGTTTGTTGTTGGGGAACAGCAGCATCCTGAGGCGGAAAATATAAATGTGGAGTTGAGAAGGTTAGCTAAACACATGAAGGACGAAGGTTACTATCCAACATCCAAATTTTCATGTGATGAGGAACTCGATGCACTGGAAGAATTTCACGAAGAAGATCAACTGGAACTGGAATTGGTATCAGCACTCTGATATCCTGAACTACAAGAACAGTAACTGCTCTACAGTTCTACTAGAATTTAGAAAATGAATATAAAGAATAACAATTGTGGGAAGTACTGTGCTATTGTGTATGTTGGATATGTTGTGCATCATTGCTAAATGGGAGTATGGGACTTGACTTGCATTCAAAATTTAGTGCCATAAAAATAAATTCAAATTTATGAATCAGATTGTCGTGTTGTGGAAGTGCATCAGATGAGCCATGTGGAAATTCAGCCAGCAGCACGCACAAATGAAACTATGCCTCCAGGTTTTATTCAGAACCTTTGCCACAAAAATATTTAGTATTGCTGCTTGATTTTCTATACCGCAGGGTATTTTTATTTATATGTTTATATTGGTGGTGGGCAACAGCTTTTGTTTAATCTGCAATTTTATTTTATTTTTCACTTTTATGGGACATTTATACCATTTGTCCAAAGTTGGAACTGCTTTCCATGTATTTCTGTGGCTTGTTAAGCTTGCTTTAACATTAGCCCATTGTGTATGCTCTTCAAGTGGTTATGGTTATAACGTTGCAGTTGACAGTACTGCAATTAACATTTTGTGTACGTGAATTTTGAAGAGCCCAAAGTATAATTATGTAGTGCTTTTTACTATAAGCCTACACTTAGTTAAGGATCACTGTATAAAAATGATGTTCTGCGACCTTTAATCTCCTTTCATTGCAGGTTTACTTAACTGGGTATACTAACTCTTCAGAAAAGGATGAATACCTTCAGATGCATTAACTTGTATTTAAATTCAATTGTCGTTCGTCTGGTAAATGACAATTCAGTAGATCTATTTTCTAGAATAATTAATCATGCATGCTTTTGCTTCTTATAAGTTAGTTCATGTAGTAAAACTAAGTTGTAATCCTCTGAACACAATTTTTTTACGTTTGGCCTGTTTTTTGGAGTCTACATGAGCTAGAGAGATAGAAGTGAGTTGAGAGTAGATAATGCATTATGAGTTAAACTGACCTTATCAATATGCATGTTTAATGTACATTTCAATATATTATCACGAGTTGCAAATGGATACATATAAGTATGGTCTGTCCCTTCTTAGTTTATCTGGTTGATGTAACACAAATTTATCTGCCCATTGACATGATTGTGTTTGATCTGCAGGTTGACCGTTGGAAGCAGGAACGGGAATACAGCACCTTCCCTGGGCCTCTGTTATCTTGTGCAAATGGAGAAGCCTTGCATCTCTAACCGACAACATATTATGGGAGTAGAAGGATCGGTCCTTTTTGGAGAAATTAACAAATAAATATTCTTCTTTCACCTGGATGGTGTCTTGTGACTGTTCCTAACGGTAACTTTCTGCCTTGTCAGAATTATATGCATTGCTGTTTATAATTTTTGTGCCATTGTTCTCTCATGATTATGAGGTTGCTCGCCTGGAGAAAATCCATGTTGGCATAAATCTTCTCATGTTCATGCTTTCTGATCTTCATTGTAACTTTACATGACCAATTTGGCGAGCGAGCAAGCATGGACTTCAGGGTTTCATCGGATCATGCTCAAATGTTGCAACGTACTTTTGTGAGCATTGATCTCAGCTCGTTAATTTTACATTTCCAAGCGTGCATTGTGAGTATTTTCAGGTGCTAGCTTCCATCCCTTTGTACATAGAATATGCCACCAATGTCTGCCTCTTCTCTGATCAAGCACACAGATTTTTTTTTTGACCTAGGGGACTGTGAGGCAAAAAGCCCCATAGCAATTTATTCAAAAACGAGATAAAGTTCTGTACAAAAAGAAGGCGAAGGGGGAGAAGACCTACCTATAAACATCACTAAGGTCACTAAGGGAGTGAGTTGATCCACTCAGTGAACCTATCTAAGTACTTATCCTTAATCCTATATCTCAAAAGGTACAAATTATATACAAAATTGGACTTCCACTTTGCAAAAGTGGGTCTCTCATGTCTGAAAATCTTTGCATTCCGAAGGAGCCAAATTTGCCTACAAGCCGTAGCCACCACCTCCATGAAGAATGGCTTACCAAAGCTAGATCTTGCTGCTTGCACAATAGTCTGAACGTCATCTCATTGCCTACAAGCCGTAGCCACCACCTCCATGAAGAATGGCTTACCAAAGCTAGATCTTGCTGCTTGCACAATAGTCTGAACGTCATCTCCAATACCCCAATCAATTTGGAGGTAATTCCAAACTCGTTGGCTAAAGTTGCACTCAAAAAATAGGTGAACTCGATCTTCATGTGCCTGCAGCGAACACATCACACAATGTGTATCCTCAGTGACTCTCCAGTGTCTCCTCTGCAACATGTCTCTAGTATTCAATCGATCTCTCAAAATCATCCAAGCAAAGAATTTGATGGACATCTGACAACTAGATTTCCAGACCCAATGATAAACCTTGGGGACCTGAATGTGGGAGTGTATATGGTAATAGAATTTTGAAGCAGTATATTTTTCTCCCCAAGAATAAATCCATACATCCTTTCTATCAGAGAAGGAAATGGACCGCAAAGAAACTTGCATCTGATTGAATTCCTCAAATGCCACTCGAGATAAAGGCAGTTGAAACAAGATAGAGAGATCCTCTAAAGCCATCACTTTGGCAGCAGAAATATTCTCATCAAGCACATATGAGAATAGACTAGGATATCTTGTCATAAGGGGAGTGGTTGAACCATCCAGAGACCAACTGTCTGACCAGAACAAAAATGTATCACCCTTGCCTAGCTTGACAGAAGAAACACCTCTAAAGTTGTCCACTTGCTTTAGCACATCTCTCCACCAAAAAGATCCCCTCATATTGTCAGCATGAGGAACGGCTTCTAGGTAATATTCAGACCAGAGAAAATGCACCCAAGGCAAATCCTTCTTATTGTAAAATTTGTCAAGAAACTTGATCAGAAGGGCAGCATTCTGCTTTTGAAAGTCAACAATACCAAGACCACCACACTTCTTGGGTTTGCATACTAAATCCCACGCTGCCAAAGACTGTTTCGGCTCACCTGAAAAATCCCTCCATAGACATTGCTGAATGATTCTGTCAAATTGTTTTGAAGTCCTGGTGGGAGACTTAAAGTACACAGAAAGTGTAGGGGCATAGAAGCCAATGCAGAATTAATCAGCTGCAGCCGAGCCCCTTGTGGACGGAAGCTAGAGCTAGAAGATAGCTTTCTCTCTAATCTGCTGACCAGGGGCAAAAGGTCCTGGATGAGGGGTTTAGTAGTACCCAGAGGAAGGCCTAAATAAGTGAATGGCATGGAACCAACTTGACATCCAAATTCATGAGCAAGAAGCTGAGTCATCTCTTGTGGCACATTGATAGGGACTAACTGAGATTTGCCATAGTTAATCTTTAGACCAGTAGAGGGAGAGTAGTTGTGTAATGCCAACTTCAAGGCTCTAATCTGATCCAAATCAGCTGGCATAATCAATAGGGTGTCATCTGCATATTGTAGAATAGGAAAGTCCATATCATGAGTATCAATAGGCCGACTAATGGTTCCTTGAGCAAGCATATCATTCACCACTGACTGGAGGAGGTCTGATCCAAAAATATAAAGGAGAGGTGACAGTGGATCTCCTTGACGAACTCCTCTTTTGCAGACAAATTGTTTGACAGGAATACCATTTAACAATATAGAAGAAGTCCCTGTGCTCAAAATTTCTTTCATCCACCTCAACCAAAGAACATTAAACCCCATATGTTCCATCACTTGAAGAATAGCTTCATGCTCAATTGTATCAAACGCTTTGGCAAAATCTAACTTCAGAATAATAATGGGCTTTTTCGAAGATTGGCAAAGATACAAGTATTCAAAGGACCAGGCAATACAATCTTGGATTGATCTGTTTCTCAAAAATCCATATTGATTCTTATGAATGCAGCCCAATATTTTCTCCTGCAATCTATTGGCCACTAATTTAGTGAGGAACTTCAGACATACATTAGTTAGGGAAATTGGCCTATAATCAGAGACATGGACTGGAGTGCCAATCTTGGGAACCAGGGTAACATAGGACCCATTAATATTTAGAAGATTTATCTTCCCATCATGGAAATCAGCTGCTAACTCATAAAACTCCTTTTTAATCAATGGCCAACACTTTTTTAAGAACAGGCCATTGAACCCATCTGGCCCAGGTGCCCTGTCAGATGGCATTGCCATAATAACATCATCCATCTCCTTCTGCTGAAAAGGCAGTGTCAACTCATCCAAACCCTCCACTCTCTTAATTAAGGTGTGAAGGTTATACTGCATAGAGATACCTTCAGAATGTCCCATACGGCTCTTATAACTGCTCCACAATAACCCAGCCATTTGATGATCAGTTAACTCATTACCAGCCTCATCTTTCAGCATAGCGATATTATTCCTTCTGAACCTCTCCATTGCCATTGCATGGAAAAACTTAGTGTTCTCCTCACCTTGTTTTATCCTACGAATGGTACAACGTTTCTTCCAATAGATGCACTCAGCACTTAGGAGCTCATCTAAATGTAGCTTAACTATTTTGCAAAAATTCCATTCAGGCCTAAAGAGTGGCCGTTCTTCCTCTAAAGCATCCAAGACCATCAAGACTTTATTACAATTCTGAATTAGGCCCTTCAATTTAGACAAACTTGTCTGCCACTTTTTGAGCTCAAATCTCAGACTCTTTAGTTTATCCGCCAGGATAGCAGAAGAATGATTTTTCTTAGAAGGCCTTTCCCAAGATCTTTTGACACAATCTAAGAAACCTGGCATCTGCACTCAAAAGCTTTCAAATCTAAAGAGCCTAGCTTTGGGGATATTGGTGTCAATATGGACCACACAGGGGACATGATCAGAACCAGAATGAGCTAAGGGAAGCACCATGGTGTTAGGGAAGTCTGCAATCCAATTATAGCTAGTAAAAAAACCAATCAAGTTGCTCAAGAAGTGGAGCCCTTTGCTTGTTAGACCAGGTGTATTTTCTGCCTTTTAACTGTAATTCCAGCAAACCCAAGTGTCCAATCACTTCATTGAATAAGAACATATCATTAATATCCCCTCCCGGTTTATTTCTATTATCTGGTGATCTAATGAAATTAAAATCTCCAAGAATAAGCCAGTTGTGATCAGGTGGAATTTGGATATTATAAAGCCAATCCACAAAGTTATCACGGTCAGTGCCTTGGCAAGGACCATAAACAGATACTAGAGTCCAGTTCGCACTGTTATGAGTCGAGGTAAAGTTAAAAATCAAGCCAAACCTCTGAGAATCCATCAGCACACCAGAAAAAACCGAGGAGTTCCAAAGGATTATTATGCCCCCCGAAGCCCCTACCGAAGGGGAGAAAACAAAACTATCGAATCGCTTTGGGCAAAATTTCCTTATTAGGCGCCAGTTGAAAGTTTCGCACTTAGTTTCTTGCAAACAAATGACATCACATTCACTTTCATCAATCTTGGCACGCACCTCTCTCTGTCTATCATCTGAATTTAGCCCTCGAACGTTCCAGCACAACACTATCCACTTTCTTCTCATGATCAGATACATTATGAAACTGAATTAATAAAAGCAACACACTTTGTGCACAACACAAAGATCTCATCAGCAACGATTAACTGAATTAAATAGGTCTGAACCATAACATAGACTGACATGACCAAAGTGAGTTTAACTGGAACATACTGACGGATAAACCAGACAGAGAGCTCACCCCACCCAAAATCACAAGTACTGACCATAATTGCTGACCACAAAAGACTCACCCCACCAGACCAGACACCACTGACTAAAACCCATAACTGACATAAACAAGAACTGAACTCAACCCCACTTAAACCCATTGCACACACTGACCCGAACACACAAGACTTGGGCCAACTAATCATCGCTTGTAGGAGGAGTTTCTGAGCTTGTAGGATCTGCTTCAAGCAGCTCCTTGGTCAACTTGTCCGGAGAGATCCCCAACTCCCTTCCCACCCTCTGCATGATCGGGATTGGCGTGGCTGGAGATGGAATCTTGGGCTGATCTTTGTGCTTGATCTGACTAACAGACTGCTGACTGTTGTCACTAACAGCCTCACTTTTCTTTCCCTGATGTTTTTCCTCTTGAACACATTGGAGAAGAAACTTTGCTCTTGGCTTAGACTTTGGCTTACTCTTCTCGATCACTGGCTTGGGGCGGATGCCGTCATTCTTCAGAGAGCTTCTAGTGAAGCGGCGGTTGTGTGATTGGTTCTTGATGCAGGTGGTTGTGTGATTGGACTGAACATTTTACTTTTCTTTTGTGTGCAAACAAGAAGGAAAAGGATCAGTGATAGGCTCTGGCATTGTAGAAGCTGATACCCAACAGAACCAAAGTAATCAATTCTCTTCTGTACATTTGTAAAAAAAAAAAAATACTGCAGATTGTGGTAGTCACTCGGTTGAATCCTATCTTCCAGGTTACAATATGATCCAAATCCAACCAATTGTGCAGTGTATCCAACAAAAAACATTTATTTTCCTGCATAAGTTTCAGCAATATTGCTTATGATGCCATACTACTATTCAACAACAGTTATTGCTGCTAATACCATGTGCATTTTTTGTATCCAGGTAGCATTGTGGGTGCATAGAATCTATGCTGATTTATTTTGGCCATTGTGAGTGCATACACCGAGAGGGGATTGTACGATCGCGGAAGCTTGCAACCGTACTCGAGGTTGTGGATTCTACCAACACCGAGCCGCTGCCAACGCTGCACAAATTAGGGTGGTAAGATGGGATTTTACCGCCGATCAAAAGTTGAGCTCTAGATCCAAACACCTCACATTTCTCTGATACCATTTGAGAGGCTGTGGCCTGACGAACTACTTAATTGATGAGAATTCATAAAATCACGCAGAAATGGCGCAATATTCTGGGATTTTAATTTAGAGATACTATGCTATTACAAGATGAAGTAGGCCGATCCTTGAACAGAGGCGGCTAGGGTTTCAACCCCAGGAATACAAGCATGCCTTGATCCTACCTAGAGGCTAGACGAGAGGCTAAATAGAGGAGGAAGTCCAGACATACAAGTGAGCAAGTAAGCACCTAAAGTGCCAACCGTAAAGCTTGGTTGTCGGATTTCAAACAACGACGATTGACTGCTTCTTGCCCGTTGGATCGAGCATCAACATCTCTTCGGTCTTCCTTTAGGCACAACATGGTAAGTAGCAATCTTAGTCGTTGGAAGTGAGCTTTGGCAATTTATTTGACAGCTACATGTAGAAAAGAAGGCTCTCCTCTTCGTCAGATAGCAGCAGGGGCCTGACAGTTAAGTATGAAATAACATATTGATACCACATATCAATGAGTCAGGTTGGACTTATGAATTCACCAGTTTTTCTTTTTAAGTTTTGTTATACTGAGTGGAGTTTATCTGGCGTGTTAATGTTTGTGGCATTTGCTAAACAGCACGATCTCAGAGAAGTTTTTATCGATGATTGTATGCCTGAATGTTTAATCCATTATTTTTTTTGCCTTTCTGCCTATTTTTCGGGGAGACGAGTCATTAGAGTATAGGCCTGATAGAGAATGGAAAGGCTTGTAGTGCTGATCTGTATTATCCATTAATTCGGTTATGTATAGAAGTTTAAGTTTTTTAAAGTATGTCCTCTGTTCACTAATATAAGAAGTTTTGACAAATTAATTCAGTTTGCTAAAACGTCTTATATTAGTGAATCACAACTGACAAGCAGGGAGGCTAAGTGTAATCGCCTGTTGATATTTATCAGTTTTGTTGAATAATGGTCCTCTGTCGCGATGGAACTTGATCAGACACATGAATTGCATCAAGGTGAATGCTGATCATGCTCATCCCAGGCAACACAATGCTGGACGACCCGCCGCCGCAGATATCAGGTTTGTATGCACTTGACATAGGCTCTGCCAAAGTCTTCTGAACATTGCCTTGGGGAAACTAATAATAGTGTAATAAAAAGCGGCCACCAATGAACCGAGCATATCCTCCACGATACCGATCTAAACTAATGTGTTGAACTAGCGTCTAAGTCCTAAAAATTCTAAGATTCACCCTTGATCACTGATGAGTTGCCAGTTCTTGATTGGACTTGAACCAGCTTTCCTGCCTCTGAACAAAAACGAGGTTCACTTCAGCCAGTGGATACTAGGAAGCCTGTAGTGATGTCCCTCCGGAATTACGCGTGTGTTGTTTTGACCAGTCAGTCGAATTGCTCCTACGGGCGTGTGTATAGACTTTTTTTTTGCGGGGGAAAAAGGAATAGCGTGTGTATAGACTGCACGCATACGATTCCAGCATGCATGATTGAGCTGTTTTCTACTGCTAGTTGCCCAAGGGAAGCTTCCCATTTCACTCAGCTGATTAGGACATTCCCAATGATAATACTATATTTGCTTCTTGGCCAGGAAGTTCATGTTTTGTACTGACTTGACCATCCAGTGATCCTGAGACCAGAGTTAGTTCACCTTGGTCGCCAAGCAAGCAGAAGTACTCATTCTTCACCTGGCACTGGCGGTGTGCTATATAAAAGCCCCGGCTGCATCTTGATCAGTACACAGAGAACACGATCTAAAAAGATCTGATTCATCCCTTCACAGTGGTCATGGGAAGCCATAAGAACTCTGGCTCTGGATTCAGGTCTGCTGTGGCGTCTTTTTTCGCATGCTTTGGCTCAACCAAAGCCACGGGCACGGGTGGCCGTCGCGGGTACGATCCGGCCGCCGGGATGGTTGCGGCGGCCAAACATTTCTCCAGTGCCCACAAGATCAACTTTGGTAGTTAATGTATAACATGATCGTTTGTACTTAGTAGGATTACTTTCTTCGTGGTACTTGTAGAAGGAGACTGTAAATTTAGCTTCTGTAAATAGTAGTAAATTGTAACATTAAGCATTTTAAGATTTATATATATTAAATGATATTTGGTTATCTTTTTAGCTGTTGTAAATTGTAACATTAACATTGACTAAGAAACACTGACACAAATGCTTCACAAAACAGCCCGCGCCACTTGGTCACCCAGGACCTAGGTGTCATATGACAAATATTGCAGCCAACCCTAACAGGGGAACATGCAACTTTGACCGATAAAAGAATCATCCCTCGATTTCACAGAACTTTTTCTCGGTGATCAATGTTTAATCCATTTTTTTGCCTTTCTGCCTTTGTTTGGGGGAGACGAGTCAGTAGAGTATAGGCCTCATAGAGAGGGGAAAGGCTTGTAGTGGTGATCTGTATTATCCATCAATTTGGTTCTGTGTAGAAGTTTTAAGTTTCTTATAGTATATGTAACAACTGACAAGCAGGGAGGCTAAGTGTAATCTCCTGTTGATATGTAAATTAATCTATATCTCCACTCAACCTGAGGAATGTTAACATCTGACCCTTGCTCACTGGTCAGAGTCCCTGATCATTCGCTGGTACAACCATCTTGTCGTAAATTGAACTGTCAGAGAATGACTGTAGATTCAGCTGTCAGTTTTGTTGAAGAATGGTGCTCTGTCGCGATGAACTTGATCAGACACATGAACTGCATCAAGGTGAAAGGCTGATTAATCTCATCCCAGGCAACACGATGCACTGGACATAGGCTTGCCAAGGTGACTTCTGAACATTGCCCTGGGGAAACTAATAATGTACAATAAGCGGCCACCAAGCTGCTCGATCAATGAACCGAGCATTTTTTTTTTCGAAAAGGCAATGAACCGAGCATATCCTCCACAGTACCGATGTAAACAAATGTGTTGTATCAGTTTTCTAAATCCTAAATATTCTAAGATCTACTACTCCACACTTGATCACTGATGTTCCTGCCTCTGAAAAAGAACGAGGTTTTCACTTCAGTCAGCAGATACTTTTTTTTTTAAGAGCGACTACATCAGTCAGCAGATACTAGGAAAACTGTAGTGATGTTTCCTCCGAAATTACGCATGTGGTGTTTGGACCAGTCAGTCAAATTTTGCTCATACGAGCGTGTGTATAGACTACACGCATACGATTCCAGCATGCATGATTGAGCTGTTTTCTACTAGTTGCCCAGGAAAGGGAACCTTCCTATTTCACTCAGCTGATTAGGACATCCCCAATGATAATACTACGTATTTGCTTCTTGGCCAGGAAGTTCATGTTTTGTGCTGACTTGACCATCCAGTCATCTAGAGACCAGAGTTTGTTCACCGTGGTCACCAAGCAAGCAGAAGCACTCACAGTCGTTACCTGGCCGCACTGGCAGCTCTATAAAAGCACCTGCTGCGGCTGCAAATTGATCAGTACACAGAGAGCACGATCTAAAGAGATTTGATTCATTTCTTCACAGTGAACATGGGAAGCGATAAGAGGTCCGGCTCTGGTTTCAGGTCTTGTGTGGCGACTTTGTTCGCGTGCTTTGGCTCACCCAAGGCCAAGGGCACCCGTAGCCGTGCCGGGTACGATCCGGCCGGCGGGATGGTCGCGGCGGCCAAACATTTCTCTAGTGCGCACAAGATCAACTTTGGCTAATTAATGTATAGCATGCACGTTTGTACATAGCTAGATTACTTCGTGATACTTGTAGAAGGAGGCTGTAAGTTTAGCTTCTGTACTGTTTTTCACTCTGTAGCATTAAGCATTTCAAGGTCTATAAATAAATACTCCCTTCGATAAAAAATAACTGTCAGGAACTTAGTATAAACTTTGTACTAATCTAGTACAAAATTGCCGATACTTATTTCTGATCAGAGGAGTAATATTTTGTTTGTCTTTTTCAGCCTTTGTAAACTGTAACAGTAAACATTGACTAAGAAACACCGACACAAATGCTTGACAAAAACAGCGCGCTACTTGGTCACCAGAACCCTGGTGTCATATGACAAATATTGCTGCCAAACCTAACAGTGCCATATTTCTTTTGTAGTCCACTCCATTCTCGCACTTTCTATTCACAAAAAGAACATTTAAAGAAATACTTATAAATAAATTAACTATCCAACACATTTTGAGTCCAAGCAAAGTAACAAGCTGCACTAAATTCTATTAAAATCAATCAACTACAACAATATACATGACACACTGAATGGATGTTTAGCTGATGGGAGTACTTCTACTTCGCCAAATGGGAAAATTCTTACTCAGTTTGAAATATCAAAATACAATTTGATAGTCTTACCAAGATCTTATAATGTTTAGAAATGCTTTACAACAGTGGCCAATTGAAAATATATTTTATTTCTCAATTTTGCTCATACAAGATCCATTTGAAAAAAAAATGCATGCTTCATTCTATAGTTTTGTTAACAACTTCACCGTAGGGGAATCCCTGCCATGTGATTTGAAGCTTCATTCTATAGTTGTTGATAAACATAACATATATATAAAAACTAAAAAGAAAAGAATGGTACAAGGACGAGAAAATTGTTGCAAAAACAAATGAAGCCATAATCCATATTTATTAGCAAATATGATATATGCATTTATTAGTCTCTGGTTTGCGCTTAGAAACTCCCTCGTCGAAGAGAAGTAGAAGAAACATGCTACAACATGGCCATGACGATGCAAACCGTGCAACACTATTATTTCCACGACATCTTCTAACCACCACCATTGTTAGGTCCTTTTCTTCCTCATCTACAACATTCAAATAGAAAGGCATCTCATATCTACGCAATACGGCGTCCAATTTTCTATTTGTGCCCCTTCTTCATCGAGCATGGATGAGGGTGATCAATGATTCGGCGGCGGCTGTGTTTGTGTCGTTCGTCAAACCGTCGATGTTGTCATCAAGGAGCGCCCCTTTGTTTTTTTAGAGAGGACTCAAATGTGCCTCCCCTCCCAGACGAGCAAGAAGGCGAGCGAATCAACAACGGCTCTGCTTATGATCATACTTCCCCAATCTATTGGTGCCACCGTCATGGAGCACAACCGCACAGTGGCGGGCTGCCTTGGAAAGCGCCCAGGTGAGTAGCGCCCTCCCGGCCGTGATGAGCGAAACGTTAGCGGCGCCGACCCTCCTCTCTTTTGCAGGATTTTTTTGAGGAAGGAGAGGCAGAGCCACGAATGAAAAAAATACTCCTATCTCACGGAGTTAACTTTGACTTAGCTCCATGCGTTGCCCCGGCTGAGTCAGAAAATAACCTATTTAATTTTACCTTTGATGTGCAATTTTCTATTGCATGCACTGGGATTAGTTAGGAAACAAATTAATTAGCCCCATTTGCGTGCATGTAATGCTAGACTTACCGTGTTATTTTCTGTTGCATGCACTGAGATTAGTTAGGAAACAAATTAATTGGCGCAGTCTCGCTTCCCCGCGGCGGCGCTGTACCAGGCTACCGTCGACGCAGAGTCCCGACATCCGTCTTCCTCTTCCCTCCATAGTCCATAGAGCCCTGGCCGCACCCATGGGCCATGTGCGCCCATGGAGTTCACGAGATCCTCCCTGTTGAAGGGCCACTAGATGCCGCTCGGGCGAAGCTCCTCCGCCGACGTTCTGTCACGATCTAGCAAACTCCGATAGGAAAATCAAACATATCACGGAGTAAGAGGTGAGAAACTAGAGGAATTTGGGGTGAGAGAAGAGATAGTTCTAGCATCGATGGCGGCTAGGGTTTACTTTATATCATAAGAAATGGAGATAGGGATTACAACCGGGTAGCTCTGGCTTTATATCGAAGCTCAGACTGACGGCGAATTCACGACAATGGATGAAAAGCATCGAACTAGCTAAAAATAGCAAAGCAAAAGTAACAGGACGGCGGGAAACGTTTGCTGACATCATTCAACGTGGAGCGTCGGATCCTCATCGGTGAAGCGGTACGCGATCATCTGGGCCGTCCGTTAACTGACAGAAGAACATGTGTTGCTGGCTACTGTTGATTCTTTAGTTATCTAGCAAGATCGTGACAATTGCCCCCTTCTGAAGTCCACACTTGTCCTCAAGTGTGAAAACTGGGAAACACCGCCTGGATGAATGTTGCATCCTCCCATGTAGCTGCTGTAGTTGGTAAGTTAACCCACTTGATTAGCCACTGGGCAACAGGCTCATTGTTTCTTGGAATAGCTCTGCGCTGAAGAATAGTTTCTGGAAAGACTTTGACATTGCCTGCATCGTCCACTAAAGGGAGATCTGGACTTGGAACGACCTTGTTACCAATGTGTTTCTTGAGTTGGCTAACATGGAAGGTCGGATGCAGTTTGCAACCCTCAGGTAACAATAGCTTGTAAGCAGTTTCTCCTACCTTTGCCAAGACTCTATAAGGGCCATAGAATTTGGAGTGGAGCTTGAGGGATCTGTGAATGCTGAGAGATGTATGCCTGTAAGGTTGGATTCTGAGGTAGACCATGTCTCCTAGCTCGAATGTCCTCTCTTTCCTGTTCTTGTCTGCATACTTCTTCATCCTTTCCTGTGCTTTTGTTAGGTTGTCTTTGATCAACTCATTAGCTAATTGCCTCCTTTACAACATTCCCACTGCCTCTTCCTCAGCATCATCAGGGAGCACCACTTCATTTATCTGTGGAGGAGGAAACCCATACAGTGCTTGAAATGGAGACATTTTCAGTGATGTATGGTAGCTGGTGACAAGGGTATAGCTAATAGAGCCCGTTAGTTGAGTACCCCTGAGGCCCGTTGAGCTAGGCCCAGTTGTAATGATAGTCGAAATACGAGTTCTTACCGTATGTCGATGTTGTAATCTGTATCGGACCCTACCCGATCCTCGAGACCTGGCCACCTATATATAGGGGTCAGGAGGGGACGGTGTAGGCCAGATTGAAAGCAAGCCAGGTTAAACACCCAAGTTTACTTTCGATATACACCTCTTTTGACTAACCTCACCTTCGAGTTCATCCGACGCCCTATCTCTCCGATCCTAAGTCCTTCATTTAGGACATTTGTCGAGTTAACCCCTCATCAATTGGCGCCGACCGTGGGGACCTTGGGCGTTGGAATCATGAATTCGACGGCTTTTTCGCTTTTAGCCAACAGCAGTGCAGGAATCTACGGAAATCAAGAGACGAAGCTGACAGTCGGAAGTCTAAACATCTTCATCAGACCTTCGGGTTCGACTTGCCTCTCGGATCTGATGAAACCAGATCCGTCGGCGAGTGAGCCCGAGACAAAAGCAATGATGGAATCATCTGAAGGCTCTTCCAGCGAGGTAAACTCGCCGGTCAGCACAGGAGAAGCACAAATTGCAGAAGGCGATGAAATTCAGGAAAAATTAGACACAGAAGTGGAAGCGTTTAAAACGCACAATAATACAAGGGACTTCGCCGCTGGAAGCATTGGCGTCTCCAAAAGAATACATCAGTTATGCGTCATTATCACTGAAGCAGAAGAAGAAAGCAATCACGAGGGAACCGAAAGGGTCGACAGGCAAGTCGACAAAATAAGGGAGCACAACAAAAAGGAGAAGGAGAAAATTCACGTCTCAGCCGGAGAGTGGAGGATCATCATGTCAGCTGTCAATCATGGCACAGAAGTACCCGAAGGCTCAAGAAGAGAAGTTCTAATGGGATATCAGTACGCATTACACCAGCACAAGAAGAAACTAAGAGAGGAAAGAGGCATGTTTGCGAGAAGCCGAGATAATAACAGTACGTCAAGAGAAGAATATTGGGATGATTATAGTGATGATTCAGAGTACAACATGGAAAGGCGCGGAGACCCAAAACACAACAGAGGGACAACGGCGCAAAGTAGAGAAGAAAGGTATTCAAGAAATACGACCCCACAGCTAGAGGAGGAGGAAGAAGATTTTGTACAAGAAACACCGGAAGCAGCGCTGATAGCAGCACAAGCATACCTACTAACCACGCGGCCAGAACCCAGAGATCCACGGGAAGACATGCACCAAGCCGCAATACAAAGCCTCGGGATAGTGGAAGGCAAGATCATGGGAAAAGGTCCAGAGGCAAAGTCGACAAGCTACAAGGAAAGACAAAAGAAGGAGTTCAAGCACAAAATCACACGAAACGAGTCTAGCGAATCATCAGAAGAAGAAAGGCGACAGAAGAGGAAGGAGGACGCGAGAAATATAATAGCACAGGCTCGAGTAAATAAATCGCGCCATGCATGGAGCGAAGAAAATTATGAGGACGACGACAAAAAGATGGGCGCGTTGTGCTTTACCCGCAGGGTTCGCAGAACATGGGTACCCAAAGGATTCAGGTTACCACACGACCAGCAAAAATATGATGGGTCGCAGGAACCTACCCTATGGTTGTCGGATTACCTGCAAGCAGTACATATATTAGGGGGAACAAAAGCAACATCAATGCAAAGTTTGCAATTACACCTCACCGGCGCAGCACGGTCCTGGTTGAATACCCTGCCTAATTAATCCATCGGAAGCTGGGGAGAACTCGAAAGCCAATTCGCAAGGGATTTCCGCTCGACATACAAGCTCCCAGCATCACTGGAGGAAGTCAAAGCGTGCGTGCAAAGGAAAGGCGAAACTTTACGTTCTTATATACAACAATGGAGTGTAATCAAAAACTCAGCAGAGGACATCTCCGACGAAAGAGCAATAGACGCTTTTTTGGCTGGACTTCGTCGCTCAGACCTCGTGGAAAACATAGGTAGAACAAGGCCAACAACAGTAGCCGAACTAATGGAAGAAGTCAATAGATTTGCTAATGGAGAGGATGCATATAACAATAAAAGAGGACGCTCACCAGAAGCCGACAGAACAAGTAGGCAGAGGGGAAGACACCGCAGCAGAGATAACCAAGGAAGGCGAAATCAGATAGCCGTGGGGTACGAAGCAATGGAAGAGGAAGGTTATGAAAATAGGAAACTCCAAGCAAAAGGAGTAGAAAAACCAAGATACTCTGGCCCTTCGGCCGAAGATATGCTATATGGACCTTGTCGAATCCACTACACGTATCTCGATGGAAAGAGAGTCTCAAACCACCAGATGAAGGATTGTAGAACTTTTCTGAGGTTACAAAGTGCCATGGGTTTGAGCCAAGGAGGATGGCAAGGAGAGAAGCACGCAAGTCAAGGATATCAAGTACAACGGCTAGCAAGGCACCTAGAGTCGAAAGTCTACATATCTGCAATGATTCAACCGGTGCCCAAATCAAAGAAAGAGCGAAAAAACATCTCCAAGCAAGTAAACCTAGCAATATCATCGCCACCAGCCACTACGGAATACTTGCGGTAGTCAGATCAACCAGTTAGATTCAGCAGGGCAGACCACCCAAGGAAAGTTCCCAGGCCGGGCCACTCGCCAATGGTACTAAAAGCGCAAATAGGAGGGTATGACATTGGAAGAGTATTCATGGATGCATGAAGTGGCATAAATCTAATATATGCTAGAACTCTGAAGGCAATGTGTATCTCGCTGACAAGCCTAAAGCCAACAGATTGTTCTTTCCATGGAATAGTACCAGGAGCCGCAAATTATCCTCTGGGGAAGATAGAACTCGACGTCTGCTTCGGCAGTAGCAGCAACCATCGCAGGGAGAAGTTGGAATTTGAAGTTATGGACTGGCCTTCACAGTACCACGCAATCTTAGGGCGCCCAGCATTTGCAAAGTTCATGGCGGTACCTCACTACGTGTATTTAACGCTAAAAATTCTAGGACCCAAAGGAACGATCACAGTACAAGGGAGTTTCGAAGTAGCCAACACTTGCGACAAAGACTTCAATAGAATGGCGCAAACTTTTGGCATGACAGCAGAATATGAGAGACTGAAAGGGGAAACCGATCATAATGTGCTACCCGACGTTGGACAATCCCTGTCAGATCAGGCTTTCGACACAACTCAGGACTCAAAGAAAATCCAGGTCCACCCTACGGACCCAAACAAGACAACATCGATTGCGGTAAACCTGGATCTCGCATAGGAAAGCGCGCTCATCGAGTTCCTCTGTGAGCGCTAGGAAATCTTCGCCTGGTGTCCTTCAGACATGCCAGGGGTTCCCAGGGAACTCATCGAGCACGCATTAAATGTAGATCCTAAAGCAAAACTAGTCAAGCAACCATTGCGATGATTTGATGAACCCAAAAGGAAGGCAATAGCATCAGAATTGCACAGGCTCGAAAACGCCGGATTTATCAGAGAAATAAAAACTTCAAGTTGGGTATCCAATCCAGTCATCGTACCCAAGAAAAACACAGACGTATAAAGAGTGTGTGTCGACTACACATCTCTCAATAAGCACTGTCCAAAGGATCCCTTCCCTCTACCCCGCATTGATCAGATAATTGATTCAATAGCGGGATGCGCAAGGCTTTTCTTTCTGGATGCATATTCTGGCTATAACTAGATCAAGTTGAAGAAAGAAGACAAAGAAAAGACAGCTTTCATTACGCCATATGGGGTGTTTTGCTATCATGTGATGCCTTTCGGCCTAAAAAATGCAGGAGCAACTTATCAACGGATGATGCAAAATTGCCTGGGGAGCCAAATAGGACACAATATCCAAGTCTATATTGACGATGTAGTCATTACCACAAGAAAGGAGGAATCCCTAATCAGCGACTTGGCAGAAACTTTTGATAACCTGAGCAAGTACAAGCTTAAGCTTAACCCAACAAAGTGTTCCTTCGGCGTATCGGCAGGACAACTTTTAGGGTTCCTGGTGTCAGCACGAGGAATAGAGGCGAACCCAGAGAAGATCCAAGCAATTCTAACAATGGGGAAACCCACGAAACTACACGACGTACAAAAACTCACAGGACGCGTCGCGGCACTAAGTCATTTCGTTGCTCGATTGGGAGAGAAAGCACTCCCTTTCTATGCACTTATGAAGAAGTCAGATGATAAATTTGAATGGACAGAAGAAGCAGATGCAGCTTTTGTGCAGCTGAAAAAAGTGCTTTCCACGCCACCAGTGCTGGTCGCACCAAAAGAAAAAGAGCCACTACTACTCTACATAGCTGCAACCCATCAGGTGGTGAGTACAGTATTGGTAGTCGAAAGAAGTGGAGAGGGAAAAGCCCACGGTGTCCAGAGACCGGTATATTTCATCAGTGAAGTACTCTCTCCGACTAAACAGAGGTATTCGCACTCTCAAAAACTCGCATATAGTGTCTTTACAACAGCACGAAAATTGCGACAATACTTTGCAGTGCACCCAATCATAGTAGTGAACGAAGCACCACTATCGAACATATTGAACAATCCTTCAGCAACAGGACGTGTCTCTTTATGGAGAATCGAATTATCTCCCATGGACATCACATATGAAAAAAGAAAGACGATCAAGTCACAAATCTTGCCAGATTTCACAGCAGAGTGGTTGGAATTACAGAGCATGGGACCACCAGATTTATCGAGTGTCTGGATAGTGTACTTCGACGGTTCTAAAAGAATCCAAGGCGCAGGCGCAGGAGTAGTCTTGATATCACCACAAGGCGACAAACTGAAGTACGTTTTAAGGATGAGTTTTCCGCAGGCCTCTAATAATGAAGCAGAATACGAGGCTTTATTGCACGGAATGAAGATGGCCAAGGCGTGCGGAGCAACTCGACTAAAAATATTCAGGGACTCGAACCTCGTCGTCTAGCAAGTTATGAACAGATGCGACACAATCAATGATAACATGATGGCTTACAAGAACTTATATCACTATCTTGAAGGAACATTTGATGGGTGCGAAGTCTTGCACATCAGCAGAAACAGTAATGAAGAAGCCGACACTCTCGCAAATATCGGGTCACAATGCCTACCCGTACCATCTGGAGTCTTCTGGGAAGAAATAGTGGAAAGGTCGATAAAAAGCGTCAAAACTTCGACTACTGTAGCAGGCTCGGGGGCTGATGCGAAAAATGATGACAGTACACCAGAACCTGAGGAAGTCATGATGATAGAAGAAGCCTGGATGCAACCATATCTAGCATACATGATGAGTAAAAAGTTGCCAGAAGATGCAGTGGAAGCCAAAAGAATAACTCGACGATCCAAAGCATTTGTCGTGTTACAGGGAAAATTATACAAAAAGAGTATAACTGGCGTTCTGCAGCGTTGCGTAACGCCTCAAAAAGGACAAGTAATACTAAAAGATATACACGCCGGAGTATGTGGCCATCACGCCAGCAGCAGGGCAATAGCGGCAAAAGCATTTCGAGCAGGATTCTATTGGCTTATAGCCATCGAAGACGCGAAAGATATAGTTCGAAAGTGTGAAGCGTGTCAAAGATTCACATCACGGCCACACGCGCCAGCAGCAGAGTTACAGCCGATACCATTGTCTTGGCCTTTTGCGCAATGGGGCCTCGACATGGTAGGGAAGTTGCACAAATCTTGGCCAAGAGGGCATGTCTACATGTTAGTGGCAGTCGACAAATTTACCAAGTGGGTAGAAGCGGCCCCGGTAACAACTCAAGATTCGACGGCAGCGATCAATTTCATCAAGTCAATAGTTTTTCGCTTCGGAGTACCATACAACATCATCACAGATAACAGGACAAACTTCACTTCAAAGGAATTCAAGAATTATTGCGAAGGTTTGGGAATCAAACTCAAGTTTGCATCCGTAGCACACCCGAAGATGAACGGGCAAGTCGAAAAAGCCAATGGCCTAATATATAATGGGATAAAAAAGAGGCTCTTAGCACCTCTCGAAAAAGCCAAGAGCACTTGGGTAGAAGAATTGCCCTCCGTTCTTTGGAGTCTAAGAACTACGCCTAATGCAGCTACTCAAGAAACTCCCTTTTTCCTGGTCCACGGCGCAGAAGCCGTGATTCCAGTTGAGATTACGCACGAAGTTCCAAGATTAATGGCATATGACGAGGTAACATCAACAGAAGCGCTACAAGACGACGTCGATGCACTGGATGAAGCAAGAGATAAAGCACTAGAAAGAGCCACGCAGTATCAACAGAGCCTGCAGAACTACCACAGTAGTCGAGTTTGTCCGCGATCTTTTGTGGTGGGAGATTTAGTCTTACGACTCAAGCAAGATGGCCACAGCAAGTTAGAGTCCCCTTGGGTGGGACCTTACATCGTCACAGAAGTAATACCAGGAGGAGCTTATCGACTACAAGACAAGAAGATGGGAAAAGACGAAAGCAACCCGTGGAATGCGGCGCAGCTACGGCGTTTCTACGCATAGAAGAAATTTAGTGACATCAGTAACTTCGAGTTGACCCTCTGAACCCAGAACACGAGGCCACAGGTCGGGTTCCTTGGGTTAACTCGACAAATTGTACAAATATTTTACTTTTCCACTCGGGGGCTCCATCCCTCGGGTCGTACGAAAGAAAGTTCAATACAATATGGCGATCTTTTCAAAGACATAATACTAGGTTGTGAAACAACCCGATATTCTTGAAACGATATAATTGGTTCAAAGGAACCCGACAATATATATACATGATACCTCGAAACGACGATCTGTTCCCATGGTCTATTCAAACACAAAAGCATAAACTCAAGTACGATTATTTATTACAGCTAGCACGACAACAAGGCAACTCGACAAGGAGATTACATAAGGAAATTCTAGTGGAAGTGCACTTCAGCCTCGTACTCCTTCTGGCATTGAGTATAGTCGAAGATCTTCACATCAAACTTCGACGTGCCAATATGATAGTCGAAGGTCATGAAGAAACCTCGCTGGATGTCGTGATCATCCACAAACTGTGACCAGCCGCCCTTGAAGTACTGTTTGCCAGCGCCATCATACCAGACTTCCACCTCGTAGGGAGTTCCTCCCCCAGAGTGTTCACGAAGAATTGCTTCACGCAGCTCCCACCCATCCATGAACTTGGTGAACTTAAGCGGCAGCCGTTGAATTTCACGGCACTGCGCGCTGGCAATACAGAAAAAGGAGTATATCCTCGGCTGAGGAGGAGAAGTGTTACCAGGAGGTGCACTTGGACCTGGGATAGCGCAAGGCACCTTTGGTTTATTCTTGCTCCCGACCGGGCGGCCAGGACGCTGCTTCACTGGAACGGACGATGAAGATCCTGCAGCATCTGGTGCTGTCTTGTTCTTGCTGCCACGAGGATGGCCGCGACCACGTGGCACCGTCGGGACGCCGAGGTTCAAGCGAGACCCATCTGCATCAGCCATGGATACAAGTTGGAGAAAAGAAACCCTAGATGAAGAAGAGGATGATGCGGCGGAAGGAGGAATCTGTTTAGGGTTTTTACCCTCGCCAAAGGTGCTTTATTTATAAGCACATATTAACGGGCCTCCGCGAAAACAAGGCCCATAAAATATTTACAAAGGAGTTAAATTCTGCACATAGCAGACGATAATAACAAAATAAAAAAGAATGTATCAAAGAAAGTACAGGAAACCCCGCCTTGGACTCGGGGGCTTACAACAAGAAGAAGAAGAAGGAATAGAGGAAGTCAATTTGAGCCTATGATTGACTACAAGTATCCAACCATAGCCTCGGGGGCTACTCCCATCGGGAGCGCTGAGCGCGCACCCGATAGAAAAATAAAGAAGCAGCAATAAAGATGAAGAAGTTACGGTTAAAGAATTGATGGATGCGGTACGAGCCGCTCAACATTTCGATAACCATGAAACTTCGACTATATAGTCAACGAAATATATAGCGACTACTCCCATCGGGAGCTACTCATGAGAAGTTAATATAACTCAATTTTTTTTGGATATTCCATCAGTCAAATAAGACTGCGATATGAGATTCTCGAGTTACGTTATTGCAACGAAAATCGAATGCCGTGATTTATCACGAAGGTAAGACCCCGGGATCCGTCCTGTGTGGCCTGGTATACGCACATGGATGCGCTCTGCTGGTATGTATCCGTGTCTACGACGCGAAGAAAATCCTGGTGGACGCACTGGGTACCCTGAGAACCACTGGGACTCATTCTTTGTAAGTCCTAAATGCGGCAAAAGAATGGGTTTGACCGGTATCCCGAATTCAAGTCCAAGGGATTGAATTTGAAGTAGGTGGCAAGTATCTGTTCCGGTAGTTAACTGACCTCTTGATCCATCAGAGTTGTCAGTCTTGTTCATCAAAACCCCTTGCAAAATATTATCATGAAAATAAGTCAAAAGACCAAGTCGAAGATTTGAAGATATGAAGAAGTCGAAGAATTGATCGAAGTCGAAGATTTAAAGATTAGAGATTCAACCCGAATCTACAATTCTGGTAGAATCTCAGGGGCTACTGATAAGGGTATAGCTAATAGAGCCCGTTAGTTGAGTACCCCTGAGGCCCGTTGAGCTAGGCCCAGTTGTAATGATAGTCGAAATACGAGTTCTTACCGTATGTCGATGTTGTAATCTGTATCGGACCCTACCCGATCCTTGAGACCTGGCCACCTATATATAGGGGTCAGGAGGGGACGGTGTAGGCCAGATTGAAAGCAAGCCATGTTAAACACCCAAGTTTACTTTTGATATACACCTGTTTCGACTAACCTCACCTTCGAGTTCATCCAACGCCCTATCTCCCCGATCCTAAGTCCTTCATTTAGGACATTTGTCGAGTTAACCCCTCATCAGCTGGTGTTATACCACCATTCAGCAGAAGACAACCAGGACATCCACTTCTTTGGATTGTCAAAAGCCATGCACCTAAGGTATTATTCTAGGCACTGGTTTACCCTCTCAGTTTGCCCATCTGTTTGAGGGTGGTAAGCTGAGCTGAGGTGTAGCTTGACTCCCATTGCTTTGAAGAGGTCCTGCCATAAGCCACTAGTAAAAACTCTGTTTGTGTCAGATACAATAACAGAAGGTTGGCCATGAAGTCTTGCTATATTTTCCTGGAATAAGTCAGCAACTTGCTTCATAGTATATGGATGGCTTAATGGTATGAAGTGAGCATACTTAGTGAATATGTCAACTACTACCAGAATGACATCCTTTCCTTCTGACCTGGGGAGGCCTTCCATAAAGTCTAGAGAAATGTGTGTCCAAGCCATGTCAGGAATGGGTAATGGTTGTAGGAGACCTGGGTAGGGGGTGTGTTCTGCTTTGTTTTTCTGGCGGATGGCACAATGCTTGACATAAGCAATTACATCCTTCTTGAGGCCATTCTAATGAAACATGAGCTTCACTCTCTGATATGAGGCTGCTTCACTAGAATGCCCACCCAAGGCAGAGTCATGCAATGAGGTAATGATTTTTGTTCTGAGCTCAGAGTTATTTCCCACCACTATCTTCTTGTTGAATCTTAATATGCCACTCTTGAGTGTATAGTTTGGGACTGACTCACTGTCAATAGTCAGTTTTGCAATTATGTCAGTGCAGTACTCATCATTTTCATAGCTGTCTGTCACTTCAGTTATCCACTTGGGCATAGCAGAGGTTATCACTTGCAAGGAAGCTTGATTGGGTGCTCTGGAGAGTGCATCTGCAACCTTGTTCTCTCTCCCCTTTTTGTATTCAATTCTGTAGTCATACCCTAATAGCTTGATTAGTAGTTTGTGCTGAATGCCTTCTGTTAGTTTTTGTTCCTGAATGAATTTAAGGCTTTGCTGGTCAGTTCTGATAATGAGTGATGACCCAGCAAAATAGTGCTTCCATTTTTTGATTGCTTCTATTATTGCTAGTGCTTCCTTGTCATAAGTTGATAGGGCTGCAGCTTTTGGATCAATAGCTTGGCTCATGAAAGCAATGGGTCTGTGATCTTGCATAAGGACAGCTCCAATGCCATAACCACATGCATCAGCCTCCAGAACAAAAGGGTTTTTGTAATTAGGAAGTGCCAGCACTGGTGCCTTTGTCATGATAAGTTTAAGGCTTGCAAAGGCTTGCTTCTGTCTGTCACCCCATACAAATCCATTCTTCTTGAGTGCTTCAAATAATGGCTTACAGATGATGCCATACCCCTGGATAAACCTTCTATAGTATCCAGTTAGACCCAGGAATCCTCTCAGTTGTGTGCCTCCAGTAGGTTCTGGCCAGTTACACATTGCTTGTATTTTCATGGGGTCAGTGGAAACCCCTGCAGAAGAAATGATGTGCCCCAAATATTCAATTTTCTCCTGAGCAAACTCACACTTTGTCAGTTTAGCAAATAACTGATTGTTCCTTAAGATCTCAAATACTTGAGCTAGGTGAATCTTGTGATCTTCTAAGGTCTTGCTGAATATGAGGATGTCATCAAAGAACACCAGGACAGACTTTCTCAAGTGATCAGCCAATAGCTTGTTCATGAGTGCTTGGAAAGTAGCAGGTGCATTTGTGAGTCCAAAAGGCATTACCACAAATTCATAGTGTCCCATGTGTGTGCTAAATGCTGTTTTTTCCACATCCTGTTCCTTCATCCTCACCTGATGATAACCCGACCTGAGGTCTATTTTTGAGAAAAACCTTGCACCAAATAGTTCATCCAGTAGATCTTCTATAACTGGGATTGGGTACTTGTTTTTGATAGTGTTTGCATTCAACTGTCTATAATCAATGCATAGCCTCCAACTGCCATCTTTCTTTCTAACCAGTATTGCAGGAGAGGAGTAAGGGCTGAGACTCACCCTTATGACTTCAGAGTCTAAGAGTTGTTCAATAATCTTCTCAAGGGCATCTTTCTGGTAAGCAGGCAATCTGTAGGCCCTCTTATTTACTGGTTTGGCCCCAGGGTGAAGTATTATTTGGTGATCACAATTTCTTTGTGGTGGTAATTTTGTGGGCTCTGCAAAAATGTCCTTGAACTTTTCCAACACCTCAGTGACAATTTTTGAGCAATTTGAATTACTAGCTTGTTTGCCATCTGGTGGTTGAGTAGCATAGAGTACAGCTCCCAATACCCCTTTTGCTAATTCTCTGTCAATCTTATCAGAGGGCACTATGTGAAACTCTTGAAATTTTTCCTGTGGCAAGAAACAAATTTCTCTGCTGCCATAGTAGTTTATCTTCAATGTTTCAGTTCTGTAGTCCCATGTAACAGGGCTGTGAGCTAGCATCCAATCAGTTCCCAATATCACATCATAGCCTTTTAGCTGCAGCAATCTAAAATTGTTTGTGAACTTGGACCCTTGCACAGTATACTGACAGTCATTGCAAGCTCCTCTGCTTTTCATCTATGCTCCATTAGCTACTATGACATTCATAGTTCTTGCACTAGAGATTTTGCACCCAGCCTTTAGTGCAAACTTGTTGTCAATGAATGTTCCTGAGCTACCAGTGTCTACCAGTGCAATAGCCTTTACCTTTCCTACCATGATAGTGAGTAAAGAGGTGTTGTTGGAAGGAGTAGTACCCTGCACAGCATGGGCAGATACCTGGGCTTGTAGTTCCTGTAGCTCTTCCCTCTCTGCTTCAGCACTTAGTTCATCAAGATACTCTTGGTCTTCCTCTTCTTTTGACAACATAGCTCTCACTTGTTTGTTCATCTTGCAGTGGAATCTATGCCCTGGCACCCATTTCTCTCCACATCTGAAACACTTATCATTCTTTACAGGGATATTTTCTGGTTGGGGCTTGGCAAGAGTGGCCTGGGATGGTGGCTTAGCAGGTGTAGTAAGTGTTTCTTTGTTAGATATGGGAGTCTTCTGATAACTTTGCTTCTGGCCCCAGGTTGTAGTTGCCCCTCTTTTAACAGGATTAGATGCCTCTAGCCTTCTTGCTATCCAGTAAGCATCTATGAGTGAGCTAGGCTTCTGTATCTGGGTGTGGTGTTGCTCATAATCTTGTAACCCTGCTACAAAACTTTTGATATAGTAGCTCTCAGGAATCTCTGGGTTTTCTCTCCTGACATTGCCCACAGTGCCTTCAAAAGTATCTATGTAATTGTCCATTGTGCTTGCTTGTTTGAGACCATGGAACACTTTGACAACATCATATGTTGAATCTTCAGCAAATCTTTTCTTTAACTTCTTGCAAAACTTGTGCCAAGAAATCTCTTCTATGTCAAATTCAATGTTCTCCAGCCAAGTATCTGCCTTGGCAGTGAAGTAGAGTGTGGCAACTTCCACCTTTTCTTCCTCAGGGACATGACATAGCTTGAAATATTTTTCAGCTTTTTTGATCCAAGCACTAGTTGCTGTGCCATCATACTTTGGGAAATCATGTCTGGGACCCTTGTGATAAGGCCTGTGCTACTGTTGCTGCTGAATTTCTGGGAATTCTTGTCTTGGCCCTGGACCATTGATACCTCCACCAACATGCTCAATTCCAGGAAGATCTTGGTTGTTTCTCTCCATGGTAAGCATCCATGGGTTTGGTGCTGCAGTCCCCTTTTGCTTGCTTCTGTTATCCAGCGATGTCTCTGGAAAAATAGGTGGCTGGCCTGCAGCCAATCTTGCGTGTTGCTGTGTGTTAGGGCCAGTGAGACTCAGTCCCAAGTGGCCACCTTGTGCCGGTCCAGGAGGTGCCTTGTCGCCTGTCTCAGATGCGCCAGCCTCTGCTCTGGCTCCTGGCTGTGGTGGATGTAGATGTGCTAGCAAACTAGCGAGCTGGTCGAAGCGTTTGTTGAACTCCAGTGTAGCAGCAGCTTGTTGGCGAGACAGTTCGATCTGGCCTTGAGCAAAATCGTCAAGCTTTTTCTGCATATCCATGCTTAGTTGTTCTAGCTCTTCTCTAGTTGCCAACGCTGAGCTATCTCCTTCTGTGTCGCCGGCTGTCTTGTGAACACTCTTACTCTTTCCCATCTCCCCACAGGTGAAAGACTCGAAAGGAAAGGGATTTTACTCAGTGAGCAGTTAGCTGCACCAACCTTTCTGTCGATCTCTCCCTGACGCCTCCACAGTACCCCCAAATCTGATCCTGTTCTTCGTTGGGTCCGGAATTTTACACAAGGACAAGCCCTAAAACCCTGCCAAGAAGCTCAGCCGATTCAGATCTGGAGCCAAGATCACAGCTCTGATAGCACTTTGTCACGATCTAGCAAACTCCGATAGGAAAATCAAACATATCACAGAGCAAGAGGTGAGAAACTAGAGGAATTTGGGGTGAGAGAAGAGATAGTTCTAGCACCGATGGCGGCTAGGGTTTGCTTTATATCATAAGAAATGGAGATAGGGATTACAACCGGGTAGCTCTGGCTTTATATCGAAGCTAAGACTGACGGCGAATTCACGGCAATAGATGAAAAGCATCGAACTAGCTAAAAATAGCAAAGCAAAAGTAACAGGACGGCGGGAAACGTTTGCTGACATCATTCAACGTGGAGCGTCGGATCCTCATCGACGAAGCGGTACGCGATCATCTGGGCCGTCCGTTAACTGACAGAAGAACAAGTGTGTTGCTGGCTGCTGTTGATTCTTCAGTTATCTAGCAAGATCGTGACACGTTCACGCCGCCGCCGGAACACAGAAGCTACATCCGCCGGCGTCGGACCGTAGATAGTCGGGTGATTGCGCGGCGAGCCCGCCAAACTGCAGCTCGGTTGAAGTTGTCTTTGCCATGCCTTGTTCCGTCTCTGTCTCCAAGGAAATCTATGGCGAACTGTAGCTCCTCACATACAAGAAGATTGAGGGAGGACCTATCGTTGGCGATGAAGCGTAGCAGCCCATGTCCTCAGGCTGCGCTCCCTAAGGGGCCGCTTACGTCAACAACTCACCATTGTCGTAGGTCGCGGCAAGCTGGGCACCACCGAACAGAAGGAATTCCCGAACAGAAGGGGGCGACAACTACGACAGAATTCGTATTGTTCGTATTACCGGTTTTGTTTTTGGCAGATAATAGCAAACCCTCGGGAAAATTAAGCGGAAAGAGGGCGATGCACGCCACGTACCCGCGGCGCACGGATGGTCGCACGCCGCGGGCGCAGGCAAGCCGCGTCCCAATCTTTGGGTGTGGTGATTGTGCGCCTGTACGTGTGGGTGTTATGTGAAAGAATCTTTCCTTTAATCCAGCAACTGATTTGGTCATCAACCCTAACGATATCAAATACAGTAGTATCAAACTGATGAACTGAAACATAGCAAAGAATTCGGAAGCGGACACAAGCTAACGAACTCAACCAACGAGGAACTTCGAACGGACATAATACACGGTAGCAAAATCGCAGATACTACTAGTACACCTTTTGTGATTTACTAGACTTAATTATTGACACAACTTAGCAAGCATTAACTCAAGGCCACCGGCAACTAACAGGAACTTGGACTCTACTGTGGCGGCGGATTGGCGATCATGGCGTGGTGGAGCACGGCGATCTCCATGGCCTTCTTCCAGAGCCCGACCTTGCGCTTGGAGAAGGTCAGCTGCCGTGACTCCCTGTTCTCCACCCGGCGGTTCTCCCTGCGCTTCCGCCCTTTCGTCTTCTCGTCGTTGACGACCGGCATCTGCGACATGGGAAGCGGCGGCGGCGGCTGCTCTGCTTCTGCTTCGTGTCCCTCCATGCGATGCGATATGGTGCGATGGAGGGGAAAGGAAGGGGCAAAGGGAATTATATAAGGAGAAAGAGGCGGTACCATAAATGACGCAAGAGCTGGAAGGAAATCACCGTGGCGTTTCTTTACTGGTCCGTGTTCCATTTGGATTTGATGCGGTAATTTGGCAAATAAATCACCATATGCCATTCTTAGTACTACCATATTTAAAGTCTCCTAAGGCCTTGTTCGTTTCGTCCCAACCCGGCCGGGATCGGGCCCGAATCCCCGTCTGACAGCTGGGATCCGACTCGCCCGGGTTTAATCCCGGTCCAATCTTATACCTTGTTCGGTTAAACCCGACCGGTATTGAACCCCGCCCGATTCCCCCCCCCCCCCGAAACCCCCTATTCCGCCGGGTTTTAGAAACTCGACCCTAGTCCCGTGGATAGCATCCCGAGCGCCGAGCGAAACGACACCAAAACACCATCGCTCCTCTCCTCTCCCGCGACGGCAGCGGCGGTGGCGACGGACGGGACTGCGGTGGCTACCAGAGCGACGGCGGTCACCAAACCAGCCATAGGAGAGGAGATCATCGCCCTCCCTGACCTCTCTCCGCGAGGAACCTCTTCCCCACCTCCGGCGGCTGCGCGCCCGATCTCCGGCGACTTTCCCTTCTCCACCTCCGGCGGCTGCGGTGGTAGAAGTAAGTTCATCTCCTCCTTCTCATCACCTTCCCCTCTTCTTGTACACGATCTGGGAGGTGTTGATTTCTTGCTCGCGTTCAGGCCTCCTAGATCTAGATTTTGTATTCCGGTTGTTTCTTGCTCTCGTTGGGCCTCCTGGAGATGTTCCCTTCGCTATCATCCATCGACCCCCCATTCTAATTTCCCTAGCACTACTGGTATTTACTTGTTCAGAAGAAAGTTATCTTGACGTACATGACAGGATAGATCCCTCGATCGGTCCGTCGCCTGTAATTGCTTACTTAGTTACCTGTATCTTTACTGTACATCGTCAGCAGCAGCTAGCTGCAAGTATTAATATAACAATCGACCTCCTTTGTTTCCATTATGTGTAGCACGTTGTCCATATATTGCTGGTGGTTATGCATTTGTTTTGAAGCTTGTTGAAAGGAAGCTAGCTGCATTTGTTTAGGATGATGGTAATGGCTAGAAGGTATAATTGTCCATATACTGTTTCATTGGCTATGCACCTTTCTCTTAGTTGAATAGCTATAGTTATGCAAGATATTTAAATTTGGTAGGCTTCAAAGGAGATTAATAAATTCCTACCATGAGCAAATGAATCTTCTACAGTTCCATTGCCTGAATTTTGGGGTTAGTTTCCTCACGGTATACCTTGATCTTGGCATCCGGATGGTAATAGCTAGATCCGCACAACACGGAGAGTAGTGACCTTGTTGGACTTGGTTTGGAAAATCTTCTACTCCAATTTATTTCACCATGTGTGTTGTGCTTTTATTAAGCGAGGTCTTTGTTGTGGTTGGGAGATCATACTTGTTTGATTTCGATGCCTTCAGTTTTTACGATTGGGTTGCTCCACTCTAGTCTCTCCATTATGTATCCATGGTGGGATACTTTCGACAGTCAGTTAATTGTTTGTGTGAACCTACAAGAAGTGCTCTGTTGGGATTGCTAATGCAGCAACTACCAGGCACCAGCAGTAACTAGACAACTTTTGCTCTTTTGAGGGTGAGGGAGATGTGCATGCTTGTGAAATAACATTATGAATCATGCTTCCTTCACTTAACCTACTACCATACACTGTATTTACAAGGCACCATTTATTCTTTTGCTTCTGCGCTGAACAAGGGAGATTTACATGGTTGTGGAATAAACATACATCCTTATGGGATCTCTGCATTGTGAAAAAGTGCTCTTTTGCCCATGTTATATGTCGTTACTGATGAATGCTCATATGCTTATTTTTTTTCCCGAAATGTGGCAGCCCCAGCCTGCATCAATATGGTTACATCCGCACATAAATTAAATCTATCAAATTTTTAGTTTGTGCAGTAACCATCATGCTTGGGTTTATAAATAAGCCAAACCACTTGAGTCTTACAAAGTTCTAAATAAGGGGATACTACAGTGGTACATGAGCACCAGTGATCCCTTTTTTTAGCACATTTTCTCATACTTTCTAGCAAACTGGTAGACGCCCTTCCCCTGATACTAGTGTTAGAACATTAGATGATAAGTGATGTTTGTTTGTTGCTGTATACTATAGTGGGGTTTCTACTTAGAACAATGGAAGAATTTAACAAGATCTTTGCTACTGCACTAGCTCCCTTTGCTTGTGGTTGAGTTCTCAATCAAGAACTGCATCGCTCGACTAAACACAATGGAAGTCTCAAGAGAGGAGAGGGCGAAAGCACTAGGGGTCTTCAAAAGTGAAGTGAATCGTGAGCTGTTCATTTGTGCTGATGTGGAGACCGCTCTGATTTGGCTGCGAGGGGAAATGACATAGGAAAGGTAAGATCTTTCTCCCTTTGCTTGTGGTTGTAGCAGCTTCTTGCTTCCTGTTTGGTGTATTCAGTTGTGTTGCTCATAGTAATTATCTTGCTTACTTCTGAATAAGTAGATTGAACTTTTCTTAATGATTGTCTTACGTTTGCTGGCATGTTACAAATCAGTATTGCTTATATAGTTATGGTGAATATCTGAGACAAATATTGTATAAATGAACTTTGATATAGAATAAATTTGTTATTCTCTATTACTTTGTTCAAGTGACCTTTGAAAGTTTTCATTACAACCAAGTAGCAGCTAGGATAGCAGCCCATATGTCCCCTGTCTTCCTTTTCTCAAGTAACCTGATTGTCCCCTGATTGATGCTGATTGTTCTGAGTTGATGGATGTTAGTTGACCGATTGCCCAATATTTAGAATCACAACCCCCTCCTAGAACATGTTTGGCGGGTCACAGTTTATCTCTTCTTGTGAATTTTCGCATGTGTAGTAGGTTCACGTTGTGATTAATAATCTTTGATCGAAACTTCTGTGGAAACTTCATGATATTCGAGCTATTTCTGTTATCTAGGCGCTTGCACAGTCTTCAGACATCAGTAACTGTCGTGCCATATGGATATTCAGCCAAGAAACTTTCGAGCAAAGGCAGTTTTCATAGGTATTAGAATAATTCTATGATGGGCTTGTAGCAAATGTGTAATGTTGCTATGTTGGGTTCGGGGTTATCAGGTTGATGGACCAGAGGTCGGTCCGAGCAACTGTGTAGGGCTGTTGGTGACACCCAATTCACAGATCAACTGTCTAGGGATGTTAGTTGACCGATTGCCTCACATGATTACAAGTACTAGCAGTAGCTTAGGCCGCTTCCTTTGAGATCAGTTTCTAAAATGGTGTTATAGACTTTAGCGCTTGCATTCAGTGTTAAGTATGATTGGAACCTGGGAGCTAAACTGAAAGTTTTATACACTTGTTAATACCTTGTTTTATCTGAATCATAGATGCATCAAAAGATCAAACCTTTTTACCTTTGTTTAGACTTTTATTTACTATCACTGATCAAGTGGTCAACTCTACTAAGTACAACCTCTCTTCCCTGTCATGTAAGGATTACAAAATAGTCATGTGACAAATATTTGTATTTGCTCATATTTTTCCTTTAATGCATCTCTATCTTAAAGAGAGTAGTTCTTGTGTGTGATCAGGCAGCCATACTTGCATGAAACAGTGATATTCTTAGCCTATAGAATATACGGTTGTAAATATTGAAACAGTGATCTGAACCAGATAATTTTTACTCGCACAATTTATTGCCAATGCCCTGTCCTAAATATTGAAATGTGGTTGCTATGTATATGTTGTGCTCCCCTGTTTTCAGTGTGTAGATAACAGATGTGACTTCTAAAGTAGTATATATCTAATTTATCTAGTACTGACATTATTCTATCTAAATTGCTGTTACATCTTGCAAGGCAAAGAGAACTGGAGTTATATACGATGAAGCTCCAGAAGAAGAAAGGCAAGGGCGCCGTGGAGTTGTATTTATTTGTTCAAACTTTGTCAATTGTTGCTTGTGCCAGTATATTTGTGAAGTCAAATTAACTCTAGCTTGAAACGACTGAGAGTTTCTAGCTCTCTGCCATGCTCAAGTTGGTGTTTAAAAAGTACTTCATATGTTATTTAGATTCAATTTTGCTTTTTTCCTGTTTGTATGTACCTGATGCTTCTTGTTTGGAGCTGTCGTTAATTGCTGCGCAACATGCGTTTTCGAAATTTGATGCATCTACCTAGCTGATACTCGGTCGCTGCCTGTGGTGTAGCGTGTGTGGGTTTAACCGAATGGGCAAGTGGGGACTGGAAAAACAGGGAAAAAGGTGTCAGACCCACTAGAGGATTGGAGTGACAAGTGGGGTTCACCCAAAACCTGAGGGTGTCAGATCCACGAGGGGATCAAACCTCTTGGAACCGAACAAGGCCTAAAGGGGAGCGTTGAGCGTCCTGAGGGGATAAAATCCCCCGATCCCCGGGTGGAGAGAGCGACACGTTTACTCCCGCTGTAAAAAAAGATTAGCATGTTGACCCAACCTCGGAATACCATAGCTACCCTCTCCCCCTCTCTCTAGCAGTGCCCTCTGCATGTCGATCTCTTACAGCCATCACATGTCCCCTCCTTTTCTCGCTGCACCTCCTCCGCAAGTAGCCATGTCATCGCCGCTTCTAATAAAAACTCCGGCGAGGTCCTCTAACGGGGCTCGTTGGAAGCAACTCACCTCCAAGTCATCGCAACACCTCCACCCTCCTTACGGAGCATCATCTCCCTGCCACTTCGAAGCACTGCCACCGTTGACGGCGAAGGCACCAGCATTGTTCTTTGCAGCAACGTCGGTGGCCACACGTAGCAACACCGGTGGTCACATGTAGCAAAACATGTGTACGCTTGTAGCAACGCCATGGCCGATTGTAGCACAGGTGGCGGGCGGCGGCAACCTCGCAGCAACGCTGGTGCCCACTTGTAGCAAAGTCAATGCTCACTTGTAGAAAAGACGACACCCCTTTGCAGCAGCAGCAGAGGCTTTGTAGCCCCAGCGACCAGCCAATGTAGCACCGGTGGCCTCAATTGGTAGCACCCGCGGCCACCATCTGTAACATCTCTGCCTCTCCTTTGCAGCACCACCTCGAAGCAGCGTGCCATTGGCATCACCTCCGGCCACATCTCATAGCAGCGCCGACCCGACGTCCACAACATCCATGGATTGGAGAAGTAAAAGAGCATCCATGGCAGGGCAGTGGACAAAATCCATGGCAGAGATGGGGAACAGCTGGATGGGGGCTTACTGAGGGTTCCCTTGTGGTTGGAGAGATGGCGGAGGACCCGCAGGGTAGCCATACATGGCCACCGACCGGTGGCAGAGCGGATGCGGAGAGCTGAGCTGGGCAGCGGTTCGTGGAAGTGTGTAGCAGTGGGCGAGAGACAGGGGAAAAGGAGGAAGACGACCGGTGGGGAGATGCGCGGGAGAAGATAAGGTTGGTGGGTCCCTACCTCTTTCATCCACATGGGACACGCGCCGTGTAGGAGATGGAGGATGAAAATCACGGGATCCTCCTGGCAAAATCCAAAGTTTTCCTTTACTAAATGGGGACATCTGTGTCATAAATGCACAACTACAGGGTAAAAAGATGAAATTCACTTTTTGGAAATGGAGGCATGCTTTTCCTTGATCCATTAATTAAGGAGTTTGACAAGGAAAAGTAAAATGCTCGGACTACTCTCCCGATATAATTTCACTCAAACATGTCGCACCTGTGATAACCAATAATTTGATAGCCAACAAACATGGTAGTTAGATCGTGTCAATGTGTTCAAATTGTTGTAGCTTTTCAATATCAAGTTTCATATTCCTTAGATCATGAGATCATGTTACTCCCTGGTACCGAAAGAATACTTCGAGGTCATCAACCCTCACTTCATAACTAGGGTCAAGAATGGGATATGTCCCTCCACGTGACGGGGAAATATACTCTAGGCCCACTCGATAATGCAATATCTTACACCGATTAAACTAGGTATGTTGATACAGAAAACTAAATCTCGGGCAAGTAAAAAATTTGTGAGATAAAGGGAATTGAATATGGATTATTTGAATCCTTGACATCGTGGTTCAATGGATAAAGATCTTCGTTGAATGTGTGGGATCCATTATGGACTTCCATGTCCCGCTATTGATTATTGATCGGAGAGGTGTCTCGATCCTGTTCGCATATTTGCGAACCCGTAGGGTCACACACTTAACGTTTGATATTGCTAGGGTAGTAATGTGATATTAATTATCGTAGAACCGGATATTGTTTGGAGTCTCGGATTGGATCCAAGACATCATGAGGATCTCCACAATGGTCCAGAGATGAAGTTTCATATATGTAAAGCGGTTTTAGGGTTCCAAAAAAGTTTAGGTTTTTTCCAATATTGTATCAAGAAGGTTCTAGAAGGTAGGGGTCCCATACTGGGGCCCACCTATCCATACGACCCCCATGGACCTGTAAGGGGGCACCATGGACTACATGGTCTAGGGTGCCACAGCCCTCTATGTCCCATGCGTCCAAGGCAAGGGAAAAACCCAAAACTCACCCTTATATGTTAGGTTTGGTGGCTGCCCCTTCTTTGGAAGGTTTGGTGGGGCGCCCCTGATTTAAGGGGCATACTTCGAGGCCAAGGCAAGCCTTGGCCGCTCCTCCCTTGACTATATAATGGGAGGGGAGGTCTAGGGGCGTTGCTCTCCCAACCTAGTCGTTGCCTCCTTTTCTTCATCCTCCTCCTCCGTAGTCGCTTGGCGAAGCTTTGCAAAAAATCCACCACCACCACACCATCGTTCTGCCGTATCTGATCCCATCTGCATCCCCCCCTCATCTTGCTATACCAATAAGGAGGAGATCTTCATCGAGCCGTATGTGCGCATGATACGTCTCAAACGTATCTATAATTTTTGATGCTCCATGCTTGTTTTTACACCATTTGCCTATTGTTTCGTTACACTTAGTGGTACTTTTATACATTTTCCAGAACTAACCTATTAACGAAGTGCCACAGTGCCAGTTTCCTGTTTTCTGCTGTTTTTGTGTTTCAGAAGTGATACACAGGAAATATTCTCGGAATTGGACGAAACAAGTTCCTGAAGTCATATTTTACGGGGAAGCTCCCAAACATCCGAAGACCTGACGGAGGGGGGCCACGTGGCCCCCACACACAGGGGCGGCGCGGCCACCCCCCTGGCCGCACCGAGCCCACGTGAGGGGCCGTGGTCTCCCCTCTGACATCGCCCCTTCGCCTATATATACCCCCTGACGAGAAAAACCTAAGGGCCCGATCAGTTTTCCAGAATACATCGCGATCCGCCGCCGCCGTCGACCCGAAGATCGGGAGGGTCCAGAAGCTCTTCCCAGCACCCTGCCGGAGAGGGGAATCGCCACCGGAGGTCTTCTTCATCGCCATGCTTGCCTCCGGAGCGATGAGTGAGTAGTCTACCTTGGACTATGGGTCCATAGCAGTAGCTAGATGGTTGTCTTCTCCACCATGTGCTTCATGTTTAGATCTCATGAGCTGCCCTACATGATTGAGATCACCGTTATGTAATTCTATGATGTTGGTTTGTTGGGATCCGATGAATATTGGTGTTTATGATTAAGTTGCTGTACTGAATTATATCTTTTGTTATCTCTATGTTGTTTATGATCTTGCATGCTCTCCGTTGTTAGTAGCTATCTTGGCCGAGTAGTTGCTAGTGACTCCAAGAGGGGGTATTTATGCTCGATAGTGGGTTCATGTCTCTATTTCACCTGGGGGAGTGACAGAAACCTCTAAGGTGGTAGATGTGCTGTTGCTACTAGGGAGAAAACAACATTCATATGCTCAAGGGCATATGCTTTGTTTACATTACACACTTTGCTTAATGCAATTATCTGTTGTTCGCAACTTAATACTTTTGGGGTGTTCGGATGATATCCCCGGGAGTGGATTATTAGTCATAGATGCAGTTGGATGGCGGTCTATGTATCTTGTTGTAATGCCCAGAGTAAATCTCATAGTGATCTTCTTGACATATCACGTTATCTTTATTCTATCAATTGCCCAACTGTAATTTGTTTACCCAGCATGTTATTTTCTATGGAGAGACACCACTAGTGAACTGTGGACCCCGGTCCTATTTTAATCATATTGCAATCACCTGTTTACTTTTCCCGCACTGTTTACTTTACTCGCATATTACTACTGTTTTCCACTCGATACACTCATAACCTTTGTTTCAAGCAAACCGGTGAGATTGACAACCTCATCGCAAGTTGGGCACAAAGTATTTGTTTGTGTGTGTGCAGGTTCCGCGTTGCTGCTGGCCGAAGACGAGTCAACAAGTGTCGTAAATGGCGCCCTTGTTGGAGTGTCACTAAGCCAGTCTGCATCACCTTCAGTCGTCACCGTCTCTCTTCTTCAAGATCGACATTAAACCTTGGTTTCTTAACTGAGGGAAAACTAGCCGCTACACTCATCATACCTTCCTCTTGGGGTTCCCAACGGGCTGGTCATCACCACGCACAAGGACTTACTGCTCCCACGTCAACTAAACGCCACAGCTCTTTTCTGGCGCCATCACACGAGTAGCAGCGCACATCTCGGAGGTGTCGTTCGTGCAATGCTAGATCAGATCGTTATAAAAGTTTGACTACACCAACCACATGTATGGATGTTTCCTCTGTGTGAATCTTCAATGGTATGAAGATCTTTTTTCCCTTCTCTCAACTAGCATCACCTATATTATATCTTGGTTCTTGTTCATTTCCGTAGGAATTTCTTTTGTTTTCTATGTTGCAAATCCTTCACGAAGTCATGTTGTAAAAAACATTGTTGTTGAGCCCTATATTTCAATATATTTTATTTTCTAAAAACACAATTGGAAAAAGGTTTAGTGAAATAATTTTTGTTGAGAAAATTATTAAATAAAAAAATAAAAAAGAAGGAAAGGAGTTTTGAAGAGAGAGACATAGAGAGAAGTCCATCAAAAAATCTCACCTAACCGACACAAGGCCACCTGTAGCTAACCCAAACCTGGACCACCTCTTGGTTGTGATACCATAAAATATTTGATGCACTTTCAAACTCAACAAAATGTTTGAACAGATAAAAAGAGGCTAGGTAATATTTTATAATTTAAAACAGCCAACCGCCAACTCTCCTAGATCCCTCCTTCTCCCCAAGCGTAGGTGATACGTGCAAATTGTATAATCATAGTTGGTTCTTTTGACTTGAGATTTCCTTCATAATAGGATTGATCTTGGGTTATTTGGTAACTTTTAGATGATTTAAAGGGTTTTCCTCTAAAACCCTTTTGCATCGTGATTTAACTTTGCATGACAGAACCTCTGTTTTGTGTATTTTGGAATTTTAGGGACCTTAACGAGTCAAACGGACCTGGGATTTTTACTGAAGAAGTTTTCCACCGTAAGAAGCATCATGGGCACAAAGGAGATACGATGGGCCGCATGAGGAACATTAAAGGGCCCACCATGCAGCCCAACTTCCTGACCGCATGGTGGGGCCCATTTTTTCCCTCGAGCGTTGCCTCCTTTTATGAGACCTCCGTATCATGGAAAAAGGGATGCCCTAATTTTACATAATTTTCTGAGACAGCGGTGGAGGCGATATTCCTCTTCTTCTCCGGAAGAGGGATGATCCTGCTTCTCCGAGGCTGCTGCTGAGGGGAATTCGACACCGTCATCGCCACCAGCACTACCTTAGCGTGGGGAGAGGTGCCATCTTCATCATCATTAGCAACATCACCATCACCATCATCATCCCCTCCAAGATCTACATCATTCCCCTCACAATTTGTGTAGATCGGAACCCTATATCATCTTTGTTGAACCATGTGCATGTTGTACTTGGGGATTCGAGATTATTTCATGGTGAAGTTATATTTTCAGATTGTGTTGTATTTATTATGCCACTAGTCATGACCATATATCATCATTGTGAAGACTTCTCTATGTTCCTGAGGGCTTAGGCTGACTTAACTATGGTTTCTATGTAATATGCACTGAGTAAGAGGTCAAATTTTATGCTTTCATGTGGTTCTATGATAGTATTATGTGAACATCGACTACATATTACTTCACCTTTATGGGATCATAGGGCTGCACCTTATAGCAAGAATATGAGGATGAATTGTGGGTGACAATGAGATGGTTCTCATCCATTTTTTTGAAAGGGTAAAACAGTGGGAGAAGCCCACTGGAATTTTTATAGATTAAAGGTTTATGTACAGGATGGGACAAAGAATTTACAATAAAAGAAGAAAAAAGAAACAGAACTCAAAAAACAAAATTACACTTGGGACTGTAACCAAGCTTTGAAGGTTTCTGCATGTTTCTTCTTCATTCTATAGCTTAACCAATTGAGCTCCTGCAGATAAATCACCTTCCAGCTTGAGAAAGTTGGTCTCTTATTATGGAAGATCATGTTGTTTCTCACTATCCAAATGCTCTAGGCAGCAATAATTATCAGCTCCCTCAAAAGTCAGATGTATCTTATTTTTGAGATCTTCAATACTTTCCAGGACAGACAAATTTCTTCCTCGAGTAGGGCATACATAATTCCAGCAAACTTTAGCAAAAGGGCAGGCCCAGAACAGATGTATTAAAGTTTTCTCCTCATCACATTGTGATGTTGCACATGCATATGAAGGCAAGTGAAATTGTTTCCTTCCCAAAAGATTTCTTGTATTTAATCTATCCAACAACAAAAGCCAGAAGAAAAACTTGTGCTTTGCTTGGCAAGAGGAACTCCAGATCCAAGAGAAGTGCAGAGGTGTGGGATGAGAACCACACATTACCTTATAGGCTTTACTCACTGAGAATGTAGTGTTACCCCATATGTATGACCATGAGTCAGTACCTCCCTCATCAATTCTATGTAATGCTTGACTGCATACATTCTCAAACTCATTTAATTCCAGGAATGCTTGCTGTGAAAGAGGCAGGTGAAACAAATCCTCTATAAATTCAGTGTTGACAATTTCAGCAATAGTTGCATTTGCTTTCTTAGCAAATGATAGGAGATGAGGAAATTTTTGCTGAAGACAGGCATCAAGCCAGAGATCAGACCAGAAGAATGCTCCATCACCCAAGTTGCACTTGGACATTGCCTTATAAAGATCAATCATCTTTAAGTGGGATTTCCACCAAAAAGATCCTTCCAGTTGGTTTCCAGGAATGGCACCATTTGTGTAATAAGAATTCCAGATCAAATGCACCCAGGGAATATCATGCCTATTGTAGAATTTATGGAGATTCTTAAGGAGTAGTGCTTTGTTCTGAATGTTAAGGTCAAGAACACCCAACCCTCCTTGCGTCCTTGGCCGACAATTTTTTTCCAAGCAACAAGAGCAGATCCTTTTGCTTGTACCTCTGAATTCTTTTTTCTCCATAGGCAATGTTTCATATACTTGATAACTTGCTCATTTATAGTGACTGGAATATCCAGACAACTCATATAGGAAATTGGAAGAGAAGCAAGTACTAACTTAACCATTAAGAGGTTTCCTCCATAGTCAAGGAAATCAGCAATACCACATAATCTTCTTTCCACTCTTACCACCATTGGGAGGAAGCATTCCAGTGTTGGCTTAGTAAGGCCTAATGGCAATCCAAGGTAAGTGAATGGGAAAATCCCTTTCTGATAGTTTAATGTATTTGTAAAATGTGTGAGCCTTTCCTCTTCCATATTAATAGGGAACATGTTGGATTTGCTGTAATTTACTTTCAAACCAGTGGATTCAGCAAAAGATAGTAGCAAAGCCTTCAAACAGAAGAGGTGGCTTGCATTGGCTTTCAAAAAAATCAAAGTGTCATCTGCATATTGAATAATATGGAAATCTGGGCAGGAAGGACAGTTCAGAGGTGCCTCAATTAGGCCTTGCATCATTGCCTTGTTCAGAATGGATTGTAAAAGATCAGCAGCCAGGACAAATAGAAGAGGTGAAAGTGGGTCTCCCTGTCTCACACCTCTTCTACAGTAAAACTTTTTCCTAGGAACTCTATTTAGCAGCACAGCAGAAGTCCCAGACTCTAATATCATCTGAATCCACTTGATCCATTTATCTCCAAAGCCTCTTGCTTTTAAAATTTCAATGATGGTAGAGTGCTAAATTTTATCAAAAGCCTTTTCAAAGTCTAGCTTGAGAACAATAATTTCTTCTTTTGACTTGTGACATTGGTACAAATACTCAAATGCCCAGCCAAGACAGTCTTGGATTGATCTTTTCTTGAGAAAGCCATATTGATTTTTGTGTACAAGCTTGAGAATAATCTTCTGCATCCTATTAGCCAAAATCTTTGTGATTATTTTTAGGACACTATTTAGCAGAGAAATTGGTCTGAAATCATTTGGTGAGGTGGGAGAATCAAATTTTGGGATGAGGGTGATTAGAGAGGAATTGATGCTCTCTAGGGAAAAAATTTCATCAAAAAAATCCTGAATTAGTTGTATAATATCCTCACCCACAATTGACCAGCAACTTTTTATGAAATCATTGTTAAAACCATCTAGCCCAGGAGATTTCTCATTAGGCATGTCCTTCACAACATTCACAATTTCTTCCCTAGTGAAAGGCACTTCCAGAGACTCTCTCATTTCCCGACTCATTCCCATTCCAAAGAAATCTTGCAAATTGAAATGCATAGAAGGGTTATCAGATTGACCCATTCTTCTTTTAAAAGATTCCCAATGAATATGCGCTTTACCTTCATGATCACATATTTCAGCTTGATCATCATTTTTCAGCATTGAAATGAAATTGTGCCAATAATTTATTGTTGCCTTTGTGTGAAAGAATCTTGTGTTTTCATTTCCAAGCTTGACCCACTTAATTTTCCCTCTCTGCTTCCAGTATGTCCTCTGATTTTGCAGTAGTGTGATAATATGAACTTTGAGGGCATCTCTAAGGTTCCATTCATCAATTGTAAGGGACCTCAATTCTTCTGTAATATCCAGTAATTCAATAACCTCATTGGTCTTCTGAATTTGGTGTTTCAGACAGGGCAGATTTTTTGCCCAAAATTTCAGACCTCTTCTTAAACTCTTGAACTTGGCATTACTTCTCTTTGCACTGTCAGAATATCCAACTGGGATGTTCCAGATGTTTTGGACTACTTTTTTGAAGTCAAAATGTTCCAACTGATACGTCTCCAACGTATCTATAATTTTTGATGCTCCATGCTTGTTATTACACCATTTGCCTACTGTTTCGTTACACTTCGTGGCACTTTTATGCATTTTCCAGAACTAACCTATTAACAAGTTGCCACAGTGCCAGTTCCCTGTTTTCTGCTATTTTTGTGTTTCAGAAGTGATACATAGGAAATATTCTCAGAATTGGACGAAACAAGTTCCTGAAGTCTTATTTTGTCCGGGAGCTTCCAGTCATCCGAAGGAGAGTAGGAGGGGGGCCACAGGGGCCCCACACGCCAGGCCGGCGCGGCCAGGGCCTGGGCCGCGCCAGCCAGGCGTGAGGCCACCTGGCTCCACCTCTGACATCGCCCCTTCGCCTATAAAGACCCCCCGACGGAAAAAACCTAAGTACCCGATCAATTTTCCAGAACATCGCGATCCGCCGCCGCCGTCGACTTGAAGATCGGGAGGGTCTAGAAGCTCTTCCCAGCACCCTGCCAGAGAGGGGAATCGCCACCGGAGGTCTTCTTCATCGCCATGCTTGTCTCCGGAGCGATGAGTGAGTAGTCTACCTTGGACTATGGGTCCATAGCAGTAGCTAGATGGTTGTCTTCTCCACCATGTGCTTCATGTTTAGATCTCATGAGCTGCCCTACATGATTGAGATCACCGTTATGTAATTCTACATGTTTGGTATGTTGGGATTCGATGAATATTGGTGTTATGATTAAGTTGCTGTACTGAATTATATCTATGTTATCTCTATGTTGTTTATGATCTTGCATGCTCTCCGTTGTTAGTAGCTATCTTGGCCGAGTAGTTGCTAGTGACTCCAAGAGGGGGTATTTATGCTCGATAGTGGGTTCATGCCTCTATTTAACCTGGGGGAGTGACAGAAACCTCTAAGGTTGTAGATGTGCTATTGCTACTAGGGAGAAAACAACATTCATATGCTAAAGGGCATATGCTTTGTTTACATTACACACTTTGCTTAATGCAATTATCTGTTGTTCGCAACTTAATACTTGTGGAGTTCTCGGATTGATTCGCCACAAGTGGATTATTAGTCATAGATGCAGTTGGATGGCGGTCTATGTATTTTGTTGTAATGCCCAGAGTAAATCTCATAGTGATCTTCTTGACATATCACGTTTATCTTTATTCTATCAATTTCCCAACTGTAATTTGTTTACCCAGCATGTGTTATTTATCTTATGGAGAGACACCACTAGTGAACTGTGGACCCCGGTTGACGAGGGGTTAACTCGACAAATTTCTGAGATGAAGGACTTAGGATTGGGGGAAGAGCAACGACTAGAGATTCCGGGATCGAGATTGGCACACGATGTACCCAGGTTCACGTCCCCGCGGTGGAGGATCACTACATCCTGCTAGCAATCTAGTAGATAATCACAATGGTGTTTACATGGTGCCGCCGTAGGCGGAATATTGTGTATCTAGTCTATGTCTAATCTATCTTGTATGTCTAATATTGCTTGTCTATGATATTCGATGTCTATGACATATCTTATCTGATGTCCCTCTAGGGGCGCCCCTGCCTGGCTTTATATATGCAACCGGGCTAAGGTTTACAAGAGTCCTAGTCGAATACGGATTAGAACCTTCTTTCTTCGTCTCCAAGTCATCTTCGAGTCGTTGTTCCAGTCCACCTCCATAATGGGCCGGACCCGGTATACTTAATCCGTAGGTACCCGAAGGGCATATCCATGTCAGTAGCCCCCGAGACTCAATTCGAGTTGCAGACTCGGGTTGAGTCTCCAAACTTCAAATCTTTGACTTCTTCAATTCTTTGACTTCTTCAATCTTTGACTTCTTCAAACTTCAACTTCTTGAAATCTTTGATTCTTCAATTCTTCAATCTGCTCTCCCGATGGGACTGAAATGTCGAGTTTATTTTCTGGTGCTTGCCACCGACAATGGACTCAAAATTTCCTTCCCCGCTCTTCATTGATGATCTTCTCAAAGTAAATCTTCATCGGGTGCGCGACCAGCGCTCCCGATGGGAGTAGCCCCCGAGGCTATGGTCGGGTACTTGTAGTCGATCATAGGCTCCAATAGTCTTCTTCTTCTCTTCTTGTCGAATTCTTCTCGAAATTATTTTTCTATCGGGTGCGCGGCAGCGCTCCCGATGGGAGTAGCCCCCGAGTCTATGTTCGGGTACTTGTAGCCGGGCATAGACTCAAGTTGTACTACTCAAACAAGTTCGGCTCCTGTTGAAGGACTTGATGATTTTGTCGACTCTTGCAGAAAATATTAATAATTGTGAAATAATTTGTCTCTCGAAGAAATATTGCGTTTGCATATTGCAACAATGATGTAGTAGTATGTAAAACAAAAACTTGATGTTTTTTGTGCAATTTTGTTGCTTGTACGTAAGACTCTTTCGTTAGCCTGATGCACTTCACGGCTCGATCAGCTACTCAGGTCAGACGTAAATCGATGCGTGTGCCGCATTTGAATTTCAAGATACTTGCTAAGCCTTTTCGTTAGCCTGACGCCCAAGATTTTGGCCTTGCCAACCGTTAGTCGAGCTTCATGCGACTGTAAACTAAATTGACAAGTATTCGACAAGGAACGCCAGCTAGCTACTAGGGCTTTTACAATTTTTTCGAAGTCAATGATATGCAAGACGATTTTTCATGGCGGAGCCCCCGAGTATCGGGTGTGGCGAAAGTAAATAATAATCGACTCTTGGAAGAGGAGAACTTAGCTTTTATCGGGTGCGGCGTGGTCGACGCGGCGTAGTCGACGATGACGTAGTCGATTTGTTGTCAAGTTGCTGTCGTAGAATCATAATCACGATCGGAGGCGAAGCTGTTGTCGAGCCCCCGAGCGTTGTTGGGATCGCTGTGTTGCTGATGTCGACGAAATCGTAGATCTTGAGGACGATTTTCCGCACTCCGGTGCGAGTTGATGTCGAGCCCCCGAGCGTTGCCGATACTTTGCGCGAGTGCGCGACGGCAAGCCCCGAGCATGAGAAGCCGCAGTCGCCGATGTTGATGACGAAGTAGTCGAAGTTTTTCCCTCGAGTTGTGCGCGTAGTGCAGTCTACAGCTTACTTGTACCTTTATCCAACAAATACGTAGCGCGTGCGCAGATGCTTTTGATAGATTTGATGCTTGAAATCATCGGCTCCTGTTTCCATAATTGGCGATATGCTTGGTCTTTTGCTTTCACTTTGATGCACGTAACTTATCCCTTTTTTTCCTTGTCTTCTTGGATTGATCTAGGAACTTGCAGCACGTCTCTTGACCGGATCGATCTGGCCGACTGTGAAACAGGCGGATTGTTGCTGTGAAATCCGTCAGGCTGCCGGTTGAACTAGCTGACCTTTCCCTTTTTTTTGGAGGACTTGCACGGAGAACGAATATGCAGACCGATAAGCAATGCGTCGGCTGATTTCGATTTTTTGACTGTGGTGCAACTGTATGTGCAGATCACGAGCTCTCAGAATCAAAGTTTGACCCGATCTAGAAATTAATATGCGGAAACTGCTGCCGAGAGCCAATCTCGATTTTAACACTGGGACTTGATCCTTGAATCGCTGAAACAGCTGGTCACTTTCCTTGACGTAAAGTTTCTTCTCTCTTTTCTTTCAGAGACTAGAGCGGGCAAACTCGGAAATCGTCGGATCAGACGAGCGCACCCGAAATTCTTGTCGACTTGTCTTGTAGATTGGATGAGTTGCTGACACATCTGAAAGTTTTGGATGGATCCGACGAATCAGCGAATCTGTGTTGTCTGCAGATTGATTTTTTCGACTTGTCTCGTGGTCCGCCAATTTGGATGAACTCGACGATTCCTGACGGCGAAGCTTTGAAGATATTGACGATGTAGATGATAGTTGATGTTGATGACGAATTTTGTTGAAGCAATCTGGCTGCTGCCGTCGGCAATCAAAAAATTTGCTGATCTTATCGATGAAAAAGTTGAAGGATCCCGCCCGGATAACAAAATCCAGTCGCCGCGATCCCCACGGTCGGCGCCAATTGACGAGGGGTTAACTCGACAAATGTCCTAGATGAAGGACTTAGGATCGGGGGAAGAGCAACGACTAGAGATTCCAGGATCGAGATTGGCACATGATGTACCCAGGTTCACGTCCCCGCGGTGGAGGATCGCTACATCCTGCTAGCAATCTAGTAGATAATCACAATGGTGTTTACATGGTGCCGCCGTAGGCGGAATATTGTGTATCTAGTCTATGTCTAATCTATCTTGTATCTCTAATATTGATTGTCTATGATATTCAATGTCTATGAGATATCTTATCTGATGTCCCTCTAGGGGCGCCCCTGCCTGGCTTTATATATGCAACCGGGCTAAGGTTTACAAGAGTCCTAGTCGAATACGGATTAGAACCTTCTTTCTTTGTCTCTAAGTCATCTTCGAGTCCTTGTTCCAGTCCACCTCCATAATGGGCCGGACCCGGTATACTTAATCCGTAGGTACCCGAAGGGCATATCCATGTCACCGGTCCTATTTCCATCATATTGCTATCACCTGTTTACTTTACTCGCACTGTTTACTTTACTCGTATACTTCTACTGCTTTCCACTCGATACGCTCATAACCTTTATTTCAAGCAAACCGGTGAGATTGACAACCTCATCGCAAGTTGGGAGCAAAGTACTTGGTTGTGTTGTGTGTAGGTTCCGCGTTGCAGCTAGCAAGCAAAGCTTGGATGAGGCGCCATATATAAATTGTCCGAAGCTGTCGCAAACTAGCAAGCATCACCTTCAGTCGTTATTGTCTGCTTTTCTCCTGATCGACAAACCTTGGTTTCTTAACTGAGGGAAAACTAGCTGCTATACTCATCACACCTTCCTATTGGGGTTCCCAACGGGCTGGTCATTCACCACGCATCAAGCTAATTTTCTGGCGCCGTTGCCGGGGAAGAGTGGAAGACTTCTGCGAGGGGAGTTTTTGCACGCACATCCTTTACTTTGTTATTGTTTTGCTTTACTTTATTTATTTTACCTGCATCGTTTTATATCAAAAACCCAAAAAAATTAGAATCCTTGGTAGTTGTTATTTCTTTACTTTTAGTTCATCATGTTGATCCCTAAGTATGTTCTGGAGGACCTCTCAGTAGGTAGTGGTTCAATTATTGGAAAAAGTAACATTGAGGAGTTCTTTAATCACATTAGTATGCATGAGGAAGTTGAGGAAAAATCTTTGGTTGAGCTAGCTCCTAGTATTGAAGTTGCTTCTTCTTATTTGATTCACATGTTAGAAGCTAGGTTTGCTAGTCTTAATCCTTTTATGCAATACATGTTCCTTAAGCTTCATGAAATTGAGGATCCCGAAAAAAAGCTTTTATCCTGGAAACTTTGCGCATAGAATTCAGAGATGTTGCAATTGAGGCTAGGAAAGTTTTTAAGAAGTTTAATAAGCTTGGCTCGCCTGTTGAAATTGTTGGTACACCCAACGAAGATTCTAGATTGCCAATACCTTGTAAGCTTGTAGGAATTCATAATGCCTTGGTAACTAATTCTAGCTGGATTTGTCCTGAAAATCTTTTTGATGAAAATAGTGTACCAAAGCGTGATTACAAGGGATACTCAAAACCTCAATTGGATAGTATTCATTTCTTTATTCCTATAGTGGATCCTGATCCCCCTTTCATTATTACTTGATTCGCAATTTTCTGCGCCTAGCTCAAAGGCGTTAAAGAAAAGCACTCTTGGGAGATAACCCAATATTTTATTTTCAGTACTTTTTCTCTTATTTGAGTCTTGGAAGTCATTACTACTGTAATGACCGCTCCTTATCTTGTTTATTTTGTTTTTGTGCCAAGAGAAGCCTCTAATTTGAGTGAGGTAAAGATTTGGGGATGTTGCTGTCCTGAAACTCTTTTTGGTGCTGCACCGTAATTTTTTTTTTAAATTATCTGTATATCTTTTGGACCTGCGATTTCGTGTGCATATGCCCCAGGTTATATCCAAACTTTAGTTAGTTGAACACTTTTTGATTTGATTAACAGAAAACCCCTCAAAAATTCGGCCTTTGTCAGTTGTTCTGTTTTGACAGATTTCTGCCAATATTTGTGTCTGCCACTTTATCGCTTTCTTTTGATCACAGAACTTTTTGGGAAGTTGATACAGTAGTATTTGCTATATATGTGGTGGTTTTTGGTTGAAACCTGAAGCAAAAAGAGGTTGAGTATATGTTATGCTACACTAATGTTGCTAATAGAATTGAGTTTAGTTTTGTATGAAGGAAGTTTTCAAGTGTAGGGATTGGAGAATGATGAGATGAGTTGAAGAATGGACAAAAGCTCAAGCTTGGGGATGCCCATGCATCACCCCAAGAAATATCCAAGAAGTACAAGCGTCAAAGCTTGGGGATGCCCCCGAGGCACCCCTTCTTCATCGGCAAAAATCAGGTCACCTTTCAAGACACTATATTTTTATTGCTTTATGTACTATGTGTTTTTCTTGGAGCGTCAGTTGTTTTAGTTTTCTTAGTTAGTTTAGTTTTGTTTGCTGTAATAAATGGTTGGACCCCAACAAATTTCTTTGGAGGAGATGTACTCGTTTTCATTTGCAAAGAACACTCCGTTTTCACTCTTATCGTTCAACGAGTGTTCTTCTTTTTCCGCTACTGCTTTTGGTTTTCGTTTTCGCCTTGATTTGCGTTCAGACCTTGTCATATCTCTTTATCAAGGTGTATTTTTCCCTCTGATCTTTATTGGTTTTCATCAAAAGAGGTGTCTTTAAAAATTTCAAATGGTGTTGGAAAAGAGAAAAAGCCTTATGCAAAATAGTAGTACAAGAAGGAGCTTGTGTAGACTGCGGCTTAGGCTTTTTCATGTCATGCTTGATGTCTTTTTGATAGTATGCTTAGTGGTTTTGCTGTAGCATGACTTGTCTCAAATAACTGAGATTGCTTAATGAGCCTTTGAAAAAATCATGCGTTGTTTTTATTGTATGGAAGCATTATTTTGGTTTTCTCCTTGATGCTTTATTTGGGTTGACTTGGCGCATGCTCACACATGTTAGACTCTTACAAAGTCGCCAGTAGCCTCTATGATCATTTAGTTTTTGACTTTTGATGCCATCTTATGCTTCTTTTAATGTCGCTTTGTCGCTTTGCATGATTATGGCCATTATTGCTCTCTTAGTTGGTCGCTCCCAGCCTTTGGTAGCCCTCACCTTGTACTGAGTATGAGCTCTACTCGTGCATCTAACTCCTAAAAGCCAAAGTTTTCCAAAGTGTCCACCATACATACCTACTAGCAATTCGCTATTCCAAGTAAATTTGACTTGCTTTTATTTTCTCTTCAAATTAAACTCTTACCAGTGTTATGTGAAATTTGGTCAGTAAAGCTCTCATGAACCGGAAGGCACACTTTACTTTTTCCTGTTCTTAAAAATTTGACATTGTGGTCTCTTATGTTGAGTTGTTATGCTTGCAAGTTGTAAGTTGGAGACTAGCCCAGCCATGCAGTCATGGGCAAGCTTTCAACATTGCACTTCTTATTTGAGTTGATATCGTGATCTTTTGTTTGTGGATGCCCGCGGTGTGAAATGAATTGGCAATCTTGTGGGGATCATGGAGTTTGTATATGTGTTAGGAAAACGCCGGGCCGCTAATCTAAGCCATGCATAATTCATGGTGGAAATTTGCAGCATACCCATGGTGAACATTCGAATTCGACGACGCATCTCACAATAAAAAGCTAAACAAATGGCAAATAAAAGAGATGTCGAGGTGTTCATTGTCTGCTTGTCCTGTCATTTTGATGTGGGCTTGTTCCATGTCATCGGGCACGGAGGTACCCCATTGGCGGTTCTCAATGATATGCATATACTTACAATGACAAGAGCCTTGCTTGGGACTCTAAGTAAAGTAGCATGAGGTTTGGGTACTCGTATTCACGGGACACGAGGTTTTCAACTTATGATTTGTCAAGCATATGCATCATAATTGTTCTCGCATTAACTTTAACCATTCAAGATGCTTATGATGGGGGCAATGAGAGCTCAAAGCCGGTAAGTACCATAATTTTTGAAGGTTATAAAACTTGCAATCACTGCTTCCCTCTGCGAATGGGCCTTTCTTTTACTTTTATGTTGAGTCACCACCTTCTATCTTTATGCACCATTAAGAGAGCATAGTTGTCATTCTTAGTGTAATATGCATTGTCCCAAAGTTCATTGATTGATTCATATTGTTGGTTTCACTTGTTCTCAAATTATTTGTATCTAGTCGCCCTCTTAAACTTGAAGGTGTCCTATGCATTTATGTTTTGCTCTCTTTGAAGGACAAGCTGAAAACCATTTGTATGTTTTTCCTTATGATCTGAACACACGTTTGACTTTCATTATTTTATTTTCATGATCTTTTGTTTGTGTTCATTTTCATGTTTACAACATGGTTGCTAAGTTCTTATTGTCAAGATTATATCTTCATGCCCATGTTTTAAGTTCTTATGATCCCAGCTCACAAATGCTTACATATATGATCAAGATTGTGTAGATGCATGTCACCTCAAAAATTATTCTTTTGTTATCACTTACCTACTCGAGGACGAGCAGGAGTTAAGCTTGGGGATGCTTGATACGTCTCCAACGTATCTATAATTTTTGATGCTCCATGCTTATTTTTACACCATTTGCCTACTGTTTCGTTACACTTCGTGACACTTTTATGCATTTTCCGGAACTAACCTATTAACAAGTTGCCATAGTGCCAGTTCCCTGTTTTCTGCTGTTTTTGTGTTTCAGAAATGATACACAGGAAATATTCTCGGAATTGGACGAAACAAGTTCCTGAAGTCTTATTTTGTCCGGGAGCTTCCAGTCATCCGAAGGAGAGTAGGAGGGGGGCCACAGGGACCCACATGCCAGGACAGCGCGGCCAGGGCCTGGGCCGTGCCAGCCAGGCGTGAGGCCACCTGGCTCCACCTCTGACATCGCCCCTTCGCCTATAAAGACCCCCCGACGGAAAAAACCTAAGTACCCGATCAATTTTCCAGAACACATCGCGATCCGGTGCCGCCATCGACCCGAAGATCGGGAGGGTCCAGAAGCTCTTCCCGGCACCCTGCCGGAGAGGGGAATCGCCACCGGAGGTCTTCTTCATTGCCATGCTTGCCTCCGGAGCGATGAGTGAGTAGTCTACCTTGGACTATGGGTCCATAGCAGTAGCTAGATGGTTGTCTTCTCAACCATGTGCTTCATGTTTAGATCTCATGAGCTGCCCTACATGATTGAGATCACCGTTATGTAATTCTACATGTTTGGTTTGTTGGGATCCGATGAATATTGGTGTTATGATTAAGTTGCTGTACTGAATTATATCTTATGTTATCTCTATGTTGTTTATGATCTTGCATGCTCTCCGTTGTTAGTAGCTATCTTGGCCGAGTAGTTGCTAGTGACTCCAAGAGGGGGTATATATGCTCGATAGTGGGTTCATGCCTCTATTTAACCTGGGGGAGTGACAGAAACCTCTAAGGTTGTAGATGTGCTGTTGCTACTAGGGAGAAAACAACATTCATATGCTCAAGGGCATATGCTTTGTTTACATTACACACTTTGCTTAATGCAATTATCTGTTGTTCGCAACTTAATACTTGTGGAGTTCTCGGATTGATTCGCCACAAATGGATTATTAGTCATAGATGCAGTTGGATGGCGGTCTATGTATTTTGTTGTAATGCCCAGAGTAAATCTCATAGTGATCTTCTTGACATATCACGTTTATCTTTATTCTATCAATTGCCCAACTGTAATTTGTTTACCCAGCATGTGTTATTTATCTTATGGAGAGACACCACTAGTGAACTGTGGACTCCGGTCCTATTTCCATCATATTGCTATCACCTGTTTACTTTACTCACACTATTTACTTTACTCGTATACTTCTACTACATTCCACTCCATACGCTCATAACCTTTGTTTCAAGCAAACCGGTGAGATTGACAACCTCATCGCAAGTTGGGAGCAAAGTACTTGGTTGTGTTGTGTGCAGGTTCCGCGTTGCAGCTAGCAAGCAAAGCTTGGACGAGGCGCCATATATAAATTGTCCGAAGCTGTCGTAAACTAGCAAGCATCACCTTCAGTCGTTATTGTCTGCTTTTCTCCTGATCGACAAACCTTGGTTTCTTAACTGAGGGAAAACTAGCTGCTATACTCATCACACCTTCCTCTTGGGGTTCCCAACGGGCTGGTCATTCACCACGCATCACCAACCAATATTTTTCAAATCTGAAGATTTTGGCTCTTGGAATTTTTATACCTATAGCAATCACACAAGGGACATGATCAGAAGTTGGCTTCACAAGAGGGAACACAAATGTTGAAGGGTAAGAAAGAGTCCAAGTACTTGATGTGAAAAACCAGTCAAGTCTTTCAAGGAGTGGGTCTTGCTACATATTGCTCCAGGTGAATTTTCTACCTTTCAATGGTAATTCAACTAAACCAAGATTGCTTATTGATTCATTGAAGAGAAGCATTTCATTGACATCTCCTCCTAGTTTGTTCCTGTCTGAAGGTTTCCTCATGAAGTTGAAGTCACCAAGCACTAACAATTCCATGTCTTCTGGCATATCAATATTAGAAAACTAGTCCAAAAAATGGCCTTTCTCTCAGCAACACAAGGGCCATAGATATTAGTGAGAATCCAGAAATCATGAGACAAAGAACTTGTGAACTTTATTGACAGGGAAAATTCATTTTGAAAGGCAACTTCTCCATTGAAAAGTGACCCATTCCAAATTATGATTATACCACCAGAAGCACCCACAGAAGGAATAAATTCAAATTTATTTAATTTCTTTGGGCAGAAGTTTCTCAAATATTGTTCATCAAAATGTTCCCTCTTTGTCTCCTGGAGACACACAATGTCACAATTTGATTCAGAGATTTTACTAGCCAAAGCAAGCCATTTCTTTTCAGAGTTGATGCCTCTCAGATTCCAATTTAGAATTTTCCAAGTTCTGTTACTATCCATAGGAAACAAAAAGGAGTTGATAATGTTTGAAGGGGACAAGGAATGTTCCCTTCTGGAATTTTCCAAAGTAGACAAAGCAAAGGGAGAAAGGCTCACTGCAGGTTCTTACGTAGGTTCCAAAACAGTTGATCCACAGATAGGTAAAGGAAGTGCCATTATTACATCCAAGGGGCAACCCATACATATATGGGGACATAACAAAATTATTTATGAGGCTTATCATTGGGAAACTATTTGAAGATCTTCTTCTTCATCTTCTGAGCATATACATCAGCAGAGCTTGAATCTCTCCCTGAACATTTGGGAACTTCTGCACCCTTTGGCCCTTTCCCTGAATGCTTCCCAATGATCTTGTCCTTATCAGCTGATATGTCTCAAACGTATCTATAATTTTTGATGCTCCATGCTTGTTTTTACACCATTTGCTTAGTGTTTCGTTACACTTTGTGGCATTTTTATTCATTTTCCAGAACTAACCTATTAACAAGATGCCACAGTGCCAGTTCCCTGTTTTCTGCTATTTTTGTCTTTCAGAAAAGTTACACAGGAAATATTCTCGGAATTGGACGAAACAAAATCCAAACATCCAGATATTTAACAAAGCTTCTAGAAGACCGAAGAGGAGACGGAGAGGGGCCACAAGCCGGCCACACAACAGGGCGGCGCGGCCCAGGCCCTAGCTGCGCCCCCTAAGTGTGAGACCGCCTCGGTCCACTTCTGATGTTGCCCCTTCGCCTATAAAGACCCCCCGACGGGAAGAACCTAAAGGACCCGATCAATTTTCCAGAAACACATCGCGATCCGCCGCCGTCATCGACCCGAGATCGGGAGGGTCCAGAAGCTCTTCCCGGTACCCTGCCGGAGAGGGGAATCGCCATCGGAGGTCTTCTTCATCGCCATGCTTGCCTTCGGCGCGATGAGTGAGTAGTCTACCTTGGACTATGGGTCCATAGCAGTAGCTAGTTGGTTGTCTTCTCGACCATGTGCTTCATGTTTAGATCTCGTGAGCTGCCTTACATGATTGAGACTAACTTTATGTAATTCTACATGTTGTGTTTGTTGGGATCCGATGAATATTGGTGTTATGATTGAGTTGATGTGTTGTATATTATCTTATGTTATCTCTATGTTGTTTATGATCTTGCATGCTCTCAACATGGAAAACTTAAAACAAAGTAAAGGATATGCGTGCGAAACTCCCCTTGCAAAAGTCTTCTTTTTCCCCGGCAACAGCGCCAGAAAACTTGTTGATGGCGCGGGGTTGATGATGTAAGAAAACTTGATTGCGTTTGTTGATGAAGTAAAATGACCGGCCAGTTGGAAACCCCAAGTGAAGGTTTGATGAATACAGCAGCAAGTTTTCCCTCAGTACGAAACCAAGGTATGTCAATCCAGTAGGAAAAAGCCAATACTCCAGAAGGTGATGCTTGCTAGCCTAGTGACACTCCAACAAGGGCGCCGTTAACGATATCTTGTTAGCGCGTCTTCAACTAGTAGCAACGTGGAACCTGCACACAACACAACCAAATACTTTGTTCCCAACTTACGATGAGGTTGTCAATCTCACTGATTTGCTATAAACAAAGGAATGAGCGTATCGAGTGGAAAGCAATAGTAGTATGCGAGTAAAGTAAACAGTGCGAGTAAAGTAAACAAGTGATAGCAATGTAAAGGAAATATGACCGGGGTCCATAGTTCACTAGTGGTGTCTCTCCATAAGATAAAATAACACATGCTGGGTAAACAAATTACAGTTGGGCAATTGATAGAATAAAGATAACGTGCATACGTCGAGAGGATCACTATGAGATTTACTCTGGGCATTACAACAAGATACATAGACCGCCATCCAATTGCATCTATGACTAATACTCCACTTGTGGCGAATCAATCCGAGAACTCCACAAGTATTAAGTTGCGAACAACAGCTGCATTAAGCAAAGTGTGTAATGTAAACAAAGCATATGCCCTTGGACATATGAATATTGTTTTCTCCCTAGTGGCAACAACACATCTACAACCTTAGAGGTTTCTGTCACTCCCCCAGATTAAATAGAGGCATGAACCCAACTATCGAGCATAAATACCCCCTCTTGGAGTCACTAGTATCTACTCGGCCAAGATAGCTACTAACAACGGAGAGCATGCAAGATCATAAACAACATAGAGATAACATAAGATAATATTCAGCACATCAACTTAATCATAACACCAATATTCATCAGATCCTAACAAACACAATATGTGTCGGGAAGAGCTTCTGGACCCTCCCGATCTCGGGTCGACGACGGCAGCGGATCGCGATGTGTTTCTGGAAAAGTGATCGGGTGTTTAGGTTTTTCCCGTCGGGGGGTCTTTATAGGCGAAGGGGCAGCGTCAGAAGTGGACTAGGGGGCCCTCACCATAGGGCGGCGCGGTCAGGCCCTGGGCCGCGCCCCCTGGTGGTGAGGCCACCCTCTGGCTTTTCTCCGTCTCCTCTTCGGTTCTCTGGAAGCTTCGGTAAATTTCTGGATGTTCGGCTTTTGTTTTGTCCAATTCCGAGAATATTTCTTGTGTAACTTTTCTGAAACACAAAAATAGCAGAAAACAGGGAACTAGCACTATGGCATCTCGTTAATAGGTTAGTTCCGGAAAATGCATAAAAATGCCATGAAGTGTAACGAAACACTAAGCAAATGGTGTAAAAACAAGCATGGAACATCAAAAATTATAGATACACTTGAGACGTATCAAGGTGCTGTTGCCACTAGGGAGAAAACAACATTCTTATGTCCAAGGACATATGCTTTGTTTACATTACACACTTGGCTTAATGCAGTTATCTGTTGTTTGCACCTTAATATTCACGGGGTCCTCGGATGATTCCCTGTGGGTGGATTATTAGTCATAGATGCAGTTGGATGGCGGTCTATGTATCTTGTTGTAATGCCCTGAGTAAATCTCATACTGATCCTCTTGACATATGCACGTTATCTTTATTCTATCATTTGCCCAACTGTAATTTGTTTACCAAGCATGTCGTTATTTATCTTATAGAGAGACACCACTAGTGAGCTGTGGACCCCGGTCCAATTTCCTTTACATTGCTATCACCTATTTACTTTACTCGCACTATTTACTTTCTAGCATACTACTATTGTTTTCCACTCGATACGCTCATTCCTTTGTTTACAGGAAACCGGTGAGATTGACAACCTCATCGTAAGTTGGGAGCAAAGTACTTGGTTGTGTTGTGTGCAGGTTCCGCGTTGCAGCTGGCAAAGCAAAGCACTGGACGAGACGCCCTATAAATTGTCCGGAGCTATCGCAAAGCTAGCAAGCATCACCTTCTTGAGTTTGGCTTTTTCCTACTGGATTGATATACCTTGGTTTCATAACTGAGGGAAAACTTGCTACTGTACTCATCAAACCTTCTCTTGGGGTTTCCAACTGGCCGGTCATTTATATAATCAACTACACGCCAACAGTTTTCTGGCACCATTCAATACCGCGCCACCAACAAGTTTTCTGGCGCCGTTGCCGGGGAAAAAGAAGAATTCTGCAAGGGGAGTTTCACACGCACATCCTTTACTTTGTTTTAAGTTTTGCTTTACTTTATTTTTACTTACATCATTTTATGAAAAATACAAAAAAAATTAATTTCCTTATAGTTGTTTTTACTTGTCTGCTTTTAGCTTGGCTAGAATGGCTACTCCTGAAAACACCAAGTTGTGTGATTTTACTAGCACTAGTAATAATGATTTTATCTACACTCCTATTGCGCCACCTGCTCCTGCTGCAAATTTTTATGAGATTAAGCCTGCTTTGTTGAACCTTGTTACGAAAGAGCAATTTTCTGGTGCTAGGACTGATGATGCTGTAGCTCATCTCAACAATTTTGTTGAGTTATGTGAGATGCAGAATATAAGGATGTAGAGAGTGATATTTTTAAGCTTAAGTTGTTTCCTTTTTCTTTGAGAGGAAAAGCTAAGGATTGGTTGCTGTCTTTGCCTAAAAATAGTATTGATTCATGGGCTAAGTGTAAGGATGCTTTTATTGGAAGATACTATCCTCCTGCTATGATTATAGCTTTGCGTAGCAATATTATGAAGTTTAGCCAGTTTGATAATGAACATGTTGCTCAGGCTTGGGAAAGAATGAAATCTATGATAAAGAATTATCCCACTCATGGACTGACTACTTGGATGATTGTCCAAACTTTTTATGCAGGACTGAATTTCTTTTCAAGGAACCTATTGGATTTAGCTACTAGAGGCACTTTTATGTCCCTTACCTTGGGCGCTGCAACAAAGCTTCTCGACAATATGATGGTAAATTATTCTGAATGGCACACCGAGAGAGCTCCACAAGGTAAGAAGGTAAATTCTATTGAGGAAACCTCTTCCTTGAGTGATAAGATAGATGCTACTATGCTTATGCTTTCTAATGATAGGACTCATGTTGATCCTAATAATGTTCTCTTGGCCTGTTTGGTTGCTCAAGAAGAGCATGTTGATGTAAACTTCATTAGAAATAATAATTTTAACAACAATGCTTATAGGAACAATTTTGCTAGTAACATTTATAGGCTATTTCCTTCTAATGGTGATAATAGCTACCTTGGTAGACCTAAAATGCCTAGTGAAGAAAGAATTTTTGAACTTGAAAAGGCTACCAAGAATTTTATGCAGGTGCAATATGAGCAGAACAAGGCTTTCACCAAGACCATGGAGGAGCAATCAGCTCTGTTGAGGACTATTAGTCATCAACTTGAAAATTTAAACAAGGCTATTCTTGAGTTGCAAGCTAAGGTTTCCAAAGCTGAAACCGATATTTCATCTTTGTCTAATGCGCAATCTTCTCTGATTAACAGAATGTCTGCTAAGCCTGATCCTTTTGCCACTGCTAATGCTATCCAAGTTAGAATTAATGAAAATGTTAGGATGCTAGCAGAATTGCATGCCAGGTGGGAAAGAGAAGATGAGATAGCTAGAAGGATAAAAGTATGTACCATTACTACCGCTAATGATGTTGTTCCAAATTCTAGCAATCCTCTTACTTTGATTGGTGTAGAGAAAACTCCCACTCCTTGTGTTAAAAAGCCTAAAACTGCTAAAACTTTTTCTCAAAAGAGTGCTGAAATTTTTCGGAGTGTGGGAGATGATAGCTCTATTTCTTTTAATGATTTTGATGTTGATGGCTACAATATATCTGAAGTTATTTTGTTCTTGCAAAAGCTTGCTTTGAGTCCCAACGCTAGTTCTTTAAATGTTGCTTTTACTAAGCATATTACCAATGCTCTTATGAAAATTAGGGATGAAAAGTTGAAGCAAAAAGCTTCTATTCCCAAGAAGTTAGAAGATGGTTGGGAACCCATCATTGATATGCATGTTAATGGTTTTGATTGCCATGCTTTATGTGATCTAGGTGCTAGTATTTCTATTATGCCTAGAAAAATTTATGACATGCTTGATTTACCACCACTTGAAAAGTGTTATTATGATGTTCCTATTGCTGATGTTGCTAAGAAGAAACCTTTGGGAAGGATTAATAATGTTCTTATTATGGTTAACAATAACCTTGTTCCCGTTGATTTTCTTGTCATGGATGTTGAGTGCAATGCTTCATGTCCTATTAGTTTGGGAAGACCCTTTCTTCGAACTATAGGTGCCATCATTGATATGAGGGAAGGCACCATCAAATATCAATTCCCACTCAAGAAAGGTATGGAACACTTCCCTAGAAAGAGGAATAAATTACTTTTTGACTCTATTCTTAGAGCAAATTATGAGCTTGATGCTTCATCACTTGATATTACTTGATTCGCACTTTCTGCGCCTAGCTCAAAGGCGTTAAAGAAAAACACTCTTGGGAGATAACCCAATGTTTTACTTTCAGTTTTTTTCTTTTATTTGAGTCTTGGAAGTTATTACTACTGTAATAACCTCTCCTTATCATTTTTATTTCATTTTTGTGCCAAGAGAAGCCTCTAATTTGCGTGAGGTAAGATTTGGGGATGTTGCTGTCCTGAAACAGATTTCGGTGATGCACCGTAAAAATTCGTGAAAATTCTCAGAATATCTTTTGGACCTGCGATTTCTTGTGCATGTGCCCCACGTTAGATCCAAACATTCATTAGTTTAACACTTTTTGATTTGAGCAACCTAAAACCCTCTAAAAATTCGACCTTTGGCAGCTGTTCTGTTTTGACAGATTTCTGCCACTATTTGTGTTTGCCTCTCGATCGCTTTCTTTTTGAGTTCTTTTGATCACAGAACTTTTGGGGAAGTCGCTAAAGTAGTATATTCTTTATATGTGGTGGTTTTGAGTTGAAACCTGAAGCAAAAAAGGGTTGATTCATTATTATGCTTACACTAATGTTGCTAACAGAATTGTGTTGAGTTTTGTATGAAGGAAGTTTTCAAGTGTAGGGATTGGAGAATGATGAGATGAGTTGCAGAATAGACAAAAGCTCAAGCTTGGGGATATCCACGCACCCCAAGAAATATCCAAGAGGTACAAGCGTCAAAGCTTGGGGATACCCCCGAGGCACCCCTTCTTCATCGGCAAAAATCAGGTCACCTTTCAACAGACTATATTTTTATTGCTTCATGCACTATGCATTTTTATTGGAGCGTCAGTTATTTTAGTTTTCAGTTTTGTTTAGTTTTTTTTCTGCAATAAATGCTTGGACCCCAACAAATTCCTTTTGGAGAAGTTGCCTTGCTTTTCATTTGCCAAGAACACTCTGTTTTTCACTCTTATCGTTCAAACGAGTGTTCTCTTTTTCTGCTACTGCGTTTAGTTTTCGATTTTTTGCCTTGATTTGTGTTCAGATCTTGTTATATCTTTGCATCAAGGTGTATTTTTACCTCTGGTACATGTTGGTATTCGTCAAAAGAGTTGTTTCAAAAAGGTTCGAATGGTGTTGGAAAAGAGAAAAAGTTTCATGCAAAAAAGTGGTACAAAATGAGCTTGTGTAGACTACGGCCTAGGCTTTTGCATGTCGTGCTTGATGTATTTTTGATAGTATGCTTAGTGGTTTTGCTGTAGCATAACTTGTCTCAAATGACTGAGATTGCTTAATGAGCCTTTGAAAAAATCATGCGTTGTTTTAATTATTTGGAAGCATTAATTTGGTTTTCTCCTTGATGCTTTATTTGGGTTGACTTGGCGCATGCTCACACATGTTTGACTCATACAAAGTCGCCATAAGCCTCCATGATCATTTAGTTTTTGAATTTTTATGCCATCTTATGCTTCTTTTAATGTTGCTTTGTCGCTCTGCATGATTATGGCCGTTATTGCTCTCTTAGTTGGTCGCTCCCAGTCTTTTGCTAGCCCTCATTTTGTACTGAGTATGAGCTCTACTCGTGCATCCAACTCCTAAAAACCAAGTTGTTCCAATGTGTCCACCATACATAACTATTAGCAATTTGCTATTCCAAAGTACATTTGACTTGCTTTTATCTATCCTTCAAATTAAACTCTTTTTGGTGTTATGCGAAAATTGGTCAGTAAATCTCTCACAAACCTGATGGCACACTTTACTTTTCTCGTTCTTAAAAATTTGACATTGTGGCTCTCTTATGTTGAGTTGTTATGCTTGCAAGTTGTAAGTTGGAAATTAGCCAAACCATGCCGTCATGGGGTAAGCTTTCAACATTGCACTTCTTATTTGAGTAGATATCGTGATCCTTTGTTTATGGATACTCGCGATATGAAACAAGTTGGGAATCTTGCGGGATCATGGAGTTCTTATATGTGTTAGGGAAACACCTGGGCCGCTAATCTAAGCCATGCATAATTCATGGTAGAAATTTACAGCATGCCCATAGTGAACATTCGACGACGCATCTCACAATAAAAAGCTATACCAATGGTAAATAAAAGAGATGTCAAGGTGTTCATTGTCTGTTTGTCTTGTCATTTTGATGTGGGCTTGTTCCATGTCATCGGGAAGGAGGTACCCGTTGGCGGTTCTCGATGATACACATATATTTATAATGACAAGAGCCTGCTTGGGACTCTAAGTCGAGTAGCATGAGGTTTGGGTATTCGTACTTCACGGGACACGAGGTTTTCAACTTATGATTTGTCAAGCATAAGCTTCATAATTGTACTCGCATTAACTTTAACCATTCCAGATGCTTATGATGGTGGCAATGAGAGCTCAAAGCTAGTAAGTACCATAACTTTTGAAGGTTTATAAAACTCGCAATCACTGCTTCCCTCCGCGAAGGGCCTTTCTTTTACTTTTATGTTGAGTCTCCACCTTCTACCTTTATGCACCGTCTAAGAGAGCATAGTTGTCATTCTTAGTATAATGTGCATTGTCCCAAAGTTTTCATTGATTGATTCATGATGTTGGTTTCACTTGTTCTTAAATTATTTGTATCTAGTCGCCCTCTTAAACTTGAAGATGTCCTACGCATTTATGTTTTGCTATTCCATGAAGGAGAAGCTGAAAACCATTTGCTATGTTTTTCCATATGATTTGAACACACGTTTGACTTTCATTGTTTCATTTTCATGATCTTTTGTTTGTGTTCTTTTTCATGTTATAACATGGTTGCTAAGTTTCTTCTATCAAGATTATGTCTTTCATGCCCATGTTTTAAGTTCTTTTGATCCCAGCACACAATGCTTACATAGATGATCAAGATTGTGTAGGTGCATGTCACCTAAAAAATTATTGTTTGTTATCACTTACCTACTCGATGACGAGCAGGAGTTAAGCTTGGGGATGCTTGATACGTCTCAAACGTATCTATAATTTTTGATGCTCTATGCTTGTTTTTACACCATTTGCTTAGTGTTTCGTTACACTTTGTGGCGTTTTTATGCATTTTCCGGAACAAACCTATTAACAAGATGCCACTGTGCCAGTTCCCTGTTTTCTGCTGTTTTTGTGTTTCAGAAAAGTTACACAGGAAATATTCTCAGAATTGGACAAAACAAAAGCCAAACATCTAGATATTTAACGAAGCTTCCAGAAGACCGAAGAGGAGACGGAGAGGGGCCACGAGCCGGCCACACAACAGGGCCGCGCGGCCCAGGCCCTGGCTGCGCCCCCTATGTGTGAGACCGCCTCAGTCCACTTCTGACGCTGCCCCTTCGCCTATAAAGACCCCCTGACGGGAAAAACCTAAAGGACCCGATAAATTTTCTAGAAACACATTGCGATCCTGCCTCCGTCGTCGACCCGAGATCGGGAGGGTCCAGAAGCTCTTCCCGGCACCCTGTCGGAGAGGGGAATTGCCACCGGAGGTCTTCTTCATCTCCATGCTTGCCTCCGGCGCGATGAGTGAGTAGTCTACCTTGGACTATGGGTCCATAGCAGTAGCTAGTTGGTTGACTTCTCCACCATGTGCTTCATGTTTAGATCTCGTGAGCTGCCTTACATGATCGAGACTACCTTTATGTAATTCTACATGTTGTGTTTGTTGGGATCCGATGAATATTGGTGTTATGATTGAGTTGATGTGCTGAATATTATCTTATGTTATCTCTATGTTGTTTATAATCTTGCATGCTCTCCATTGTTAGTAGCTATCTTGGCCGAGTAGATACTAGTGACTCCAAGAGGGGGTATTTATGCTCGATAGTTGGGTTCATGCCTCTATTTAATCTGGGGGAGTGACAGAAACCTCTAAGGTTGTAGATGTGTGATGGTGCGGTGTCGATGATGTAAGAAAAATTGATTGCGTTTGTTGATGAAGTAAAATGATCGGCCAGTTGGAAACCCCAAGAGAAGGTTTGATGAATATAGCAGCAAGTTTTCCCTCAGTACGAAACCAAGGTATGTCAATCCAGTAGGAAAAAGCCAATACTCCAGAAGGTGATGCTTGCTAGCCTAGTGACACTCCAACAAGGGCGCCGTTAACGATATCTTGTTAGCGCATCTTCAACTAGTAGCAACGTGGAACCTGCACACAACACAACCAAATACTTTGTTCCCAACTTACGATGAGGTTGTCAATCTCACCTGTTTGCTGTAAACAAAGGAATGAGCGTATCGAGTGGAAAGCAATAGTAGTATGCGAGTAAAGTAAACAGTGCGAGTAAAGTAAACAGGGGATAGTAATGTAAAGGAAATAGGACCGGGGTCCACAGTTCACTAGTGGTGTCTCTCCATAAGATAAAATAACACATGCTGGGTAAACAAATTACAGTTGGGCAATTGATAGAATAAAGATAACGTGCATACGTCGAGAGGATCACTATGAGATTTACTCTGGGCATTACAACAAGATACATAGACCGCCATCGAACTGCATCTATGACTAATAATCCACTTGTGACGAATCAATCCGAGAACTCCACAAGTATTAAGTTGCGAAGAACAGATAACTGCATTAAGCAAAGTGTGTAATGTAAACAAAGCATATGCCCTTGGACATATGAATGTTGTTTTCTCCCTAGTGGCAACAACACATCTACAACCTTAGAGGTTTCTATCACTTCCCCCAGATTAAATAGAGGCATGAACCCAACTATCGAGCATAAATACCCCCTCTTGGAGTCACTAGTATCTACTCGGCCAAGATAGCTACTAACAACGGAGAGCATGCAAGATCATAAACAACATAGAGATAACATAAGATAATATTCAGCACATCAACTCAATCATAACACCAATATTCATCGGATCCCAACAAACACAACATGTAGAATTACATAACGGTGATCTCGATCATGTAAGGCAGCTCACGAGATCTAAACATGAAGCACATGGTGGAGAAGACAACCAACTAGCTACTGCTATGGACCCATAGTCCAAGGTAGACTACTCACTCATCACGCCGGAGGCAAGCATGGCGATGAAGAAGACCTCCGGTGGCGATTCCCCTCTCCGGCAGGGTGCCGGGAAGAGCTTCTGGACCCTCCCGATCTCAGGTCGACGACGGCGGCGGACCGCGATGTGTTTCTAGAAAAGTGATCGGGTGTTTAGGTTTTTCCTGTCGGGGGGTCTTTATAGGCGAAGGGGCAGCGTCAGAAGTGGACCAGGGGGCCCTCACCATAGGGCGGCGCGGCCAGGCCCTAGGCTGCGCCCCCTGGTGGTGAGGCCACCCTCTGGCTTCTCTCTGTCTCCTCTTCGGTTCTCTGGAAGCTTCGGTAAATTTCTGGATGTTCGGCTTTTGTTTCATCCAATTCTGAGAATATTTCTTGTGTAACTTTTCTGAAACACAAAAACAGCAGAAAACAGGGAACTGGCACTGTGGCATCTCGTTAATAGGTTAGTTCCGGAAAATGCATAAAAATGCCACGAAGTGTAACGAAACACTAAGAAAATGGTGTAAAAACAAGCATGGAGCATAAAAAATTATAGATACGTTTGAGACGTATCAGCATCCCCAAGCTTAACTCCTGCTCGTCCTCGAGTTGGTAAGTGATAACAAAAGAAATAATTTTTGAGGTGACATGCACCTACATAATCTTGACCATATATGTAAGCGTTGTGCGCTGGGATCAAAAGAACTTAAAACAGGGGCATGAAAGATATAATCTTGATAGAAGAAACTTAGCAACCATGTTATAACATGAAAAATAACACAAACGAAAGATCATGAAAATGAAACAATGAAAGGCAAACGTGTGTTCAAATTATAAGGAAAACATACAAATGGTTTTCAGCTTGTCCTTCATGAGAGAGCAAAACATAAATCCATAGGTCACCTTCAAGTTTAAGAGGGCGACTAGATACAAATAATTTAAGAACAAGTGAAACCAACATCATGAATCAATCAATGAAAACTTTGGGACAATGCACATTATACTCAGAATGACAACTATGCTCTCTTAGACGGTGCATAAAGATAGAAGGTGGAGACTCAACATAAAAGTAAAAGAAAGGCCCTTCGCGGAGGGAAGGAGTGATTGCAAGTTTTATAAACCTTCAAAAATTATGGTACTTACTAGCTTTGAGCTCTCATTGCCCCCATCATAGGCATCTTGAATGGTTAAAGTTAATGCGAGTACAATTATGAAGCATATACTTGACAAATCATAAGTTGAAAACCTCGTGTCCCGTGAAGTACGAATACCCAAACCTCATGCTACTCGACTTAGAGTCCCAAGCAAGCTCTTGTCATTGTAAATATATGTGTATCATCGAGAAACGCCAATGGGGTACCTCCTTCCCGATGACATGGAACAAGCCCACATCAAAATGACAAGACAAACAGACAATGAACACCTCGACATCTCTTTTATTTACCATTGGTATAGCTTTTTATTGTGAGATGCATCGTCGAATATCCACTATGGGCATGATGTAAATTTCCACCATGAATGATGCATGGCTTAGATTAGCGGTCCAGGCGTTTCCCTAACACATATAAAAACTCCATGATCCCGCAAGATTCCCAACTTATTTCACATCGCGAGTATCCATAAACAAAAGATCACGATATCAACTCAAATTAAAGATAGTGCAATGTTGAAAGCTTGCCCCATGACAGCATGGCTGGGCTAATTTCCAACTTAATACTTGGAAGCATAACAACTCAACATAAGAGAGCCACAATGTCAAATTTTTAAAACGAGAAAAGTAAAGTGTGCCATCAGGTTCGTGAGAGCTTTACTGACCAATTTTCGCATAACACCAAAAAGAGTTTAATTTGAAGGATAGATAAAAGCAAGTCAAATGTACTTTGGAATAGCAAATTGCTAATAGGTATGTATGGTGGACACTTTGGAACAACTTGGTTTTTAGGAGTTGGATGCACGAGTAGAGCTCATACTCAGTATAAAACGAGGGCTAGCAAAAGACTGGGAGCGACCAACTAAGAGAGCAATAATGGCCATAATCATGCAAAACAACATTAAAAGAAGCATAAGATGGCATCAAAAGTTAAAAACTAAATGATCATAGAGGCAATGGCGATTTTGTATGAGTCTAACATGTGTGAGCATGCGCCAAGTCAACCCAAATAAAGCATCAAGGAGAAAACCAAAATAATGCTTCCCAATAATGAAAACAACGCATGATTTTTTTCAAAGGCTCATTAAGCAATCTCAGTCATTTGAGACAAGTCATGCTACAGCCAAACCACTAAGCATACTATCAGAAAGACATCAAGCACGACATGCAAAAGCCTAGGCCACAGTCTACACAAGCTCCTTCTTGTACCACTTTTTTTTGCATAAAGCTTTTTCTCTTTTCCAACACCATTTGAACTTTTTTGAAACAACTCTTTTGATGAAAACCAACATGGACCAGAGGTCAAAATACACCTTGATATAAATATATAAGAAGATCTGAACACAAATCAAGGCGAAAAATGAAAACTAAACGCAGTTCTAAAAAAAGAGAACACTCGTTGAAACGATAAGAGTGAAAAACAGAGTGTTCTTGGCAAATGAAAAGCAAGGAAACTTCTCCAAAAGAAATTTGTTGTGGTCCAACCATTTATTGCAGCAAACAAAAATAAAGAAAACTGAAAACTAAAACAACTGACTCTCCAAGAAAAACGCATAGTGCATGAAGCAATAAAAATATAGTGTTTTGAAAGGTGACCTAATTTTTGCCGATGAAGAATGGGTGCCTCGGGGGCATCCCCAAGCTTTGACGCTTGTACCTCTTGGATATTTCTTGGGGTGCGTGGGCATCCCCAAGCTTGAGCTTTTGTCCATTCTTCAACTCATCTCATCATTCTCCAATCCCTACACTTGAAAACTTCCTTCATACAAAACTCAACACAATTCTATTAGCAACATTAGTGTAAGCATAACAATGAATCAACCCTTTTTTGCTTCAGGTTTCAACTCAAAACCACCACATATAAAGCATATACTACTGTAGCAACTTCCGCAAAAGTTCCGTGATCAAAAGAACTAAAAAAGAAAGAGATCGAGCGGCAAACACAAATATTGGCAAAAATCTCCCAAAACAGAACAGCTGACAACGGTCGAATTTTTAGAGGGTTTTCTGTTGCTCAAATGAAAAAGTGTTCAACTAATGAAAGTTTGGATATAACCTGGGGCATGTGCACAAGAAATCTCAGGTCCAAAAGATGTACAGAGAATTTTCACGAATTTTTACGGTGCAGCACCGAAATCTGTTTCAGGACAGCAACATCCCCAAATCTTACCTCACTCAAATTAGAGGCTTCTCTTGGCACAAAAACGAAATAAAAATGATAAGGAGAGGTTATTACAGTAGTAATAACATCCAAGACTCAAATAAAAGAAAAATAACTGAAAGTAAAAACATTGGGTTATCTCCCAAGAATGCTTTTCTTTAACGCCTTTGAGCTAGGCGCAGAAACTGCGAATCAAGTAATATCAAGTGATGAAGCATCAAGCTCATAATTTCCTCTAAAAATAGAGTCAAAAAGTAATTTCTTCCTCTTTCTAGGGAAGTGTTCCATACCTTTCTTGAGTGGGAATTGATATTTGATGGTGCCTTCCCTCATATCAATGATGGCACCTACAGTTCGAAGAAAGGATCTTCCCAAAATAATAGGACATGAAGCATTGCATTCAACATCCATAACAAGAAAATCAACGGGAGCAAGGTTATTGTTAACCATAATAAGAACATCATTAATCCTTCCCAAAGGTTTCTTCTTAGCAACATCAGCAATATGAATATCATAATAACACTTTTCAAGAGGTGGTAAATCAGGAATATTATAAATTTTTCTAGGCATAATAGAAATACTAGCACCTAGATCACATAAAGCATGGCAATCAAACCCATTAACATGCATATCAATGATGGGTTCCCAACCATCTTCTAACTTCTTAGGAATAGAAGCTTTTTGCTTCAACTTTTCATCCCTAATTTTCATGAGAGCATTGGTAATATGCTTAGTAAAAGCAACATTTAAAGAACTAGCATTGGGAGTCAAAGCAAGCTTTTGCAAGAACAAAATAACTTCAGATATATTGCAGCCATCAACATCAAAATCATTATAGGAAATAGAGCTATCATCTCCCACACTCCGAAAAATTTCAGCACTCTTTTGAGAAAAAGTTTTGGCAGTTTTAGGCTTTTTAACACAAGGAGTGGGATTTTTCTCTACACCAATCAAAGTAAGAGGATTGCTAGCATTAGGAGCAACATAATTAGAGGTAGTAATGGTACATACCTTCATCTTTCTAGCCATCTCATCTTCTCTCTCCCACCTGGCATGCAATTCTGCTAGCATCCTAACATTTTTATCAATTCTAACTTGGATAGCATTAGCAGTGGCAAAAGTATTGTTCTCTTTCACATCATTAGGCAACACTTTTAATTTTAGAAGTTCAACATCATGAACAAGGCTATCAACTTTAGAAGCAAGAATATCAATTTTGCCTAACTTTTCCACAACAGACCTGTTTAAAGCAGTTTGCTTACCGATGAAGTCCTTGAGCATGACTTCAAGCTCAGACGGCACAGCCCTAGTGTTGTTGGAGGAATTACCATAAGAGTTACCATAACCATTACCATTGGTAGAAGGATACGGCCTATAATTGTTACTAGCAAAATTGTTCCTATAAGCATTGTTGTTAAAATTATTATTTCTAATGAAGTTTATATCAACATCCTCTTCTTGAGCAACCAAACAGGCCAAAGGAACATTATTATGATCAACATGAGTTCTATCATTAGAAAGCATAAGCATAATAGCATCAATCTTATCACTTAAGGAAGAGGTTTCCTCAACAGAATTTACCTTCTTACCTTGTGGAGCTCTCTCGGTGTGCCATTCAGAGTAATTTACCATCATATTGTCGAGAAGCTTTGTTGCGGCGCCCAAGGTAAGGGTCATAAAAGTGCCTCCAGCAGCTGAATCCAGTAGGTTCCTTAAAGAAAAATTCAGTCCTGCATAAAAAGTTTGGACAATCATCCAAGTAGTCATTCCATGAGTGGGGCAATTCTTTATCATAGATTTCATTATTTCCCAAGCCTGAGCAAAATGTTCATTATCAAACTGGCTAAACTTCATAATATTGCTACTCAAAGCTATAATCTTAGCAGGAGGATAGTATCTATGAATAAAAGCATCCTTACACTTAGCCCATGAATCAATACTATTTTTAGGCAAAGATAGCAATCAATCCTTAGCTTTTCCTCTCAAAGAAAAAGGAAACAACTTAAGCTTAATAATATCACTCTCTACATCCTTATATTTCTGCATCTCACATAGCTCAACAAAATTGTTGAGATGAGCTGCAACATCATCAGTACTAGCACCAGAAAATTGCTCTTTCATAACAAGGTTCAACAAAGCAGGCTTAATCTCATAAAAATTTGCAGCAGGAGCAAGTGTCGCAATAGGAGTGCAGATAAAATCACTATTATTAGTGCTAGTAAAATCACACAACTTGGTGTTTTTAGGAGAAGCCATTCTAGCAAAACTAAAAGCAGACAAGTAAAAACAACTATAAGGAAACTAATTTTTTTGTGTTTTTGATAAAACAAAACAAGTAAAAATAAAGTAAAAGCAAAACTTAAAACAAAGTAAAGGATGTGCGTGCGAAACTCCCCTTGCAGAAGTCTTCTTTTTCCCCGGCAACGGCGCCAGAAAACTTGTTGATGGCGCGGTGTTGATGATGTAAGAAAACTTGATTGCGTTTGTTGATGAAGTAAAATGACCGGCCAGTTGGAAACCCCAAGTGAAGGTTTGATGAATATAGCAGCAAGTTTTCCCTCAGTACGAAACCAAGGTATGTCAATCTAGTAGGAAAAAGCCAATACTCCAGAAGGTGATGCTTGCTAGCCTAGTGACACTCCAACAAGGGCGCCGTTAACGATATCTTGTTAGCACGTCCTTAACTAGTAGCAACGTGGAACCTACACACAACACAACTAAATACTTTGTTCCCAACTTACGATGAGGTTGTCAATCTCACCGGTTTGCTGTAAACAAAGGAATAAGCGTATCGAGTGGAAATCAATAGTAGTATGCGAGTAAAGTAAACAGTGCGAGTAAAGTAAACATGTGATAGCAATGTAAAGGAAATAGGACCGGGGTCCACAGTTCACTAGTGGTGTCTCTCCATAAGATAAAATAACACATGCTGGGTAAACAAATTATAGTTGGGCAATTGATAGAATAAAGATAATGTGCATACGTCGAGAGGATCACTATGAGATTCACTCTGGGCATTACAATAAGATACATAGACCGCCATCCAACTGCATCTATGACTAATAATCCACTTGTGGCGAATCAATCCGAGAACTCCACAAGTATTAAGTTGCGAACAACAGATAACTGCATTAAGGAAAGTGTGTAATGTAAACAAAGCATATGCCCTTGGACATATGAATGTTGTTTTCTCCCAATAGCACATCTACAATCTTAGAGGTTTCTGTCACTCCCCCAGATTAAATAGAGGCATGAACCCAACTATCGAGCATAAATACCCCCTCTTGGAGTCACTAGTATCTACTCGGCCAAGATAGCTACTAACAACGGAGAGCATGCAAGATCATAAACAACGGAGAGCATGCAAGATCATAAACAACATAGAGATAACATAAGATAATATTCAGCACATCAACTCAATCATAACACCAATATTCATCGGATCCCAACAAACACAACATGTAGAATTATATAACGGTGATCTCGATCATGTAAGGCAGCTCATGAGATCTAAACATGAAGCACATGGTGGAGAAGACAACCAACTAGCTACTGCTACGGACCCATAGTCCAAGGTAGACTACTCACTCATCGCGCCGGAGGCAAGCATGGTGATGAAGAAGACCTCCGGTGGCGATTCCCCTCTCCGGTAGGGTGCCGGGAAGAGCTTCTGGACCCTCCCGATCTCGGGTCAACGACGGCGGTGGATCGCGATGTGTTTCTGGAAAAGTGATCGGGTGTTTAGGTTTTTCCCATCGGGGGGTCTTTATACGTGAAGGGGCAGCATCAGAAGTGGACCAGGGGGCCCTCACCATAGGGCGGCACGGCCAGGCCCTGGGCTGCGCCCCCTGGTGGTGAGGCCACCCTCTGCCTTCTCTCCGTCTCCTCTTTGGTTCTCTGGAAGCTTCAGTAAATTTCTGGATGTTCGGCTTTTGTTTTGTCCAATGCTGAGAATATTTCCTGTGTAACTTTTCTGAAACACAAAAACAGCAGAAAACAGGGAACTGGCACTGTGGCATCTCGTTAATAGGTTAGTTCCAGAAAATGCATAAAAATGCCACGAAGTGTAACGAAACACTAAGCAAATGGTGTAAAAACAAGCATGGAACATCAAAAATTATAGATACGTTTGAGACGTATCAATGTGTTGTTGCCACTAGGGAGAAAATAACATTCTTATGTCCAAGGACATATGCTTTGTTTATATTACACACTTTGCTTAATGCAGTTATCTGTTGTTCGCAACTTAATATTCACGGGGTCCTCGGATGATTCCCTGTGGGTGGATTATTAGTCATAGATGCAGTTGGATGGCGGTTTATGTATCTTGTTGTAATGCCCAGAGTAAATCTCATAGTGATCTTCTTGACATATGCACGTTATCTTTATTCTATCATTTGCCCAACTATAATTTGTTTACCCAGCATGTCGTTATTTATCTTATGGAGAGACACCACTAGTGAGCTGTGGACCCCAGTCCAATTTCCTTTACATTGCTATCACCTGTTTACTTTACTCGCACTGTTTACTTTCTAGCATACTACTACTGTTTTCCACTCGATACGCTCATTCCTTTGTTTACAGGAAACCGGTGAGATTGACAACCTCATCGTAAGTTGGGAGCAAAGTACTCGGTTGTGTTGTGTGCAGGTTCCATGTTGCAGCTGGCAAAGCAAAGCACTGGACGAGGCGCCCTATAAATTGTCCGGAGCTGTCGCGAAGCTAGCAAGCATCACCTTCTTGAGTTTGGCTTTTTCCTACTGGATTGATATACCTTGGTTTCATAACTGAGGGAAAAGTTGCTGCTGTACTCATCAAACCTTCTCTCGGGGTTTCCAACTGGCCGGTCATTTATATCATCAACTACACGCCAACAGTTTTCTGGCACCATTCAATATCGCGCCACCATCAGCCAATCTTCCTCTTTTTAGCAGCTTCTTCTCAATTACTTACTCATCAACCTTGCAAAATGATACAACAAGATTTTTAACCAGCTTATTATTCATGGAAGGAGGAGCAGCATTACAGGTCAGACATTTTTTGTCATTGCAATTTGAGTGACTTTTAAATCCATCATTTAATTCCACAATTATAGGGCTCCTTCTTACCTCTGATTCAACCAGAGGCAGCTTTGTTTTCCTTTTCCTCTGAGGAGCAGCAGGTTGAATGGAGAGGGTGTCCCTTTTGGCAGGAGATCCATCCACAATTTCAGCCTCCTCCAGCAAGGACAACTTGCAAGAAGGGGCCTGCTGGACAAGACATTTATCAGGAATGACAAAAGGAGTAGTATTCTCATACTGAAATTGCTCCTTTATAATTCCCCAAAGAGAAGATTTTAAGAAGTGGATTGTCCAATCAAATCTTTCAGGAGTCACTAGCATGAGAGTAATAAAATTAAACCAACTTACTAGGATTTGTAAGTCTTGATTTTTGCCAGAAAGGCCAGAATCAATGTGAGGAGCAAAATATTTTTCCCAAAGTTGGAGACCTTCCTCTGAAAAAGACTGGCAGAGAGAATGCTGATACTTTACTAGAAAGAACAAAGTTCTGGCCAAACCAATTTGCAGGTGAGCCTCATTAGGCTGCAGCATATTAACATCCTCTAGCATGAAGTCATTTCCCTCAACAGGGCTAGGAGAACCAGCACAACATCTTCTTCATCTTGATAAGCCTGAATGATATTCATCAGGCCCACATGATGCGGCACGGTGTTGATGATGTAAAGCACCGTCTAGTTGGGAACCCCAAGAGGAAGGTATGATGAGCATAGCAGCAAGTTTTTCCCTCAGTAAGAAACCAAGGTTTATCGATCCAAAGGGGAAGAAGCCAAACGACTGAAGGTGATGCTTGCTAGCCTAGTGACACTCCAACAAGGGCGCCGTTTACGACACTTGTCGACATGTCTTCAACTAGTAGCAACGCGGAACCTGCACACAACACAACCAAATACTTTGCTTCCAACTTACGATGAGGTTGTCAATCTCACCGGTTTGCTTGAAACAAAGGGTATGAGCGTATCGAGTGGAAAACAGTAGTAGTATGCGAGTAAAGTAAATAGTGCGAGTAAAGTAAACAGGTGATAGCAATATAAAGGAAATAGGACCGGGGTCTATAGTTCACTAGTGGTGTCTCTCCATAGGATAAAATAACACATGCTAGGTAAACAAATTACAGTTGGGCAATTGATAAAACAAAGACAACATGATATGTCAAGAGGATCACTATGAGATTTACTCTGGGCATTACAACAAGATACATATACCGCCATCCAACTGCATCTATGACTAATAATCCACTTGTGGCGAATCAATCCGAGAACTCCACAAGTATTAAGTTGCGCACAACAGATAACTGCATTAAGCAAAGTGTGTAATGTAAACAAAGCATATGCCCTCGAGCATATGAATATTATTTTCCCCCTAGTAGCAATAGCACATCTACAACCTTAGAGGTTTCTGTCACTCCCCCAGATTAAATAGAGGTATGAACCCACTATCGAGTATAAATACCGCCTCTTGGAGTCACTAGCAACTAATCGGCCAAGATAGCTACTAACAACGGAGAGCATGCAAGATCATAAACAACATAGAGATAACATAAGATAAAATTCAGTACTTCAACTCAATCATAACACCAATATTCATCGGATCCCAACAAACACAACATGTAGAATTACATAACGGTGATCTCGATCATGTAAGGTAGCTCACGAGATCTAAACATGAAGCGCATGGTGGAGAAGACAACCATCTAGCTACTGCTATGGACCCATAATCCAAGGTAGACTACTCACTCATCGCGCCAGAGGCGAGCATGGTGATGAAGAAGACCTCCGGTGGTGATTCCCCTCTCCGGCAGGGTGCCGGGAAGAGCTTCTGGACCCTCCCGATCTTGGGTCGCCGACGGCAGCGGATCGCGATGTGTTTCTGGAAAAGTGATTGGGTCTTTAGGTTTTTCCCGTTGGGGGGTCTTTATAGGCGAAGGGGCAGCGTTAGAGGTGGACCAGGGCGGTCTCACCACCAGGGGGCGCGGGCCAGGGCCCGTGGCCCCCCTCTGTCTCCTCTTTGGTTCTCTGGAAGCTTCGGTAAATTTCCGGATGTTCAGCTTTTGTTTCGTCCAATTTCGAGAATATTTCCTGTATAACTTTTCTGAAACACAAAAACAGCAGAAAACAGGGAACTGGCACTGTGGCATCTTGTTAATAGGTTAGTTTCGGAAAATGCATAAAAATGCCATGAAGTGTAACGAAACATTAAGCAAATGGTGTAAAAATAAGCATGGAGCATCAAAAATTATGGATACGTTGGAGACGTATCAGCATCCCCAAGCTTAACTCCTACTCGTCCTCGAGTAGGTAAGTGATAACAAAAGAAATAATTTTTGAGGTGACATGCACCTACACAATCTTGATCATATATGTAAGCGTTGTGCGCTGGGATCAAAGAACTTAAAACATGGGCATGAAAGATATAATCTTGATAGAAGAAACTTAGCAACCATGCTATAACATGAAAAAGAACAAAAACAAAAGATCATGAAAATGAAACAATGAAAGTCAAACGTGTGTTCAAATCATATGGAAAAACATACAAATGGTTTTCAGCTTGTCCTTCATGAGAGAGCAAAATATAAATGCATAGGACACCTTCAAGTTTAAGAGGGCGACTAGATACAAATAATTTAAGAACAAGTGAAACCAACATCATGAATCAATCAATAAAAACTTTGGGACAATGCACATTATACTCAGAATGACAACTATACTCTCTTAGACGGTGCATAAATATAGAAGGTGGTGACTCAACATAAAAGTAAAAGAAAGGCCCTTCACGGAGGGAAGCAGTGATTGCAAGTTTTATAAACCTTCAAAAATAATGGTACTTACCGGCTTTGAGCTCTCATTGCCCCCATCATAGGCATCTTGAATGTTTAAAGTTAATGGAAAACACTTATGGTGCATATGCTTGACAAATCATAAGTTAAAAACCTCGTGTCCCATGAAATACGAATACCCAAACCTCATGCTACTCGACTTAGAGTCCCAAGCAAGCTCTTGTTATTGTAAATATATGTGTATCATCGAGAACCGCCAACGGGGTACCTCCTGCCCGATGACATGGAATAAGCCCACATCAAAATGACAAGACAAACAGACAATGAACACCTCGACATCTCTTTTATTTACCATTGGTATCGCTTTTTATTTTGAGATGCGTCGTCGAATGTCCACTATGGGCATGCTGTAAATTTCCACCATGAATGATCCATGGCTTAGATTAGCGGCCCAGACATTTCCTTAACACATATAAAAACTCCATGATCCCGCAAGATTCCCAACTTATTTCACATCGCGAGTATCTATAAACAAAAGATCACGATATCAACTCAAATGAAAGATAGTGCAATGTTGAAAGCTTGCCCCATGAAGGCATGGCTGGGCTAATTTCCAACTTACAACTTGCAAGCATAACAACTGAACATAAAAGAGCCACAATGTCAAAATTTTAAGAACGAGAAAAGTAAAGTGTGCCATCAGGTTCGTGAGAGCTTTACTGACCAAGTTTTGCATAACACCAAAAAGAGTTTAATTTGAAGGATAGATAAAAGCAAGTCAAATGTACTTTGGAATAGCAAATTGCTAATAGGTATGTATGGTGGACACTTTGGAACAACTTGGTTTTTAGGAGTTGGATGCATGAGTAGAGCTCATACTCAGTACAAAATGAGGGCTAGCAAAAGACTGGGAGCGACCAACTAAGAGAGCAATAATGGCCATAATCATGCAAAGCAACATTAAAAGAAGCATAAGATGGCATCAAAAGTAAAAAACTAAATGATCATAGAGGCAATGGCGACTTTGTATGAGTCTAACATGTGTGAGCATGCGCCAAGTCAACCCAAATAAAGCATCAAGGAGAAAACCAAAATAATGCTTCCCAATAATTAAAACAACGCATGATTTTTTTCAAAGGCTCATTAAGCAATCTCAGTCATTTGAGACAAGTCATGCTACAGCAAAACCACTAAGCATACTATCAAAAATACATCAAGCACGACATGCAAAAGCCTAGGCCGCAGTTTACACAAGCTCCTTCTTGTACCACTTTTTTGCATAAAGCTTTTTCTCTTTTCCAACACCATTCGAACTTTTTATAACCAACTCTTTTGATGAAAACCAACATGGACTAGAGGCAAAAATACACCTTGATGTAAAGATATAACAAGATCTGAACATAAATCAAGGCGAAAATCAAAAGCTAAACGCAGTTCTAGAAAAAGAGAACACTCATGGAAATCTGTTTTTCACTCTTATCGTTCAACGAGTGTTCTTGGCAAATGAAAAATAAGGCAAATTCTCCAAAAGAAATTTGTTGGGGTCCAAATATTTAGTTCAGCAAACAAAACTAAACAAAACTGAAAACTTAAAACAACTGACGCTCCAAGAAAAACGCATAATGCATGAAGCAATAAAAATATAGTGTGTTGAAAGGTGACCTGATTTTTGCCGATGAAGAAGGGGTGTCTCGGGGGCATCCCCAAGCTTTGACGCTTGTACCTCTTGGATATTTCTTGGGGTGCGTGGGCATCCCCAAGCTTGAGCTTTTTTTCATTCTTCAACTCATCTCATCATTCTCCGATCCCTACACTTGAAAACTTCCTTCATACAAAACTAAACACAAATCTATTAGCAACATTAGTGTAAGCATAACATTGAATCAACCCTTTTTGCTTTAGTCTTCGACTCAAAACCACCACATATAAAGTATATATTACTATAGCAACTTCCCCAAAAGTTCCGTGATCAAAAGAACTCAAAAAGAAAGTGATAAAGCGGCAAACACAAATATTGGCAGAAATCTGTCAAAACAGAACAGCTGACAAAGGTCGAATTTTAGAGGGTTTTCTGTTGCTCAAATCAAAAAGTGTTCCAGTAATGAAAGTTTGGATATAACCTGGGGCATATGAACAAGAAATATCAGGTCCAAAAGATATACAGAGAATTTTCACGAATTTTTACGGTGCAGCAGCAAAAACTGTTTCAGGACAGCAACATCCCCAAATCTTACCTCGCTCAAATTAGAGGCTTCTCTTGGCACAAAAACGAAATAAAAATGATAAGGAGAGGTCATTATAGTAGTAATAACTTCCAAGACTCAAATAAAAGAAAAAAAACTGAAAGTAAAAACATTGGGTTATCTCCCAAGAGTGCTTTTCTTTAACGCCTTTGAGCTAGGCGCAGAAAGTGCGAATCAAGTAATATCAAGTGATAAAGCATCAAGCTCATAATTTGCTCTAAGAATAGAGTCAAAAAGTAATTTCTTCCTCTTTCTAGGGAAGTGTTCCATACCTTTCTTGAGTGGGAATTGATATTTGATGGTGCCTTCCCTCATATCAATGATGGCACCTATAGTTCGAAGAAAGGGTCTTCCCAAAATAATAGGACATGAAGCATTGCATTCAACATCCATGAAAAGAAAATCAATGGGAACAGGGTTATTGTTAACCATAATAAGAACATCATTAATCCTTCCCAAAGGTTTCTTCTTAGCAACATCAGCAATAGGAACATCATAATAACACTTTTCAAGTGGTGGTAAATCACGCATGTCATAAATCTTTCTAGGCATGATAGAAATAGTAGCACCTAGATCACATAAAGCATGGCAATCAAAACCATTAACATGCATATCAATGATGGGTTCCCAACCATCTTCTAACTTCTTGGGAACAGAAGCTTTTTGCTTCAACTTTTCATCCCTAATTTTCATGAGAGCATTGGTAATATGCTTAGTAAAAGCAACATTTAAAGAACTAGCATCAGGGGTCAAAGCAAGCTTTTGCAAGAACAAAATAACTTCAAATATATTGCAGCCATCAACATCAAAATCATTAAAGGAAATTGAGCTATCATCTTCCACACTCCGAAAAATTTCAGCACTCTTTTGAGAATTTTTTTGGCAGTTTTACGATTTTTAACACAAGGTGTGGGAGTTTTCTCTATACCAATTAAAGTAAGAGGATTGCTAGCATTAGGAGAAACATCATTAGAGGTAGTAATGGTACATACCTTCATCTTTCTAGCCATCTCATCTTCTCTTTCCCACCTGGCATGCAATTCAGCTAGCATCCTAACATTTTCATCAATTCTAACTTGGATAGCATTAGCTGTGGCAAAAGGATTGTTCTCTTTCACATCATTAGGCAACACTTTTAATTTCAGAAGTTCAACATCATGAGCAAGGCTATCAACTTTAGAAGCAAGAATATCAATTTTTCCTAACTTTTCCTCAACAGACCTGTTAAAAGCAGTTTGCTTACCGATGAAGTCCTTGAGCATTACCTCAAGCTCGGAGAGCGCGGCCCTAGTGTTGTTGGAGGAATTACCATAAGAGTTACCATAACCATTACCATTAGTAGAAGGATACGGCCTATAATTGTTACTAGCAAAATTGTTCCTATAAGCATTGTTGTTAAAATTATTGTTTCTAATAAAGTTTACATCAACATGCTCTTCTTGAGCAACCAAAGAGGCCAAAGGAACATTATTAGGATCAACATGAGTTCTATCATTAGAAAGCATAAGCATAATAGCATCAATCTTATCACTCAAGGAAGAGGTTTCCTCAACAGAATTTACCTTCTTACCTTGTGGAGCTCTCTCGGTGTGCCATTCAGAGTAATTTACCATCATATTGTCGAGAAGCTTTGTTGCGGCGCCCAAGGTAAGGGACATAAAAGTGCCTCCAGCAGCTGAATTCAATAGGTTCCTTGAAGAAAAATTCAGTCCTGCATAAAAGGTTTGGACAATCATCCAAGTAGTCAGTCCATGAGTGGGACAATTCTTGATCATAGATTTCATTCTTTCCCAAGCCTGAGCAACATGTTCATTATCAAACTGGCTAAACTTCATAATATTGCTATGAAAAGCTATAATCTTAGCAGGAGGATAGTATCTACCAATAAAAGCATCCTTACACTTAGCCCATGAATCAATACTATTTTTAGTCAAAGACAGCAACCAATCCTTAGCTTTTCCTCTCAAAGAAAAAGGAAACAACTTAAGCTTAATAATATCACCATCAACATTCTCATACTTTTGCATCTCACATAGCTGAACAAAATTGTTGAGATGAGCTGCAGCATCATCAGTACTAGCACCAGAAAATTGCTCTTTCATAACAAGGTTCAACAAAGCAGGCTTAATCTCATAAAAATTTGCAGCAGGAGCAGGTGGCGCAATAGGAGTGCAGATAAAATCGCTATTATTAATGCTAGTAAAATCACACAACTTGGTGTTTTCAGGAGTAGCCATTCTAGCAAAACTAAAAGCAAACAAGTAAAAACAACTATAAAGGATACTAATTTTTTTGTGTTTTTGATAAAACAATGTAAGTAAAAATAAAGTAAAAGCAAAACTTAAAACAAAGTAAAGGATGTGCGTGCGAAACTCCCCTTGCAGAAGTTTTTTTTTCCTCCCCGGCAATGGCGCTAGAAAAGAGCTTGATGTGGCACGGTGTTGATGATGTAAAGCACCATCCAGTTGGGAACCCCAAGAGGAAGGTATGATGAGCACAGCAACAAGTTTTTCCCTCAGTAAGAAACCAAGGTTTATTGATCCAAAGGGGAAGAAGCCAAACGACTGAAGGTGATGCTTGCTAGCCTAGTGACACTCCAACAAGGGCGCCGTTTATGACACTTGTCGACACGTCTTCAACTAGTAGCAACGCGGAACCTGCACACAACACAACCAAATACTTTGCTCCCAACTTACGATGAGGTTGTCAATCTCACAGGTTTGCTTGAAACAAAGGGTATGAGCGTATCGAGTGGAAAACAGTAGTAGTATGCGAGTAAAGTAAACAGTGCGAGTAAAGTAAATAGGTGATAGCAATATAAAGGAAATAGGACCGGGGTCCATAGTTCACTAGTGGTGTCTCTCCATAAGATAAAATAACACATGCTGGGTAAACAAATTACAGTTGGGCAATTGATAGAATAAAGACAACATGATATGTCAAGAGGATCACTATGAGATTTACTCTGGGCATTACAACAAGATACATAGACCGCCATCCAACTGCATCTATGACTAATAATCCACTTGTGGTGAATCAATCCGAGAACTCCACAAGTATTAAGTTGCGAACAACAGATAACTGCATTAAGCAAAGTGTGTAATGTAAACAAAGCATATGCCCTCGAGCATATGAATGTTGTTTTCCCCCTAGTAGCAACAGCACATCTACAACCTTAGAGGTTTCTGTCACTCCCCCTGATTAAATAGAGGCATGAACCCACTATCGAGCATAAATACCCCCTCTTGGAGTCACTAGCAACTACTCGGCCAAGATAGCTACTAACAACGGAGAGCATGCAAGATCATAAACAACATAGAGATAACATAAGATAAAATTCAGTACTTCAACTCAATCATAACACCAATATTCATCGGATCCCAACAAACACAACATGTAGAATTACATAACGGTGATCTCGATCATGTAAGACAGCTCATGAGATCTAAACATGATGCACATGGTGGAGAAGACAACCATCTATCTACTGCTATGGACCCATAGTCCAAGGTAGACTACTCACTCATCGCGCCGAAGGCGAGCATGGTGATGAAGAAGACCTCCAGTGGCGATTCCCCTCTCCGGCAGGGTGCTGAGAAGAGCTTCTGGACCCTCCCGATCTCAGGTCGACGATGGCGGTGAATCGCGATGTGTTTCTGGAAAAGTGATCGGGTCTTTAGGTTTTTCCCGTCGGGGGGTCTTTATAGGCGAAGGGGCAGCATCAGAGGAGGACCAGGGCGGCCTCACCACCAGGGGGCGCGGGCCAGGGGCAGGCCACGCCGCCCTATGGTGTGGCCGGCCCGTGGACCCCCTCCATCTCCTCTTTGGTTCTCTGGAAGCTTCGGTAAATTTCCGGATGTTCGGCTTTTGTTTCGTCCAATTCCGAGAATATTTCCCGTGTAACTTTTCTGAAACACAAAAACAGCAGAAAACAGGGAACTGACACTGTGGCATCTTGTTAATAGGTTAGTTCCAGAAAATGCATAAAAATGCCACGAAGTGTAACAAAACATTAAGCAAATGGTGTAAAAACAAGCATGGAGCATCAAAAATTATGGATACGTTGGAGACGTATCACCACAGCAATAAGATTTTGGCCCAGGGCCAATTACTATACATTTGGATCTTGCACCAAGGGCTGTTGGGCCTCTTCAGCAGGAGGCAAAAGAAATGCAGCATTGTTTGAGCTTGCACCTTCAGAACTTGAAATGCTGATAGTGAGTCCACTGTTCTCCTCCTGCATTGGCTGATCATCTTGATTCTCCTGAATTTCCTCTGCCTCTATAGCTTGAAGCAAGTTATTCAGACCTGCATCTTGATCAAGTTGCATTGCATGCTCATTAATCCGTCCATTTCCCATAGCCCAATGCCCCCACCCTTCTTCAGCATCATCTTCATTATTCTGTGGTTGAGGAGCAGGTGGCATGAAAGGCATATTCTGCATTGCATTACCTGGGAGAGGGTGTAGGTCCATGCCATCATCTGGAAGTGGGTCCTCATCAGCTGGGCCCCCACCGTCAGGATTTAGGATCCATGCCATCTCTTCTTGCAGAATTTCAACAGAAAAAGTCCAAGATTCAGGATCTGGCCTGTCACCGTCAGTGAAACGAATGCTTTTTGGAATTTCCTCCAGGTCAGAGACTCTGACTTTGGCAATGAGCCTCCCCAAGTTTGCTTCATCCTTTTCCCAAAGTAACAGCTTCCCAATATCTGAAAATGCCGCATTGAGGTCCTTTGTGAAACTATGATCTAAAGGAGGGCCAACAAGAAGAACCCAACACTCTCGGTTGAAAGAAAAACGGCACCAGTTGACACCCTCATTGTGCTTGCAGAAAGACACATGAACATCACCAAAAGGAATAGGGCTTGTGCGAATTAGGCGATCTCTGTCTCTGACATGATTGAACCTGACATAGGCAGCCCCCAGCGGGCATTCTTGAATATCTCTAAACCCTACTTGAGCATGCACGAGGAACTCTTGCAGAATCTCAGCAACATTGATGAACGGGACCAGACATGGGGGGAACCGCGAGATAGTCGCAATGCCAAACTCTTCGTGCGCCTTCGGGCACCTAGCCACCACCACCGTCTTCACTGCATTCCTGCCATGGACATGGAGAATCTCAAAGCCCCTCGGCACGAACTTTCTTGGATCGATCGGGATGTTCACCATTGGCATGGAAGCCGCCGCCGACGAGGAGGAATGGGCAGTGATTGAGGTGATACTCTCTGTAGATTGCACAGTAGGGAATGAAGATGAGGAGACAGAGTTTATTTTTGCACCAAAAAAAGATTGACCGAGGTCTTTCATTCAAGAAACTTCCTTGATTTGGATGGCCGGCCCACGGGCCTTGAACCAGTTTTGGTAACTGTCATCGGGCCAGTCCACTTTTGGAAAGGGGGCAAATTTCATAAACGGTAAAATGCCTAGCAATTTTGCCCCTGATTGACCGCGGTGAGACTGTTTTGGAACCCAAATAAATTCAGAATTAATTCTGTCCAAAATCCCAGCACGGCCAAAAAAAATGACCATTATTGCTGATTGGCAGTTTATTAGCGGCATTAGGAACAGCAGTAATGATCGACGAATTAATACGGTAAAAAACATTTGAAACTGGCACCAGCGATTTATTTGAACTTGAAGCAGGAAAAGATAATCTTTTGAAGACTAAGGTTCTCAAAGATTTCTTATTTTTTACCTGGGTCCATTCTTTGTCTTGCTCAATGTAAAATTTTGCTTCCTCAAATTTCCAATTCGGACCACCTTCACCCGAGAGGTTAATGGAGAATTGAAAACCCTTATCCAAAAATTTGCCAATATTGTAAATATGAAATCCAACAGATCTTGAGGCAACAGAGAAACGAGAAGTCCTGTCCTTGAGAATTTTGACATGGAACCTTGAAGCAATACCACCAAAGCAAGCTTGGAGAACAACACTCACTGTGTGAATATCCAATTTGAATTTTGAACGTCCAAAAGATATAAGCAGCAGAAATTCTCTCCTTCTAAAATCCCCAACAAAATTTACTGAGTGCCCAAACTTGTTTCTGAAATCCTTTTCAAATTGAACACCTCTAGCAAAATCAAGAGAGGGAGCCACAGATGAAAGTGGTGGAGAAACAACAGAAGAAGCTTGAATTTTGGAGGTGTCGCCAACATTCGGACTATCACCCACACAAACCTTATGAGCAGTCATCTCCAAGGTGCAACCAGTGAGAACTTCTTCTTTTTCTAGAAGGTATCTAGCGTCAATGATAACTTCATCAAGGTTCAACAAGATCAAACGTTTAGCTTGCGGCCGAAGAAAGAGAATGGCAGGCTTAGGAGGGAACTCAAAATGCAAACCCAAAGGAGAACAATAAACCTTCCATCTTAAGGGTAAAGCATCACAAGAGGGAGACCTTGCCAAGGGGGATTCAGTAGGACAGTTAACACATACCATGAAGGAAGCAAAGTTCATCACCAAACCTTGGTGAATCTTCTCCTCGGCTTCAATCTTTCTTCCTTCTAGGGCATCTGAGTTGAGAAGAACAACCCAATGCTTTTTGAGACAAACTTTCAACAAACCTTCAAGAAACTTGCCCACCAACTTTGCTCCGGTGTAGGTGACCTTCCAAACTTCTTCCATTGAAAAGGGAACTAGGAGATGGCTAAGGCTAAGAGAGGTGGTGAGGATCAGTGGGAGGGATGCCGGGGATGGAGATTGCCGGTGACTATGCTACGGTGGGGAGGTGGAGAAGAGAGCCATCTTCTCATCCATAAGCTTGTGTTAAGGGGGTTCTTGATCAGGGGCCTTAGAGTTTATAGCAATGGTTGGACTTCTTAGTCTTAATATTTCTCTTGTTTTATCATTAGGTGGTCTTGAGATCAATCAGTAGGGGTTTGTTGACTCTTTTAAGAGGCATCACCTATTTATGGCTCCGTCCAATGAGACTAGAACTTGACACTTTATTCATTATATTTTTGTAGAAACCTGTTTGTTAAGTTAATCCAGGATGCCCTCGGGAACGTTTATTTCATATATGTGCACACTCAAGATTGTCCTCTTGTGCATAGAGGATTGGGCTTTCTCTAAAAAGAGCGGTTAATAGTTAACTTTTTTGCTTTTTAATTTGGTTGCTCTCTTGCAGTTACAACCAAAAATACCAAAAGACTGTGCAGTTATTATTGTTTTAGTGCCAGCTTGTGAACCAATTCCTTTAGCTCTCCTCGTGGGTTCAACAACCTTTTCTTTATTGAAAGGTATTACAATTTAACCCCTTACACTTGTGGGTTATCAAGAATACTTTTCTTCCGCCATTGCCGTGGAGCATAGCGTTTTTGGTAAGCAGTTGGTAAGGTTACTTAATAGTTGTTTTTATTTTATTTTGTTTTGTTTGCCTCTTTGTTGCTTTCCTATGGAAGCCCTGTTAAAAGCCAGGAAGCACACAGAGGATGCTCTCGACAAGTACTTTCATATCCTCACACATCCTGAAGAGAGGAAAAAGAAAGAACCCCCTCCCCCGTTCATTATTCCTACTACTGTGGTGAAAGATATGATGAATGATCCATTTACTGGAGATGAAATTCAAGCACCTTCTGATCATTTATAGAAGCTAGAAGCAAGATTCTCTCTATTCAAATTAGGTTGTATATCTCATGATGATGTAAGAAAAAGTTCTTCTATCTATCCGTGAAGGGTGATGCAAAAAAGTGGTTTCATACATTAAATCACTCTGATGGGATTAGTTGGGAAGATCTAAAGAAGGATTTTCACATGAAATATTATTCTCCATTCAAAGCTTATTGTGATCAATCTCATATCTATATTTTTTGGCCTCATCATGGAGAAAGCATTTCTCAAGCTTGGGGGAGATTGAAGGGACTTATTCTCAAGAATCCCTACCATGGATTTTCTCAAGGTATTGCATTGGTAATTTTTTATGTGAGGCTTGCTAAGCCTTATAAGGAGTTCTTGGATAATTCATCTGAGGGGAGTTTCACACATTGTACTGTTGCTGAAGAAGAAAATATTTGGAAACACTGATAATTGGGATCTTGATAAAGGTAATGAACCAAAACTACAATATGATTATAAATGTGTTGAAGTATTCTCTATTTTAGAGAAATTCAAAGATGTGACTGAAAGGTTCAACTTGGATGAACATGTTATTATTGAAGTTGCTAAATCTTTTGTTGAGTCTGTTGCTCTACCTAAGGAGGGATTTACTACTTATGGGCCTCCTAAAATTATTGAACCTACACATATGTTTCTTGAGTCTGTTGAATCTGCAGTAACTCTAACTGCAGAAGGATTTTCTGAGAAGCCTCCTTATCCGGCTAAGATAAAGGAAAATAATAAGATACTCCCTCCGTTCCTAAATATAGGAGGTATAGTTTTGTGAAGAAAATTCTAAAATATAAGACTCCTGCCAAATTTGGGGAGAGATTTGTGGGATTTATTGACATATTCCACAAACAAATCTAATCTGGAGTGAGAGGAGATCAAGAGTTTCCTTATTTTTCCTCCACTTTTACATCTAAAAGCAAGGAAAATTAAGTGTCTAACTTGTGTGTTAATATTCGTGCAAAAAACTATACCTCCTATATATAGGAACGGAGGGAGTATTGGATACTATCATAAGTAAAAGTGCAAAGAAAATTTGCATACCTTATGAGCAAGTGCAGGTACATCCTCATGTTTCTGCCATAAAAACTCTGAATCAAGAAGAGCAATATAATGTTTATTTATGTGAAGATGCAACTAAAGTTGTAAAAGGGAACACAAGTAAATGTGGTAAACCTATTATCTCATGTGCTATTGGTACTTCTTGTTATTATGGACTTTGTGATTTGGGAGCAAGCATCAGTGCTATACCTTATTCTTTATACATGGAGGTAAAAAGTGATATTGATCCTATTAAAATAGAAGAGACATGTATGACTATCCAGCTTGCTAATAAAGAGACTATATGCCATGTTGGTATTGTTAGAGAAGTTGACATTTTAGTTGGAAAAGTCAAATATCCTGTTGATTTTGTTGTTCTTGCTTGTCCTCAAGATAGATTTTAACCTATCATATCCGGGAGACCATTCTTGCATACTATTGGTGCTGAAATTAATCTGCCAAAGGAGAAGTTGTTATATGTTGTGTAGGTGAAATGCTAGAATTTAATTTTTCCAAGTTCGCTAATAAACCATATGCAAAGGAGCATACTACAAATGATGAGGTAGTAACTCTTGCTTATGCATCTGTCTGTTCATTCGACATGGTGAAAAGATATATGCTTGAGCAAGATGAACCCTTTTCAAGAGAAGAAAGAGAAGCTTTGGAGCAAGAGTTTATGCAGCAACCACCTATTTTGCAGCTTAATATTCCTCTAGATGATCTAGGTAAACCGCCCCTCCTAAGGCCGATCCTAGTTTTGAAATTAAACCTTTACCCGAGCACTTGAAATATGCTTATCTTGATGAAAATAATATATATTTTGTTATTATTAGTGCTAACCTTTCATATGAAGAGGAGAATAAGTTAGTTAATGTCCTGAAGGCCCATAGGGGAGCTATTGGATACTCTCTTGATGACTTGAAAGGAATTAGCCTAGCTTTATGCATGCATAAAATTAATCTTGAAGAAGATGCAAAGCCTGTTGTTGATCATCAATGTTGTCTTAATCCAAAATTGAAGGAAGTGGTAAGAACAGAGGTAATCAAATTAATTGAAGCAGGTATTATTTATCCCATTGCTGATAGTAAGTGGGTTTTACATGTTCATTGTGTTCCTAAGAAAGGAGGTATGACTATTGTTGCTAATGCTGATAATGAACTAATCCCTCAAAAGACTGTTACTGATTATAGAATGTGCATTGATTACAGGAAATTGAATAAGGCTACATGAAAAGACAACTATCCTCTACATTTTATTGATCAGATGTTGGAAGGACTATTGAAGCATTCTCTTTTTTTATTTGGATGAGTATTCTGGTTTCTCTCAAATTCCAGTGCATAAAGATGATCAAGGAAAGGCCACTTTAACTTTCCTATTTGGTACATTTACCTATAGAAGAATGCCATTCGGTTTGTGTAATGCTCCTACTACTTTTCAGAGATGCATGAATGCTATATTTACTGATTATATTGAGAAAATTATGGAAGTCTTCATGGATGATTTTTTGTGTATGGTACTTCATTTGATAACTATTTATTCAATCTTAATAAAGTTTTGTGGAGATGCATGGATCAATATTAAGTTCTCAATTGGGAGAAGTGTCACTTTATGGTGACTGAAGGAGTTGTTCTGGGACATAGAATCTCAAGAAGATGAATTTAAGTGGATAGAGCAAAGATGAAAGAAATTGAAAAGTTGCCATATCCAAGAGACATAAGAGGATTAAGAAGCTTCCTTGGCCATACAGATTTTTATAGAAGGTTTATCAATGATTTCTCTAAAGTTTCTAAACCTCTGACTAACCTTTTGCAAAAAGATATCCTTTTTTCCTTTGAATATGATTGTATTGAATGTTTTGAACCTGTTAAGAAAGCTTTGGTTTCAGCTCCTGTTATACAACCTCCTGATTGGAATTTACCCTTTGAGATTATGTGTGATGCTAGTGACTATGCAGGTTGTGTTGTTTTGGGACAAAGAGTTGATAAGAAGCTGAATGTTATTTATTATGCAAGCAAGCAAGTCACTTGATGGGGCTCAGAAGAATTATGCTACTATTGAGAAGGAGTTCCTAGCTGTCATATTCGCTTGTGATAAGTTCAGACCTTACATTGTTGATTCTAAGGTAACTATGCACAATGACTCATCAATTAAATATTTGATGAATAACAAGGATGCCAAGCCAAGGTTAATAAGGTAGGTTCTTGATGAGGATAATGAGGGCCCCATGAAGGCGAAGGTGCAGCCCAATTTCAGGACTCCACCAGGATGATGAGGGCATCTCATTGAATATTGGCATGCCAGGATGACCTACGATATGTAATGATTTAGTCTAAGGTAGTGCCAATAGATGCGAGAGTTTAAAGGCATGCGCGCCTAGTTGGGCCAAACCCATAATGGGTCGGTTTGTATCTTGCTCGAGTCGGACCATGTTATTCGCTTGGCTGTCCTCCTATATAAAGAGAGGGGGTGCAACCATATTAGGGGTTCAGAAATTTAGACAAAACATAGAGTTGTGTTGCTGCATGGAGCATCCTCCGGGGACGGCGCTGTCGTTTATCATATTCAATAAAGATTACTGTGAGGGTTCTTATGCTCATCAAGGATTATCAGGCTCAGGTTTGAGGCATGTTGATTATCTTCATGTTGCTTGCTGGATTCGTTCCTCTTCTTCAGGTTGAGTTCTTCACGTGATTGGAAGATTGCTATCTGGTTTGACTCACTGTGAAAGATCGGGACAAAACTCTAGGATCATTGGCATGATCGATATCAATTCTTTTACTTCAATAATTTGATTTACATATTGTTGATAGAAAAGGTGAGGAAAATGCAGTTGTTGGCCATCTTTTTAGGATGGAAATTACTACTGATGATCCTACCCCTATTAATGATAATTTTCGTAATGAACCGTTAGCAAGTATTAGAGTTGCAACTCCTTTGTTTGCTGATTATGCTAATTTTATTGTTGCAAAAGTTATGCCTCCTTAGTTTAATTCGCAGCAAAGAAAGAAATTCTTTTATAAGCTTAGGCAATACTTCTGGGATGATCCTTACCTATACAAGAAAGGTGTGGACGGTATCGTGCGGAGATGTGTACCTGAACATGAGCAACAAGACATCATTAGGAAGTGTCACTCAAGTCCTTATAGAGGTTATCATGCTTGTATGAGAACTGGAGCTAAGGTATTGCAATCTGGCTTTTCTTGGCCTACTTTATTTAAAGATGCATCTGAGTCTGAAAACTTGTGATGAATTCCAAAGAGCTACAAGTAATATTGTTAAGAGAAAAAAAATGCCTATGAATTATTCATTACCTCTTGAGCCCTTTGATGTGTGGGGATTTTACTTTATGGGTCCTTTCCCGCAGTTAAATGGGTATACTCACATTTTGGTTACAACTGGTTATGTCACTAAATGGGTGGAAGTCATACCAACAAGACATGCAGACCATCTCACCGCAATGAAGATGCTCAAAGACATCATCTTTCCTAGGTTTGGTGTACCGAGGTATCTCATGACTTATGGTGGTTCTCATTTTAAGCTTTGTGCTTTTAGAAAAACTTTGGCGAAGTTTGGTATTAGTTATAGAATAGCTTCCCCTTATCATCCTCAAACTAGTGGCCAGTTGAGTTGAGTAAGAGAGAGCTCAAAATTATTTTACAAAAGACAGTGAATAAGTCTAGGTCTGATAGGCCTAAAAGGATTATTGATGCACTCTGGGATTACATAACTTCTTTTAAGAATCCTATCGGTGGTCAGAACATTCCATTATCGTTGAAGAAGAAATGGAGAAGATGAAGGAGCTAGTTTCCTAGTGCAGAAAATGTTGTTTGAATGCGTGCTGCTTCTTCTAGTACTCTCATAATCAAATTAACTGAATGCATGTGAGTTACTTCCAAAAAGCAGACTTGTCATTGCCATTAACCTTTATTTAGACCAGTCAATTTGCCATCCGCGTTTTCGTTTGATGTATGTCTTACACTTAACAAAACGTGAAGCATGTTCAAAAGGAAATTTACTTTGGTTTTGAATATTTGCGTTGCTGCTTTTGTTGGCCTTTACGTAGGTGTAGCATGTCTAAAATGAAACTGATAACTTAGTTTTAGATTGTGTACTTGGGTCGAAATTATTTTGGCATCAATTCCTATATGGTCATGTTGAGTGTTGATCAAATAATGCATGATCTGAGCCGAAAAAGTAGTTAATTACCTGTACGTAGTACATAAAAAGTGCTAGAGTACTTGTCAAAAACTCAAACTGATGAACTGAAACAAAGTAAAGAATTCAGAAGCGGAGACAAGCTAAAAACTCAACCAACGATGAATTTCGATCGGACATAATGGACGGTAGCAAAACGCAGATAAACAACGAGAAATTTTCGATCGGACATGATGCACGGTAGCAAAACGCAGATAAACACTAGTAGTACACCTTTTGTGGAGTACTAGGACCTAATTCGAGACACAACTTGGCAAGCATAAAGCATTAACGTAAGGCCACCGGCAACTAACAAGAAACTTGGTCTCTACTGCGGCGGCGGAGTCGAGCGCAGCATGATGTGGCCGACGGTATCCCTTGCGCGTTCCAGCGCCTTGATGAACTCCGGCAGCTCCGCCTTCCCGAGCTGCTCCACGTCGGCCTGCCACCAGAACTGCTCCCCTCCCTTCCTCTGCACCTCCTCAATCTTCTCCGCGATGGCCCTCATCCGCGCTTCCTCCGCCTTGACCTCCTCGCCTTTCTCCTTCGTCTGCCGAATCAGCGCCTCCAGGTGCTCCCACTCCACCTCGTTAGCAGCAGAGCCGTCCAGGACGGCGTCGACAGAGGGGCTGCCGAAGGCGAACGCATTGTCGGACTTGGAGAAGACGACGATGGCGAGGTTGGCGCGGCAGAGTATGGACAGCTCCGAGGCCTTCTTGAAGACCCCAGCCTTGCGCTTGGAGAAGGTCACCTGCCGTGACTGCTCGTCCTCCACCAGGCGGATTTCCCTGGGCTGACGCCCTTTCGTCTTCTTGCCCTTGCCGAGCGGCATCTTCGACATTGGAGGTTAAACCCGGCGGCGGCAATGAGATGAGATGCGATGCGATGCGATGGAGGTGAAGGAAGGGGTCAGGCGAGTATATAAGGAGAAAAAGAGGCGGTACCATAAATGGCGCGAGAGAATCGTGGTGATAATTTGGAAGGAAATCATCGTGGTGATGATTCTCAAGAACCGTGTTCGATTTGGATCTGACGCGGTGATTTGGAAAATAAATCACCTGCAATTCCTACCATATGTGAGGACAGCGCGTCATTTCTTTCTAAGCAAGAAGGCGTGTCGCTGCGCAGGCGTATACACGTCAAACCGATCGTTGTGAAATTTGGAAGGTAATTTAGAAATTTATAACTTAATAACAGGAAATCAATGCAGAAAATCAGATGTCGATTTTATCAAATGAAACCTTAACCAGGAAGCGAAACATCTAGATGTCGATCAAGTAATCATGGGCGGAAATAGTATTAGGCAACACTAGCTGAATGTCCGCGCGTTGCCACAAAATAAAAAAAATAGATATAGATATCGGATTTGTATTCTTACAAGAGAAACAAATATATCAATTACCTCTCACTCTTCTTTTCTCCTTGGCACCTTGTTTAAACTTCAGAAAATCAAAGAAAACAATTGAAAATAACACAAAAGCCTAGCTATCCCCTCAAAAGAAAAATAGAGATGCGTTAGTGGCAAGCTCGATACAATTAAAATGATGGTTCAATCAAGCTAGGAGCATGCAAAGGTTGCAGTACAGATATCATTTAGATGAATTTCTATATATTTTTTTCTACCAGATCATCAAAATATGTCCATGGTAAAGCAAGCGCGCTCCACAAAATGCGCAAAAAACCTAGCCATAAAGCAAACAATCTAGATCTTCTAAATACCCAGCAAAATTTACATACGTTAGGAAATATTGGAGCTAGCTAGCTAGATTTCTTAAGCATAACTTTTCACGATTGAAAGGTGGCTGTTAGCAGCATTTTCTTTCCCATTAGTTCTTAGCTCTATCCTCTATAGAACAATTATTAATTGCCTAATAATGAGTAACACTGCAAAATAAGTTTGTTGCATCTTTTTAAGTATATGAGAAACCTGAAGCAGAGACCCGAAGCTTTTGCTCCGGAGGTTCAGATAATGAGCAAAACCAGTAGGACATCAATTAACACAACGTCACAGCTCCTTGAGGTACAGCCCGTGGAGGAAGATGATTCTAGTAACTCAACTCAGATGATGGTTGTTCAGTGAATTAACCTTCAAACAGTTTTCTCGCTTCTCGCATCAGTCATACCCTGCTCACATCCTAAACTGGTATCTGAAATTCTGAATAGAAAAAATTTTAGTTGCAAGAGCAGTCGATGTATAAACTCAAATTCCGCATACTATATGTGCTCACCCATATTCTACCGTGGGTGATCTGCTCAGGCCATGATTCCAGCTGCTTAGTGACCTGGAGTGCAAACATATGGCCCTTGCAATCCCTTTCCTTTGCGACAATTGCTCTGCTTGCTCATGCTCTTAAAGATTCAAAAAACCACATAGAACTGCTCGACAACGTGGTCTCTGCCACCATCTGGCCGGACGACCCAACTCAATTCTCCGTGCGTGACACTCATGTACTCCCATGGCTGTAGATGGGATGCGTGCAGGGGCATCGACAAGGAGTCGACCGGCGCGCCGATGGCAGTTAAGTCATGCAACTACGCCGCACGAACTTGCTACGGCCAGCGGCACTCGCAGCAATCGGGAGAAGCGCTGGGCAGGAAACGTGAGACTGTCTCATGCGTGCCGCACCTGTTGTCACCAGGGAAGAAGTGGGAGAACTGGACCAGCGGCGCCTCGGCTCTCCCTGTCACTGTCAGCATGCTCCTCTCTCTCTCAACTCTATCTCTCTCACTACGGGAAAGAAACAAGGGGCCGACGGCCAGCAACTGTGCTGACGGCAATTTGTCGGGGCCGTCGGCACAATACGAGGATAAGGTAGACAAGCAAGATCGCCGTCGGTACATAACTGTCGTTAGCATAGGCAGAGTTGTGCCGATGGCCGCCATCGGCACAGCCTATAGCCGTCGGCACAGTTTTTTTTTACGAATTACAATTAAAAGTACTCCTAGCATCCAACAATATCCACTTAAGAGAGAGTTATGTACAATTTTTAGAGAGAAAAGTATTATGATTAGGCACGTGATATCTATGTGTGCAACTTAGGTCCAATGAATTGTGTGCATGTGCTTCACGAATCCTCGTCCATTGCGCCCATAGCACCCATTGCACCCATTGCATCCACATACAGTCGTCTTTCTAAGTCCTTTCTCACCTCCCTCCGCCAACAATGTCCACCGATTCTTTAAGAGAGAAGTTATGTAGATATTATGATTAAGTACTATCTGTGCAACTTTAGTCTACTGAATTATGCTTGTGCAAGAAGTAAACCAGGAACGTAAATACTTGTGTTCCGCAGTGAAACAAGAGTTGATATGTGTATCCCAGGTGGTCTATTATTTATGTGGGGTGTTGTGTCCAGCTTTCGATTTCGTGTTTTGATAGCCACTGTAGAACGACAGAGAGAGAGGTATGGCGGAATATGGTGGATATATTATTGAGTCTCTCGGGCGAGTATATATAGGCGTACAACAGACCAACTTGGAGTATAAGACAAGGCATAGACTTGGAATACAAGACACGTATCCTATCTCTATCCTAATCTAGCCGTGTACAACATGTATACTCTAACAGCCACTTCACAAAAAAACTCAGTTTCGATACTTTGAAAATAGAAAAAGGACTTTTCATGGGATGAAACAGAATTCATGTTGCAAATGATGATATGGATGTCATATTTAGATTCCTCTCATTTTTCTGATCAATTTAGATATATTATTTATCGAATTCCGATTTACGGATTTGTAAATATGGATTATTCAATATTAAATGGAAAAAAGAAAATAAATTAAAATTTATTTTATTGTTATTTGAATTCATGATTATTTTTATTTATTCATTTTTGTTTACTTAAATAACTTTTTGAAATTCAAAATATATAGGCGTGTGGCATCATGCCTAAGGGTTAATAGGATTGATATGATTCCTGGCAAAAAAAAAGGATTGATATGATACTATTACCAATAAGGTATATCTTCTTTCTCAGAAGCTCAATAGGAAGGAAAAAAGAAGTTAAGCGTGCTAGAGCTGGAGTAGTCTGAGGATGGGTGACCGACCGGGAAATCTGATTAGGAGTAAGAGATTTGAGCTAAAATTAAGTGTGCTTAGAGATAAAGATGCCTAGTGTGATTTGCTGGTCAAAGAGTTCAGATATTTTAAAAAAATTTAAAAATAAAATGAAAAAATAAAATGAAAAAATGTAATTATCTATGCCGACGGTCGAGCCTTCCGTGCCGATGGCATTTCTATGCCGATGGCTTTTTTGGCTATGCCGACGCCTGTCTAGCCCGAAGGCCTTGTGCCGACGGATTCCGGAGCTATGCCGACGGCTCGGGGCCATCAGCCCCTTGACTGGCTGCCGTAGTGTCTCGTCTGCTCACGTTGCCGGAGCTTGATGGCGTGTAGTTGACCGCCCAGTTGGGAACCCTAAGAGGAAGGTATGATGAGCACAGCAGTAAGTCTTCCCTCAGTATGAAACCAAGGTTTATCGAACCAGTAGGAGAAAGAACCAACTTCCGAAGATTGATGCTTGTTGGCTTGGCGACAGCTCAAGACAATTTATATATGATGCCTTATCTGGGGCATAGCTTTGCACCAGCAGCAACGTGGAACCTACACACAACGCAACCAAAGTACTTTGCTCTAACTTACAGTGAGGTTGTCAATCTCACCGGTTTGCTGTAAACAAAGGATTAAACGTATCTTGTGGTAAATGATAGTAGTTTGCGAGAATATAAATAATACGAGTAAATAGTAAAACGGTAATAAGAATGTAAAAGAATAGACCGGGGTCTATAGTTCACTAGAGGTGTCTCTCCATAAGATAAATAATATGCTGGGTAAACAAATTACAGTTCGGCAATTGATAGAATAAAGAAAGCATATAAATGTCACGAGGATCACTATAAGATTCACTTGGGCATTACAACATAATACATAGACCGTAATCAAACTGCATCTATGACTAATAATCTACCCGCCGGATGTCATCTGAGCAACCGTTGGGTATTAAGTTGCAAGCAACAGATTATCGTCTTAAGCAAAGTGTGTAATATAAACAATACAAATGTCCTTGAATATAAGATTGTTGTTATCTCCCTAGTAGCAGCAACACATCTACAACTTTAGAAGTTTCTGTCACTCCCCCAGATTACTAGAGGCATGAACCCACTATCGAGCATAAATACTCCCTCTTTGAGTCACTAGCATCTACTCGGCCAAGATATCTACTAGCAACAGAGAGCATGCAAGATCATAAACAACATAGAGATGATAAATCAATAAATCAACATGAAAAAGTACTCAATATTCATCGGATCCCAACAAACATAACATGTAGAATTACATAACGATGATCCTGATCATGATAGGCAGCTCACAAGATCTAAACATGAAGCACATGGAGGAGAGGACAACCATCTAGCTACTGCTATGGACCCATAGTCCAAGGTAGACTACTCACGCATCACTCCGGAGGCAGGCATGGCGATGAAGAAGGCCTCCAGTGGTGATTCCCCTCTCCGGCAGGGTGCCGGGAAGAGCTTCTGGACCCACCCGATCTCGCGTCGACGACGGCGGTGGCTTGCGGTATGTTTTCTGGAAAATTGATCGGGGGCTTAGGGTTTTCTCACCGGAAAGAATATATAGGCGGAAGGGCGGCGTCAGGAGGTGGGACAGGCAGCCACACCACCTGGTGGCGCAGGCTAGGGGTAGGCCGCGCCACCCTATGGTGCGCCTACCTGCTGGCCCCCCTCCGTCTCTGCTTTGGACTCCGTCTCATGTTGGAAAAAATAGGAACTTTGGCTTTTGTTTCGTCCGATTTTGAGAATATTTTCTGTGTAGCTTTTCTAAAACACAAAAACAGTAGAAAACAGGAACTGACACTGTGGCATCTCGTTAATAGGTTAGTTCCAGAAAATGCATAAAATCGCCACGAAGTGTAACAAAACACATAGAAAATGGTGCATAAACAAGCATGGAGCATCAAAAATTATAGATACGTTTGAGACGTATCAAGCATCCCCAAGCTTAACTCCTGCTCATCCTCGAGTAGGTAAGTGATAACAAAACAATAATTTTTGAGGTGACATGCACCAACACAATCTTGATCAAACGATGTAAAGCATTGAGTGCTGAGATCAAAGTACTCTAAACATGGGCTTAAAAGACATAATCTTGACAATAAAACTTAGCAACCATGTTATAACATGAAAAGTAACACAAACAAAAGATCATGAGTAATAATGCATTGAAAGTCAAGTGTGTGTTTCGAGCATATAGAAAAACATAGCGAAGTGGTTTTCAGTTTGTCCTTATGGAGTAGCAAAACATAAATGCATAGGACACCTTCAGGTTTAAGAGGGCGACTAGATACAAATAATTTAAGAACAAACAAAACCATAATCATGAATCAATCAATAATAAATTTTGGGACTATGCACAATATACTCAGAATGACAACTATGCTCTCTTAGATGGTGCATCAAGGTAGAAGGTGGAGACTCAGCATAAAAGTAAAAGAAAGGCCCTTCGCAGAGGGAAGCAGTGATTGCAAGTTTTATAAACCTCCAAAAATTATGATACATACTAGCTTTGAGCTCTCATTGCCCCCATCATAGGCATCTTGAGTAGTTAAGGTTACTGCGAGTACAATTATGAAGCATATGCTTAACAAATTATAAGTTGAAAGTCTCATGTCCCATGAAGTACAAATACCCAAACCTCATGCTACTCGACTTAGGTCCTAAGCAAGTTCTTGTCATTGTAAATATACATGTATCATCGAGAACGCCAACGGGGTACCTCTTGCCCGATGACATGGAAATAAGCCCACATCAAAATGACAAGACAAACAGACAATGAACACCTCGGCATCTTTTTTTATTACTATTGGTATAGCTTTTTATTTTGAGATACGTCGTCGAATGTCCATTATGGGCATGCTGTAAATTTCCACCATGAATAATGCATGGCTTAGATTAGCGGCCCAGGCATTTTTCTAACACATATACAAACTCCATGAGCTCACAAGTTTCTAACTTATTTCACATCGCAGGTATCCATAAACAAAAGATCATGATATCAACTAAATGAGAGTAAGTGCAATGTTGAAAGCATGCCCCATGATAGCATGGCTGAGCTAACTTCCAACTTAGAACTTGCAAGCATAACGTCAACATAAGAGAGCCACAATGGTCAAATTTATTAAAAGCAAGAAAGTAAATATGTCGTGAGGTTCGTGAGAGCTTTACTGACTAATTTTCACATAACATAAAAAGTTTAATTTGAAGGATAGATAAAAGCAAGACAAATATACTTGGAATAGCAAATTTCTAATAGGTATATATGGTGGACACATTAGAAAACTTTGGTTTTTGGGAGTTGGATGCACGAGAAGTATTCCCTCTCCGTACGATTGAAGGCTAGCAAAAGACTGGGAGCGATCAACTAAGAGAGCAATAACGGTCATAATCATGCATATCTACAAAACATTATTAACCAAAGCATAAAGTGGTATCACAAGTTAAAAATCAAATAATCATAGAGGCTTACGGCGACTTGTTAAAGTCAAACATGGTGTAAGCATGCGCCAAGTCAACCCAAATAAAGCATCAAAGGAGAAAACCACAATAATATGCTCCTAGATAATAAAAACAACGCATGATTCTTTTAAAGGCATATTAAGCAATCTTAGTTATTGGAGACAAGTCATGCTACAGCAAAAACTACTAAGCATACTATCAAAATAATATCAAGCATGACATGCAAAAGTCTAAGCCAGAATCTAAACAAGCTCCCATTTGTACCACTATAGGCATGAAACTTTTTTCTCTTTTTCAACACCATTCAACCTTTTTGAATCAACTCTTAAAGATGAAAACCATCATAGACCAGAGGTCCAAATGCACCTTGATACAATAAAATAACAAGATCTGAACAAAAATCAAAGCAAAAAAAAGGCTAAACGCAGTACTAGAAAAAGAGAACACTCGTTGAACGATAAGAGTGAAAACTAGAGTGTTCTTGGCAATGAAAAATGGAGTGTGTCTTTTCCAGAGGAAATATGTTGGGGTCCAACCATTTATTGCAGCAAACAAAACAAAATAAAACTAAAAGCGAAAGTAAAGACGCTCCAAGAAAAACACATTGTATACGAAGCAATAAAAATAGTGTCTTTAAAGATGACCTAATTTTTGCCGATGAAGAAGGGGTGCCTCGGGGCATCCCCAAGCTTTGAAGCTTGTACCTCTTGGATATTTCTTGGGGTGACATGGGCATCCCCAATCTTGAGCTTTTGTCCATACTTCATCTCATCTCATCATTCTCCTTTCCCTACACTTGAAAACTTCCTTCATACAAAACTTCACACAATTCTATTAGCAAAATTAGTGTAAGCACGATAGTAAATCTACTCTTTTGATTCAGTTTTAAACTCAAGTATAACACCCATTAAAGCACAAGCTACTGTAGAAACTTTCTCAAAATTTCCATGATCAAAAGAACTCAAAAAGAAAGCAATCGCGATGCAAACACAAATAGTGGCAGAAATCTGTCAAAACATAACAGCTGACAAAGATCGATTTTTCCGAGGATCTTCTGTTGCTCAAATCGAAAAGTAAAAAATTAATGAAAGTTTGAAAATAAAATGGGTCATGTACACAAGAAATCGCAGATCAAAAAGACGCATTGAGAATTTTCACGAATTTTTACGGTGCAGCGCAGAAATCTGTTTCACGACAGCAACTTCCCCAAATCTTACCTTCCTCCAATTAGAGCTTCTTCTTGGCACAAAAACGAAATAAAAATGATAAGGAGAGATCACTACAGTAGTAATAACTTCCAAGACTCAACAAAAATAAAAATTACTGAAAACAAAACATTGGGTTATCTCCCAAGAGTGCTTTTCTTTAACGCCTTTGAGCTAGGCGCAGAAAGTGGAAATTGATATCCCACAAGTATAGGGGATCATGTGTAGCCCTTTCGATAAGTAAGAGTGTTGAACCCAACGAGGAGCTAAAGGTATGATAAATGTCTAATAAAGTTCTATCAACCGCTGATACAACTCTACGCACACTGAACGTTTGCAACATCTAGGAAATAAAACTAGAGCAACAATACGGATATGAGAGATAGCTTTGCAAGATAATAAATACAAGAAAGTAATTGTTAGTGCTGCAGCAATAAAATATACTAAGTAACCATAAACTAACAGTACCATGAGTATGGAAAAGTGGTGGTAATAGTGGTGGGTTTGTCTAAGTTCAATTAGCGAATAAATCGGGTTCATTGTCTTCGATGCAGTTTTCTATGTGGGAGACGCTAAATATACATGCACTTCACTACTTGGATGTGACGACCTCAAATTTGATAACAAATTCGAAGTGCCCGTTATGTAATCCATCACAATCCCAGAATCAATGTTGTGATTTACATAACGTAGTTGATATCACAGTCATAGACATTAATAGTAAATAAAGGGGATTACATAGGTGGTCGCACAGACCAAACCTTACATTACATCAATAAGCAGCGGAATAACACTTTGGGTCCATATTGTCAAGCTTCAACCGCACAGGCAAAGCAGACAGTAGGAAACGAGCCTAATTCGCAAAGCCGTCAATGAGTCCTTCCTTCTTGATCTTGCTCCTTCAAGTCTGGCCAAGTTAATAGCCAGGGACACAGCCCTGAGTACATTGGATGCACTCGCAAACAAATAGAAAAGAATCAAATACCATAAAGCGTGAAACAAAAATCAACTTGGAACTCTATTTAATATTCTACCAAAGTTTGAATTTAAATAAGAGGTCATTTCCCAACTCCATGTCTTCTCCAAGAAAACTAACACCTTTGGACCAAGATTAAAACTTTTGCACTTCATATTGCATGTATGCATAGAATGTCAATATAGATCTTTTATGATTTCATGTGGGTTTTAATCTGTTGGGCAATGATTAGTTAATTCAAACTTAACCAATAGAAGCATTAGAGAAGGACCACAAGGATCAAAAGAACCAGAAGCAAGAGAAATAAAGAAAAAGAGAAGAAAAGATGATCTAGAAAAAGTTAACCACTACCCTACTTTGGACACTTAGAATAAGAAATCTGTAACTCAAGCAAAGGTGTGGTCAGTTAGTTGAGCTTGACCATCTCACATACTAACTCAACCAGGAAGTTTCCAGCAAAAACTCAAACCCTAACCTCTTTCAAAATCTGTCCAAAGTTTGAATCTGAATCAGAAACCATACTTCAAATTGGAAATAAGATTTTTGCAAAACCTCATATTTCTTCATAACAAAAATATTTCTGGAATCCCTATCCAATATAATGACCAACCCAATTGGAAATTTTCAAAAATTCAAATTTTGATTTCATGCGGACATTGTATCGAACACTTGGTGGGCAGAAATCTAACAAAATCGGATCAACTGTTGGCAACAGTAGTGGCAGCCCTAGCCCTAGCCCCTGACCTCCCAGCTGTGCCCTGGACATCTCTTGGTCGACCCCCTGTCTCCCCTGCCCAAGCACCAACCGTGAGACATGGAGGAAAACCACCCGGACCCCTCCTCACAGCCATCCCTTGCCCCCGCTGCACCAGACCACCCCGCAGCCCACCAGTGCGCCAGCAGCACCCCACAGCACACCGCAGCCCCCCGCCGAAAGCCCCGACCGCCGCGTCCCTTCTGCAGCCGACACCAGCCGCGCTCTCTCCGCAGATCCCCTCGCCCCGTGCTCCCTCTTCCGTCTATAAAAAGGCCACCTCTCTTCCCTGAAAAGTTTCCCCTCACCTCCCTCTACCTCCTAGACATCATCTCTTCGCTCGTTGGTCGCCGGTTTGAGCTCGCCGGAGTAGACCAAGCTCCGGAGCGCGCAGCCGTTCCCGGTGTTCCGGAGCCTCCCTCGAGCTGCCGCCTGGACGAGGTGGAGGAGGAGAAGCTCCGCAGCCGCCCTGCACCCTCGCCGTCGCTCCCCGTCGCCGCCGGTGAGCTCCCCTAGTGCCGCCCTCCTCCCAGTAGCTAGCTCGTTCTGTTCATGTCGGGCTGGAGAAGAAGCCTCCAGGATACCGATTCGGTCCTGACCGGCGGGCCCCTCCGGTCAGGCCACTTCTTCCCCCCCCCCCCCCGCGCACCCAGGACCCCCCCGGTTGGGCCAGCCTAGTTCGGTCTGGTCTGCTCCCGGCCCAGTTCGTCTGTGTGTCCGGCCCGGATTAGAAAAAAAAAGGGATATTCGAATTCCGATTTTTGAAAAAAACCATTCAGATGCTTTCGTATATTTAATTTTCCCGGAGTTCTACCAACCCAAATTTAACAAATGAAAATGTTCTGGAAACCTTAGAACATAAGCTATCCATTAGAGGTGGTTTCAACCCAATTAGATTTACATAATGGTTGCAGTAAAAATAACAAAACAGGAGCTTTTCCACCTTAGAAAATTCATATCAAATCAAATAAAATTCCTAAAAATACAAATCCAACTTTGGAAATTCACAATTAGTGATACCCATCTGTCCATGGCATTAGATCTCATTTTTTGAACCTTTTAAAGTAAATGCTATTTACCTATATGTTTAAGTAAGCATTTGCCATATAGGATTTTATTAAACTCAAATCTATAATCGAAATTTTTATGGAACTCTTGTTGTTTAAACACATTTTCCAAATACCATCTGTAGGTATTGATCTTAGTCCATGTGAGCTGGTAGGAAGTATTTGGAAATTCAATCCTACATGGTAGTAATTAGAAACTCAAACTTGCACACATATTTCAAATTAAATGGAAATGATATGAAACCAATTCGAATCAACCACATTTCTAAATGTGATCTATAACCCTGGATCCAAGTCAACTAGGATTAATTTTTACACTTATAGATTCAAACTTGATCACTAAATAGTTGCCAACTAGAAATGGCTTCAATAAAAGAGAAATACTATAAATCCTATGAATCCTCTTTGGTTGAACCCTAATCTTAAATATCTACATTAGTCCATGACCTTGGTCAATAAGGACTTGCAGGAGATATTTTCCTAATCCAAAATAAATAAACCCTACTTAGATACAACCACTCAATCATCTCATCCATCGAAACTCAATGATCTTCGAAACCACTCTCCATAGACTTCCTAGATCGCTCCCCTTACCCCAAGTATCCTTATTTGCTTGAGTATGTGTTGCTTGTAAATTGTGTGGTGATTGTATGCTTATTTGATTTCCGACGATTAGACGACAACGAGAGTAAGGAGAATGGATCCGGAAGTCCACCAAGAAACGGAGATGGAGGTCAATCAACCCAAGATGAAGATGAAGACTATTTTGACTTTGCCAAGCAAGGCAAGCCATCTTTTGATTCATCCTCCCAATGCCTAGTTTTAATATTGCATTCTACCTGTTTTAAGTAAATTGCATGATTGAATTGCTAGAGTAGAATGATGGAAGTTTAGTGATATCTTGCTTATCAAGAGCATCAAGCTGAGTTTATCCAACCATAGCTTAGTAGTACCATCACTCCATCTAGTGGCTTAGTCGCTAATAAAAATTGAGGCCATCTATAAGGGGAACCCTACTTGAAAGGTGGTGACTTGAACTTGAAACTTGAAGGGGAGAACTGCTCCTACATGATGGTTATAAAAGAAATTAATCTTGACTAAGAACTATGAAATATATTTCTCAAATGACAACGAGTGATGTACTATGGGAGCCAATTATACCGTACGACCACATTACCCCTGAATGGGAAGGGGCTTATTCCTAGCTTGTTTATTTTAGTATGGGAGGTCTTGTTTCATCCTTTATAGAAGCATTCCATGCATGGTTGCTTCCGAACCAAGTGGTTATTGGAAATTTTCCTTCCTGAAGATTTCCATCCGTCCGGCATCCCGGAGTGGGCAAAACTAGAGGCGCCGAAACGGGGAAATCCGTGTCTCGGGCTCTAGGGAAGGATCCCATACTAGAGTAGACAAGTGAAAGAGTTTGTTTGATTATCTGAACCTCGCATACTTTGCGTATGTCGATCCGTGGACTTCTCCCGGCAGATGTATCGATTCTTGTGGGTAAAGTGTACCCCTCTGCAGAGGTTTTCAAACTATTCGAATAGCCGCGTCCGCGATCATGGACGGTTGGCAAGCTGTACTTGACTTTTGTCAGGACTAAAAGTGACAATGGTGACTTGGTGAATGACTTGACTTGACTTGATATTTGATGGTGACCAACACTTGAAGTTCCTCTTTAGATCTAACTTAGAGAATTAAATCTTCTTCTCTACAAATGAAAATTCTTGGGAAACAAACTAGCTTTTTGCAAATAAACTTAGTGCTTAGTCCACCATATCAACCATGCATATCTATCTCCTCACTTTGTTTATAAGATGGTTTGCGAGTGCATCCAATGTACTCACGGCTGTGTCCCTGGCTATTAACTTGGCCAGACTTGAAGGAGCAAGATCAAGAAGGAAGGACTCATTGACGGCTTTGCGAATTAGGCTCGTTTCCTACTGTCTGCTTTGCCTGTGCGGTTGAAGCTTGACAATATGGACCCAAAGTGTTATTCCGCTGCTTATTGATGTAATGTAAGGTTTGGTCTGTGCGACCACCTATGTAATCCCCTTTATTTACTATTAATGTCTATGACTGTGATATCAACTACGTTATGTAAATCACAACATTGATTCTGGGATTGTGATGGATTACATAACGGGCACTTCGAATTTGTTATCAAATTTGAGGTCGTCACATTGGAATTACAAGTACTATATGATTGGATTGTTAGCAAGCATCCGCAAATACTAACAATGCATTAAGGTTTCCCCAACCTTAGCCTTAAGTTAATGGTCCTATTACTCCCATATGTGTAACGTTCTGGTTCGCGTCCTCAGGTTTCTGTCACTCCGGCAGAACTACCCCTTCCTCTTACACATACTACAAACCCTATGATATTTAAACCATGCGCGCACAAATATAATGTACACCAAAGGACTGTATCATATCAACATACAACTCTAATTAACCAAAGACATTCAACCAAGCAATCAAAAGACAAATAAACTACACAAACATGACATAGATCATAGGATTATAACTTATAGCATCGAACATTATGTTTACATAGGACGGTACAGAGGTGTGTGAGAGGATGAACCGCTGTATACAAGGAGGAGTTGGTGATGGAGATGGCGGTGAAGACGATAAAGAGGGCAGCGAGAGACGCAGGGCGCGGCGGCACCGTCGGCGGCGCGGGGAGGTCCTTCCCTGCCGTCGGCATCATGGGGGACCGCTGCCCCTTAGCCCCCTTCCTTCATGGATTCTTGGAAGCCCTCTCTCATGGAGATATGATCCATGGGAGAGGCAAAAACGTGGCTTTTGGTGGCTGCAATTCGTGGGTGGAGGAGTCCCCCACGAGTTAGGTTTCCTCCCTTTATATAGCTTCTTGGATTTCCATCACCCCCTCTAGGGTTGCAGTGGATCGGGCTTATCTCGGCCGTCCGGACTCGGAATCAGTTAAATTTTATGTCTAGGACGTTCCTCGCGAAATTTCCAAGAACTTTGTAGAGTTGGAGTTTTCCGTTTGAAGCCATCTTCGACCCGTAACGTGACCATCTTAGAAAAAGGTTCTGGGACAGATTTCTGAAAAAGTCCTGATTTGACTCCAACAAGGTTTCCTCTTATATTATTGGTAATTCCTACATATCAAAGTATAAAACAAGAACATTGTGCACTTTTGATAACTATTAGTAGGTTAGTACAAATAAATCATAAACTTTATATAAAAACAAGTGTCAAAAACATAATATTAGCATAAAGCCATCAAAAATTATAGATACGTTATGGACGTATCAACATCCCCAAGCTTAGTTCCTGCTCGTCCTCGAGTAGGTAAACGATAAAAACAATATAATTTTTGAGGTGACATGCAGCCAACACAATCTTGATCAAGTCAATGTAAAGCATTGCAAGCTGAGATCAAAGTACTCTAAACATGGGCATAAAAGATATAATTCTAACCATAGAACTTAGCAACCATGTTACAACATGAAAAGTCACACAAACAAAAGATCATGAGTAATAATGCATTGAAAGTCATTTGTTTGTTTGAAGCATAGAGAAAACATAGCAAAGTGGTATTTAGCTTGTCCCTCATGGAGTAGCAAAACATAAATGCAGAGGACACCTTCAAAGTTCAAAAGGGTGACTAGATACAAATAATTTGAGAACAAGCAATACCAGAATCATGAATCAATCAATAATAAATTTTGGGACTATGCACATTATACTCAGAATGACAACTATGCTCTCTTAATTGATGTATAAAGATAGAAGATGAAGACTCAATATAACAGTAAAAAGATAGGACCTTTCACAGAGGGAAGCTGTGATTTAACATGTGCTAGAGCTTTTCATTTGTAAACAGAGATAAAAAATGGTTTAAGAGGTGGTTGTTCCTAGTGAACGAATGGCAATGGGGTTCTTGCTATCTTCCATAATAAACAAGTTGAGAGCGGTTTTGAGTTCTTGAAAAATTGTCATTTACATGTTCTTTTATAAAGTTTGGCACTCCTCCCCACCTTTACTTTCACAAACCATGGCTAACCGAATCCTTCGGGTGCCTGCCAACAATCTCATACCATGGAGGAGTGCCTTTTTTCTTTTCTTTTTAAAGGTTACAATGGTCTGACCAGATCTCTTGCAAAATTAATGACGAGTAGATGAAGCATGCAAGTCGAGGGGTACTTAATTTAATATGGAAGATAACAAACCCGACCACTACATCCTCATGAGCTAAAAATAGTATCACAAAATGAGAAGTATTTTGAAGGTTTTGAAAGGTAGCACATGAAAAATTGCTTGGAATGGTTTGAAATGCCATGCATAGGAATTTATAGTGGACTCTTTGAAATAACTTTGGTTTTTGGGAGTTGAATGCACGAGTAGAGCTCATACTCAGTATATGTGAAGGCTAGCAAAAGACTGGGAGCGACCAACTAAGAGAGCAATAACGGCCATAATCATGCATAGCGACAAAACATTATTAATCAAAGCATAAAGTGATATTACAAGTCAAAAACTAAATGATCATAGAGGCTTGAGGCGACTGGTTTATAGTCATAACATGGTGTGAGCATGCGCCAAGTCAACCCAAATAAAGCATCAAAGGAGAATAGCACAATATTATGCTTCTATATGATAAAAACAACGCATGATTTTTTCAATGGCACATTAAGCACTCTCAGTCATTTGAGACAAGTCATGATATAACAATAACTACTAAGCATATAATCAAAATAATATCTAACATGACATGCTAAAGTCTAAGCCACAGTATAAACAAGCTTCCTTTTGCACCACTATAAGCATGAAATATTTTACTCTTCTCCAACACCAATCAATTTATTTGAAACAACTCTCAAAGATAATAATAAATAAAGACCAGAGAGCTAATCATATATAACTAAAGAAGACTAAAAAGCTCTAAACAAGAGATGCATGAAAAATAGGAGCTAAAAGCATTGCAATAGCTCGACAAGAATACTCAACAAATATAAGTGAAGAATACAAGTATTCACATGAAAAAGCGGAGTGTGTCTATCTCCCACACAAGCCATTTATTACAGCAAACAAAACAAAAGAAAACAAAAAACAAAAAATGACTGACGCTCCAAGAATAACACATAGTATATGAAGCAATACAAATATAGTGTCTTGAAAGATGACCTGATATTTTTGTTGATGAAGAAGGGGGGTGCCTTGGGCATCCCCAAGCTCTGACGCTTGTACTTTTTGGATATTTCTTGGGGTGACATGGGTATCCCCAAGCTTGAGCTTTTGTCCATCCTTCATCTCATCTCATCATTCTCCTTTCCCTACACTTGAAAACTTCCTTCATACAAAACTTCACACAATTCTCATTAGCAACATTACTTTATGCAAGATAGTAGATTCACTTTTGGTTCAGTTTTAACTCAAGTACAACATCTATTAAAACATTAGCTATTGTAGCAACTTCTCTTAAAAGTTCCGTGATTAAAAGAACTCAAAATAAAAGAGATCAAGAGGCAAATGCAAATAGTGGCCAAAATCTGTCAAAATAGAACAACATGTAAAGATCAATTTTTTCGAAAATCTTTTGTTGCTCAAATCGAAAAGTGCAGAACTACCGAAGTTAGATAATAACCTGGGGCATGTGCACAAAAAATCGCAGATTAATACGACATACTGGGATTTTTCACGAATTTTTACAGCGAAGTGCAGAAATCTATTTCCAGGCAACTTCCCCAAATCTTACCTTCTTCCTATTAGAGGTTGTTCTTGGCACAAAAACAAAATAAAAAAGATAAGAAGAGGTCATTACAATAGTAACAACTTCCAAGACTCAACAAAATAAAAGTTACTGAAAGAAAACATGGGTTATCTCCCAAGAGTGCTTTTCTTTAACGCCTTTGAGCTAGGCGCCCAAATAGAATCAAAAATAGAGAACCAAACAAAGAAGCAAAATAAAAGAAACTACTCCCTCCGTTTCAAAATATAAGATGTTTTAGCTTTGTGAAGCAAATGTATTTAGACATCTTTTAGTGTGTAGATTCACTCGAATATACACACTAAAAGGTGTCTAGATACATTTGCTTCACAAACCTACAACATCTTATATTTTGAAATGGAGGGAGTATCTTTGTTGTTTTCAAATTATAAGTGACAGTAAAGAAGCAATAAAAATGAAATAAAGAGCCTAATAAAACTAAAGAAGATAAAACCAAGACATATAAAAGCAACTATAATACAAGTTAACACAATACATATCATATGGATGGATAATATAGAGTATGAAGGAGACAACCTTATGTTAGTTTATGAATAGGGGGATGACTCGGGCATCCCCAAGCTTGAGCTCTTGCGTCTTATTATTCATCTCATATCACCATATTGATTACAACTTATAAGCTACATCCACATAAAACTTCACAAAACTCATTAGTAGGGTTAGTACTCATTAAATAAAATCCACTAATGTTCAAGCATTGACAAGTTTCATAATTTATACTCAACATTAGCCACTGTATATACTAAGGTATTCATGATTTTTGTCGTCCATCGAAAAACTAATGAAACTAATAACACCAAGTACAATATTGAATAAACTAAGAAATCTATCAAAACTGAACAGTATGTAAAGATGACACTCAACGAGATAGTTAGGTATCTCAAATCGAAAAACTCAAAACTAACAAAAGACATATCATAATCTCAGGTTTATTCACAAAAAATTTCAGATCAAAATACTATTCTTAGATTTATCACGATTTTTTACAGTGAAGCCGAGAAATCTGTCTAAACTGAACAGTCGGTGAAGATCAATTTTTTTGAGATAGCTACGTAACTCAAATCAGAAAAAGTTAGTCTAATGAAAGAAAGATAATAAGCATTACTTTGCACTCAAGAAATTTCAGATCAATATCACATTCTGTTGATTTTAAACATTTTACATGGTGAAGCACAGAAAATCTGCTTCTGGACAACAAAGCAAAACTATCAAGTTCCAAGTAACTAGAAACTATAATTGTCACTTTACTTTTATGGTACAGAGAAATATGCACAATATATACAATATACACAATATGTATAAGTTTTTAACAGAAAAGCTTTCATGGAAAGATTTGTTTTGGTTTCATATGCATGAATACAAGTGTTCAAGGTCAACCCCTACTTAACCATTACTCATCTTTCTAATCACTTTCCTTTTTGAAAATGTTTTTAGGTAGCAAGTACAACTAATTTTTTTATAATTTGCATTCCCTATCCATACTAAGATAGAGAACAACTTAAAACTGGAAGTAAAAACTACTTAGAGATAAAGCAAACAAGTGCACACAAGAATATTCACCCACACGCTATTGCTCCCCGGCAACGGCGCCAAAAAAGGTCTTGATATCCCACAAGTATAGGGGATTGTGTGTAGCCCTTTCGATAAGTAAGAGTGTCGAACCCAACGAGGAGCTAAAGGTATGATAAATGTTCTCTCAAATTCTATCAACCGTTGATACAACTCTACGCACACTAAACGTTTGCATCATCTAGGAAATAAAACTAGAGCAACAATACGGGTATGAGAGATAGCTTTGCAAGATAATAAATACAGGAAAGTAATTGTTAGTGTTGCAGTAATAAAATATACTAAGTAACCATAAACTAACAGTACCATGAGTGTGAAAAATGGTGGTAATAGTGGTGGCTTTGTCTAAGTTCAATTAGCGAATAAATCGGGTTCATTGTCTTCGATGCAGTTTTCTATGTGGGAGAGGCTAAATATACATGCACTTCACTACTTGGAATTACAGGTACTATATGATTATATTGTTAGCAAGCATCCGCAAATACTAACAATGCATTAAGGTTTCCCCAACCTTAGCCTTAAGTTAATGGTCCTCTTACTCCCATACGTGTAACATTCTGGTTTGCGTCCTCAGGTTTCTGTCACTCCGGCAGAACTTCCCCTTTTTCTTACACATACTACAAACCTTATGATGTTTAATTCATGCGCGCACAAATATAATGGACACCAAAGGACTGTATCATATCAACATACAACTCTAATGAACCAAAGACATTCAACCAAGCAATCAAAAGACAAATAAACTACATCAACATGACATAGATCATAGGATTATAACTTATTGCATCGAACACCATATTTACATAGGACGGTACAGAGGTGTGTGGGAGGATGAACCCCTGTATACAAGGAGGATTTGGTGATGGAGATGGCGGTGAAGACGATAAAGAGGGCAGCGAGAGGCGCAGGGCGGCGGTGGCATCGGCGGCAGCGCAGGGAGGTCCTTCCCTGCCGCCGGCATCATGGGGGAGCGCCGCCCCTTAGCCCCCTTCCTTCATGGCTTCTTGGGAGCCCTCCCCCATGGAGATGGGATCCATGGGAGAGGCAAAAATGTGGCTTTTGGTGGCTGCAATTCGTGGGTGGAGGAGTCCCCCATGAGTTAGGTTTCCTCCCTTTATATAGCTTCTCAGATTTCCGTCACTCCTCTAGGGTTGTAGTGGATCGGGTTTATCTCGGCCGTTCGGACTCGGAATCAGTTAAATTTTATGTCTTGGATGTTCCTCCCGAAATTTCCAACAACTTTGTAGTTGGGGAGTTTTCCGTTTGAAGCCGTCTTCGACCCGTAACGTGACCATCTTAGAAAAAGGTTCTGGGACAGATTTCTGGAAAAGTCTCAATTTAACTCCAACAAGGTTTCCTCTTGTATTCTTGGTAATTCCTACACACCAAAGTATAAAACAAGAACATTGTGCAATTTTGCAACTATTAGTAGGTTAGTCTAAATAAATCATAAACTTTATATAAAAACAAGTGTCAAAAACATAATATTAGCATAAAGCCATCAAAAATTATAGATACGTTATGGACGTATCAGAAATCAAGTAATGTCGAGCGATGAAGCATCAAGTTCATAATTTGCTCTAAGAATAGAGTCAAAAAGTAATTTTTTTCTCTTTCTAGGAAAGTGTTCCATACCTTTCTTGAGTGAGAATTAATATTTAATGGTGCCTTCCTTCATATCAATGATGGCACCAACTGTTTTAAGAAAAGGTCTTCCCAAAATAATAGGACATGAAGAATTACATTCAACATCCAAAACAAGGAAATCAACGGGAACAAGGTTATTGTTAACCATAATAAGAACATCATTAATCCTTCCCAAAGGTTTCTTCTTAGCAACATCAGCAAGAGGAACATCAAAATAACAATTTTCAAGCGGTGGTAAACCAAGCATACCATAAATCTTTCTAGGCATAATAGAAATGCTTGCACCAAGATCACATAAAGCATGACAATCAAAATCATTCACATTCATATCAATGATGGGCTCCCAACCATCTTCTAACTTCTTGGGAATAGAAACCTTTTGTTTCAACTTTTCCTCCCTAATTTGCATGAGAGCATTCGTAATATGCTTTGTAAAAGCAACATTCATAGAACTAGCATTAGGACTTAAAGCAAGCTTTTGCAAGAACAAAATTACTTCAGAGATATTGCAACTATCGACATCAAAATCATTAAAAGAAGTAGAGCTATTGTCTCCCATACTCCGAAAAATTTCAGCACTTTTTGTAGAAAAAGTTTTTGCAGTTTTGGGCTTTTTTGCACAAGGAGTTGGAGTTTTCTCTACACCAATCAAAGTAAGAGGATTGCTAGCATTTGAAACAACATCACTAGAGGTGGTAATAGTACAAACCTTCATATTTCTAGCCATCTCGTCTTCTCTTTCCCATCTAGCGTGCAATTCTGCTAACATCCTAACATTTTCATCAATTCTAACCTGGGTGGCATTCAGAGTCTTGCTTTCTTTCACATCATGAGGCAAAACTTTTAGTTTCAGAAGTTCAACATCAAGATCAAGGCTATCAACTTAGAAGCAAGAACATCAATTTTACCCAACTTTTCCTCAACAAACTTATTAAAAGCGGTTTGTTTACTAATGAAGTCCTTGAGCATGACTTCAAGATCAGAGGGCGCGCCCCTAGTATTGTTGGAGGAATTACCATAAGAGTTGCCATAACCATTACCATTGGTAGAAGGGTACGACCTATAATTGTTGCTAGCAAAATTGTTCCTATAAGCACTATTGTTGAAATTATTATTTCTAATGAAGTTCACATCAACATGCTCTTCTTGAGCAACCAAAGAGGCTAAAGGAACATTATTATGATCAACATGAGATCTATCATTAACAAGCATAGCCATAATAGTATCAATCTTATCACTTAAGGAAGTGGTTTCTTCAATAGAATTTACCTTCGTACCTTGTGGAGCTCTCTCGGTGTGCCACTCAGAATAATTTACCATCATATTATCAAGAAGCTTCGTTGCGGCGCCCAAGGTGATGGACATAAAAGTGCCTCCAGCAGCTAAATCCAAGAGATTTCTTAAAGAAAAGTTTAGTCCTGCATAAAAGGTTTGGATAATCATCCAAGTAGTCAGTCCATGAGTGGGACAATTCTTTATCATATATTTCATTCTTTCCCAAGCTTGAGCAACATGTTCATTATCAAACTGTCTAAACTTCATAATATCACTTCTCAAAGCTATAATCTTAGCAAGAGGATAATATTTTCCAATAAAAGCATCCTTACACTTAACCCAAGAATCAATACTATTTCTAGGCAAAGATAGCAACCAATCCTTAGCTCTTCGTCTTAAAGAGAAAGGAAACCACTTAAGCTTAATAATATCACCATCTACATCCTTGTACTTTTGCATCTCACATAGCTCAACAAAATTGTTGAGATGAGCTACAACATCATCAGTACTAACACTAGAAAATTGCTCTTTCATAACAAGATTCAACAAAGCAGGTTTAATCTCATAAAAATTTGTCTCAGGAGCAGGTGGTGCAATAGGAGTGCAGATAAAATTATTGTTATTGGTGCTAGTAAAATCACACAACTTGGTGTTCTCATGAGTACCCATTCTAGCAAAACTAAAAGCAGACAAGCAAAAATAACAACTATGAAGGAACTAATTTTTTTTGTATTTTTGATAAAAAGATGCAAGCAAGAATAAAATAAAGCAAAACAATAAGAAAGTAAAAGATTGGAAGCGAGAGACTCCCCTTGCACAAATCCTCTTTCTCCCCGGCAACGGTGCCAGAAAAATTGCTTGATGGCACGTAGTTGACCGCCCAGTTGAGAACCCCAAGAGGAAGGTATGATGAGCACAGCAGCAAGTCTTCCCTCAGTATGAAACCAAGGTTTATCGAACCAGTAGGATAAAGAACCAACTTTCAAAGGTTGATGCTTGTTGGCTTGGCGACAGCTCCAGACAATTTATATATGGCGCCTTATCTGGGGCGTAGCTTTGCACCAGCAGGAACGTGGAACCTGCACACAACACAACCAAAGTACGTTGCCCCAACTTACAGTGAGGTTGTCAATCTCACCGGTTTGCTCTAAACAAAGGATTAAACTTATCGTGTGGTAAAAGATAGTAGTTTGCGAGAATGTAAATAATGCGAGTAAATAGTAAAACGATAATAAGAATGTAAAAGAATGGACCAGGGTCCACAGTTCACTAGAGGTGTCTCTCCATAAGATAAATAACATGCTGGGGAAACAAATTACAGTTGGGAAATTGATAAAATAAAGAAAGCATACAAATGTCATGAGGATCACTATGAGATTCACTTGGGCATTACAACATAATACATAGACCGTAATCCAACTGCATCTATGACTAATAATCCACCCGCCTGATGTCATCCGAGCAACCATTGGGTATTAAGTTGCAAGCAACAGATTATCGCCTTAAGTAAAGTGTGTATTGTAAACAATACAAATGTCCTTGAACACAAGATTGTTGTTTTCTCCCTAGTAGCAACAGCACATCTACAACCTTAGAGGTTTCTGTCACTCCCCCAGATTACTAGAGGCATGAACCCACTATCGAGCATAAATACTCCCTCTTGGAGTCACTAGCATCTACTCGGCCAAGATATCTACTAGCAACGAATAGCATGCAAGATCATAAACAACAAATAAATCATCACCAGTACGGAGTTCAGGCTTTGGCCGGTGATCTGCCACACCTCTAAAATGCTTGCCTTTCTTTCTTACGGAATGCGTGATCGTAAGAAATCGACGATGCCCCAAGTACACAATCTTCTTGCATTTTTACAAAAAAATACCGTTAGTCTTATCTAAAAAGTGCGTGCATGCATTGTATCCCTTGCTCGTTTGTCCTGAAAGGTTACTAAGAGCAGGCCAATCATTGATGGTTACGAAAAGCAATGCTTGTATGTCAAATGGATCCTGTTTGTGCTCATCCCACGCACATACACCTGGTTTGGCCCAGAACTGTAAGAGTTTTTCAACTAATGGTCTTAAGTACACATCAATGTCATTGCCGGGTTGCTTCGGGCCTTGGATGAGGACTGGCATCATAATGAACTTTCGCTTCATGCACAACCAAGGAGGAAGGTTATAGATACATAGAGTTATAGGCTAGGTGCTATGACTACAACTCTACTCCCCAAAAGGATTCATGCCATCTGTACTTAGACCAAACCTTAAGTTCCTTGCATCGCCTGCAAAGTCCGGGTAGTCTCTCTCGATTTTTCTCCACTGCGACCCATCAACGGGGTGTCTCAACATCGCGTCTTTCTTACGGTCTTCTTTGTGCCATCATAACAACCTGGCATGCTCTTTGTTTCTAAACATACGTTTCAACCGTGGTATTATAGGAGCATACCATATGACCTTGGCAGGAACCCTCTTCTTGGGGGGGCTCGCCATCAACATCACCAGGGTCATCTCGTCTGATCTTATACCGTAGTGCAGTGCATACCAGGCATGCTTCCAAATTCTTGTACTCCTCACCGCGGTAGAGGATGCAGTCATTAATGCATGCATGTATCTTCTGCACCACTAATCCTAGAGGCCAGAGAACCTTCTTTGCTTCATACATACTGTCAGACAATTCATTATCCTTTGGAAGCTTCTTCTTCATTATTTTTAGTAATTTCTCAAATCCCTTGTCAGATAAACCAGTCTCTGCCTTCCATTGCAGCAACTCCAGTGTGGTACCGAGCTTTGTGTTTCCATCTTTGCAATTTGGGTACAACTTTTTTTGGTGATCCTCTAACATGCCCTTTAACTTCCGCTTCTCATTTACACTTTCTGCTTCTCTGTGTGCATCAATGATGGCCCGACAAAGATCATCATTAGGCTCATCTGATGCCTCTTCATCTTCAGCTTCTCCTGTCCCTTCAGCTTCATCCTCCCCTATTGCAGTATCACTATATTCAGGGTACATATCATCATCCTCTTCTTCTTTATTGTCTTCCATTATAACCCATCTTTCTCCGTGCTTGGTCCAACAATTATAGCTAGGCATAAAACCTTTCCGAAGCAGGTGAGAGCGAAGGATTTTCCAGGAAGAGTATTCCTTCTTGTTCTCACAGTCAACACATGGACAACACATAAAACCATTCTGAATGTTTGCCCGAGCCACATCGCCAAAATTACGAAGGCCTTAAATGAACTCAGAAGTGCATCGGTCACCGTACATCCATTGTCGTTGGTTCATCTGCATCATATAATTAAGTTTACCAAAACCATTACAGAACATCATAAATAGTGAAATGACCACTGTATATCGAAACATGCATTTGTATCAATGACAAATGAAAGGATAGAGTTGCTAACCTCGATCGAGGAGGAAAGAACGAGGACAAGGCCTAAGTATCGCTCGGGCACCTCATATCATTTTTATTTTGTGTGATCTTAAGTAGCATCATGCTCTTAGGCATTTCATCAAACACCTTTTGTGCAAAGGAAAAAAAAATCAAACTAGCACACCCCTCTCACACCTTCCACAGGAAAAAACAGAGGAGAGGGCGGGTGGGTGGGTGTATTTATAGACAGGACCTTTAGCACTGGTCCATGCCCCAAACCGGTGCAAAAGGGCAGCCTATAGCACCGGTTTGTGCCACGAACGGGTGCTAAAGGTCTGGCGCCTACCACGCGACAGACGTGACACCTTTAGCATCGGTTTGTGGCACGAACCGGTGCTAATGGTTCCTAATGAACCGGTGCTAAAGTACCCCTTTAGTCTGGGTTCGTAAGCCAACCGGTGCTAAAGCCTTTGGCAGCTCCAAACGAAAGCCCTATTTTCTACTAGTGGACTAAACCAATTTGCTTCACTAGCACCAATAGCAGCTCTGACATCCCATCCCCCTAGGAAGCCCCCCAGGCGGGCATGGCGATGCCTGGCTCTGATACCACATGTAAGAGACCACTAGTGATTCTACTCAATTCCAAGCGATTCAGATTACAAGCACGGATTCTAGAGAGAGATTGGAGAAGAAGGATAAGGATCTAAGGAGGAAGAAGGAGAACAAGCAACATAATCTACACTAGCCAAGCTAGGTCTCGGCCGAAGCCGCCATCCAGTTCCGTTCCGTTCCAAGCCAGCCTTCTTTGTAGCCTCCTCCTGTGTATTTATAGTGAAGCCTCTTGTAGCTTTGCGGCCTACTATCTAGTCCATCCGTAGAGAGGTAGGTCGCTGACAAATAAGCCCCGGGGCGCCGCTGGCCATGCCGAGTGCATCGGCCATGCACCAGGGCGTCATGTCCGAGACTCCAAGTACAACGTGCACAACCTATTTGTCCTGCTCTGAGTCCCGCACCATGTACGACGCTCTGCTCTAGGACACGTTTCGCCGGCCATTCATGCTCAACATTGATGTTCACCGGCTCCGGCCGATACACCGTGCAATGGACTGGTGACAAAGCCGCAACATGGGACGATATCTGGTTTTCCATCAACATCGAGGAGGTTGAGGCGCATCTGTGGGGCACCCAGCAGCATCCAGGAGCCAGGCGGTTGTGCTGGGCAGCGCACGCGAGCACCGGACATGGTGGAGAAGAGAGGTGCCAGCGGCAGTGGGCTGCTGGGCGTCGTAGTAATGGGGTGCTTTTTTGCAAAAAAGAAGGAAGCAAATGCTTTTTTTGCCAATTAGAGTTTTGACTGGTCAAATTCCGCCATGTCATCAAATACGTACGTGTATTGTAGTTAGTGACCATAGACGAGCCCTGATAGCATCTTTCATGACTATAAATTGATGTTTCCCAAATACAGTGATGAAAGTGAATTGTACGGACAATTTTGATGACGTCTCATGCATTTTACTCTAATTCAAGGCTCGGTCCATTGTTTAGTTGTAGTCAAGCATAGCTTCATGTCTAGGTGGAAGTTTAAATTAATAGTCTTCACTGAAATGTAGGTATATAAAATAGTGATTGGAACTAATGTGTCATATGATGTACCTCTGGAATTTGGTGGGGATTGTTAGATCTATATGAGCTGCAACCCAAGTAGGCAACCCATCTAGCCTACAATTTGTGAGATCTGTAAGTTCGTCTACTATGCCAGCTATTATGGGCTAGTTTGGGGACTAAGTTTTGTCCCACTTTGCTAGTTGGAGAGAGTTAGAGTTGTTTAAAAGGTGAGCTCTTTTAGTACTTCTAAGTGAGTGAGAAGAGAATGAGCTCGCACACACTCCTCCTCCGCCCGACCGCCTCGCCATGGCACGCCACGCATCGCACGAACATGTCGTGTTTCGTGAATCGAGTTTGAGTTAGGAACTCATTTTGTGGAAGACTAAATTTTTGCTTGGTGCACCAACTAAGTTTGGTGCATGTCGGCATGCTCACTGCGTGTCCCTTTCTTCCACGCATGGCGGTTCGGTCGACGCCTTCGCTCCCTAGCTATACAGGAGACGAGAGAGAGAACACATCTAGAGTTCTCCGCTCCTTTAGTTCTCTCCCTCACGACCAAGTTCCCTTTGTTGCGCCGTCCTCTAGTCTTCCCCATCCCCGGGGTCGCGTGCAAGGCCATCCGGGAGAGCAGGCCTCCGAAGCCCTGTCCATCGGGATTCTGCACCGGGAGACAGGCGATAAGGTTTTTGGGAAGCATCTCGGCGCGACTACTCGCCTCCGTTCATGTTCTTTCTCGCTGATCTACATCATATTTAGATTCGACAACTACGACCTTAAACATGGGCGACAATCATGGTGTTGCTACGGTGTCGGCCTTCCGGATCGCTATGTTTGTGCTTCTCATCTCTTACCTAGCACTAGCTATTATTCTATTTGTAGATCTGCTTGCATGTATAGATGTGGTTAAGTTGGCTAGTGCGTATGTGTTGCTTACTTTGTTAATTAAACTCACACAAAAATTGCTTAATATCCTAATAAATCTAACGTTGCAATAACTCGGATGATACCCAATAAAATATAAATTATGCTAAATTTTAGTTACGAGTGGAATATATGCTTAGGTTTCTACAAGAAAATAGAACAAAAGCAAAGGAAAACACCTATAATCGGATTGGGAGAAGCAGTACCTTAACGGTGACGCTTTCAAAGAGATGGAGAAGCAGTGCCTTAACAGTGGCGCTTTTCGTTTGAAAGCCTTAATGGTGACATTTTTTTAACAAGTGACGGTGATGCTTAGAAACCACACATTAATCACTCGATGGCGAGATGAATGTGCACCCAAGCGTCAAACGGTCAAAGCCCAAGTGAATAACATAGAACTACCAGTTTTGTGTCGAAATGTACCAAACCATACCACTTTACCTTCTGGAAACCAAAATCTACCACTTTTCTACAATTTTTTTTGCAATTCAAGCAAATCATCATTTTTTAAAGCCAATTGACAGCTAACGTGCGGGACGCATATATCGGGATGACATGGCTCAGTGGAGACGGTGCGGGGAGACACATGTTACCTCTCCTGTGTGGGGCCCACGACTTTGAGGCCGCCATCTCCACCGAGCCACACCATCCCGACATATGGGTCCCACACATCAGAACGGCTGTCAATTGGCTTAAAAACGACGATCTGCTGGAATTACAAAAAAATTGTAGAAAAGTAATTGATGATTTGGTACATTCTGACTACTCCTTCCTTCTTAGTTTATTAGGCTTACACGTATTTTTATGTTGCAATTTGATTAAGATAAAATGAGTTATATAATAAAAAAATATACCATAAAAAACTTCAACTCTTATACTTTCTAACAATATAATTTTAAGTTATATAATTTATATTATATATAGATCAAATTAATGATCTAGATGGACGTACAAACCTAATAAATGGAGAACGGGGGAGTAGTTCTGCTATTCACTCGTCAAAGCCCAGTCCCCCAACCTACCCACACGATTACTGCCATGGTCGGCGGCGAGCAGGAGCAGCTCCTTGTCCAGGAGTCCGCTGTCCCCGTCGCCGGCGCCTCCGACCTCTCACACCCTGCCGTTCGATTGGCCCACTTCCTCCACCCCCGCGCGGGCGGCGCCCATCGCCCCGCCCTACCCTCTCCGCCCCGTAACACCGGCCCTGTTCTCGCCGGCGGGCTCCAGGTCGAATTCAAGGGCTGGGCGGAATCCCCTACCCTGTGGAAGCGGTGGGTGGACAAGCTCCGTCCGCGGCACGAGCACCTGTGGCAGACGGTCGGGATCCTGGACGCCGTCCTCGCCACCACCTGCCGGGTGCGGCGGAACGATGCTGCGATGCTCCAGCTCGCCGCGATCTGGTCCGCCGAGACCAGCACGTTTCTATTCCCGTGGGGCGAGGCGACGGTCACTCTGGAGGACGTCGCCGTGCTCGGGGGGCTGCCCTTGCTCGGCCGCTCCGTGCGCTCGCAGCTGGATGGCGCCGCGCATCGCGGGGACGTGGAGGCGCTCCAGGCCGTCCGCCGTGCGCTCTACAAGAAGAAGGGACAGAGACCCGAGCACCCCGCGTGGGCGATGCGCTTCCTGGAGCCCCCGCCTGGAGAGGGGGCCGCCGCCCGCGACACTGAAGCGGCCGGGCTGCTCGAGCACGGAGCTTTCCTCGCCATGTGGCTGTCGCTCTTCGTGCTGCCAGCGCCGCCTTTCAACTTGATCCGGGCGGATGTGCTCCCCATCGCTGCCCGGCTGGCTCGCGGCGGGTGCGTGGCGCTCGCGCCCGCTGCTCTCGCGAGCATCTACAGCGACCTCTCCGCGCTGAACCACTACATCAATTTGGACAAGAGGTACCAGCCGTTCGTGGGGTGGGCGCCGCTACACATCCTCCAGCTCTGGGTCTTGGCTAGGTTCCCTGAGCTTCGCCCTGAGATGGCCACCACGACCGCCCTTGATCCCTTTGCTCGTCACCAGCCTTGGGCTGCACGGTGGCATGAAGTTCACAAGGAAGTTGACCCCTTGTATCTTCACGCAGTGTTCATGTCGCCAAGGGAGTTTGAGTGGAGGCCATATGGAACTAGCAGCTTTGCTCCGCCTCCTGAGAAGTCTTGCACTTGGGTTCATGGACGGGAAATGGCAAGAAGTAAGACCCTGCTATCCTTTGCACAGTGTCTGCGCGCTTGCGAGCTTGTAGGTGTTCGCAGCATTGAGCAGTACAATCCTCATCGTGTTGCAAGGCAGCTTGGCTTTGATCAGGACGTGCCTGGACGTGTTCCCCGTGTTAACTCAAATTGGGAGACTGCTTGGGGAACATATATGATGGAGCCTAGAAAATTTGCATTCATCGTTCCACAGTACATGCTGGCTGTGACAATTGGGTATGCACAATGGTGGGAGCCTTACTCGTTGGCATGTGCTACTGTTGTTGCTAAGTCTGTAAAGTTGAAAGAATTCCGTGCTTTGGTTAGTCCAAGGGAAGAAATTACAAAAAATCTAAAGGAAGATAATGCTAGTAAAGAGGAAGCACCTGACCTTGTCACTAAACAGAATAGCAGCTCTGAACATGGTGAACATGGTGACCTTGCCAAGGGAGCACGAAGCACAATCAGCAGCAAAGCCACTGAATCTGCAACTGTAGACCATCTGCAGTCAACTCTTGAAGACGTCATGGTGATCAGTGATGATCAGTCTGATGAATTAGTGGGCAAGGAACATGAGGTGGGTGCAATGCCGATTGAAGGCAATGAAAAAGCAAATAAAGATGCATCAGTACCAGAACAACAATCAGGGTCCCTTTTGGACGATTGCGCAGTTGTCAATAGGAAGAACTCAGGTATGAGAATTCATGAAGTGGCAGTTGCATACTTCAATCCAGACAAAAAAATAAATAAATCACAGATCATTACAAACTATTGCTAATGCAGCCTTCCTCACTTCTATTTTTAATTTTTTTAGGAAACAATAAGTTGCCTTCTAGCAATCCGGTCGATGCGAATCCTGAACTTCCCAAGAGAGTAATTTCAACCAATACACTTTACTACCTCGAACCTTTTGGGCGGGTGAAAGACGTGCAGGACACAGATGCAGCTGGAATGAATGTGGACCAGGGAGCTTATCTGCCAAGAAGGGAAGTTGGGACGAAGGAAATGATTGAAGAGGCATCTGCTGCTCGAGAAGCCGAAAAGGCTGTACTGCAAAAAACAATTGATTCTCTGAAGGAAGAGATTGCAGCAGCACGGGCACGGTTGAGGGATAGAAACCCCTCAAAAGCTTGATGTGTGACTTTAGCTAGTTCATGTTTTTTGCTAGACTTTCATATCAACTATAAACTGATTTTCCTGGCCTTTAGACTAACTCTGGTGCCTTTTTCTTAGTCTGTCTACGTGGTGAAACCGACACGCACACACGGGCAGAGTGGGAGGGTGGAGGAAGAATTCTCCAGGGCTGGCAAAGAAGGGAGACGATGGCAAAGTGTGAGGGAGGAGGAAAAGTGCTCCATGGCTAGCAAAGGAGGGAGACGACTGTATCTAGGAAGCACCCCCTGCAGAAATTAAGCATTGATCGGCACCCTTTAGATGGGTACGGCCATCTTGTACACCGAGCGCTGCCCACACGTGTTCCACGAGTTTGCCAGGATGCCTGTGTGGGCATGGTCAAGATCAAACAGCTAGTTTTTGATGTGTCTGCCCTTGCGTCTGTTGCCACATAGCCACATGATCTTGGGCTCTTGGCTGTCTTGCTGTCATGACATTGGACTTGTTTTCTTCGAAGTCAGTAGTCTTGGTATGGATTCACCGAGGATACTATCGTTGTGGTTGTGTTTGGCAAGTAAAAGTTGATCTTGTATCCTACCGATTACATTTTTTCGAAATGGTATCCTACCAATTACATACAAAATGGGTTTTTTTCCTGCAGTGGTTGAAGGATCAATAAGCAGAATTTGAAGTTTTGAAAATAAGGCATTGACAAACGACTGCCAATTCTGAGCAAATTGAGCAGTAGCAGTAGATGAGAATGTTATCTGTACTCTAGTTGTTAGCTTTAAGCTAAGCTGGCCCTTTTATCTGTTTGCCATTTATGCTAATGTACATTCATACAATGATTTCGCTGAAGCGTAGAGACAGCTCTATCAACTGCAAGTTAAAAATGTGGAAATAGGCTTGATTAATTATCCTTTTTGTACTATGCTAGTATGATTCATTGAACCAGCTTACAAGTATTTTACCTGAAGGATCTGTGGTATTTGTCAAACTCTCCCTTAGCCCATATTTCTTACTAGTATATTTTAGTAGAGTTTTCAGTTGGTGAGTCCTTTTCCAGTCCTCATGTAAAGTAAGGATCAGTGTGAAATTCATATTCTCTCTTTGAACGTCTGTGATTGTAGCATATGAGAAGTTGCTCTCTGAGCTTTGTAGATATTTAACTAGCAGCATCTTTTAGAATGATGTTGTCTCCTTGTATGGTTGATAAACTAACAATATGCTATGAATTATGTTTTCAAGAAGAAAATTTGGACTAGTGAATTTGGATTGTACTTTACATATAGTAATTCTTAGCATGTCCTTAAATGTATTGCTTCTGGTCTGCTAATGAATACCGAGTATGATACGCCCACGTGGGGAAATTGCACATGGTTATCAGCATAATAATGTATGCGGATGCTGGTCCAATGGTAGAAATGCAACCTGCTGGCGTATACGAACAGAAAATGCACATGGTTATCAGCATAATCAGCAAAAGTAAGTTTTCTTCCAGAACTGGCATTTAGCCAGTATAGCCATTAACATGGCGAGCTCTCAGAAAATAGAAAACCAAATTCAGTTACCATCTAAATTAACCATAGCGGTTTTTATAGTGGACGGATTGCACCAGTGAGCCAAAATACACCGAGAGATAATCTGACCCATAGTTTGTTCAGCGAGAAGAGAACACGGAAACCATCTCGTGCCCTGCATTCCCTAGCAATGTTCCCCATCTGGCCACAAACCTAGCATGGTTCTGCCTGCTTCCGGCGTTTCGCGCACCGAGAATCATCTGATGAGGTGCTCCCTTGCTCGTCTGTTGTCTGCTCGGCCTGAGCGAGCCGACTTTCTTCTACCATGTCGATCACCGCCCCCACCCGAGCAGCCTCCCAGATGTCGTCCATGCATGGACGCGACGGGAAAGCTAGAGAGACAACCTTGGAGAGGTCAGAGGGGAGCTTCTCCTTCACCATGTCGAACAGGTGAGGTTCTTCGATTCTGGCGCTGGCGGCCAAGGCCTGCAGGAGCGCGAGCTGTTCCAGGAAGGGCTCGCCGCCCTCCACGAACCGGAACTCGGAGAACTTGTCCTTCGACAGGAGCATCATGTCCAGGTCGTAGGTGAGCGCCACGGCGCGCCACACGGCCCTGGCGGTGGAGTGGTGCGCGTAGACCGGCAGGAGACGGTCCGAGAGCGCGGCGAGGATGTAGCCGCGGCTCAGCTCGTCGTCGCGTCCCCACCTGGCACTGGCAGCCGTCTCGCCGGCTGGGCGTTCCTCGGACGTCAGAACGTACGCCGTGCCGAGGGTGCGCAGGCGGAGCAGCACCGACTCCTTCCAGCGGAGGTAGCCGTCCGCTCCGTCCAGTGGCGCGATCGGGAGCAGAGGCAGCGCTGGCATGGCGGCCGACGACGACATCGGTCTGTACCTGGCAGGACAGGGCAAGAAAAGCGGGCAGGACGGTTTCTCCATGCCGTGAGCATTTCGACAAGCAGGTGGCGCGCAGGTGGAGAAAAAAGACGCACCGTCGGTTTAGGGTTTTGCTGATCGACGGCGACCTTGTTGATCGGAAATGCGCCTTCTAGCTGCCGGAAGAAGGTAGTAGCCGGTCGCCGGTGGGTTTGGGGAAGGAAGAAAGACTTGCGATCGGGCGACCGATGGGGCGTCTCTGATCGGGTTGATCGTTTGGGATCGCGTCGGGAGTTTCGGCGCTATGGTTGAGATGGGCTCGGCCCAGTTCCTTTGGACGCAGAGAGTTACAGTAACTGTTTCCCTTGTAATCGCGTTTATTTCAACTGCTTCGTTTACGTTTACTGTTTCACGTTAGAGAAATAACTAGAGTAACTTTGAAAGGAATTGTTCATGAGGGTGAATCTCATGTTTGGTTTCTTCCAAAATTTATAGGAGAAAACGCCCCTATCCTATGACATTCCTTTTGTGCAATCAAACGACGCAAAGGGTAGGGACAATAATTCCTCCATTGGATTTGTAATTCTCTGTTTTTCCTACAAAGTTACTTTTATTCAGGTTCACATGATTTAAAAACAAAACATATGTAGGAATCTGATGTCCTGTCATGTTCGATCCTGCGTGAATTGAAAACACATGAATTCACAATAGATTTTTGGTTGCACCACAAGGAAAACCCCTGAATACGTTTTGTTTGCGTATGTTTGGCCCATGTTACCTACAAAAATAAACATGAAAAATAATAGATAGGGTTGATTATGATCATCTTGGCGTACCTGCGCGGGCAAGAAAACCAACAAAAAGATATGTCAGCACAATGTTTCTACAAACTCCAAAGACCAAATTAAGAAGCATGATAAATTTAACAGTTAGGATTCCTATGCGGTTCGCTCTAATCTGGTATTGTACTATCAACTATTTCTTGTGGAGTAATTTAGGCCTTTCACAAATGGAGGTTTCTTAGCACGGTATCATCAGGCCCTGAGTATCATGGGCAAAATGCTGATATGGCACCCATTTTAATGATAAAAGAGTGTTGTTGTATTTTAGCTAAACTATAACTCTTGCACGATATTATAGATAAAATATATCACTAGCCTAATCATATGCATGCATGTATTCCAAATTATTAGATATAGATACAACCCTTAGGCTACCCATAGTGAAAGTATCATAGTTAGTATCATGAACTACATGCATATAAAAAGCTTATGTATCGCTCTAATTAATTATGAGAGACATGGTAGTGGTATCATAAATACATACGGTATTATAGCACGTAAAACTAGAAAATTTAATTTTAAATAGATAATGTACACATGCATTGATATTCTACAAAATAATAAATGCAATGCGATTATGATACTACTACATGATACAATTTATTATAGAGATAGTATCATAGAGTAGTATTATATGAACGATATTAGCTTATGATACTTCCCACTATAACTAGCCTTAAGAGATAATGTATTATAGTGGTTGTTTCCACTACCTAGGATAATGCGACAAAATACAATGTATTGTGAAGGGCCTTAGCAAACATCACCCAGGAAGTTAGGAACTAAAGTGAAGTGAAATATTTTGCAAAGACTTTTCTTTTCAAAGAAAGTAGGACCAGCCTACCCGGCGGCGCCACACGCCATGGAGACCCGTGCGGCGGCAGCTGCCAGCTAGCCATGTGGTCACCCCGGGCGAGCGCACGGCCAACCACAAGACTAGCGGCATAAAAAAAGGTTGATGTTGCGGGCAGCTAGCTGTGTAGCTGACTAAAGTTACTAGTCTAGTAATAAAAACTACTCCCTCCGATCGGAAATAAGTGTCGACAATTTTGTACTAGCTTAGTACAAAGTTTGTACTATGTCTCCGACAGTTATTTCCGATCGGAGGGAGTACTATTTATAACAGTACGCTAGTATTGCTAATGTTTGAAAATACTGTCGTGATTAGCCTTACTCTTATATGCTCTCGTTTATTTGCAAATATTTAGGGTACACTAATTTGTTACATCTGAGTCTCACAAAAACGTCAAAATTGTCAGTTTTCTTATCATCTATTTAGATACTCTAAAGCAATTATTAGGTTATACAATGTAGCTACCAGATTTGTTGTGATACACTACCAAGTATTTTTCATACAATGACCAGATTATTTAGCAACAACTACCAGATTTTTCGAAAACAGCTGCCAAGTACTTCGATATAGTCATCTGTTTAGTAGCTACCAGATTTTTTGAAACAATTGCCAGACTATTTGAAAATAATTGAGAATTTCGTAGTGCCTATTGCCAAGTTAGTTTTACGTAGATTACTCCAAATATGTATGGTCTGTAGTGGCTGATATAGTTGCCAATTTCACAGTACCAAGTTAACAAATTAATTTCACCTCCAGATAGCCAGCAATTCTCAAAATGGAAGCGATTCAATCTTGGCGGGGAGCCCCCTCCAGATGAAAGTAGGAGGGGCATACGGTCAGAACCAATCCTGGTAAGAGCCCTTAATGTGTAGAGCGGGAAAGCAACCTCCCACTCTACCGACACAAAGGCACGATCTAGAACACTCCGAACTGGGTCCACACGCTTATTAGGCCACGTATACCTCGCTCCTATTCGCGTGATCTCTCTAAGCGCAAGATCCGTGATGCAATCATTGAACATCCGCATCCTAGGGATATCCATGATGGCTGAGCTCTTGTCGTCTAGCGTGCAGATCAAGATGAAGTCACCCGCCACGACCACATGGATGGTGGTACGCTCCACCTTCGCTTTGAGTTCGGCGAGGAAAGCCGGTGACCTCCTATGGTCTGTGGGTCCATAAACACTGATAACCTCCCATTGGAGGTTAGAGCGTCTATGGGTGAGTGACATACTCACAAAAAATTCACCGCGGTCCATATCCTCTACCTCGAAGGTTTCCTCCTTGACCCCTATAAGGATACCTCCCAAGTGTCCAGAGGCCGGCAACCAATTCCATGCAAACTTATCGCGACTAAGTCCCTGTAGCTCTACGAGAAGAAAGTTTTGCTTGATTGTTTCCTGGAGACCCACAATATCTACATCTTCTCGACGCATGTATTCCTTGAGCTGACGTCGACGGCCCTCTACCCCAAACCTCCTGAGCTCTCGTCTCTCCATGGTGCCTCCTCCGTTGCCGCCTACCCTCCCGGAGAACCTGGACGACGTCTCCTGCCTGTCCCGACTGCTGGCTACTTCTAAAGCTGCTCCGTATGCTCCCACAGCTACTTCTCTATGGTGTGGCCCATGGTCCTCTCTTTCGGTTCCCTGCTGGCCAGCTGAACTGTAGGGAAGGGCAGGGTCACTGTCGGATGCTGCCGTCCTGCAGGGGACGGGGACTCCCGGAGCTCGGCAGGAGAAAGGATGCGGGCGGGCGGCCTGGAGCTCGGGGGCCTCCAACTCCTCTTCTGCTGGAGGAGGGCGACTACGTTGGATTTTGTCGGGGCGGCCAGGAACACTTAGGGAGAGGTTTGGGGGCATGTGGTGTGTCGGCCGATGAGGGTTGGCTTGAAGATGGCAACGCACGCCAGCCTCGAGCTCCGGCCATCATCGACAAGGCCCTAACAACCTCCGCCGTCTCACACCATGCTGGTACCCCGCTAAGGACTTGAGGAGCAGCCCGGACAGCCGATGGTGACGGCGCATATCCAGCGGGCCGATCTATTATGGTGTCCAAATCGGTCTTTGTGGGTCAGCCCGTGGATACCAAAACATGCGCGGACAGCTGCTGTCCGTTTGGGTAGGGGAGTCCGTCCAGCGGGGGATCCATTTTTTTGGCCCTCTCTTTTTCTCTAGTTTGCTTATAGTAAGAAATAAAATAAATAGATCACAATAAAATTCTAAATTACTGCAAGGTACCTTACAAATAGTTTGCAACCAAATAATTAAAAATAGTTTACAACATGATAAAATAAAAAATATGAATAGAATCCAATGGGGTTGTTTCCAGGGTTGGTTACAAGGTTTTTCCCACGTAAATCCAAATATGATTCACCAAATAATTAAAAATAGTTTACAACACGATAAAATAAAAATATGAATCCAAGGAGGGTTGCCCGGTCTCAGATCTCACGACGTGCATTGAGAAAATCCTGAAAGGATACCGGTCTAGGGTTTGGAGCAACCAACTCACCCCGAAAATCTCACTCCTAATTATAGACACTATCATCATGCTCCTCCTCAATGATTATGTTGTGCATGATCACACAAGAAGTCATGACCTCCCGCATCTGTTGAACGCTCCATTGCTTAGCTGGGATAAAACAATGGCCCATCGAGACTGGAGAACACCAAATGCTCGCTCCATATCTTTCCGGTAAGCCTCTTGTTCTTTTGCAAACCGGCTATATTTCTCCTTCTTGGATTCATGATGTGTCTTCACAAAAATAGGCCATTCTGGGTAGATACCACCAGCTAAGTAATAACCCTTGGTGTATGTATGACCCATAATCTCATAGCTCACTGATGGGGCAATGCCTTCCGCAAGCCTAGCAAATACACATGATCGCTGGAGCACATTGATATTATTATGAGACCCTGTCATACCAAAAAAAGAATGCCAAATCCATAGATCTTGGCTAGCAACGGCCTCAAGTATGACCGTGTAACCCTCAGGATGCCTTGAATACTGTCCCTATCATGTAAAAGGGCAGTTCTTCCATTCCCAATGCATGCAATCTATGCTTCCAAGCATACTGGGAAACCCCCTCTTCTCGTTGATGGACAAGAGCCGTTGAGTGTCCTCCATGTTGGACTCTTGCAAGTACTCTTTGCTGAAGACCGAAATGATAGCTCGGCAAAAATTGTACATTGCTTCAATGCATGTAGACTCGCTCAAGCGCATGTACTCATCAAGAAGATCCCCGTCTACTCCATAAGCAAACATTCCTATAGCCGCCAAGCATTTTTTGATAGGAAGAGAAGCCAAGTTTACATGTGGCTTCCAGCTTGCATCTGAAATATGGGTTGAAGAGGCGAACACCTTCAATAATTCGCCCAAACAACTTCCTTGACATCCGAAAACAACGCCAAAAATAGTTTCAGTACAATGCCGCTTCCGGGTGGAAGTAGTCGACGTACAGCTGCACGTGGCCGGCCTCCCGGTTGCGGTCCAGACTGGCGGCTCGGCTAGGCATGGAGCCCCTCCATTGAGGCATGTACACCTCGTTTTCCTCGTGGAGGATGCTTGCCACGGCCACCATAAAGTCGGCATCATCGTCGGACTCTGAGTCCGACCAGTCTTCAAAGAAACAAGCGTAGAAGAACTCATTGTTGAGGCTGGTAATGGCGAAAATGTCATCGTCAGAGCTGCTGTCCATCGCGGTGGTCTTGTTGGCAAAGGGCCAAACAGGTTGCCCGCGGGTAGGTACGAGCGCTCGCCCTAGCAACCCACAGATGGTCCTGAAGTGGACGGCCAGCGGCGGCGCGGGGCAGGCTCAGAAATAGGCGGACCAAGGGGCTGATTGGCGGTGTGGGCAGTAGGGAACCGTCGGCGGCCCTGGCGGTGCCGACGAGCAGAAAGGTGGAGAGGTTTGAGCGCCAGAGCAAAAATAGGCGAGGTGTGTGGGGGGGGGGGGGGGGGAATGCCTCGGTGCCGCGTCCACCTGGGCCCGAGGTGGATAAAAGGGGCGCTAGGTCGGACGCACACGTTGTCGGGCTGATCCATTTCGGGGCCAAATCTGAGGCCAAAATGGATGCGCTCAGGACAACGCTGTCTGTTTGGATCGAGCCGCTGTGCCGACTACTTTGTCTGCGCGAACGCGCGATGTCCGTTTGGGTCAGCCCGCTGGAGATGCCCTTAGACGCGCCCGCGGATGCGAGAGAGCGTGGGGCAACGCTGATACCTATAACTTGGCGGTGGGAATAGTGTAATATGGCTGGTGCGGCAGGGCCAAAATTGGAAATTGAAAAGGACGTACCTACCGACGAATCCAAATTTTATAGTAGAGAAGATATGTGACACAATCATGATGCTGAGGTCTTGTGCTGGCGACAAAACCCTCCATGTGGGGAGAGGAGGGGGAGTGGTGATTTCATAAAGTAGGTTAAGGTCCTATTCTATTGCTTCCAAGATTAGTATGGGGACCATTTTTTTTTACGATAGTTGTCGTGTGCAATCTATATTTGAAAACAAAATTTAGATAATATTATTATTCGATTCCGTTCAATTTAGACCACTGTAATGATGAAATTTAGGAAGTATGACACTTATGCAACTGAGATCATATTGGGCAAAAGGTATACGAGGAAAGCTTTGCCAATTCAAAGAAAAGAACTTGCTGTTACAGCTATGTTTTGTTGTGCAGACTGCAAGCATATAAACTCGCCATGTTCAGGTAAACTACAGAAGTGTTTCGAACAAGTACTAAAGAGTAAAATGCACCGGTCGGATTAAAGTTGAACGACCTAATGGACATATATACCGAGTTACCGATAAGTTTGAGGTGAAGGATCCACGATGCAACACTTTGCACAAATTAGTGGTCTCGCCGCTGAGCTATCAGACCAGATAACATCTCACCAGTCATCAGTTAGTACTTCAAACAATAAAAGCAGCAAAAAAAGAAGTCACTGCGAGCAGAGTCAGTAAGAGTAATGCCTGTCTGATAGGATAAGACCTACTTTAATACCACGGAAACAAGATAGCATTCATAGTTATCATACTGATAAGTTGGTAACTGAAGAGGAGCAGGTAACAACACTGTCGATCCACAGATACCATGGCTTCTTCCATCCAGGTTCTACACTAGACTGCTCTAAAATTTACTGCATTTTTCCTTAAACAGTAGCAATGAATAGATCAGTACTAAAATTACTTGTACCTCAGTTTTGCATCACCAATTTGACTACTCATTCAAACATCATCAATTTGCAGGAAATAAAGAGAAAGAAAACGACAAGGGGATTCGTCGAACAGGTTGCGGGTCTCAATGTCGACGGCCAGCCAGAGGTAAAAACACTACTCCGCATCCTTGCTCCAGAGCGGCCTCTTCTTCTACCCCGGCTTGCCGTAGCAGCGGTGCACCCTCTTTATTTCTGCCTTGACTCATGTGCCAGTATCGCGGCTCTCGCCTCAGCGTCTATTTCTACAGAACGTCGAGCGACACGCCAGACATCGTTCATGTCTACCTTGCTATGCATGGCGTTGTACAAGGAGGTATGCTTGCGGCATAGCTGGTGAGCCAAGTACCAACCATTAGGGTCGGTCCAAGGGGGATCTAGGCCAACGGCTAGAGCCTCCGCGTGGGCGATCTGCTCCAGGAGTGGCGCGTGCACGTCGAACACGAAGTCTCTGAGCATCACCCGCCGCTCTTCCAGGGAGGTGTCCAAGCCGTAGGTGCGCGCCACGGCGTCCCACAGCTCCCTGGCCGTGGCGTGCCGGACGTAGTCGGGGAAAATGCGGTCGGAGAGCTTGGCGAGGATGTGGCCGCGGCAGAGGGCGTTGTCGTGCGCCCACTGCTTTGCCGCCGCGGCGCCGCCCTCGTCGCCGGCCGGCGGGTCGTCGGAGAGCACGTAGGCGACGCGGAGAGTGAGGAGGCGGAGGAGCATAGACTCTTTCCAGCGGAGGTACCCCTCATCGTCGTCCAGCGGCATGACCTTGACAGTCGCCATCGAGTACAAGGAGTAGAGGAGGGATGAGATGTGTGTCTCTGTGAGACGTGGTGTTCTGAATTAGGTGGAATGAGCAGCAGACCTGTGAAAAACAGAACAAATGAAGCGAAGAAAGAGGTCTGGGAAACAGAGTCGACCGACCAAACCCATGGTCCCTTACCCCTTTCCATCTTCTTCCCCGTCGCTCCACGCCTGCCCTGCTCCGTCGCCGGGCCGACCGCCTCGCCTCGCCGTGCTCGCGCCGAGCTGCTACCCCGCGCCGCGCTGCTACCCCGCGCTGCGCTGCTCCCCCAAGCTTCCCGGTCAATCCCCGCTCAGTTCCCCCGCCCCTCCTCCGGGTCCATTCCACGGGGATGAAGCTTCCACCTTTTTCCTCCATGGCGGGCGGCGGCGCGGCCGTGGGTGGTGGTGAGGCCAATCGGCGACCTTCCGGCAATCTTCCTCGCCGTTGCGCATCTCCTGCAGGCTACGAGGTCGTGTGCCGCCTCCGCCGACGCACCCATCAGGCCTCGCCGCCCGACGCCGCCGAGGAGCAACTGCTCTGTAGCTTCTCGAAGCAGATGTGGGGGCTAGGGATTCGGCCGTGCGCGCGCGGCAACTGCTCTGTAGCTGCTCGGAGCAGTGCGGGGGCTAGGGATCGCCTCCGGGAAAATGAAAATGAGAAGGTGGATTCAAATGTTCGTCTGATGCGGGATCAAATAATCATGGCCAGAATATACTCTGTGCTTGCCAAGTCCAGGGATAAGCTTGATCTTTATCAGGAGCTACTCTCCAGGATCAAGGAGAGCCAGAGCTGCCTTGGGGAAGCTACAGCTGATGCTGAACTTCCAAGGAGGTAACTGTCTCCTCGAACTGTTCTTTTTGGCCAAATATTTCCACCTACTCATTGTTGTCTCATTTAATTTGAAGTGCATCTGAGAGAGCAAAAGCGACGGGTCTAGTTTTATCAAAAGCTAGAGTCTGTCATCTGAAAGAGTCGGTCATCTCAGCTGACGAGGTTCCAAATGTGTCTGGCGTGACCTTGGGCTCTGATAAAGTTACAGGTCTTGTGCAGCAGCAAATATGAGGTGATCATGCTTCTTTTTCATGCAGAATTGCAAGTGAAGATAATGTAATGCTTTTTCCACTAATGAAATTGCAAATCTGAAGCATGATTTATTACACACAGAATGTAGCATCTGAAGCATCACATGCAGCCTCATAAGCCACACCACAAAGTACCTCCGAGTATTGAAAATTGGAGGTACCCCTTTCTCTGTCCATCATGTGCAACAAGTTCTACTTCAGGCGAGTGTAAAACTGCTAATTGCCTCTCACCTTGTGTCATTTGACAGGAGCTACTCGTTCTGGAGGATAGAATTGGGTATGTAAGCACAGGGCTGCGTGAAGATGAGATCATTTGCAGATTTAGGATGGTCAAGCACTGAGCTGCAACATTTGCAGATTTCTATCTAACAACACCTTTCCGTGTTTCTCTGATGGATGTAGTGAGTTGGAAGTCAATACGCTCTGAATCCGTGAGAGCAAGACGAGATAATTAGCTTAGCTTCAGATAAGTTGGAGGTCAATCTGCTGCTGCTGCATCTTCATCCGGTTTGTTTCAGATAACAGAGAATAAGACAAGCAGCTTAGTTGCTGCTGGAGATCTCCAGGATGGTCTAGGTGAGCTTAATTTTCTGCAAAGAAGCCCAATCTGTGATGATTTTATCTGTGATGTTTTACTTTGCTCAGTATTGTTTATTTGCAGAGGTAGTAATTCATCTGGTTGGAGTTCAAATATGGAATCATTTTAGCATGCTTTCCTACACAATGAAGGACCCTTTAAGGTGATTGATCCTAAACTGAATGCTTGCATTTTTTTGTTAATTATGAATAATTTTGTCATCTTGGAAGTTGGTAGTTGGGAGTAATATACTGAGTGCCCATTCTTTCCATAGATACAAGCATCTTTCAGATAGGGCCATATGCTTCTCCTAACCAATCATCTTCTTTTTTTACTGAGCTCATGAACAGAAATGAGATGGATTTGTTCACTGTTCTTTTTTACAGTATTAATTTCAATGAGCTTACTAGTATGCAGTTTATGCTTTCTTTTAATGTGTTTATCTCATGCTAACCTAATTGAGAACTTGATGTTTTAAGAACCTAATTTGACTATAGTGTATCTCCTTTTGCCTGAAGTTGTTCCTTTCCAATGTGTGGGATCTTATAGCCTATCCCTCCTCCATCTTTCATTACCTCGATCATGCATGACTGTAATGTCAGGAAGCTGCGGTCTAGCTTGTCGACCTCATAGTTGTTGTATTCTTCTTCGACATTGTCTATCAGTTCTTTGATAGTTGTAGGGGCACGGTTGTCGGTCAGGGACTGCAGTGACCTGAAGAAACAGAGGTCGAGGACATTCATGTCCGGACTGTTCGGCGGTTGCTGCATCAACCTGATGTCTAGATCAGTCTGCTTAACTGCCTTTAGGAAATCCGGATCATTAGGAAGGAGATGAGGCTTTGCATTATCCTGTTGGATCCAGATTGTTCTTCCTAAATCCTCATCAGGCCACTTATCTAGAATAGCAAGGATCACTTTGTTCAACATGTATTCTCTCATCACATCTCTCGTAACTGTTAGCGATTTCAATTCCAATGTCCCTTTTTCTCTATTTTTACTCTTCTTTAGAGCTGGAGTCTCTGTCACAAATGCCCACGTTCCAATCTTGCCATCAAATGGGACAGCTCCACCTTCACCGCTCCTTGGCCTCGCTACAGCGGTTAGGAACATCACTTTGCCAATACTATTCTTATTTTGCACGGTGCGCAGTGGTTCCGGTTCTTCGGGGAGTAGGATATAGGAGTTGCTCGTCCTTGTCATGACAAACCATTTCTCATCTATATGGACAACGTTGTCCATCAACTTGAAAGGCGTGGGACATGTGGTCCAATCTTCCTCGAGCATAGAGAGACAGTGCTTCAGTCTTTGGATCTTGTTAGCTTGTGTCATTGACGGCTTCACGGTACTAGTGTGCCGCTTCAGTTCACCCCATTTGAACCTTCTTTGTAAAGCTGCACGGGAAACACCCAGAGATCTTGCTAGCCCTCGAAACGTTCTCCTTTGGTTCAATGGGATTGTGGATGTCCTCCAAAGTTCAAGATCTTTCCTCTTGCGACCTACATTCCCCTTCTTTTGGTTCGAGACATCAACTGGCTGCCCTTGTGCAATCTGGTCCTGGGCTGTTTTCCAGATTCTTTCTACCGTCCGTACACTTGTATTTAGCAGGCTAGCCACAAGCATCTTGTCCTCAGTTTTGAACCCTCCATCTCTGCTCTGGATTACTTGCAATGCAAAGTAAGCACCAAATCTTTGCTCATCCGTCAGTTCCGGCTTTGGATGGTCAACACCCGCTTCTTGAGGAGGCACATTCAAATCTTCTTGAGGAGGCACATTCAAATCAAGAGGAGGCAGATTCAAAGCTTCTTGAGGAGGCACATTCAAAGCTTCTTGAGGAGGCACATTCAAATCTTCTTGAGGAGGCACATTCAAATCAAGAGGAGGCACATTCAAAGCTTCTTGAGGAGGCACATTCAAAACTTCTTGAGGAGGCACATTCAAAGCTTCTTGTGGAGGCACATTCAAAGCTTCTTGAGGAGGCACATTCAAATCTTCTTGAGGAGGCACATTCAAATCAAGAGGAGGCACATTCAAAGCTTCTTGAGGAGGCATATTCCGAGGGAATTCAACCTTGTAGGTATTAATTAGGTCACTACACAATCCTGTATAAGAGCGAGATTAGGGGCATGGCATGGTTTCTTCTAAGAACAAGAATACACGGGCTGAATCCATGAGCTAGCTTACCGTGTACCAATGGTGCGGAGAAGATGTTGTCCTTTAGGCGCATCCTGTTATACCGCCACACATGCAGTGCGGTAAGGGGCATTTTTGTTCGCTTGGAGAGCATCTTACATAGGTTTTTGTCGCCATTAGCTTGTTCCTTCATGTACCTATGCAAAGAAAAGGTTAAAGTGAAACTAGTATCACAAAAAGAATATTTGATGAAAAAAGTAGATAAGAATTGACGCTTACTCATTGGATAGTATAATCCTGTCAAATTTGGGGATTCTCTTTTTCTCTTGTACTTGCGTCATTCTCTTATTCTCTTGCATCATTCAATGCTATGACCCTATGAGCCAAGTATAGGAAAAATCAAAGAATTAGAACCATGTTAGTGTGAAGAAAACACATGAGTTTCAAGAACCTATTCTATTTTTCTGTCACAAAATTTAATTCTGTTGTTTCAGATTGCCAATCTATCAATTGTTGGGATGAATGTTAGCTTGATGTGGAACTCTCAAGGACTGATAGCTGCAATAGTAGCAGTCTGGAGCATTGCACTACAACAGCATGTGAGTACTTCAATTTGTGCCTTCATTATTCTCATTTGTACTGAGTGCATGTCCTATTGTGAACATGATTTATTTACCCTTCATTTTGTGTGGGACTGGGTGGGATATTTTGCTGATCACTGGTATGATCATATGGGTGGGAATCAAGGGAGTAGATTATTTCATGTGCATTTGATGTTAATAATCTTTGCTTTATCTCAATCCTAGTCTGGTACTGAACATTTTTTCAGTTATATATACCTACACAGTTGGTAAACTTTTTTTCACAAGAAGCATACAGACAGCTAATTCACTTCAACAAAGGGAGCACAATCTGGTTATATGAATCAGAATTATAGGTGAGTAAAACTATCTGCAATAAGTGACCAGTAAGACATCTGAAGAATGTTTGTTGCTTACTGTACAACATCGACACTTCTTCAGGGAACTACAGCCTCTTTTTAAGACAAGGAATTAGGATGAACAATTTAACTAGTTCACAACCTCTTTTTAATTGACACTTCTTCAGGGGTTTCAGGTGAAGGAGCTCAACCTGCTGTGAAGGAGTTGGCCGTGGAGGAGCTCGACCTCGAGGTCGTGGAGGAGTTGGCTCTGGAGGAGTTCAACTTCGAGCGGGAAGGCAGCGGCGCCCAGGACGGCGGGAGGTCAGCGGCGCGAGGGACAGCGGCGGATGCCCATGGAGGACCGGCGGGGGCTCGAGCACGGTCGGGGAGGAGGGCTGGCGGGAGCTCGAGCACGGCCGGGGAGGAGGGCCGGCGGGAGCTCGAGCACGGCCTGGTCCAGTGGAGGTGGATGCGGAGGCAGGGGCGGAGGCGACGGAGGCAGAGAGCGGAGGGGGCGGAGGAGTGGAGGGCGGCGGAGGCGGAGCCTGGCCGGCGGCCAGGAAACTTCGATATTGGTTTATATGTCCAGGGACCCGATTTTAGAAGAATTGAAACTACAGGAGGTGTTTTGCAAAAAAACATTTGAATGTCAAGTCCGACATCCTTTCCGTGCCGGAGGGAGTAGTTTGTTCTCACTTCTAGACATATTTTTAGCATATTTTCAATTGACATATCAAAAAAACGACGTGAATTTGCTACCATGGATGATAGCTATGCATGCATGTTGAGTCATTAGATATTGTTTATGATTCGAGCTACCGTTTACCTCCGTTAAACTAAATGTTGCCATTCCTTACAGCAAAAAGAGTCGTGCTCATGCCATTCATATGGAAAAAAATCAATAAAATAGTACATGGCTACCAACAATCGCTGGCATGTAAAAAAGAAGGTTTAATTAAATTTATGCCACTATAACTTTTACACTTTAAAAAATACCATTATAAAAACTGAAATTGTCTTTTAAAAAAACCTCAAATTGGAAATATGCTACTACACCTTCTCTGTGCCTCTAGCTATGCCATTCTAGTCATTACTAAACAATATACTGTCAATTATACTTATACATTCACTTTGTATTCACGTATGAACGAATTCGCACAAGTCGACTTGGTCGCACCGCATCGGCCCGTACCCGCATGAACGCACGAATAAACCCTAGCGGAAGCGGCCAATGGAGGCGCTTGCGACGCTGCGTCCGCTGGCGCCTGCGTTTGGAGCCCCCTCCGACCACCGCATCACCACCTAAATAAATCAACGGTTCGGCTAGATTTTTTATTTTCCGCTCGTCTTCTCCAACAACCTTCCCGTCTTGATTCGCCTCACCATTCCCCACCCATGACACGATTCAATCCAATACTCAAAACTCACAAACAGTGAGTGTCCGACGGGGGGGGGGGGGGGGGGGATGGAGGCCGCGCCGTCCGACAGAGGAAGAATGAGCAGAATGGAGATTGCTGCGTCCACCGATAGGGACGGGGCACCGACGTCCACCGGCAGGGCGGAGGCTACGGTGTCCACCTACGAGAGATCTGGCCTTGGAGGTCTCGAATCTGTGCTCCTCGAGTAAATTACATAAAACTACCATATTTAGGGCAGTTGTGTCGAGTCAGTACCACTTTTTATTTTTTTTGCTAAAATCTACTATAATTCGGGCGAAGAGTTACAAATCGCGCTGAATCTCGTTCGATTGCGAGTTAAGCTCGCCGGGGCCACTGTCAGGTGTCCAGGCCCCACAGTCAGGCGCCATGTCGGCTAACTAGTGTTGGCCGTCCATTAGGGCACGCACTGATAACCTGGTGCGGCCGGACCAGTTCGCTCGACCAGACTCAGTCGCTGTCCTCTAGCTCTCCTCTCGCTGTGCTTCCCCGGCGCTGCCGTGCGCCGCTGCGTCCCCGCCGTCGCCATGCCGTCATGGAATGACAGAGAGAGCAGCGATAGTGGGAGCCTGCTGCCAGAGTTCTACGAAGGGCAGGACATTAGCCCAGAGTGCCCGCTGGTAAGTGTAGTTCTAGGGTTAGGGTTAGGGTTCCTGCAGTGATCTGAGTTTTTGTTCGATTGGGGCTACGATTCGTCGATTTGAGTTGATTTGCTTTGTTCCACTGGGTAATTTTAGGTGCCAGAGACTGTCTATGACCCCAATTTTTCATGAGAGCAAGCTTCGCTGCAAGCACGAGCTGCCTCTGCACAAGTATGTAGCTTTCGACCGCGCACACACTGGCAGGAAATTCTTGGGCTGTGGATCAAAGGTAGATTTTAGTTGATTTAGTGTTAAATTTTCTTACTGCTGCTAATTATTCATGAAAACTGCATATTGCTGAATATTGCTGAATTAATTTGTGCCATTATTCCTCACTGAAAACTGCATAGCATTGATAGTTAATTTTGGCAATGGCAATGTGTAGGATGGGATATGTGACACAGTTCACTGGATAGATGGGGAGTGGCCAATTACTCTGAAGCATGCTCTTCTGAAGCTGTGGGCTATGTATGAGGAGGAGAAGGAGACAAGGATGGCTGGCAATGTGGATTATGCTACTAAGAATTACAATCTTGTGCTTGAGAAAAGAGACTTGGCCAAACAATTAAATGATTTGCAGAAACAACTGAGAAACTCTTTGACTCTTGAGCAAGTGCACAAGGTTACTATTGGTGAACTGGAGCTCCAGAAGACAATGAGGGAGAGGGCAGAGCTAAAGGTTTCCACTTTGAAGGAGGAGAAGAGGAAGTTGGAGTTCTACCTTGCAGATCTGCTCAAGTTTGGAGAAGACAACAAGCAGAAGCTCAAGATGATAGCTGAGATCCTTGGGGAGTGAGCTGTGTATGATCCAACTAGTAGTTAACTTTGTCTAGTAGATCAGTAGTTGAACTATGTTGCTCATGAACTATGTTAAGGTGAATCTTGAAGTTGTTGTTGAACTATGTTGTTGTTGAGCTATGTATGATCCAGCTAGTTGTTAACTTATGTAGTATGTGAATCTTCAAGTTGCTGTTGAACTATGTTAAGGTGTTGGTGTTGAACTATGTTGAACTATGTTTAGTTGGTAATGTTGCTATGTGATAATGATTGCAATGTGTAATGGTTAATGGTTGGTACCATAAATGTTGCTATCTGATAATGGTTAATGGTTGGTACCACAATGGTTAATGTAATGGTTAATTGTTATTTTCAATGGTGTTATCTTATATGAGTAGTTGTTGTCGACTAGTTGTTGTCGACTTGTTTTCTATGAGTAGTTGTTGTCAACTAGTTGTTGTCGACTTGTTATCTAGGGTTAGTAGTTGTTGTCGACTAGTTGTTGTCGACTAGTCATTGACGACTAGTTGTCTTATCTTAGATAACAAGTAGGTATCGACTAGTCATCAAGCTTTATGTAACCTAGATTACTAGTTGTCGTCAGCTAGTCGTCTAGCATTATGTAACCTAGATTACTAGTTGTCATCGGCTAGTCGTCGACGACTAGTTGACGAGGGGTTAACTCAACAAATATCCTAAACAAAGGACTTAGGATCGGGGAGATAGGGCGTCAGATGAACTCGAAGGTAAAGTTAGTCGAAATAGGTGTATATCGAAAGTAAACTTGGGTGTTTGATACGTCTCCAACGTATCTATAATTTTTGATGCTCCATGCTTGTTTTTACACCATTTGCCTATTGTTTCGTTACACTTAGTGGCACTTTTATGCATTTTCCGGAACTAACCTATTAACAAGTGCCACAGTGCCAGTTCCCTGTTTTCTGCTGTTTTTGTGTTTCAGAAGTGATACACAAGAAATATTCTCGTAATTGGACGAAACCTCATCCTGAAGTCTTATTTTACCCGGAAGCTTCCAGAGACCTGAAGAGGAGTAGGAGGTGGGCCACAGGGGCCCCACATGCAGGGGTGGCGCGGCCAGGCCCCTGGCTGCGTCAGCCATGTGTGAGGGCGCCTGGTCCCATCTCTGACGATGCCCCTTCGCCTATATAAAGCCTCGGGACGGAAAACCCTAAAGGAGTCAGCAATTTTCCAGAAAGAGTTCCGTAGTTCCGCCGCCGCCACCGACGAATTTCGGGGGAGGAAGTCTCTGTTCCGGCACCCTGCCGGGACGGGGAAGTGCCCCCGGAGCCATCTCCATCGGTCTCCATCGCCGTCTCCGCCGTCTCCATCGACCTCACCGCCATCCATTGCCGATGAAGTCTTATTTTCCGGAACTTTTTGGGAAGCTGCTACAGTAGTATATACTTTATATGTGGTGGTTTTGAGTTGAAACCTGAAGCAAAAAGAGGTTGATTATATGTTATGCTTGCACTAATGTTGCTAATAGAATTGTGTTTAGTTTTGTATGAAGGAAGTTTTCAAGTGTAGGGATTGGAGAATGATGAGATGAGTTGAAGAATGGACAAAAACTCAAGCTTGGGGATGCCCAGAACCCCAAGAAATATCCAAGAAGTACAAGCATCAAAGCTTGGGGATGCCCCTGAGGCACCCCTTCTTCATCGGCAAAAATTAGGTCACCTTTCAAGACACTATATTTTTATTGCTTCATGCACTATGCGTTTTTCTTGGAGCGTCAGTTGTTTTTGTTTTTAGTATTAGTTTAGTTTAGTTTGCTGCAATAAATGGTTTGATCACATCATGTTGGTTTGGAGGGAGACATACTTCACTTTTCATTTGCCAAGAACACTCTGTTTTTCACTCTTATCGTTTCAACGAGTGTTCTCTTTTTCTGCTACCGCGTTTAGCTTGCATTTTTCGCCTTGATTTTTGTTCAGATCTTGTTTTATCTTTGCATCAAGGTGTATTTGGACCTCTGGTCTATGTTGGCTTTTATCAAAAGAGTTTCCTCAAAAATGTTTTAATGGTGTTGGAAAAGAGAAAAAGCTTTATGCAAAAAAAGTGGTACAAGAAGGAGCTTGTGTAGACTACGGCCTAGGCTTTTGCATGTCGTGCTTGATGTCTTTTTGGTAGTATGCTTAGTGGTTTTGCTGTAGCATGACTTGTCTCAAATAACTGAGATTGCTTAATGAGCCTTTGAAAAAATCATGCGTTGTTTATATTATATGGAAGCATTATTTTGGTTTTCTCCTTGATGCTTTATTTGGGTTGACTTGGCGCATGCTTACACCCTGGTGACTACAAAAATAAGTCGCCTATAGCCTCTATGATCATTTAGTTTTTGACTTTTGATGCCATCTTATGCTTCTTTTAATGTTGCTTTGTCGCTTTGCATGATTATGGCCATTATTGCTCTCTTAGTTGGTCGCTCCCAGTCTTTTGCTAGCCCTCATTTTGTACTGAGTATGAGCTCTACTCGTGCATCCAACTCCCAAAAACCAAGTTTGCCATTGTGTCCACTATAAATTCCTATGCATGGTATTTGTAAGCCATTCCAAGTAAATTTTCATGTGCTACCTTTCAAAAACCTTCAAAACACTTCTCGTTTTGTGACACTGTTTTTAGCTCATGGGGACGTAGTGGTCGGATTTGCTATCTTCCATATTGCTTATTCCAAAAAGAAAAAAAAGAGAAAAAAAGAAAGAAAAAAGGTACTCCTCCAAGGAATGTGAATGTTGGTGGGCACCCGATGGAATCGGTTAGCCATGGTTTGTGAAAGGAAAAAAGGTGGGGAGGAGTGCCAAGCTTTATAAAAGAGCACAAAAGTGCCAATCTCTCTCTCTCAAAAACTTGCTTCATTTTTGTATGGAAGATAGTAAGAACCCCATTGCCAGTCGTTGACAAAGACAACCACCTCTCAAAACCAATTTTTATCTCTCTGTTTTACAAATGAAAAGCTCTAGCACATGTTTAATCACTGCTTCCCTCTGCGAAGGGCCTTTCTTTTACTTTTATGTTGAGTCTCCACCTTCTATCTTTATGCACCATTAAGAGAGCATAGTTGTTATTCTGAGTATAATGTGCATTGTCCCAAAGTTTTCATTGATTGATTCATGATCATGGTTTCACTTGTTCTCAAATTATTTGTATCTAGTCGCCCTCTTAAACTTGAAGGTGTCCTATGCATTTATGTTTTGCTCTCCATGAAGGACAAGCTGAAAACCATTTGTATGTTTTTCCTTATGATTTGAACACACGTTTGACTTTCATTGTTTCATTTTCATGATCTTTTGTTTGTGTTCATTTGCATGTTTACAACATGGTTGCTAAGTTCTTATTGTCAAGATTATATCTTTCATGCCCATGTTTTAAGTTCTTATGATCCCAGCTCACAATGCTTACATATATGATCAAGATTGTGTAGGTGCATGTCACCTCAAAAATTATTTCTTTTGTTATCACTTACCTACTCGAGGACGAGCAGGAGTTAAGCTTGGGGATGCTGATACGTCTCAAACGTATCTATAATTTTTGATGCTCCATGCTTGTTTTTACACCATTTGCCTATTGTTTCGTTACACTTAGTGGCACTTTTATGCATTTTCCGGAACTAACCTATTAACAAGTGCCACAGTGCTAGTTCCCTGTTTTCTGCTGTTTTTGTGTTTCAGAAGTGATACACAGGAAATATCCTTGTAATTGGACGAAACCTCATCCTGAAGTCTTATTTTACCCGGAAGCTTCCAGAGATCCGAAGAGGAGTAGGAGGTGGGCCACAGGGGCCCCACATGCAGGGGTGGCGCGGCCAGGCCCCTGGCCGCGCCAGCCATGTGTGAGGGCACCTGGTCCCATCTCTGACGATGCCCCTTCGCCTATATAAAGCCTCGGGACGGAAAACCCTAAAGGAGTCGGCAATTTTCCAGAAAGAGTTCCGTAGTTCCGCCGCCGCCACCGACGAATTTCGGGGGACAGAAGTCTCTGTTCCGGCACCCTACCGGGACGGGGAAGTGCCCCCGGAGCCATCTCCATCGGTCTCCATCGCCGTCTCCGCCGTCTCCATCGACCTCACCGCCATCTCCATCAACCTTGCTGTCTCCTATGATGAGGAGGGAGTAGTTCATCCCCGGGGCTGAGGGCTCTACCGGTAGCTATGTGGTTCACCTCTCTCTCCCATGATGTGATCTTTATGTGATCGTGAGCTTTGTATCATGTTGAACAAGTAGATGTTATTATTCAGATATTATGCTACTCCTATGCTTAATTATTATAGTGTACTCTAGTGATGTTATTAAAGTAATCTATTCCTCCTGCCATGGTGTAACGGTGACAGTGCGTGCATCGTGGTGGTACTTGGTTTAGGCTATGATCGTGATCTCTTGTGGATTATGAGAGTAATTATTACTATGATAGTATTGAGTGATCTATTCCTCCTTTCATGGTGTAAAGTTGACAGTGTGTGCACCGTGTTAGTACTTGGTCTAAGTTGCAATGATTTCTATCTTGAGTTGTGATCTGATTTGGATGTCTCTATGAGTGGTGTTTGTCAAGTACTTGATGAACTTTAAGGGGTGCTTCTGTAGCCACTACACAATGATTAGTGTTATTCAATAGGAGAGTAATTCAGAGTACCATAGTGGAGAGAAGTTGTTTATTTGTTCAATCATGTTATATTGTTGGGAGTGTGTCCACTAGTGAAAGTATGATCTCTAGGCCTTGTTTCCAAGCTTTGCACACCGTTTACTTGCTGTTTTGTTACTTGTTTGCTCGCAGCGATATTTATTTCACATCACGTTTGCTACTTATAATCATCACTACTACTTGTATTTCACTATCTCTTCGCCGAACTAGTGCACCTATACATCTGACAAGTGTATTGGGTGTGTTGGGGACACAAGAGACTTTCTGTATCGTAATTGCAGGGTTGCTTGAGAGGGATAGCTTTGACCTCTAACCTCCCTGAGTTCGATAAACCTTGGGTGATCCACTTGAAGGAAACTTGCTGCTGTTCTACAAACCTCTGCACTTGGAGGCCCAACAAGTGTCTACAAGAATAGAAGTGCGTAGACATCAGTGTTCAACCTGGCTTGCTTTCAATCTGGCCTACACCGTCCCCTCCTGGCCCCTATATATAGGTGGCCAGGTCTCGAGGATCGGGTAGGGTCCGATACAGATTACAATATAGACATACGGTAAGAACTCGTACTCGACTATCATTACAATTGGGCCTAGCTTAACGGGCCTCAGGGGTACTCAACTAACGGGATCTATTAACTATACCCTTGTCAGTAGCCCCTGAGATTCTACCAGAATTGCAGATTCGGGTTGAATCTCTAATCTTCAAATCTTCGACTCGATTCAATTCTTTGATTTCTTCATATCTTCAAATCTTTGACTTGGTCTTTCGACTTATTTCCATGATATCTTTCGCAAGGGGTTTTGATGAACAAGCCTGACAACTCTGACGGATCAAGAGGTCAGTTAACTGCCGGAACAGATACTTGTCACCTACTTCAAATTCAATCCCCTTGGATTTGAATTCGGGATACCGGTCAAACCCATTCTTTTGCCGCATTTAGGACTTACAAAGAATGAATCCCAGTGATTCTCAGGGTACCCAGTGCGTCCACCAGGATTTTCTTCGCGTCGTAGACACGGATACATACCAGCAGAGCGCATCCATGTGCGTATACCAGGTCACACAGGATGGATCCCGGGGTCTTACCTTCGTGATAAATCACGGCATTCGAGTTTCGTTGCGATAACGCAACTCGAGAATCTCATGTCGCAGCCAAGTTTTGACGGATAAAATCAAAGAATGTTGACTTTAACTTAATTTCCTCCAATTCCCTCCCGATGGGAGTAGTCTCTTTGCATTTTGTCGACTACATAGCCGAAGTTTGTATGATATACTTTCTTCATTCTCGATATTGATTAACTTATCCTCTATCGGGTGCGCGCTCAGCGCTCCCGATGGGAGTAGCCCCCGAGGCTATGTTTGAATACTTGTAGTCAAGCATAGGCTCAAAAATTCACTTCGTCTTCTTTCTTGTAATATCTCCTGTTTACAAGCCCCCGAGCCCAAGGAGAGGCTTTTAACCACAATCTCCCCTTCTTATTTTTTTCCTCCTTTGGTATTTATCGTCTGCTACGTGCAGAATTTTAACTCTTTTGTAGAATACGTTTATGGGCTTGGCTTATCACGGGGGCCCGATAATACGTGCTTATAAATAAAGCACCTTCTGGCTAGGGTAAAAACCCTAATCAGATTCCTCCTCTGCCGCATCATCTTCTCTCTCCATCTAGGGTTTTCTAGCCTTTTCCTTTGTCCGCATGGCTAACGCAGATGGTTCTCGTCTGAACCTTTGCTCTCCGGTGGCGCCGCGAGGTCGGGGTCGCCCTCGTGGAAGCAAAAACAAGAACAACACCACTCCGGCCGCCGTAGGATCTTCATCGGCCGCTCCGGTTAAGCATCGCCCCGGCCACCCACCTGGTAGCAAAAACAAGCCCAAGGTGACTGGTGCTGCCCCAGGTCCAAGCGCTCCTCCTCCTACTACTCCCGCTGCTCCTGCTGCTTCTCCCCGAATCTTTTCTTTCTTCTGCATTGCCATGGCGCAGTGCCGCGAGATTCAGCGCCTGCCGCTGAATTTCACCAAGTTCATGGATGGGCGAGAGCTGCGAGAAGCGGTTCTCCGCGAACAATCTGGCAGTAGGACTCCATACGAAGTGGAGATTTGGTACGATGGCGACGGCGAGCAGTACTTGAAGGGTGGCTGGTCGCAGTTTGCAGAAGACCACGACATCCATCAAGGTTTCTTCATGACCTTCGACTTCCATGTTGGTACGTCAAAGTTCGACGTGAAGATCTATGACAGCACCCAGTGCCAGAAGGAGTATGAAGCTGAAGTCCACTTTCCTTAGGATCTATGTAATTTCTTTTGATAATGTCCTTGCTGTCGTGCTATCTGTGTCGAATGTTTGTACTCTACTTTGATGCTTTTATGAGTACCATGAAAACAAATCATTGTTCTGAGGTATGCTTTATATATATCGGGTTCTTTGTGAACCAATTATTTGGAAGAATATCGGGTTCTTTTGTGAACCAAATTGTTTGAATATTATCGGGTTGTCTGCACAACCTTATAGTGAAAAAAGATCTTCATGTCGCGATAAAAATTTCTTTCGTACGACCCGAGGGTTGAAGTCCCCGAGCGGAGAAGTAGAAATAATTGTACAATTTTGTCGAGTTCAACCCAAAGAACCCGACCTATGGCCTCATGTTCTGGGTTCAGAAGGTTAACTCGAGTTTAATGATACCACTAGATTGAGTCTACGCGTAAAAATGTCGTAGCTGCTCTGCATTCCATGGGTTACTCTCGTCTTTCCCTGTCTTCTTGTCTTGTAGTCGATATGCTCCTCCTGGTATTACTTTTGTGACAATGTAAGGTCCCACCCAAGGGGACTCCAATTTGCCATGGCTGTCTTGCCTGAGTCGCAAAACTAGGTCTCCCACCACGAAGGATCGTGGACGAACTCGACTACTGTGGTAGTTTCATAGGCTCTGTTGATACTGCGTGGCTCTTTCTAGTGCCTTATCTCTTGCTTCATCTAGTGCATCAACATCGTCTTGTAATACTTCTGTTGATGTTGTTTCGTCGTATGCCATTACCCTTGGAGCCTCGTGTGTAACTTCGACTGGAAGCACGACTTCTGCGCCATGGACCAGGAAGAAAGGAGTTTCTTGAGTTGCTGCATTGGGCGTGGTTCTTAGACTCCAAAGAACGGAGGGTAATTCATCTAGCCAAGCGCTCTTGGCTTTCTCGAGAGGTGCTAAGAGCCTCTTTTTTATCCCACTACATATCAGGCCATTGGCTTTTTCGACTTGTCCATTTGTCTTCGGGTGCGCCACAGATGCAAATTTGAGTTTAATTCCTAGTCCTTCGCAATAATTCTTGAATTCCTTTGAAGTGAAGTTTGTCCCGTTGTCTGTGATGATGCTATATGGTACACCGAAATGGAATACTATCGACTTGATGAAGCTGATTGCTGCTGTCGAATCTTGAGTTGTTACCGGGGCTGCTTCCACCCACTTGGTAAATTTATCGACTGCTACTAGCATGTAAACATGTCCTCCTGGCCAGGATTTGTGCAACTTTCCCACCATGTCGAGGCCCCATTGCGCAAAGGGCCAGGACAATGGTATTGTTTGTAGCTCTGCTGCTGGTGCATGCGGTCTAGATGCAAATCTTTGACATGCTTCACACTTTCAAACTATATCTTTCGCGTCTTCGATGGCTGTTAGCCAATAAAATCCTGCTCGGAAAGCTTTTGCTGCTATTGCTCTGCTAGCATGATTGCCGCACACTCCGCCGTGTATATCTTTTAGTATTGTTTGTCCTTCCTGGGGCGTTACACAATGCTGCAAAATGCCGGTAATACTCTTCTTGTATAATTTCCCCTGCAACACGACAAACGCTTTCGATCGTCGAGTTATCCTCTTGGCTTCCACTGCATCTTCTGGTAATTGTTTATTTATCATGTATGCAAGATAGGGCTGCATCCAAGTTTCTTCTATCATCATGACTTCCTCGGGTTCTGGCGTAGCCCCCGAGTCTGCTGCAGTAGTCAAACTTTTTCCACTTTTTATTGATCTTTCCACTATTTCTTCCCAAAATACTCCGGATGGCACGGGTAAACACTGTGACCCGATGTTTGCTAAATTGTCGGCTTCTTCATTACTATTCCTGCTTATGTGCGAGACTTCGCATCCATCGAATGTTCCTTCGAGATAATGATACAAGTTCTTGTAGGCCATCATGTTGTCATTGATTGTGTCACATCTGTTCATAACTTGCTGGACAACAAGGTTGGAATCTCCAAATATTTTTAGGCGAGTTGATCCACATGCTTTAGCCATCTTCATTCCGTGCAGCAAAGCCTCGTATTCTGCTTCGTTATTAGAAGCCTGTGGAAAACTCATCCTTAAGATATACTTCAATTTGTCGCCATGGGGCGATATCAAGACCACTCCTGCGCCTGCGCCTTGGACTCTCTTAGAGCCGTCGAAGTACATTGTCCAAACACTGGATAAATCTGGTGGTCCCGTGCTCTGCAGCTCTAGCCACTCTGCCGTAAAATCAGGCAAGACTTGCGACTTAATCGCCTTCCTTTTTTCGTACGTGATGTCCATAGGAGATAACTCGATTCCCCACAAAGAGACACATCCTGTTGCTGAAGGATTGTTCAATATGTTCGACAGTGGCGCTTCATTGACCACTATAATTGGGTGCACCGCAAAGTACTGTCATAGTTTTCGTGCAGTTATGAAAACACTATATGCAAGTTTCTGATAATGCGGGTACCTCTGTTTCGTCGGAGATAACACTTCACTGATGAAATATACCGGCCTCTGGACGCCGTGGGCTTTTCCTTCTTCACTTCTTTCGACTACTAATACTGTGCGCACCACCTGATGGGTTGCAGCGATGTAGAGTAGTAGTGGTTCTTTTTCTTTTGGTGCGACCAGCACTGGCGGCGTGGAAAGCACTTTTTTCAACTGTGCAAAAGCTGCGTTTGCTTCTTCTGTCCATTCAAATTTATCATCTGACTTCTTCATAAATGCATAGAAAGGAAGCGCTTTTTCTCCCAGTCGAGCAACGAAGCGACTTAATGTCGTCGTGGTGAAACAACATATGCCATAGGATGGCTTAAATGGGGGCCGAACTAGATGCTGGAGGATTCGGGAGAGGGGAACGAGCTAAAAAGCACGACAGAAAGAGGCACTGATCTACCCAGGTTCGGGGCTCTCGTAAGGAGATAACACCCCTACTCCTGCTCTACTGATTGTATATTTGGGTCGATGTAGTACACAACAATGGTGCTTCCAAGCTCTCTGCTAGAGAAGGAAGATGAACTGCTCAGTGTAGGAACACAGAGTGACCAACCAACCCTTTACTAGGGCTCCCTATGCCACCTTATATAGTGGTAGCCAGGGTTACAACGGTCATACAAGACCACAAGACACGGGCTACACTCCAAACAGGAGCTGGTGAAGATGGCAGAGACCCTTGACTTCGCCCCTGATTGCTCTCGATGGGACGCCATATCCCTGTACCTTGTACCTCTTGAACTGTGGCCTTACCTCTGTGCGGTAAGCTCGTACTTGTGCACAGTGAGGGTAGGTAACCTCCACTGTGCACCCTGCCATCTTACTCTGCTACCATGCTTGGATGTTTTCTTCCTTGATTGTAGGGATGTGACACCTTGGTTGACTTAAGTATCCCGGATATGACCGTTGGCCATACCCAGGACTTATATGCCGGACCAACGACCTACGAGGGTCGGGTAATCCGGCCTCCCCTGCTCCTGCACAACACACCAAATGGTTAGGCCGGCATATCTAAGTATATGCCGGCACACATATACCAGTATTCCGGCTATACCGGCATATCCAAGTATTAGCCGGGATACACACATATGCCGGCCTGGCCGATGCTCTCATATTCCGGCCAGGCCCTTTCTTGATAACTCGGCACAAGTCAACCATAGACTTTGTGTCTTTCTAGTCTCTTGACCCTACCGGGGGTTATCCCCCCGACACTAGTCCCCGAAGCTGCCGAGGTTCCCCAGTCATAGCTGTGGAGCCTCGACAGGTTCAACATACCTTTCTTCATTATGTCCCGGTGATCAGATTATATCCCGGCCTCTGTTCCTGTTCCAAAACTTATTCCGGCCGGTCCCGAGGGTATTCCGGACGGAACATATACATCGGGCAGTTAATCCGACATATAGACGAGTCTTCCTCGAGAAGCCATGCCTGACAGCTTTGCATCGAAACTTGTAACTGCCCTGCCACCTCGAACGGTCACCCACGATGTGACGGTTCACAGTGCAGTTACTCCTCGCCATCATTGCGTCATGGCACGGTTACCGGAACCGCCGCCCCACTCCGTGCCGCCACGTGGCGACTCTCTGCAGGAACGGTCGGGGGAGTGGAACACTCCCACGATCCCCACGACCCTGACCTGGCAGACCTATAAATAGGGCGGCGGGGGTAAACTTATCTTTTTACCCCCCACCATCGTCTTCCTCGCCTGCTCCTTTGCCTCCTGCGCTCCACCGCCGGTCCGAAGAACAGCATCTCCGCCGCAGCCGTCCTGCTCCCCGCCGACGCCGACGCTCGACGGCGCCCTGCATCTCCGTCGACGACGCCGCCGCTGCCGCACCGTTCCTCCGCGACATTGCAGGGAGATTGAAACTCTTCCTGCACGCTCGCCGTCGTCGTTCTTTCGCCGTCGGCCAAACTCCGGTGAGTTCCTCTCTCCCTCTGTTCTTCCTCTTTGATGCTTCTTCATAGCTTCTCATTGGTAGCCATATCCGCATAGATCTAGTGCAGTTCCTCTCTGGATTCGACTAGCATTGCTAACAGCGCTCACAGGTGTTCTTCCTTAGGATTTTTTCCCTTATTTGTTTCCTGTTTTAACTGGCTCGGTAGATCTTTGATTTCTGCTAACCTTGGGGAGAGTGGTATGCCGGAGAGACTAACCTCCCTCTTTTCTCCGGCCTTGATAGGAATATCATCACGAGACTCCGGCTCTCACGCCTTGTCCCGGCCACTAAGATGGCATCTTCAAGCATGACGGGCACCTCGGCCTCTGAGGAAGATACCTCGGCCCGAGCCCAAGGACGCTCCGGCTGGGAGGGGTCGGAGGTTACTCCGGCCGAAATATCCTGGGTCACCTCCACCAGGAGAGTCCCGGAGGGCGTAGCATGCCGGCTACCAGCAGGAGAAACTGTGCCGGCACCTGAACCTGGCGAACGCGTCGTCTTCATCGCCCACTTCGAGCGTGGCTTCGGCCTGCCGGCATCGGACTTCTTCCGGGAGTTCCTCAACACCTACGACCTACAACCTCATCATATCCCGGCCAATGCCGTGATGATCCTCTCTGCCTTCGCTGCTTTTTGCGAGGGCTATGCCGGCATAGAGCCCCTTACTCAAGGCTGGGCGAAGTACTTCCAACTGCGGAAGCAAGTCGTCCAAGAGCCGCCCCGGAGCAAGGATGACCCGCCGGAGACGGCCCAGGAAAAGAAGGACCGCCCCATGACCCTCTGCGGCGCGGCCACCATCATGTCCCGAAAGGGCTCGGACTTCCTCAAGGTGGAACTCCTGGAATCTTGCAAGAAGTGGCAGAAAAGCTTCTTCTACGTCAAGAACACCACCGACGAGGATCCGCTCAACCTGCCGCCATTTGTGGACGAGCCACCCTTGGCTATGACGAACTGGACCTACAACCCGAAGAACTCGGTGATGCCGGTGAATGCGCTTCACCGGGTTAAGGGCGAGCTCCTGGATGCCGGTCTTACTCCTCAAGACCTGGTGGCCTGCTATATAAGCCGGCGCGTCTCCCCTCTGCAGCGCCGGTCGCACAAGATCTGCCAGATGAGCGGGCCAATGGACCCCACCCGGCACTCCACACACGAGCTGACTCCGGCCGACATTCTGCGCCGGATTAAGGATGTCTGCAAGTCCTCTCAGGCCACTTTTGCCTGGGGGCTAGAACCATACAGCCGGGATAGGCCCGCCCCAACGGTAAACCATCTTATCCGATACATAAAGTCCATGTCCAGCACATAGATACTTAAGCCGACACATGCCTGTTTGCCGACACATATCATATTGATCCGACATACCTCTTCCACCGGCATATTTCCTTGTCTGAATACTTGACTTTGCTGTTTATACAGAAATTCAGCTTCCAAACCATGGAGAACTCCCGGATCAAGATCGCGGCGGACCGCACTGTTGCGGATGTTGAAGATCCGGATCATTGGGATAAGCTTCCCAGGAGCACCCGTGCTGCAGCTGCCATGGGTAAGGGCTCTTCATCCCGGCATTATACTCAAGACCGGAGTGAGATTGATTCTGACGAGGAGATCCTGCTGTACTATGACCCGATGCCACTTGCGTACGCCTTTCCAGAAACACCTATTGCTTACGAGTTTGCAATGCCGTCCTCAGCTATCCCGGACGATATGGTTATCGACGCCGCCCCTCTGAACCAAGGACCTCCATCCACCGGCGGACGTGCCGGCCGGAAGCGAGGGGTGAAGCCCCAGTCCGACACACCTCAGAAGTCGAAGAGGCAGAAGGTCGGCGTGCCTATCCAGAAGAAACAGAGGCCTGTTGCCTCGGGGTAAGTTTCCTTTTCTTTGCATTTCCTCCGACATATCTCTTGCTTGTATTACTGACTTGGTGTTTTCTCTCTTTCAGAGCTCCTCTTGCGCCGGAACAAGCTTCTGGCTTGAGTGGCGACCCGAAGGTTACCAAGCCCGCTGCCCCTGCTACCTCCGACATTCCCTCTGCCAGTCACACGACCTCCCCGGCGCCGGCATCCTCGCCTGCGCCCGACAAGACCTCCTCCCCGGCGAAGGACGTTCCTCCGCCGGAACAAGACACCTCTGCCCCCGACGTCCACATGGACTCGGGGGCTCAACAGGAACCTCCGGCTCCTGATGTCCACATGGACACAGGAGCCCACCAAGAAGCACCAGACTCCGGCGCGCCCACCAGCGACGCCGCACAACTGAAGACGCCGGAGCCGACATCAAGGGTAAAGGCCCTTTAGTGCCGGAAGTCCGGACTATTCCGGATCCTGCCTCTGCTGGCCAAGATGCACCGGCCGCACCGGAATAGCCCGTGCCCAAAACTCCTTCTGCTGAAACGACTCCTGCACCGGCCAAGACCACGGCGCCGGCCAAGACCTCTGCCCCAGCCAAGTCCTCTGCCCCGGCCAAGTCCGGCACATTGAAGATCCAGCCGACCAAGTCCGGCACTCCATCCGCCGCCACTGCTCCTCCTAAGGCAACGCCTCGGACCAGCTCTGCTCTGGCCCTGCATCTTGGCAGGGCAGCAGCCCGGCCTAGCTACCGGCGCAACTTCTTCGACACGCCAGAACTTGAGGGCATCATCCCCCTGGTGACAAAGAGTGACCACAGCCTCGGGTCTCTCAAGGAGCATTGCACCAAGTGGAACGATGCCGGCAGCATGGACACCGCGGACTCCAGCAGCAAGAAGAAACAGGCCGAAGCTTCGGCCACCGGCAACCCAGCTGATATCCTGGCCGCTAAGCCCATTCCTATTGCCTGCGAACTTCTCAGTCTTCAGCAACGACTTCATCGCCTGGCCGATGCCACCAACGTAAGTCCTTTACATATAGATATCCCCAGTCCCCGAAAATGTCGGCTGTCCGGGATACGGACATCCGGGATTTTCCAAGACCTTTTGCACTTAGCTGCTTTTGCAATTAACTTTCCGACATATGAGCTCGATTCGAGCTTCAAATCCTAGTCACCGAGAGCCGGGATAGGTGCGCAGCACCTGTGCCGGGTCTCTACAATTTCACATCTCAATTATCTTTCAAATCCTCCTGACCGAGATATAAGCTCGTTTCGAGCTTCAAATCCTAGTCACCGAGAGCCGGGATAGGTGCGCAGCACCTGTGCCGGGTCTTCAGTAGAATGATCACTTGATAGAATTTTCAACTTAATTTCCATGCCGAATTTCTCTGCTGATATTTTAAATCCGGGCACTTTTGCAGCGCATGAACAACACCCGTGCCGACCTGTATCATGACTTGGTATGCGAGCATCGGAAGTTATCCGACGAGCATAGCAAGCTTCAGCTGGAGCTGTCCCAGAAAGGTAATTTCAGCCGACATACCTTGCCCCTTCTCAATAGACCTCTGGCCGGCATATCTTAATATGCCGACACCTAATCTTTGTCCGACATTTCGCAGCTGGTGCCGAAGCACAAGTCACCGAGCTTACCAAGAGAGTGAAGGAACTTACTGGTATGCCGGATCCTCTTAACCTTGAACTAATCCTTCTGTACTTCAAATCCTTTAATCTTTTCACTGTTTTCTTTCTTCAAATCCTTGTTTTGACTTCAAATCTTTTCAGACGAGAAAGCTGCACTGGAGGCACGCCACCAGGACTGTGTGTCCTTAGTGGATGTAGCCAAGCAACTGGACGACCGGGATGCCGGTCACAAGGCCGAGGTTGAGCAGCTGAAGGGCCGGATCACCGAGCTTCTGGACGAAAAGGAACAGAGGGAGGGCCTACTGAAGAAAACCCAGTCCCTGCTTGTCATCTCCGAGACTGATGCCTCCAACGCCCACGCTGAACTGGATAGCCTGAAGGAGCAGGCCACCAAATGGGAGGTTACAGTTGCACAGCTGAATGCCGACCTTGCCAGTAAGCTTCAAATCCTTTCCCTTTATCCTTCCCGACATAGTGTAATTCTCTCCGGCATATTCTCCTTTTGCTAACATTGTTTCTATTCCTCAGACATGTTTCCCGCTTCCGTCGCAGACGTTGAGAGGGCTTTGCAGTTGGATCGAGAAAACTGGGGTGTTCCGATTGACTCGCCCAACTGGGACATGTCGGAGCAGCTGCTGGCTCTGCAGTCCCGGAAGAACGCCATGACGCTCTACACTGAAGAACTCTTCTATGGCGCCCAGGAGGCATTCTCTGCCCTCTGGCCGGGACAAAGGACTCCCACTGATCCCGTCGACCTCGGCAACGATCTGCAGCTGGCCAAGGTTCGCCTCCGGGAGTGGCGAGATTCCGGCGCGAGGGTTGGAGCTGACGAAGCTCTCACCTACTTCTTGTCCTGGTATGAAAAGGCTGACTTGGAGACTTTGCGCACTGTGCGCGAAGGATCCATCTGGACCACGGATCCGGAACACATCCGGCGCCGACGGGAGCTGGCCCACAGCTATGTGGACTATGCCGACACCGACGCCTTCGTTCGGGATATCCGTGAGCCGGAGAAGAAGGACGATGCCGGGACATCCGCCGCTGCTGAGGGCTCCGACTCCAGCCAGGATGAAGATGAAGCTGAAGAGGCCGACACTGATGTCCCGGAACAGGCATCTGCCCCGGGCGGAGGTGATGGCTCCATTCCATCTGCTGGGTCCGGCACTCCTGAAGCCGACATCTCCACCGCCACTGCTCCACCAGCCGGCGCCTCTGCTTCTGCCCCTGGTCCTTGACTTTGCAGCATAAAAACTTTAAGTTTTATCAGATCCCCGGTATACCGGGTGCAGATGTAATATACACGTTTAATTTCCTTTGGTTTGCTTCCTGAACAAGTTTTATCTTGGTTTGCTTGTTACTAATGCCGGATCATCTTTTGGCTAAGTCACCGAGTTGTTTTCCTGTTTCCTCAATTTCACAACCTTGGCTGCTTGTCTACCTCAATTGGCTTTCGACGTATGAGTCTCAAGGTTGCTTCCTCGAACATACAGTACTTTAACTTTGAGACTTAGACTTCAAATCATCCGACACTTTAAATTTTAACTTTAGCTTTAACGAAAATGTCGGTTCGCTTGCTTTGTATTTCCTTAGCCGTTTTCCATGTGTAGACAATCTCCGGCATCTACTCTTGCTAGCCATGAAGCCGGGTTTCGGACAGCAGCTGAGTCGAAGAGTGGCCTTTGGTGCCGACACATTACTAGGCCGACATAGGAAACATTCAAATAAAGCCAGCCGACATATAACAAAAAACTGTAAATAAACAACAAATATACCTCGGAGCTAGTTACCCGGCTTCTTCGGGATGCCGGTATTTCATTCATTAGTCTTGTGCCGGCACAACACGCCGGCATACAAAGGAAAATATGGAAATACATACATTGTGTTGCTCAGGAGTAAAAGGGGCGCAGTAGAGCTATGTTCCATGGCCTCTTGGTTTCTTCTCCGGACCTGTCCGCCTTATTCTTCTTGGGGTCCTGCGCATCTATAAGATAATAGGCATCATTGTGCAGAGCTCTGCTCACAATGAATGGCCCCTCCCATGGAGGAGTTAACTTATGCCGGCCTTCTGTTCCTTGCTTTAGCCGGAGTACTAGATCTCCCTCTTGAAATCTCCTTGGATTTACCTTCTGCGCATGATAGCGTCTGAGGTTCTGCTGATATACTGCTGTTCTTGACAGAGTTATTTCCCTTGCTTCCTCTAGCAGATCAACATCATTTTCTCTGGCTTCTTTAGCCTCTTCCTCAGTATATAGCACTATTCTTGGTGCATCATGTATTACATCTGTTGGAAGCACAGCTTCTGCTCCATACACCAGGAAAAATGGTGTGTAGCCTGTTGATCTATTCGGAGTTGTTCTTAAACTCCACAGCACTGCTGGCAGCTCATCTAGCCAACATCCCGGAGTTTTCTCCAGGGGCTCTATCAGCCGGGGTTTTATGCCGGATAATACTAGCCCATTCGATCTCTCTACTTGGCCATTGGCACAAGGGTGGGCAACCGACGCAACGTCCAGCCGGATTCCCACTTCCTCACAAAATCTGGCAAATGGCCCTTGGGCAAAGTTTGACCCATTGTCAGTGATGATGCTATGAGGAACACCATATCTCAAGATTATATCCTTTAAGAATTTCACTGCTGTGTGACCATCACACTTGCTTATGGGCTTCACTTCAATCCACTTGGTGAACTTGTCCACCATGACCAGGATATGGGTCATTTTCCCTCTGGCCGGCTTAAAAGCCCCGACCATATCCAGGCCCCAAACAGCAAAGGGCCAGGTTATTGGGATAGTTTTCAGGGCAGATGCCGGCTGATGAATCTGGTGGGCATATCTTTGACACCCATTACATTTCCGGACCAAGTTTTCTGCCTCTTGCAGTGCCGTTGGCCAATAGAAGCCATGCCGGAATACCTTTGCCACCAATGCCCTGGACGAAGCATGGTGACCACACTCCCCCTGGTGAATTTCCCGGAGCATCTCCAGACCCTCCGCAGATTCGACACATCTCTGCAATACTCCGGTGGTACTTCTCTTGTATATTTCTTTGTTGATGATGGTATACGCTTTGGATCTCCTTATAACCCGGCGGGCCTCGGTTTCATCCGCCGGCACTTGACCATCCACCATGAAGTTCATGATAGGACGTGCCCATGAGGGCACTTCCCTGACAGTGAACACTGCCTGATCTATTTCCATCATTTCGACCGACACATAATCGATCTCCATGGGCTGCGAAGTCCCCGGGACTGAAGAATCAGTCCCCGGGTATGCCGGAGCAGTCCCCGGGTATACCGGCACAACCTCTTGGCACATTTTACCCTTGCCTTTAGTTTTGCTCCGGAATACTGTACTAACAGCATATGCCGGCCCAGTCCCCGGGACTGAGGAAACAGTCCCCGGGTTATCCGTCCTGGCTCCGGCATCTATCTCCATTGGAACTGCTTCGTCTGGACCTGGCGGGACATAAATGGAGGATGACTCCGGCGAGGGTTTGATCGATGGCTTCCTCAGATGCTCCAGCGAAATGCCGGGCGGGATTGAATCTCGGGAAGACCCCAGCTTGGATAATGCATCGGCTGCATCGTTCTGAGCCCGGAGAACGTGCCGGAACTCACAACCTTCAAAGTAACCACTTAACTGCTGCACTAGGAAACGGTATGATGCCATGTTAGCATCATGCGCGTCCCATATGCCGGAACACTGCTGAATCACTAAGTCAGAATCCCCGAAGCACATAATCCGGCGAATTCCTATGTCCTTAGACACCTTCAGGCCATGCACAAGTGCCTCATATTCCGCCACATTATTTGATGCTGCAAAGTGAATCTGCAGGACGTATCTCAGCTGGTCATTCTTTGGTGAACTGAGAACTATGCCGGCACCCAAGCCATGGATTGTCTTGGACCCATCGAAATGCATCCTCCAATAATTGGCATCTGGCAATGGTGGCTCATACTGTATCTCGGCCCAGTCAATAAAGAAATCAGCCAAGACCTGGGACTTGATTGTATCCCTCTTATCGTACTGCGGTGTATATGGTGAAAGCTCTATTGCCCACTTTGCTATCCGGCCGCTGGCATCTTTGTTGCCTATAATTTCCGAGATAGGGGCCTCGGCCACTACCCGGATTGGATGCTCTTGGAAGTAATGCTTGAGCTTCTTGGCCGCCATATAGACACCATAGGTCATCTTCTGATAGTGGGGGTAATTTTGCTTTGAGGTGGAGAGGACTTCACTCAGATAATATACCGGCCGCTGCACGGTTTTGCCTCCTTCCTCTCGCTCTACTACCACCACAGCACTGACAACTCGGTTGGTTGCCGCTATATAGAGCAACATTGGCTCCCGGGGCATCGGAGACGCTAATACCGGCGCTGTTGACAACAACTGTTTCAATTCTTTGAAAGCTGCATCTGCTTGCGTTGTCCAGACAAATGTGTCGGACTTTTTCATCAACTGATATAACGGCAGAGCTTTCTCTCCCAGCCGGCTTATGAAGCGGCTCAGGGATGCGAGGCACCCAGTGAACTTCTGTACTTCCCTCAAATCTGTCGGCGGCTTCATCCTTTCTATGGCACGAATCTTGCCGGGATTCACCTCAATACCCCGGCTGGAAACAAGGAAACCGAGCAACTTGCCCGCCGGCACACCAAAGGTGCACTTAGCCGGATTCAACTTCATCCGGAATCTCCTCAGGTTCCCAAAGGTTTCCCGGAGATCATCTATGAGAGTCTTGCTCTCCTTGGTTTTTATGACGATATCATCGACATATACCTGCACATTTTTATCTATCTGATCGTGCAAACACTTTTGCATACACCTTTGGTAAGTTGCGCCGGCATTTCTTAAACCGAACGGCATAGTGAGATAGCAATAAGCCCCGTACGGGGTAATAAAGGATGTCTTTATTTGATCTGGCTCATACAAGGGGATCTGGTGGAAACCAGAATAGGCATCTACAAATGATAACAGTTCACATCCGGCTGTGGAATCAATCACTTGATCGATCCGAGGGAGCGGGAATGGATCTTTAGGACATGCCTTATTCAAGTTGGTGTAATCAACACACATCCGCCATACTTTCACTATGGCGGGCTCGTCTTTCTTCTTTTCCACCAAAACCGGATTAGACACCCAATCCGGATGAAGTACTTCCTTGATAAAGCCAGAGGCTAAGAGCCTGGCCACTTCCTCCCATATGGCTTTCCTTCTATCGCCGGCATTCCGCCGGAGCGGCTGCTTCACTGGCTTAGCATCGGGTCTCACGTGCAATGCGTGCTCAGCCAGCTCCCTCGGCACACCTTGCAGGTCCGAAGTAGACCATGCAAAGATATCCCGATTCTCACGGAGGAAGCTGATGAGCTCGCTTTCCTATTTGGGATCCAAACTTGCCCCAACCAGGGCATGGCGCTCCGGGAAAGCTTCATCCAGAGGCACCTTTTTGACTTCCTTACTCACTTGAAAAGAAACGCTGCCACCGGGATTTGTCATGCCCGGCATAGATTTGCCGGCCACGACCGTCTCAGCAATCTCCACTGCTCGCTTGAGCCTCTTCCTCTCCTCTGCAATGATCAGAGTCTCGGCCAGATTGGATCCGGCGGTGGCACATGCCATCGAACGCTTGTAATCACCAATGATGGTGATCACTCCTTTGGGTCCCGGCATCTTCATCTTCAGATACGCCACATGCGTAGAGGCCATGAATTTTGCCAGTGCCGGTCTACCCAGCAAAGCATGGTAGGGGCTCTCCAGATCAACCACCTCGAACATGAGGTTTTCCACCCTGCAGTTATCCCGGCTGCCAAACATCACATCCATCCGGATCTTGCCCATCGGCGCACACGAAAGTCCCGGCACAATGCCGTGGAACGTGGTCTTGCTCGGTTCCAGCATATTTTCCTTGATTCCCAGCTTCTCCATCGTATCCCGATACATGATGTTGATGCTGCTTCCATTATCAATGAGGACCTTGCTGAATCTTACGTTATTAGCCGGCCCGACGAATGTCGGATCCATCACCAGAGCATATCCGCCGGGATTTGGCATGATCCGGGGATGATCTGCCCTGTCCCAACCAACAGCCTGGTCAGACCAGTACATCAGCTTTGGCACAGCCGACATAACGGCATTCACCTCCAGACACCGCCGGTACAAGCTCTGCTTGTCTGTTCTCTCGGTCTCAAAGACCATATAGCTCTGATCATACTCCTTGTACTCATTCCGGCCCGCTCCTGGGCCTCCGGCGTTATATTCCGGATTATAGCTCTGGTCAACTTGATTTACGCCGGCATTTCCGGCGTTGCTCTGATTCCCAGGATTAACCGGCCTAGGTGGGACTGCAATCGTATTGGCACCTGTCAACGGCGATGGAGCTGCCGGGACAGAGGGTCTAGCCGGTCCCCAGGGACCTGCACGACCTGCTAATATGTCGTCCAGCCACGAACAGTTCCTTGTCAAATGGTTTGCCGGCTTTCCCGGCTGGAATGTGTGGAACACACAAGGCTTGTCCATGGCAAGACCCACAGTATACTTCGGCCACTGCTTCTTCTGGCCGGCGGCTCCGCCGGCATTCTTGTTGGTCCAGACATTCTTCTTCTGGAACGGCTGTGCTTGCTGCTGCGGCTGCTGCTGAGGCTGCTGATAGTCCTCATATCTCGGACGCTGGCTACTGCCGGCGCCCCCTTGCTCTTCCTCCACAGCTGCAACTTGTGCTGCCCCATACCGGTGATCCGGCCTTTCATCTCTTCTCTTGTTCCGGTTATCAGTGCGATAATATTGCCCTGATCTCCCGGCATTGCTGGTGTTCCCCTGGGTTTGCCCCTGTCCTTGTGAATCGAGACTGGGCTGCATGGGATCTCCCAGAGCATAACTATCAGCGATCTTGATTGTTTCGGCCAGCGTGGCCGGCATTTGCCTCTGAAGCTTTTGCCACAGCATGGTGCCATGCCGGCACCCATGAGCGAACCACATGATGGCCTGCTGCTCATTGATTCCTTCGCAGGAATTGCGCAACGTGCACCACCTGGTCAGATAGTCACGGTCAGTCTCATTCACTCCTTGCCGGCAGTTAGCCAGCTGCTGCGGACGGTTGGGCCTCTTGTATGTACTGGTAAAGTTCGACACAAACTGCTCTTCGAAATCAATCCAGCCGTTGATACTCCCGGCCGGCAAATTATTCAGCCATATCCTGGCTGGACCTTCCAACATCTGCGGCACATATCGTACCGCCCATCTGAGGTTTCCTCCGGCGATGTTCACCGCTGTGGAGTAATCCTCCAACCAATCTTCCGGCTTCGTACTGCCATTATATGTCCTCGCGCCACGCGCGAGCTGGAAGAAGTAAGGCACCGGCTCCCCCATAATCCGGGGTCCGAAACACATAGGGCCCGGAGCTCCTTGTCTCTCCACCAACTCTGATTGGTGGATCTTGTCCAGCTTGAAACGTGCATCATTGGCTTCCAAGGACCGAGGTCCAAGCCGGGATGCTATTGGGCCTGCGATCATCTGCTGCTGCTGCTCCGGCTGATGCTGCTCACTATGCCGGCCTTGCTGGTGCTGCTGCTGATATCCCGCCCTGGCAAGGGCGGAATTGCCGTCATCCTCTCGATGTCCCGGATGGCCTGCACCCTGCTGCTGCGCTGCACCTCCGGCGCCCTGTTGCTGACGCCGGGCTGCACTGTTACTCCGGCCACCACCGGCCGCGCCTGCTTCATGCCCGGCCGGCACACTCTGGCCGGGCTTCTTGCTGCCGACATACTTGTCAGCTTGGCCGACATTCTTCTGCACCATCGCCTGCTTTCCGGCGACAGCCGGATCGTACACCTGGATCTGCTTGTCCCGGCGGCCAGAGGTCACACTTCCGGCACGCCGGGCGCTAGGATGCGGGGACGAGGCTTGGCCCCTCGACCTCGCGCCGGCACCTCCCGCCGACACAATGTACTGAGACGCCCCGGCACCCGGGTTTGCCTTCTTAAAGGCCTCCTGCTGCTTTGTAGCTTCAGACAAAAGTTGGTTAAGCCGGGCTTGCTGCTCACGCAGTGCTTCGCCGGATAAACAAGATAAATCCTTAGCTACCTCGGCCGCCGCTCTAAGGTTCTTTACTGGCGAACTATAGACTACCTTAGGCACAGTACTAGTTGCGGTATGACTCTTATCTCTAGCATCTTTTCCTATCTCAGCATTAAGATTTCTGCCTCTAGTTCTAACCTCTTCTATCCGGCTAGGCCGGATTACTACAGGAGTAAAACCATGGGCTGCCTCATACTCACGGAGTTGCCGGTTAAACCGTTCGCGCTCCTGGTTCATGGCCAGGGCCTCGTCGACGAGGGCCTGACGAGATCCCTCCAGGACCTCCCTTGTCTGCTCCGGATCAACGCCGGATCGCACCGGCTCGAGAAGCCGGTCGATGATGGGAAGAAGAACCTCGCCCCTAGCCGGCACACCGGAAGTGCCGGCCAGGTTCTCCGCACGCTCCAACGGAGGACGCGCCGACCTCTTGACCTTCGGCGGCTCCGGAGGAGAAGCTCCGGCCGCTGCTGCTTTGCCGGCATCTTCCGCCGGCGGCACGGATGTGCCGGCCATCATCACCTCAGCCGGCTCTACTGAGCGAGCGCTACGCCCAGCGTGAGCCAGCCGATGTGACGGAGGATCCGACGCCACCAGCACCTCCTTCCTGCAAATTCTCTCAGTCCCCACGTACACCTCGTGGGAACCGAAAGACATAATCCGGCCATCCCTGGGGAACGGCCGGCCACCGAGACAACCGGCGTTGTCACTGACGAAACTGAGCGAGCCTAGCCTCTGGACGAGGCCAGAGACCACGCGCACTCCCGAAGCTGCTATCACAGACCCCGTCCGAATGAACACTCCGCCCAGCATATCGATCTGCCCCACGGTGGGCGCCAAATGTCGTCGTGGTGAAACAACATATGCCATAGGATGGCTTAAATGGGGGCCGAACTAGATGCTGGAGGATTCGGGAGAGGGGAACGAGCTAAAAAGCACGACAGAAAGAGACACTGATCTACCCAGGTTCGGGGCTCTCGTAAGGAGATAACACCCCTACTCCTGCTCTACTGATTGTATATTTGGGTCGATGTAGTACACAACAATGGTGCTTCCAAGCTCTCTGCTAGAGAAGGAAGATGAACTGCTAAGTGTAGGAACACAGAGTGACCAACCACCTCACCCTTTACCAGGGCTCCCTATGCCACCTTATATAGTGGTGGCCAGGGTTACAACGGTCATACAAGACCACAAGACACGGCTACACTCCAAACAGGAGCTGGTGACGATGGCAGAGACCCTTGACTTCGCCCCTGATTGCTCTCGATGGGACGCCATATCCCTGTACCTTGTACCTCTTGAACTGTGGCCTTACCTCTGTGCGGTAAGCTCGTACTTGTGCACAGTGAGGGTAGGTAACCTCCACTGTGCACCCTGCCATCTTACTCTGCTACCATGCTTGGATGTTTTCTTCCTTGATTGTAGGGATGTGACACCTTGGTTGACTTAAGTATCCCGGATATGACCGTTGGCCATACCCAGGACTTATATGCCGGACCAACGACCTACGAGGGTCGGGTAATCCGGCCTCCCCTGCTCCTGCACAACACACCAAATGGTTAGGCCGTCATATCTAAGTATATGCCGGCACACATATACTAGTATTCCGGCTATACCGGCATATCCAGACTACCAGCCGGGATATACATATATGCCGGCCTGGCCGATGCTCTATATTCCGGCCAGGCCCTTTCTTGATCAACCGGCATAAAAGTCAACCATAGACCTTGTGTCTTTCTAGTCTCTTGACCCTACCGGGGGTCATNTCTCTTGACCCTACCGGGGGTCATCCCCCCCACAAGTGAAGGTATCACATAGTGGTGTATGTGGGAGCATATTGGAAGTCTTCACAAAGCAACAATGATCAAGTGAAGCATTCCGACTTGACGGAAGCATGAAGCATCATCATCAAGATCAAGCGGGGTGCGCAAGGTAAAGGTTTGTCCTTGCTAGGTTTTCCTTTTACCGGTCTCAAGGTGTTTGTTGGGAGACCGGGTTATAGGATAGATAGCCGCACTATCAAGAGGGGCTTTCAGTTGGGTAACTTGATCACATCGTCTTAGGGAGCTCAATCCTTTGCATACTTTGCATCTTCCTAGTTGTTGTTTCTTGTGTTTCTCCATGTGAGGTTCTTGTGCTTGTTGCTAGCTTTCCAACAAGTCCAAGTTCATCAAAAACGGAATCCAAATGTATCTTCCATTGCGTTTTCGAGTTGAAGGGTTTTATTCGGTTCTTCACTTTGGAAGGTTTCACACCTCTCCACATTTGGTTTTTTTTCGTCTTGACATTTCTTGGTGTTTCTCTGAATAAAGTTGTAGTACTTTTTTAAGCTTTTCAAAAAGTCCAAGTTTGCTAAAAACGGAGTTCGGATGCAAAAGTTATCGCGTTTTTCGTATGAGTGTTTTTGCAGTTTTCCAATCCGGAGTCGCTCCGGGCTCTGCTCCGGGCTGAGCAGTGCCAATATACTTACTCCGGAGTGTAGTCCAGAGCCACTCCGGGCTCTGCTCCGGAGCGCCCCGAAAACTCTGTAACGGGCAGTTTCCTTCTATAAGGGGGTTTTTCCCCAACGGTTCCCTAGGGGTTCCTAGAGTGTTCTTGAGCTTTTCTCTCACCTCCATTGTTGCCCCTCTTGAGCTTGCTCCCTCGCTCTTCCCTCCAATGATTCTTGCATATTTTTGAGGGATTTTGAAGAGGAGATCTAGATCTACAACTCCACCAATAAATTCCTCCTCTAAGTGAGGGGAACCTATTGGATCTAGATCTTGAGGTCATTGGTTGACCTCCACCCTTGTTTTTCCTCTCTAACTCCTCCATAGCATTTGTTGCCTTGGTGGGATTTGGGAGAGAAGGATTGAGCACTTCCCCTTGTGTTCTTGCTTGCATCCTGCATAGTGTTGAGCTCTCCATTACGATTTTCGAGTGAGAGACCGTGAGCTTGTTACTCTTGGAGGGTGACCTCCTAATTGGCTTGGCGGTTGGTGCCTCGGTGACCTCTTCGTGGAAGATTGTGAAGAGCCTGGGCTTCCCCTTCGTGGGAGTTGTGAAGTAGTTGTGGAGCTTGCCATCTCCGGAGTGTAGGAAAAGCTAACCATAAGAAGGGTCCCTAGCTTCGTGGGGGACTCGGAGAAGAAGGTGAGCCTTCGTGGCATTCGGGGGCCTTCGGGTTACCCGCATCTCTCCAACGGTGATTAGCTTACTTTATGTAAGTGAACATCGGGATACATCTTCGTCTCCGCATGCCTTGGTATCTCTATACCCGAGTTTATTTCCTTGTGATAGCCATCGTGCTTGAAGTACTTAATCTTGTTTATCACTTGTGAATTATATCTTGTGCTATCTTGCTTATATCTAGTTGTTTGTTGTTGCACTTAGTTGAGCCTAGCATATTTAGGTCTTGTGCTTGAAGAAAATAAACGTTAGTTTAATTCCGCATTCCTTCAAGCCAATTCCGTAATTGTTTTTAAAACGCCTATTCACCCCCCTCTAGGCGACATCTCGTCCTTTCAAGGGGGTGCGGCCAGGGGCTGGCCGCGCCCCCTGTGTGTGGGCCCCTGGTCCCTCACCTCCTACTCTCCTTCGGTTCTCTGGAAGCTCTGGTGAATTTCGGAACTTGTTTCGTCCAATTCCGAGAAATTTCCTGTGTACTTTTCTGAAACACAAAAACAGCAGAAAACAGGAACTGGCACTGTGGCACTTCGTTAATAGGTTAGTTCCGGAAAATGCATAAAAGTGCCACAAGTGTAACGAAACATAGGCAAATGGTGTAAAAACAAGCATGGAGCATCAAAAATTATAGATACGTTGGAGACGTATCACATCTACCACCTTAGAGGTTTCTGTCACTCCCCCAGATATAGAGACATGAACCCACTATCGAGCATAAATACCCCTCTTGGAGTCACTAGCAACTACTGGCCAAGATAGCTACTAACAACGGAGAGCATGCAAGATCATAAAAACATAGAGATAACAAAAGATATAATTCAGTACAGCAACTTATCATAAACCAATATTCATCGGATCCCAACAAACACAACATGTAGAATTACATAACGGTGATCTCAATCATGTATGGCAGCTCATGAGATCTAAACATGAAGCACATAGTGGAGAAGACAACCATCTAGCTACTGCTATGGACCCATAGTCCAAGGTAGACTACTCACTCATCGCTCCGGAGGCAAGCATGGCGATGAAGAAGACCTCCGTGGCGATTCCCTCTCCGGCAGGGTGCCGGGAAGAGCTTCTGGACCCTCCCGATCTTCGGGTCGACGGCGGCGGCGTATCGCGATGTGTTCTGGAAAACTGATCGGGCTTAGGTTTTTCTCGTCGGGGGGTATTTATAGGCGAAGGGGCGTTGTCAGAAGAGGGGCCAGGTGGCCTCACAAGGCGGTGGCGCGGGCCAGGGGCTGGCCGCGCCACCCTTGTGTGGGCCCCTGGTCCCTCACCTCCTACTCTCCTTCGGATCTCTGGAAGCTTCCGGGTAAAATAAGACTTCAGGAACTTGTTTCGTCCAATTCCGAGAATATTTCCTGTGTACTTCTGAAACACAAAAACAGCAGAAAACAGGAACTGGCACTGTGGCACTTCGTTAATAGGTTAGTTCCGGAAAATGCATAAAAGTGCCACTAAGTGTAACGAAACAATAGGCAAATGGTGTAAAACAAGCATGGAGCATCAAAAATTATAGATACGTTTGAGACGTATCAAGCATCCCCAAGCTAACTCCTGCTCGTCCTCGAGTAGGTAAGTGATAACAAAAGAATAATTTTTGAGGTGACATGCACCTACACAATCTTGATCATATATGTAAGCATTGGTGAGCTGGGATCAATAGAACTTAAAACATGGGCATGAAAGATATAATCATGACAATAAGAAATTAGCAACCATGTTAAACATGCAAATGAACACAAACAAAAGATCATGAAAATGAACAATGAAAGTCAAACGTGTGTTCAACATAAGGAAAAACATACAAAGGTTTTCAGCTTGTCCTTCAAGGAAAGCAAAACATAAATGCATAGGACACCTCAAAGTTTAAGAGGGGACTAGATACAAATAATTTAAGAACAAGTGAAACCAACAATATGAGTCAATCAATGAACTTTGGGACAATGCATTCACACTAAGAATGACAACTATGCTCTCTTAATGGTGCATAAAGAAGAAGGTGGTGACTCAACATAAAAGTAAAAGAAAGGCCCTTCGCAGAGGGAAGCAGTGATTAAGCATGTGCTAGAGCTTTTCATTTGTAAAACAGAGAGATAAAATTGATTTTGAGAGGTGGTTGTCTTTGTCAACGACTGGCAATGGGGTTCTTACTATCTTCCATACAAAAATGAAGCAAGTTTTTGAGAGAGAGATTGGCACTTTTGTGCTCTTTTTAAAACTTGGCACTCCTCCCCACCTTTTCCTTTCACAAACCATGGCTAACGATTCCATCGGGTGCCCACCAACATTCACATCTGGAGGAGTGCCTTTTTTCTTTCTTTTTTTTTTTTTTTTTTTGGAATAAGCAATATGGAAGATAGCAAATCCGACCACTACGTCCCCATGAGCTGAAAACAGTGTCACAAAACAGAAGTTTTTGAAGGTTTTTGAAAGGTAGCACATGAAAATTTACTTTGGAATGGCTTACAAATACCATGCATAGGATTTATAGTGGACACAATGACAAACTTGGTTTTTGGAGTTGGATGCACGAGTAGAGCTCATACTCAGTACAAAGGGCTAGCAAAAGACTGGGAGCGACCAACTAAGAGAGCAATAAGGCCATAATCATGCAAAGCGACAAAGCGACATTAAGAAGCATAAGATGGATCAAAGTCAAAAACAAATGATCATAAGGCTATTGGCGACTTTGTAAGAGTCTAACATGTGTGAGCATGCGCCAAGTCAACCCAAATAAAGCATCAAGGAGAAAACCAAAATAATGCTCCCATAAATAAAACAACGCATGATTTTTCAAAGGCCATTAAGCAATCTCAGTATTTGAGACAAGTCATGCTACAGCAAAACACTAAGCATACTATCAAAAAGACATCAAGCATGACATGAAAAGCCTAAGCCCAGTCTAAACAAGCTCCTTCTTGTACCACTATGCAAAAGCTTTTTCTCTTTTCCAACACCATTTGAAATTTTTATAACATCTTTGAGATAAAACCAATATAGACCAGAGGCAAATGCACCTTGATAAAAGATATAACAGATCTAACAAAAAGAAACAATAAAAAACAAACAAACAGTAGCGAAAAAGTAGAACACTCGATTAATAAGAGTGAAAACTAGAGTTTCTTGGCAAATGAAAAGCAAGCTTCTCCAAAAGAAAATTTTTGGGGTCAACCATTTATTGCAGCAAACAAACAAACTAAACCAACTAAAAGCAAAAAAACTGACGCTCCAAGAAAAACCATAGTGCATGAAGCAATAAAAATATAGTGTTTTGAAAGGTGACCTGATTTTTGCCGATGAAGAAGGGGTGCCTCGGGGGCATCCCCAAGCTTTGACGCTTTTACTTCTTGGATATTTCTTGGGGTGATGCATGGGATCCCCAAGCTTGAGCTTTTGTCCATTTCATCTCATCTCATCATTCTCCAATCCCTACACTTGAAAACTTCCTTCATACAAAACTAAACACAATTCTATTAGCAACATTAGTGAAGCATAAAATACACCTCTATTTGCTTCAGGTTTAACTCAAAAACACATATATAAGTCATACTACTGTAGCAACTCCCCAAAAGTTCCATGATCAAAAGAACTCAAAAAGAAAGCGATAAAGTGGCAAACACAAATATGGCAGAAATCTGTCAAAACTGAAAGCTGACAAAGGTGAATTTTTAGAGGATCTGTTGCTCAAAATCAAAAGTGTTCAACAAGTAAAAAGTTTGGATATAACCTGGGCATATGCACAAGAAATCGCAGGTCCAAAAGATAACAGATGAAGTTTCACGAATTTTTACGGTGCAGCACCGAAAACGTTTAGGACAGCAACATCCCCAAATCTTTACCTCACTCAAATTAGAGGCTTCTCTTGGCACAAAAACGAAATAAAAAGGATAAGGAGAGTCGTCCCCCCGACACTTAATGCCACGACACGTCCTGCAAGTTTTTGTACGTCGTGTAGTTTCGTGGGTTTCCCCATTGTTAAAATTGCTTGAATCTTCTCTGGGTTTGTCTCTATTCCTCGTGCCGATACTAGGAACCCCAAAAGTTGTCCTGCTGATACGCCAAAGGAACACTTTGTCGGGTTAAGTTTAAGCTTGTACCTGCTCAGGTTGCAAAGGTTTCTGCCAAGTCACTGATTAAAGATTTCTCCTCTCTTGTGGTGATGACTACATCATCAATATAGACTTGGATGTTACGTCCTATTTGGCTTCCGAGGCAATTTTGCATCATCCGCTGATAAGTTGCTCCTGCATTTTTTAGGCCGAACGACATTACTTGGTAGCAAAACATTCCGTATGGTGTGATGAAGGCCATCTTTTGTTCGTCTTCTTTCTTCAATTTGATCTGATTGTAACCAGAATACGTGTCCAAAAAGGAAAGCCTCGCGCATCCCGCTGTTGAATCGATTATCTGATCGATGCGGGATAGAGGGAAGGGATCCTTTGGACAATGCTTATTGAGGGATGTGTAGTCGACACATACTCTTTGTACATCCGTGTTCTTTTTTGGTACGATGACTGGGTTTGATACCCAACTCGAAGTTTTGATTTCTCTGATAAATCCGGCATTTTCCAGTCTGTGCAATTCTGATGCTATCGCCTTCCTTTTGGGTTCATCAAATCGTCGCAGTGGTTGCTTGACTAGCTTTGCCTTGGGATCTACATTTAATGCGTGCTCGACGAGTTCCCTGGGAACCCCTGGCATGTCTGATGGACACCAGGCGAAGATTTCCCAGCGCTCACGGAGGAACTCGACGAGCGCACTTTCCTATGCGGGATCCAAGTTCACCGCAACTGATGTCGTCTTGTTTGGATCTGTAGGGTGGACCTGGATCTTCTTCGAGTCCTGAGCTGTGTCGAAAGCCTGATCTGGCAGGGATCGTCCAACGTCGGGTAGTACATTATGATCCGTTTCTCCTTTTAGTCTCTCATATTCCGCTGTCATGCCGAAGGTTTGCGCCATCCTATTGAATTCTCTGTCACATGTGTTGGCTACTTCAAAGCTCCCTTGCACTGTAATTGTTCCTTTGGGTCCTGGGATTTTTAACGTAAGATACACGTAATGAGGTACTGCCATGAATTTTGCAAATGCTGGGCGCCCCAGGATTGCATGGTATTGTGACGGCCAGTCCATAACTTCGAATTCTAGCTTCTCTCTGCGGTAGTTGCTGCTACTGCCAAAGCAGACATCGAGTTCTATTCTTCCCAAAGGGTAGTTTGCGGCTCCTGGTACTATTCCATGGAAGGAGCAATCTGTTGGCTTCAGACTCGACAGCGAGATGCACATTTCCCTTAGGGTTCTAGCATATATTAAGTTTATGCTGCTCCCTGCATCCATGAACCCTCTTTCGATGTCATACCCTCCTATTTGCGCCTTTAAAACCATAGGCGAGTGGCCTGGCCTGGGAACTTTCCTTGGGTGGTCTACTCTGCTGAACTTAACTGGTTGATCTGACCACCGTAGGTACTCTGTAGTAGCTGGTGGTGACGATATTGCTAGGTTTACTTGCCTGGATACGCTCTTTCGCTCTTTCTTCGACTTAGGCACCGGTTGAATCATAGCTGATATGTAAACTTTTGACTATAGGTGCCTTGCTAGCCTTTGCATTTGATATCCTCGACTTCTGTGTTTTTCTCCTTGCCACCCTCCTTGGCTTGAGCCCATGGCGCTTTGCAGCCTTAGGAATGTTCTACAGTCCTTCGTCTGGTGATTTGAAACTCTTTTCCTGTCAAGATACGCGTAGTGGATTCGACAAGGTCCGTATAGCATATCCTCGGCCGAAGGACCGGAGTATCTTGATTTTTCTACTCCTTTTGCCTGAAACCTCCTTTTTCATATCCTTCCTCTTCTTCTGCTACGTAGCCCGCGGATACCTGATTTCGCCTTCCTTCGTTATCCCGGCTGTGGTGTCATCTCCTCTGTCTACTTATTCTGTCGACTTCTGGTGAACGTCCTCTTTTGTTATTATATGCGTCCTCTGCATCAGCAAATTTGTTGGCTTGTTCCATTAGCTCGGCTACTATCGTAGGTCTTGCTCTTCCTATTTCTTCCACGAGATCTGAGCGACGAAGTCCGGCCGTAAAGGCATCTATTGCTCGTTCGTCGGAGACGTCCTCTGCTGAGTTTTTGATTATACTCCAGCGTTGTATATAAGAACGTAGAGTTTCGCCTTTCCTTTGCACGCACGCCTTAACTTCCTCCAGTGATGCTGGGCGCTTGTATGTTGAGCAAAAATTTCTTGCGAATTGACTTTCGAGTTCTCCCCAACTTCCGATGGATTCGTTGGGTAGGGTATTCAACCAGGACCGTGCTGCGCCGGTGAGGTGTAGCTGCAAACTTTGCATTGCAGTCACTTTTGTTCCCCCTAATATCTGTACTGCCTGCAAATAGTCCGATAACCATAGGGTAGGTTCTTGCGACCCGTCATACTTATGCTGGTCGTGTGGCAATTTGAATCCTTTGGGTACCCGCGTTTTGCGAACCCTGCGGGTAAAGCATAACGCGCCCATCTCTTTATCGTCGTCTTCATAATTTTCTTCCCTCCAGGCGTGGCATGATTTATTTACTTGAGCTTGCGCTATTATACTTCTTGCGTCCTCCTTCCTCTTGTGTCGCCTTTCCTCTTCTGATGATTTGCTATACTCGTTATCTGTGAAGTTGTATCTGAACTTCTCCTTTTTATTTTCCTTGTAGCTTGTCGACTTTGTCTCTGGGCCTTTGATACGTCTCAAACGTATCTATAATTTTTGATGCTCCATGCTTGTTTTTACACCATTTGCCTATTGTTTCGTTACACTTAGTGGCACTTTTATGCATTTTCCGGAACTAACCTATTAACAAAGTGCCACAGTGCCAGTTTCCTGTTTTCTGCTGTTTTTGTGTTTCAGAAGTGATACATAGGAAATATTCTCGGAATTGGACGAAACAAGTTCCTGAAGTCTTATTTTACCCGGAAGCTTCCAGAGATCCGAAGGAGAGTAGGAGGTGAGGGACCAGGGGCCCACACACAGGGGTGGCGCGGCCAGCCCCTGGCCCGCGCCACCGCCTTGTGAGGCCACCTGGCCCCTCTTCTGACAACGCCCCTTCGCCTATAAATACCCCCCGACGAGAAAAACCTAAGGACCCGATCAGTTTTCCAGAACACATCGCGATACGCCGCCGCCGTCGACCTGAAGATCGGGAGGGTCCAGAAGCTCTTCCCGGCACCCTGCCGGAGAGGGGAATCGCCACCGGAGGTCTTCTTCATCGCCATGCTTGCCTCCGGAGCGATGAGTGAGTAGTCTACCTTGGACTATGGGTCCATAGCAGTAGCTAGATGGTTGTCTTCTCCACTATGTGCTTCATGTTTAGATCTCATGAGCTGCCATACATGATTGAGATCACCGTTATGTAATTCTACATGTTTGGTTTGTTGGGATCCGATGAATATTGGTGTTTATGATTAAGTTGCTGTACTGAATTATATCTTTTGTTATCTCTATGTTGTTTATGATCTTGCATGCTCTCCGTTGTTAGTAGCTATCTTGGCCAAGTAGTTGCTACTGACTCCAAGAGGGGGTATTTATGCTCGATAGTGGGTTCATGTCTCTATTTCACCTGGGGGAGTGACAGAAACCTCTAAGGTGGTAGATGTGCTGTTGCTACTAGGGAGAAAACAACATTCATATGCTCAAGGGCATATGCTTTGTTTACATTACACACTTTGCTTAATGCAATTATCTGTTGTTCGCAACTTAATACTTCTAGGGTGTTCGGATTGATATCCCCGGGAGTGGATTATTAGTCATAGATGCAGTTGGATGGCGGTCTATGTATTTTGTTGTAATGCCTAGAGTAAATCTCATAGTGATCTTCTTGACATATCACGTTATCTTTATTCTATCAATTGCCCAATTGTAATTTGTTTACCCAGCATGTGCTATTTTATCTATGGAGAGACACCACTAGTGAAGTATGGACCCCGGTCCTATTTACATCATATTGCAATCACCTGTTTACTTTTCTCGTACTGTTTACTTTACTAGCATACTCTACTGTTTTCCACTCGATACGCTCATAACCTTTGTTTCAAGCAAACCGGTGAGATTGACAACCTCATCGCAAGTTGGGAACAAAGTATTTGTTTGTCTGTGTGCAGGTTCCACAAACATCTTCAGTCGTCATTGTCTCTCCTCTCCTGTTCGATAAACCTTGGTTTCTTAACTGAGGGAAAACTTGCCGCTACACTCATCATACCTTCCTCTTGGGTTTCCAACGGGCTGGTCATCACGACGCACAAGGACTTACTGCTCACGTCAACTACACGCCACAGCTCTTTTCTGGCGTCATCACCAAGGAGCAGCTTCTTTTCTGGCGCCGTTGCCGGGGAGGAAGAGAAGACTTCTGCGAGGGGAGTTCTTCGCACACACATTCTTTACTTTGTTATTTGTTTTGCTTTACTCTATTTTATTTTACCTGCATTGCTTTTTATATCAAAAACCCAAAAAAAATTAGAATCCTTGGTAGTTGTTATTTCTTTGCTTTTAGTTTATTATGTCTAGTTCAGTTGCTACTACTATGTCCCCCGAGGACATGATTTTTACTTTTAAGCAGAAAGATGAGGAAAGCTTTAAAGAAGCTTGGTCTAGAATTTATGATTGGCATGGAAAAACTGAACCTAAAATGACTTTGAGTTTGCTTCTTAGTAGCTTTTACTTTGGACTTTCTCTTCGTTATAGATATGCTCTGGATGCTACTGCAGAAGGAGATTTCCTTCATTGTGATGGAGATCAAGCCTTCAATATTATTAAAAAGTTGATTACAATTTATAGCATGCCAACCTATTTTGATTCCTCTCTTGTGAGCATTTTTAATAGACTTAATACTCTTGAGACTCACACTACTAGTTTGAATTCTTGCTACAATACTTTGCGCTAGCATTTTGATTATGTGCCAACAAATACTGAACCTTCGAGTTGGTATCCTACAATAAAAATCACCATTAGTGGTGAAACTTTTCATGCTCGTTGTGATATTATGTCTGAATTTTGTCTCATGCCAAAGGATGTTTATGAATCTTTGAGCCTTTGGAAGCTTTCTGAGGGAGGAGAAGAAATTTTTCTTAGTAATAATACCACCATATTTCCCCTTGGAATAGCTGAAGGAGTCTTTACAAAAATCCTAGGAAGAATGATATCTACTGATTATCTTGTTATTGAATGTGTAGGAAAAGGACAAATCACACTTGGAAGATCCATTCTGAAGCTCCTGGGCGCCGTTATCGATGTGGGAAAAGGCAATATAACATTTACCTCTCCACCTTGCAATAACCATGTCTTTCCTAGAGTCAAGAGCAAAGGTAAGAAAGGGAGACGTAAGGCACGTGCTGATCCTAGCACTTCATCACTTGATATTACTTGATTCGCAATTTTCTGCGCCTAGCTCAAAGGCGTTAAAGAAAAGCACTCTTGGGAGATAACCCAATGTTTTCTTTCAGTACTTTTTCTTTTATTTGAGTCTTGGAAGTCATTACTACTGTAATGACCGCTTCTTATCCTGTTTATTTCGTTTTTGTGCCAAGAGAAGCCTCTAATTTGAGTGAGGTAAAGATTTGGGGATGTTGCTGTCCTAAAACTGTTTTCGGTGCTGCACCGTAAAAATTCGTGAAACTTATCTGTTTATCTTTTGGACCTGCGATTTCTTGTGCATATGCCCCAGGTTATATCCAAACTTTTCTTAGTTGAACACTTTTTGATTTGAGCAACAGAAAATCCCTTAAAAATTCGACCTTTGTCAGCTGTTCAGTTTTGACAGATTTCTGCCAATATTTGTGTTTGCCACTTTATCGCTTTCTTTTGAGTTCTTTTGATCATGGAACCTTTTGGGGAGGTTGCTACAGTAGTATATGCTATATATGTGGTGGTTTTGAGTTGAAACCTGAAGCAAATAGAGGTTGAATATATTTTATGCTTGCACTAATGTTGCTAATAGAATTGTGTTTAGTTTTGTATGAAGGAAGTTTTCAAGTGTAGGGATTGGAGAATGATGAGATGAGTTGAAGAATGGACAAAAGCTCAAGCTTGGGGATGCCCATGCATCACCCCAAGAAATATCCAAGAAGTACAAGCGTCAAAGCTTGGGGATGCCCCCGAGGCACCCCTTCTTCATCGGCAAAAATCAGGTCACCTTTCAAAACACTATATTTTTATTGCTTCATGCACTATGTGTTTTTCTTGGAGCGTCAGTTGTTTTAGCTTTCTTAGTTGGTTTAGTTTGTTTGTTTGCTGCAATAAATGGTTTGACCCCAACAAATTTTCTTTTGGAGAAGTTGCTTGTTTTCATTTGCCAAGAACGCTCTAGTTTTCACTCTTATTAAAAATCGAGTGTTCTACTTTTTCCGCTACTGTTTTTGGTTTTTGTTTTCACCTTGATTTGCGTTGAGATCTTGTCATATCTTTTCATCAAGGTGCATTTTTGCCTCTGATCTTTATTGGTTTTCATCAAAAGAGGTGTTTATAAAAATTTCAAATGGTGTTGGAAAAGAGAAAAAGCTTTGTGCAAAATAGTGGTACAAGAAGGAGCTTGTGTAGACTGCGGCTTAGGCTTTTTCATGTCATGCTTGATGTCTTTTTGATAGTATGCTTAGTGGTTTTGCTGTAGCATGACTTGTCTCAAATAACTGAGATTGCTTAATGAGCCTTTGAAAAAATCATGCGTTGGTTTTATTGTATGGAAGCATTATTTTGGTTTCCTCCTTGATGCTTTATTTGGGTTGACTTGGCGCATGCTCACACATGTTAGACTCTTACAAAGTCGCCAATAGCCTTTATGATCATTTAGTTTTTGACTTTTGATGCCATCTTATGCTTCTTTTAATGTCGCTTTGTCGCTTTGCATGATTATGGCCATTATTGCTCTCTTAGTTGGTCGCTCCCAGTCTTTTGCTAGCCCTCGCCTTGTACTGAGTATGAGCTCTACTCGTGCATCCAACTCCTAAAAACCAAGTTTGTCATTGTGTCCACTATAAACTCCTATGCATGGTATTTGTAAGCCATTCCAAAGTAAAATTTTCATGTGCTACCTTTCAAAAACCTTCAAAACACTTCTTGTTTTGTGACACTGTTTTCAGCTCATGGGGACGTAGTGGTCGGATTTGCTATCTTCCATATTGCTTATTCCAAAAAGAAAAAAAAAAGAAAAAGAAAGAAAAAAGGCACTCCTCCAAAGAATGTGAATGTTGGTGGGCACCCGATGGAATCGGTTAGCCATGGTATGTGAAAGGAAAAGGTGGGGAGGAGTGCCAAGTTTTATAAAAAGAGCACAAAAGTGCCAATCTCTCTCTCAAAAACTTGCTTCATTTTTGTATGGAAGATAGTAAGAACCCCATTGCCAGTCGTTGACAAAGACAACCACCTCTCAAAATCAAGTTTTATCTCTCTGTTTTACAAATGAAAAGCTCTAGCACATGCTTAATCACTGCTTCCCTCTGCGAAGGGCCTTTCTTTTACTTTTATGTTGAGTCACCACCTTCTTTCTTTATGCACCATTAAGAGAGCATAGTTGTCATTCTTAGTGTGATATGCATTGTCCCAAAGTTCATTGATTGACTCATATTGTTGGTTTCACTTGTTCTTAAATTATTTGTATCTAGTCACCCTCTTAAACTTTGAGGTGTCCTATGCATTTATGTTTTGCTTTCTTTGAAGGACAAGCTGAAAACCTTTTGTATGTTTTTCCTTATGATGTGAACACACGTTTGACTTTCATTGTTTCATTTTCATGATCTTTTGTTTGTGTTCATTTGCATGTTTACAACATGGTTGCTAAGTTCTTATTGTCATGATTATATCTTCATGCCCATGTTTTAAGTTCTATTGATCCCAGCTCACCAATGCTTACATATATGATCAAGATTGTGTAGGTGCATGTCACCTCAAAAATTATTCTTTTGTTATCACTTACCTACTCGAGGACGAGCAGGAGTTAAGCTTGGGGATGCTTGATACGTCTCAAACGTATCTATAATTTTTGATGCTCCATGCTTGTTTTTACACCATTTGCCTATTGTATCATTACACTTAGTGGCACTTTTATGCATTTTCCGGAACTAACCTATTAACGAAGTGCCACAGTGCCAGTTTCCTGTTTTCTGCTGTTTTTGTGTTTCAGAAGTGATACACAGGAAATATTCTCGGAATTGGACGAAACAAGTTCCTGAAGTCTTATTTTACCCGGAAGCTTCCAGAGATCCGAAGGAGAGTAGGAGGTGAGGGACCAGGGGCCCACACACAGGGGTGGCGCGGCCAGCCCCTGGCCCGCGCCACCGCCTTGTGAGGCCACCTGGCCCCTCTTCTGACGACGCCCCTTCGCCTATAAATACCCCCCGACGAGAAAAACCTAAGGACCCGATCAGTTTTCCAGAACACATCGCGATACGCCGCCGCCGTCGACCCGAAGATCGGGAGGGTCCAGAAGCTTTTCCCGGCACCCTGCCGGAGAGGGGAATCGCCACCGGAGGTCTTCTTCATCGCCATGCTTGCCTCCGGAGCGATGAGTGAGTAGTCTACCTTGGACTATGGGTCCATAGCAGTAGCTAGATGGTTGTCTTCTCCACTATGTGCTTCATGTTTAGATCTCATGAGCTGCCATACATGATTGAGATCACCGTTATGTAATTCTACATGTTTGGTTTGTTGGGATCCGATGAATATTGGTGTTTATGATTAAGTTGCTGTACTGAATTATATCTTTTGTTATCTCTATGTTGTTTATGATCTTGCATGCTCTCCGTTGTTAGTAGCTATCTTGGCCAAGTAGTTGCTAGTGACTCCAAGAGGGGGTATTTATGCTCGATAGTGGGTTCATGTCTCTATTTCACCTGGGGGAGTGACAGAAACCTCTAAGGTGGTAGATGTGCTGTTGCTACTAGGGAGAAAACAACATTCATATGCTCAAGGGCATATGCTTTGTTTACATTACACACTTTGCTTAATGCAATTATCGGTTGTTCGCAAGTTAATACTTCTAGGGTGTTCGGATTGATATCCCCGGGAGTGGATTATTAGTCATAGATGCAGTTGGATGGCGGTCTATGTATTTTGTTGTAATGCCCAGAGTAAATCTCATAGTGATCTTCTTGACATATCACGTTATCTTTATTCTATCAATTGCCCAACTGTAATTTGTTTACCCAGCATGTGCTATTTTATCTATGGAGAGACACCACTAGTGAATTGTGGACCCCGGTCCTATTTACATCATATTGCAATCACCTGTTTACTTTTCTCGTACTGTTTACTTTACTAGCATACTCTACTGTTTTCCACTCGATACGCTCATAACCTTTGTTTCAAGCAAACCGGTGAGATTGACAACCTCATCGCAAGTTGGGAACAAAGTATTTGTTTGTGTGTGTGCAGGTTCCACAAACACCTTCAGTCGTCATTGTCTCTCCTCTCCTGTTCGATAAACCTTGGTTTCTTAACTAAGGGAAAACTTGCCGCTACACTCATCATACCTTCCTCTTGGGGTTCCCAACGGGCTGGTCATCACCACGCACAAGGACTTACTGCTCACGTCAACTACACGCCACAGCTCTTTTCTGGCGTCATCACCAAGTAGCAGCCTTTTTCCCTGATCTTGCTCTCCACTATTCCGAGGCTTCGTATCGCGGCTTGGTGCATATCTTCTCGCGGATCCCCAGATTCTGGTCTTGTAGTTAGTAAATACGCCTGTGCTGCTACCAACGCTGCTTCTGGCGTTTCTTGTATAAAGTCATCTTCCTCCTCTTCTAGCTGTGGGGTAGGGCTCCTTGAGTACCTTTCTTCTCTACTGCGTGCTGTTGCCCCCCTGTTGTGTTTTGGGTCTCCGCGCCTTTCTCTGCTGTACTCTGAATCTTCACTATAGTCTTCCCAGTATTCTTCCTTTGATATACTGTTATTGTCTTGAAAAACCATGTCTCTTTCCTCCCTTAGTTTCTTCCTGTGTTGGTATAATGCATACTGATATCCCATTAGAACTTCTCTTCTTGATCCTTCGGGTACTTCTGTACCATGATTGATGGCTGATTTGATCATTCTCCATTCGCCAGCCGAGACGTGGACTTTCTCCTTTTTCTTTTTGTTTTGTTCTTTTATTTTGTCTACTTGCCTGTCAACCTTTTTACTTCTTTCGCTGTTGTTTTCTTCTTCTGCTTCAGTGATAATGACGCATAACTGATGTACTTTGGGGACGCCGCTGCTTCCCACGGCGAAGTCCTTTGCGTTGTTGTGTGTTTGACACGCTCTTTCTTCTGAGTCAAAATTTTCCCGAATTTTGTCGCCTTCTGCGATTGGTGCTTTTTCTAAGCTGACCGGTGAGTTTACCTTGCTGGAAGAGCCTTCTGATGATTCCAAAGTTTCCTCTGTTTCGGGCTTGCTCGCCAACGGATCTGGTTTCGTCGAATCCGAGAGGCGGGATGAACCCGATGGCCCGATGAAGATGCTCAAACTTCCAATTGTTAGCTCCATCTCTTGGCTTTCGTCGAGTTCTAAACTGCTGTTGGCTAAAAGCTGAAAATCCGTCGAATTCATGATTCCAACGCCCAGGTCCCCACGGTCGGCGCCAATTGACGAGGGGTTAACTCGACAAATGTCCTAAACGAAGGACTTAGGATCGGGGAGATAGGGCGTCAGATGAACTCGAAGGTAAAGTTAGTCGAAATAGGTGTATGTCGAAAGTAAACTTGGGTGTTCAACCTGGCTTGCTTTCAATCTGGCCTACACCGTCCCCTCCTGGCCCCTATATATAGGTGGCCAGGTCTCGAGGATCGGGTAGGGTCCGATACAGATTACAATATCGACATACGGTAAGAACTCGTACTCGACTATCATTACAGTTGGGCCTAGCTTAACGGGCCTCAGGGGTACTCAACTAACGGGATCTATTAACTATACCCTTGTCACTAGTAGTCTTAGATTACTAGTTGTTGTACACTAGTATTGTAAGATTACTAGTTTTTGTCGACTAGTCATCGAGGACTACTAATCTAAGTAGGCATTCCATAAGTAGTTATTGTCAACTAGTCATCGACGACAACCATGCAACCAATGTTCAGTACAAGATAGGTAGTAGAGTATTAAACTAGCATTCCAGCAATGATCAGTACAAAGCATTCCAGCAATATTTAGTACAAGCATTCCAGCAATGTTCATGACTACTAGTAAGTTGTCATCAGTCATCTCACCAAAAGAAGCAAGCAAGTAAGGCATGGAACTAGCACATGTCCATTACAACATAGCCTGCATCACCCAAAAGAGGCACCAACAGCTGTGGTAAGGCAGGAGTGATACATGTCCATTACAACACAGCAAATTGAGCATAGGATCTAGCAATTTTTTAGATTTCCAACATCACATCACATGTTAGAAGGGGCAGCACCCTCCTCACCTCTTTCAACATAGCCACAGTTGAAATATCCCCAAGTCCTGGTTCTCTGGTAGGCATCATCTCATTGTTCTCCAGCAAATGTTCTTGGAGGGGCAAATGGTTGCCTAGCAGGTGGAGCATGTCCTAGACCATGTTGCCTTGCAGGTGGTTCTGGTGGAGCAGCTTGCCTACCAGCTGAAGCATGTCCTAGAGCAGCTTGCCTTGCTGGAGGTTCTAGTGGATTAGATTGTCCTAGTGCTTCATCTTCACCTCTGTTTGGCTGCAAAATGTCAGCAAGCCATCCAGCAAGACAATATCAGCAAGAAAGCAAGCAAGCAGGACAATGTCAGCAAGCAAGCAAGAAAATGTCAGCAATCAAGCAAGCTAGGAAATGTCAGCAAGCAAGCAAGCTAGGAAATGTCAGGAAGCAAGCAAGCAAGAAAATGTAAGGATAACATGACTTACCACTTGCTTGTTCTTCCTAATTTTAAGATATGGCCTCAGTTCTTGTAGACAGCTTGTATACTTGTGTCCTTGTAGACCACAGTTGGAGCAAGTAATTGTGGCTATCCTTGAGGCATCTTTGGGCTTTGGCACCTCAAACTTTCCTTTCCTCCTCTTCTCCTGTTTTCTGCCTTTTGTGATCTTGAAGTATGGTGGAACTATGTCAGGAGTGTTAGTCTTTGGCCAGTCATGTTCCCCTGGCACTGGATAGATCATTGGCTTGAATGCTTCAACATACATTGATTTCTTGAAGAAAGGACTCACATAATCCTCTGGTTTCTGCCTAGCCTTGATTATAGCACTCATGCATGATTGCAAGGTAGGCCTGTGACATCCCATCTACCACAACCACAAGTTTTTGCCATCAAATCGACAACATGAGTCTGATCACCCTTCCCATTTGTAACTTGCCACAAATGGAGGCCTGCAATCCCTGGTGTACAATTCCTTGAGTATTTCTTTGCTAGTTCTAGCTGCTCAGTGTAGTAAGGAGTGATCTCCCACCTGGCAGTAGCTGCACCAACTCTTTTCTCATGATTCCTTGTCCTTAGCTTGTTCTTGATCCCTTCTATCATGGTTCTGATGGGTTTCTTCCTTACATCTAAGATGTACCTGTTGAAAACCTCACTTAGGTTGTTAACAACCAAGTCAGTCTTGCAGTTGGTATCTAATGCATGCCTTGCCCATGTTTCAACAGGGATCTTGCTTAGCCACTTCCAAGCATCTTCACTTTCTTTCTTCAGATTTTCCATGGCTACCTCAAATTGTCTCCTGTGATAAGCATAGCTGGCTGCATCCATGCACTTCTTCAGATCTTCCCCTCTAAATCCAGCTGTCTAGAAATTCGCATAAATGTGCCTGAGACAATATCTCTGGGGACTTCCAGGGAAGATTTGGTTTATTGCTTTCAGAAGGCCCTGTTGCAGTGAGGTGTGTAAGCATCAAATTGCATTAATGTGCCTCAAGCATGTGAGAATGAAGTAAGAAGCTCACCTTTTGTCTGTCTCACATGAATGTATATTTTCCAAAATTCCCTTCTAGTCCTCCTAGTGCATACTTTAATTGAGTTAAAAACCAGCACCAATTGGCAGAGTCCTCCTTGGGTACAACAGCAAATGCAATAGGATACATATTATTATTCCCATCCCTGCCTGATGAGGGTTAACTCGACAAATGTCCAATATGAAGGACTTAGGATCGGGGGAGTAGGGCGTCGGATGAACTCGAAGGTAAATCAGTCAAACAAGGTGTGTATCGAAAGTAAACATGGTTGTGAACTTGGCTTGCTTTCAATCTGTCCCTCACCGTCCTCTCCTGGCCCCTATATATAGGTGGCCAGGTCTCAAGGTACGGGAGGGTTCCAATACATATTACAACATCGGTACACGACACGAACTCGTATTTCGACTAGGATTACACTTGGGCCTAGCTTAACGGGCCTCAGGGGTAATCAAGTAACGGGCTCTATTATCTATACCCTTGTCAGTAGCCCCCGAGATTCTACCAGAATTGTAGATTCGGGTTGAATCTCAAATCTTCATATCTTCGACTTGATCAATCTTTCGACTTCTTCTTCTTCCTGTACTAAAAAATAAACATCTTTCATTATATTATCTCACAAGGGGTTTTGATGAACAAGCCTGACAACTCTAACGGATCAAGAGGCCAGTTAACTGCCGGAGCAGATACTTGTCACCTACTTCAAATTCAATCCCCTAGGACTTGAATCTGGGAAACTGGTCAAACCCATTCTTTTGCCGCATTTAGGACTTACAAAGAATGAGTCCCAGTGGTTCTCAGGGTACCAGTGCGTCCACCAGGATTTTCTTTGCGTCATAGACACGGATAATTACTAGCAGAGCGCATTCATGTGCGTATACCAGGCCACATAGGATGGATCCTGGGGTCTTACCTTCACGATATGTTTCAATCATGGCATTCGAGTTTTGTCGCGATGACGTAACTCAAGAATCATATGTCGCAACCTTGTTTGACTGTTGAAATGTACAAAATAGTCGAGTTGTTCCTTCAGATAACTCATACCTGACTCCCGATGGGAGTAATTGATCTTTATTTTATCGACAATGAAGTCAAAGTTTGTTTGTCAATGGAAAGTAGTCGATTTGTGACTTGTTATTTTTCTTCAACTTTATCCTTTATCATCGGGTGCACGACCAGTGCTCCCGATGGGAGTAGCCCCTGAGGATATAGCCAAAATTGTTCGGGTATAGGCTCAAAATATACATACTGTCACCAGCAAACTTTCCTTTGCAATAATTTTGGCACGATTGTGCTTAAATACTCTTCCCTCTCTCTTGGTGATAGGAGCCCCCGAGTCACTTGACGAGGTGCATTGTGTTATTTGACATACTTCTACTCTGTTCATCCACATTGTGCTTTTTTCTCCTTTATAACTATACACGTGTCTTTTCCTTGTCCTTGATATTCTGTCGCTGTGTTATTTTCTGCTCGGGGCGAAGTGTAAAAGCCCGTAGATGTATTTGGACCTTTAACTTGCTTAGGCCCATTAAAGTTTACTTATAAATCAAGCACAATGACTAGGGAAAAACCCTAACTCCTTCATTAGCAACTTCCTCCGCCGCATCATCTTCGTCTTCCGCATCTCCTCTAGGGTTTTCTCACCAAGCTCTTATCTGCCATGGCGGATGCTGGTGGGTCGCATCTAAATATCAGCGTGCAGATGGAGAAAAGGGGTCGCGGCCGTCCTCGTGGCAGTAAGAACAAAACAAAAGACCCCTCTACGGTGGCCTCAACGTCCGTATCTGTAAAACGGTGCCCCGGCCGTCCTGTGGGGAGTAAGAACAAGCCTAAGGTATCTGTTGCTGCACCAGGTCCCAGCGCTCCTCCTCATAATGCTTCTCCTCCTCCTTCTCCCAAGATTTTCTCCTTCTTCTACATCGCTGGCGCCCAATGCCGTGAGATTCAGCGGATGTCGCTGAAATTTACCAATTTCATGGATGGGCGGGAACTTCGTGAAGCAATTCTTTGCGAACACTCTAGAGGAGGAACCCCCTATGAAGTGGAGGTATGGTACGATGGATACGAGAAGATGTACTTCAGGGGTGGATGGTCCTAGTTTGCGGAAGACCATGACCTCCACCAAGGGTTTTTTCATGATCTTCGATTACCACTGCGATACATCAAAGTTTGATGTGAAGCTCTATGATGGTACTTAGTGCCAGAAGGAGTATGAGGCTGAAGTACACTTTTAGTAGATGCTCCTTTGATGTAATCTTTTGTTTTTAGTTCTTTCGTGTTCCATGTAATAAGTACTCGTGATGAACTTTATTTTGTGCCACCTTGTTTATCTATTAATAGACCATGGGAACTAATCGATGTTCTGAGGTATGCTTTTGATTTACCATCGAGTTGCCTTGAACTGTGCTTACTTTTTGTCGAATATCGGGTTGTGAACAACCTTGTAAGATTTCTCGAATAATCATGGATACGGGATCTCGATAATTGTTTATTTTATTTCATACGACTCGAGGGTCGGAGCCCCCGAGTGGAAAAAATAGAAACAAGCTTATACATATTGTCGAGTTGACCCAAAGAACCCGACCTGTGGCCTCATTTTCTGGGTTCAGAGGGTCATAACTTGAAAGTTCTTATCGCCATACTCCTTCTATGCATAGAACCGTCGTAGTTGTTCTGCATTCCACGGGTTGCTCTCATCTTTCCCTGTTTTCTTGTCTTGTAGTCGATAAGCTCCTCCTGGTATTACTTCTATTACGATGTAAGGTCCCACCCATGGGGACTCTAATTTGCCATGACCATCCTGCTTGAGTCGTAAGAGTAAATATCCTACCACGAAAGATCGTGGACGAACTCGACTGCTATGGTAGTTTCATAGGTTTTGCTGGTATTGCGTAGCTCTGGCGAGCGCTACGTCTCTTGCTTCGTCGAGCGCATCAACATCGTCCTGAAGTGCTTCTGTGGAAGTTGTCTTGTCGTAAGCCGTGATTCTTGGGGCTTCATGGGTGATTTCGACTGGAAGCACGACTTCTATGCCGTGGACCAGAAAGAAGGGGGTTTCTTGGGTAGCTGCATTGGGTGTAGTTCTGAGACTCCAAAGCACGAAGGGTAGCTCGTCTACCCAGGTGTGTTTAACAGCCTCTTTTTTATCCCGTTGCATATTAAGCCATTGGCTTTCTCGACTTGTCCATTTGTCTTTGGATGTGCTACAGACGCGAATTTCAGTTTGATTCCCATACTTTCACAGTAGCTCTTGAACTCTTTTGATGTGAAGTTTGTCCCATTGTCTGTTATGATGCTGTGCGGTACTCTGAAGCAAAATACTATAGATTTGCTGAAGTTTATTGCTGCTGTGGAATCTTGGGTTGTTACTGGGGCTGCCTCTACCCATTTGGTAAATTTGTCGACTGCCACCAACATGTTGACATGCCCTCCTAGCCAAGATTTGTGCAATTTTCCTACCATGTCGAGGCCCCATTGCGCAAAAGGCCAGGATAATGGTATCGGCTGCAATTCTGCTGCTGGTGCGTGTGGTCGAGATGCGAACCGTTGACAAGCCTCGCACTTTCTGACTATATCTTTTGTGACAAGGGTATAGATAATAGAGCTCATCAGTTGACTACCCCTGAGGCCCGTTAAGCTAGGCCCAATTGTAATATTAGTCAAAATTCGAGTTCTTACCGTATGTCGATATTGTAATCTGTGTCAGATCCCACCCGATCCTCGAGACCTGGCCATCTATATATAGGGGCCACAAGGGGACGGTGTGGGACAGATTGAAAGCAAGCCAGGTTTTACACCCACGTTTACTTTCATAGCCACCTTGTTTGACTGATTTTACCTTCGAGTTCATCCGACGCCCTATCTCCCCAATCCTAAGTCCTTCATCTAGGACATTTGTCAAGTTAACCCCTCGTCAATTGGCGCCGACCATGGGGACTCGGGGCGTTGGAATCATGAATTCGATGGCTTTTTCGCTTTTAGCTAGTAACAATCCAGGAGTCGACAAAAATCAAGAGATGAAGCTGACGTTCGGAAGTTTAAGCTCTACATCGGACCTTCAGGTTCAACCCGCCTTTCGGATCTGACGAAATCAGGTCCGTCGGCAAGCAAAATCGAGAGAATCACAGCATCTGGATCATCCGTGGGCTCTTCCAGCGAGGTAAACTCGCCGGTCAGTCTCACATCAATAGAAGATGTGATAGAAACACTCGAGGAATTCGACGAAACTCGGGGAAAGCTCGACAAAGAGGAAGCAGCGACTAAAATTCACGATAGCTCAAGGGATTTCGCCATCGAAAGCAGTGGCGTCCCCAGAAGCGTACATCAGTTATGCGTCATTATCACTGAAGCAGCAGAAGAGGGCAATCATGAAGGCAGCAAAGAGGTCGACCTGCAAGTCGAAAAATCGAGGAGTAGCAGCAAAAAGGAAAAGGAGAAAATTCATGTTTCAGCAGGAGAGTGGAGAATCATCATGACAGCCGTCAATCATGGCACAGAGGTACCCATAGATTCAAGGAGAGAAGTTCTGATGTGATACCAGTACGCACTGCACCAGCGCAAAAAGAAGCTAAGGGAGGAAAGAGACATGTTCATGAGAAGCCGAGGTGACGATAGTATGTCAAGCGAAGAATACTGGGATGAGTATAGCGATGCATCAGAAAGCAGCATGGAAAGACATAGAGACCCAAAGTATAACAGGAGGAAAACAGCACATATAAGAGAAGAGAGCTATGCGAAGAGTCAGAGCGCACAACAGTCAGAAGAGGAAGAAGATTTCATTCAAGAGACACCAGAAGCAGCTTTGGTAGCAGCGCAGGCATACCTACTAACCACGCAACCAGAGCCTGGAGATCCACGGGAGCACATGCATCAGGCCGCAATACGAAGCCTCGGGTTAGTAGAAAATAGGTTGATGGGAAATCTGCTAGAAGAAAAGGCGACACATCGAAAGGAAAGGCGAAAAGAAGAGTCCAAACGGAAGCCCTCGCGAAACAACTCCAGTGATTCATCAGAAGATGAGAGGCGACAAAAAAGGAAGGAGGACGCAAGAAACATAATAGCACAAGAACGAGTAAACAAGTCACGATATGCCTAGAGAGAGGAAAATTATGAAGACGATGAAAAAGAAATGGGCGCGCTATGCTTTACCCGCAGGGTTTGCAAAACACGGGTACCCAAAGGGTTTAAGTTGCCACATGACCAAGAGAAGTATGATGGGTCGCAAGAGCCAACTCTATAGTTATCAGATTACCTGCAAGCAGTACAGATACTAGGGGGAACAAGAGCAACAGCCATGCAAAGTTTGCAGCTACACCTCACCGGCGCAGCACGGTCCTGGTTAAATACCCTACCCAATGATTCCATTGGAAGTTGGGGAGAATTAGAGAAACAATTCGCGAGAAATTTTCGCTCAATGTATAAGCGCCCAGCATCGCTAGAAGAAGTCAAGTCGTGCGTACAGCAGAAAGGCGAAACCCTACGCTCTTATGTACAACGCTGGAGTGTAATAAAAAACTCAGCTGAAGACGTCTCCGATGAAAGAGCGATAGATGCTTTTTCGAGCGGCCTTCGTCGTTCAGATCTAGTAGAAGAGATAGGAAGAACAAGGCCAAGAACAGTGTCTGAGCTAATGGAAACAGCCAACAGATTCGCCGATGGGGAAGACGCGTGTCGTGGGGATGACTTATGGGGCGTCCCAAGGGCCGAGCAATCTACCGGCTGGCGTCCCAGGAGTCTCCACGTCTCTAGGATGAGAAGATCGGCTCCGCCCGAAGGGCCGGCTGCGCCAGCAGCCGGCTGGCGACTCCACCGAGGAGAGCCGGAGCCGGGCGATGAAGACAAGAGCCCTCCAACGGCTGTTTCGCCGAAAGTGGCCTGGCCCCGACAAGATCGATAGAGGCAAAGGGCGGGAGTGACGCGCGCAACGACCGGGCTCAACCAATCAGCAATCAAGGAGCCTTCCCCACGAAAGGATCCAAGGCAAAAGGGAGGGCATATGCCTCCCAGATGCCGGTCCAAGGGGGAAAGGCGCTTTATAAAGCGTGATCATCATAGCAGGGCCAGAGGATGACGCCGAGGGCGCAGCCACGAAGGAGCCAGCAGCCAGACAAACTGCCACCTAACCTGTAACCAGACCCCCACCTATATAAGGGGGTCTGGACCCTTAGACTAGGGGGATCCGATCTTCTTCTTCCTCCTCTAGCCCGAACAACTCGAGGAGCATTGTAACCACTGTCGAGATAATACAAAGCAGGCAGGAAGTAGGGGTTTTACCTCCAGCGGGGAGGGCCCTGAACCTGGGTAAACCGAGGTGTCTCCGTTGGCACAATCCCGAGCCGGACCCATCGTCGTACCACCGTCGAGCCCCTTCGTTAACCCACCCCATGGCTACTGTCTCCAAATTCCCACGACAGTTGGCACCCATCGTGGGGCAAAGCGCGGCAGCGAGCGGAGTCAAATTCCGGCCGGGACCCTCATTGGCTCTCGGCGAGAAGGTTGCCTCCGGCCTTGTCTGGAGGTTCGGCACCTTCGACTGCGTCAGCGACAACTTGGCCTACTTCAAGAATGGCCTCGATGACAGCGGCTCCTTCCTCGACGTTGGCAGCCACCGCTTCTACGTCGCCAAGCCCTTCCCGGAGGAGGTAACCGATGTGCTTGACCCTCTCTGTGACACAGACTCCAACGACAGCGAAAGCAGCAACTTTTGCACCATGGTCGAAGTGCTGGCCCTGGAGGATGATGGTGGCGGCGACCCACCACACTCCGCACGCCTGCCGCTCGAACGCCCAACTCCACAGGAACAAGATCTTCCACCTCCAGAGTGGGACGTGTTGGACGTAGCCATCACGGACCCGCGCGCTCCACTCGACCTCACTGCTGATCCAGTCAAGATCTCCGAGGACCTAGAGCGGACGCACCGTAACCTTCTCAAGGAAGCGATCGACGTCGAAGACACTCGTCGGCGTGTCCTCTCCACGCTCCATGAGTACAACACCACCCGCGGATTTACTCTGGCTGGAGACGGTCCTAGCCGGGCGGGACAAGTTCGTCAACGAGGCCGCGAGCTGGGCGCAGAGCTGAACCAGGCAGCACCCTCGGCGAAGCTGCCTCTAGTCATCACCAAGCCTACTTACAGCACGCCCACGAAGAACCTCCGCGCCGCGCACTACATCACTTCTGAACTGGACGGACTGCAAGGTGAGGACTTGCGGGAGAAGCAAGCCCGGATCTAAGAACTCTTGGACGCCGCCGATCTGCAGCAGCAGGCGATGGAGCTGCGTGGAGAGGCGAGCGGCACCTGGCACGACAACCGCATCGTCGTAGCCGGCCAAAACAAATCGTAGGGACAAGCTTCATCGCCCAACCATGGCCCGGCGGAGCACAGCCGGAGCAACCGAGCTCCTGGCAAAAGCGGTGGAAACCATCGCACCCAGCATTCTGGCCACCACAACCGGCAGCCCCGAGATCCGGCTGCGGTCCCCAGCAAGCCGCGTCATCCTCCTCGGGCAGACGCAGTGGAGCCGGCGCGCAGCAAGTTTGCGGCGCAAGCCCAGCCGGTTCATAAACGACTAGAAACCAATACATAAGGGACTTAGGGTGAAATGTCATCAGTGTACATGAGCGAAATGTCATTGGGCACGACATAAGTTCAACACGCGTACAAACAAATAAGGAAGTCCTGACACAGTTAGGGGGCGCTTGGCGAGCCAGCCGGCTCCAGCGGGGCAGCATCGCCGGTCCTGGCGGCTAAAACGAAGTCATCACCGCTGGGGGACGGACGAATGGAGTTGTCAGCAGGATCCTCGGGGGCTTTCTGAGGTGCCTCCGCAGAGTTGGGCTCCTCGAAGTCCGCATCACCCAAGGACTCGTCACTCTCCCCAGCGTCGAAGAGCACGCTGGTATCAGTACATTCTGCGATGGCACAGGCGTGCTGGCGAAGCTTGGCCTTGTCGAGAGCAGCCAACCCACCCTCGCGAAGATGCTGTAGCTGGTCTAGGCTGATGCCCGGGTACCACGAGAGCACGAACTCTAAAGCTTGTGTGGCACCGGCTCGGGCCGAAGACTCCTTCCAGATGTCATCCCGGTTGGATATGAGCGAAATCCATTGGAGGAGCTTCTCGGTATCACCAGGCACCACCCGCCCAGGCCACAAATCTTGGAACACGGAGGCAATAGCTTGGCGAAGCTCGCCTCCCAGCGTGGCCACGGGGTGGAGTCGGCCTTTGACCAACGCCATCAGCTCTTCAGGGGTAAATTTAGCCTCGGGGTCACTGCAGGGGATGATTTTCTGCTCGGCTCAGTACTTCTCCAGCGCGGCTGTTGCGACTTTGTCAGAGTTGGGGAAGGCCCCTCCGAGAGCGGCCAGGAAATGAGGAGCAGCTTGAAAAAGCAAAGGTTTGGAAGCAGGAGCGGAAGTCTACCGTGGAGGGCTTCCTCTAGTCCCAGGAGACCGGAGTGGAACTTGCGGTCCCAAGCGCGCCAAGCGCTAAGATCATCATCGTGCTACTTGTTGTCGAACACCCGGAGAGTTTCCAGCTTGCTGATCTTGGCATCACGGTTCTCGACCTTGCTCTCCAGTGACGCGCGAAGCCCATCCACCGTGCTGTTATGTTTTGCAGAGAGGATTTCTTGTTCCTCGGTCAGCCGGCGGTCAAATTCTAGCCACAGCGACGATTCTGCCTCTCGAGCCTTCATCAGCTCCGTTTCCAACGCCTGGGCCCGGGCAGCTTGAGCCCGCACACCTTGGAGCTCTGCCGCATGCTCCTGTTTGAGTAGCTCAACCGCATCAGCCGACATCGAGTTGGCCAGCTGGGACTCAAGCGAGGAGATGAGCGAAGCGGCATCTAAAAATAGAAAAATGAGAAACGGGAAGGGCAATGGTAGCATTTTGGGGCAAAAGGTCCTGGGCCTACCTGATAACTTCTCCAGCTCCTTCTTTAGATCCTGGTATTGAGATTTGCCGACACGATACTTTGCTAGCAGCTTCAGGAAGACGTTGGTTTGGAGCGTATTCAGATTCTGCGGAAAATAGAAGGGCAACCTTTCTCAGCGAGATTCATTTTCAAGTCACCTGTCACGACAGCTACCTCAAAACTCGGGGGCTAGGGTGAAGGGAGAAATTGGTCACAGAAGTCGCAAGCCCCGTTCCCCAGCTTATAGAAGAAATAAATGGTCGAAAGCACGATACTCACAGCGGTTGTTTTCGACACCTCGAGGAACTGGAGACCCACGTTCCTCAGCGATTCCTTCACGACGGAAAGCTGCCTGCCCAGCTCTGCTAGAGTCAAGGGGCCGCCCTGGGCCTAAAGCTTCCCACTAGCCTCGGCGCTGGAGGCAGTATCTGCCCATTCTTGCTGGAGTCGATCGGTGGAGCTTAGACTCCCAGCGCCAGACCCGGCCGTGGCAATAGGGGTCTTCTTCCCTGGGGCACCATTGGCTGCGGCGTCGGGAGCCGGAGGAGCTTCATCGCGTTCATTCCCCGTCGCCCGAGCGGTGAGGGATCCTTGAGGAGCTTGGTTAGAACCGGAAGCAGCTCCGAAGAGAAGGGGGCCAGCGGCTGCACCAGTCCCCATCCCAAATGGGGACATAACAGTCTGCATGCTCAGCGCAGCCGGCTCTGGGGGATCTGATGTTTCCACGCACGCCAAAACCTCCTCCGTCGTCTTCACCCCAACCGCGCCAGGGTCTTCCTGACTAGGTGGGTCAGAGGACACGTTAGCAGCGGCAACCTTCTCCGACGCAGCTTCCCCGATGGTGGGAGGAGGCGCGACGACCTCTGTCAAGGTGGTCTCCTCAACTCGTATAAGCCCGGCCCCGTCCGCTGCTGCCGAGCCAGAGGCGGTGCCCATCGACACCTCCGAGTGGACTGGCTCGTCCGTCCGATCCTCACCCTCGATGACTCCTAATTATGAGGACCGACGGTCCTCTCCAGCACGGCTCAGGTCGCCGTCGGCGTCCTCCCTGCGCACTCTCTTGCTGCACGAGAGGCCAGGGGTCAAGGTTTCAGTTTCCCCCGACGCCACTGCGGGGGGAGGCTGCGCAAGCAGGTCGACAGAAAGGGGAGACCTGCAAAGAGAACACCCCATAGTCAGGCGAATCAGGAATGTGACGGCCAAAGTAGCAATAAGCGTCGAGACGGGAGGCCTACCCGGCCACGGCAGTAGCTTGCCGTTTGATCACCTTCTTCATCCTAGGAGGGAGCAGGTTCTTCGCCGCCGGCTCCACTTTCTTTCGCTTTTCAGCCGGCTCGACCGGAGCCGGCTGGATCCTTCTCTTGGTGCTGGGGGCCCGGCTTCCGGCTCCCTCTGGATCGTCCGGCTTCGAAGCGGCCAGCTCCGGAACAACAGGAGGTTGCTCTGGAGACGCCGGCAAGTCCACGACCAGAATGGTCTGGGCACCTGCAGCGGCCACAGCAGCAACATGAAGGGCTACACCCCCGAGGGCAGTAGCCGACCCTGGTTCATCATCATCATCATCCTCGGACCAGTCTCTTAAGGAGGAGGGACCGGGGAACTTACTGGAGTGGCTGAGGGGCTTGCCCGAATCTTCGAGCTCCTCACTCCCATCATCGCCGTGGGTGGCGCTTGAGCCTTCGGCGGCGGCATTGGAGCCGGCATCATTGTCCTCCTCGGCGTCATCCCAGATGACCTCATCATCTGAATGCTCTTTATCCGCGGTGAAGCCTATTTGGTGCATGGCCGAGTTCTCCACGGTCTGCAGAGCAAACAGGTTCTGTCCAAGCCAAACAAACGGCGGTCAGAGTCCCAATAATTCAAGGGAGGAGAAGCAGAGCTTAAGCCCGATGAGCCATACCTCCGCAATCAGATTGTCGCGGTCATGAGGCCTCAGGCCCCACGCCCATGTAGCCGAGAGCTTGACCTCGGCGATTCTGTTCGCCTTCTACGCCACTTCCACTGCTGCCAGCACCCTGGAGGAGTGGCGAGTGGGGTCTCTGGCAGAACCCAGGAAGCACATCTTATGCAAGCGGCGCTGGAGGGGCGACACGCGGGCATCCAAGAAGGCGAGCAGGAGGTCGGATGGCTTCAGGTTGCCATCCTTCTGCAGGGCGGTGATCCGCTAGAGCATCTTCGTCACGTCCGGCGAGGGACGAGGGAGCGGGGCACTCCAGCTCTCTCGCTCACCGGGTCCGCTGGCGTCAAAGGGGGGGAAGGTTGATATAATCAGCCCCCTCCTTCAGATTCCTCACATAGAAGAAGGAGCACTGCCACTTCTTGCAAGACTCTTTCCCCTTTATACCAGGGAAGTCCGCGGTCTTGCGCGCATAAAAGGAAGCGGTTTCGCATACCACTGGGATTGCTTCCGCCGTCTGGGTCTTAAAGTAGATCAGCCACCGGAACAGCTCGATGTTAGGCCAGATGCCTAAATACGCTTCGCAAAGGGCCACGAATGCGGCCAAGGTCATCATCGCATTCGCCCCGATGTGGTGCGGCTGCAAATGGAAGTGATCCATGAACTGCCGCAGGAAGTTGCTAGCGGGTAGCGCGCAGCCCCTGGGGAAATGGTCGTAGAAGACCACCATTTCCCCAGGTTGAGGGTTGGGCACTCGTTCGCCGTCGGCGGGGCGGCAACCCACCAGGTCCGCGGATGGCAGCACTCGGCCCTAGCGCAGCAGCTCGATCCGCTTCTCTTTCACCTAGGAACCCTCCCAGGATCCTTTAGGCAGATTTGTCGGGGCGCTGTCCTCGACCGAGGCAGCGTTTTTCCCTTTCCCCTTCTGCCAAGAAGCCTTGGGAGCCATCCAGGTGCAGATCTGGATGACCGGAATGGCGGCGGAGGAAGTTTGGAACCCTAAATCTGTGGGGGCGAAGCTTGGGAGCAGAGGATTTCGGGTTGAGCAAGTGCCGAGGGAGGAAGAGAAGCGGGCGACCAGAGCTTTGCCTCAGGAATGGTTCTCGATTTAAAAGTGAGGGGGCGGATGAGTTGCACATTTCGCCAATGATGAGCTGGAAACTGACCCCTCTCGTCATGAGCCACGGTTGCCACAAAGGATCATAGGGCCGGGGCCGATTGGACGTGACATTGCAGTGCGCGGACAAGTGGTGCTTCGGTCCAGTCCCCGAGGGAGCAAGTCCCAAGGAGCCGGACATCGGCGGGCGGCCGTGTGGCGGTCGCCAGCCGGATCGGTCTTGGAGCCGGTTCGTCCCGAGACGGCCGGCGACATTCCGCGGGACTTGACCTCGAGGCCAACAACTTCCAGGTCGAACGAAGTATCCTAGGACTTCGATGAAAACAAGCTAACTTTGGTGAGAATAAGAACCCTCCAAAGCCCCATGCAAACCCATGAGACTTCGCCAGTTTCGGGGGCTAGTGTCATGGGGATAAATTATGGGGCGTGCCAAGGGCCGAGCAATCTGCCGGCTGGCATCCCAGGAGTCTCCACGGCTCTAGGATGAGAAGACCGGCTCCGTGATACGTCTCAAACGTATCTATAATTTTTGATGCTCCATGCTTGTTTTTACACCATTTGCCTATTGTTTCGTTACACTTAGTGGTACTTTTATACATTTTCCGGAACTAACCTATTAACGAAGTGCCACAGTGCCAGTTTCCTGTTTTCTGCTGTTTTTGTGTTTCAGAAGTGATACACAGGAAATATTCTCAGAATTGGACGAAACAAGTTCCTGAAGTCATATTTTACGGGGAAGCTCCCAAACATCCGAAGACCTGACGGAGGGGGGCCACGTGCCCCCCACACACAGGGGTGGCGCGGCCACCCCCCTGGCCGCGCCGGGCCCACGTGAGGGGCCGTGGTCTCCCCTCTGACATCGTCCCTTCGCCTATATATACCCCCTGACGAGAAAAACCTAAGGCCCGATCAGTTTTCCAGAATACATCGCGATCCGCCGCCGCCGTCGACCCGAAGATTGGGAGGGTCCAGAAGCTCTTCCCGGCACCCTGCCGGAGAGGGAAATCGCCACCGGAGGTCTTCTTCATCGCCATGCTTGCCTCCGGAGCGATGAGTGAGTAGTCTACCTTGGACTATGGGTCCATAGCAGTAGCTAGATGGTTGTCCTCTCCACCATGTGCTTCATGTTTAGATCTCATGAGCTGCCCTACATGATTGAGATCACCGTTATGTAATTCTATGATGTTGGTTTGTTGGGATCCGATGAATATTGGTGTTTATGATTAAGTTGCTGTACTGAATTATATCTTTTGTTATCTCTATGTTGTTTATGATCTTGCATGCTCTCCGTTGTTAGTAGCTATCTTGGCCGAGTAGTTGCTACTGACTCCAAGAGGGGGTATTTATGCTCGATAGTGGGTTCATGTCTCTATTTCACCTGGGGGAGTGACAGAAACCTCTAAGGTGGTAGATGTGCTGTTGCTACTAGGGAGAAAACAACATTCATATGCTCAAGGGCATATGCTTTGTTTACATTACACACTTTGCTTAATGCAATTATCTGTTGTTCGCAACTTAATACTTCTAGGGTGTTCGGATGATATCCCCGGGGGTGGATTATTAGTCATAGATGCAGTTGGATGGCGGTCTATGTATTTTGTTGTAATGCCCAGAGTGAATCTCATAGTGATCTTCTTGACATATCACGTTATGTTTATTCTATCAATTGCCCAACTGTAATTTGTTTACCCAGCATGTTATTTTATCTATGGAGAGACACCACTAGTGAACTGTGGACCCCGGTCCTATTTTAATCATATTGCAATCACCTGTTTACTTTTCCCACACTGTTTACTTTACTCGCATATACTCTACTGTTTTCCACTCGATACACTCATAACCTTTGTTTCAAGCAAACCGGTGAGATTGACAACCTCATCGCAAGTTGGGGACAAAGTATTTGTTTGTGTGTATGCAGGTTCCACAAACACCTTCAGTCATCATCGTCTCTCTTCTCCTGTTCGATATACCTTGGTTTCTTAACTGAGGGAAAACTACCCGCTACACTCATCATACCTTCCTCTTGGGGTTCCCAACGGGCTGGTCAATCACCACGCACAAGGACTTACTGCTCCCACGTCAACTAAACGCCACAGTCTTTTCTGGCGCCATCACACGAGTAGCAGCTTCTTTTCTGGCGCCGTTGCCGGGGAAGGGAGAAGACTTCTGCGAGGGGAGTTCTTCGCACACACATTCTTTACTTTGTTATTTGTTTTGCTTTACTTTATTTTATTTTACCTGCATTGCTTTATATCAAAAACCCAAAAAAATTAGAATCCTTGGTAGTTGTTATTTCTTTACTTTAGTTTATCATGTTGTTCCCTGAGTTCGTTCTGGAGGACCTCTCTGTAGGGAGTGGTTCAATTATTGGCAAAAGTAACATTGAGGAGTTCTTTAATCACATTAGTATGCATGATGAAGATGAGGAAAAGTCTTGGGTTGAGCTTGCTCCTAGTATTGAAGTTGCTTCTATTTATTTAATTGACATGTTGGAAACTAGGTTTGCTAGTCTTAATCCTTTTATGCAATATATGTTCCTTAAGCTTCATGAAATTAAGGATCCCGAAAAGAAGGCTTTTATCTTGGAAACTTTGCGCCTAGAATTTAAGGATGTCGCTGTTGAAGCTAGGAAAGTTCTTAAATGTTTTAATAAACTCGGTTCACCTATAAAGGTTATTGATACTAATGATGAGGGGACCGAGATACCTATACCTTGCAAGCTTTTGGGATTGAATGATGCTTTCGAAAACAATTTTGCCTGGATTTGTCCTAAAAATCTTTTTGATGAGAATAGTGTACCAAAGCATGATCACCAAGGGTCTTCAAAAACTTATGTGGATGAAATACAATGCCTTATTGACAAGACCTCTTCTGTTGATCTTAATGCTTCTTCTGATATTACTTGATTCGCACTTTTCTGCGCCTAGCTCAAAGGCGTTAAAGAAAAGCACTCTTGGGAGATAACCCATTGTTTACTTTTCAGTAATTTTTCTTTTATTTGAGTCTTGGAAGTCATTACTACTGTAATGACCGCTCCTTATCTTGTTTATTTCGTTTTTGTGCCAAGAGAAGCCTCTAATTTGAGTGAGGTAAAGATTTGGGGTTATTGCTGTCCTGAAACTGTTTTCGGTGCTGCACCGTAAAAATTCGTGAAAATTCTCTGTTTATCTTTTGGACCTGCGATTTCTTGTGCATATGCCCCAGGTTATATCCAAACTTTTATTAGTTGAACACTTTTTGATTTGAGCAACAGAAAATCCCTCAAAAATTCGTCCATTATCAGCTGTCCAGTTTTGACAGATTTCTGCCAATATTTGTTTTTGCCACTTTATCGCTTTCTTTTGAGTTCTTTTTGATCATGGAACTCTTGTGGAAGTTGCTACAGTAGTATATACTTTATATGTGGTGGTTTTGGGTTGAAACCTGAAGCTAAAACAGGTTGAATATATTTTATGCTTACACTAATGTTGCTAATAGAATTGTGTTTAGTTTTGTATGAAGGAAGTTTTCAAGTGTAGGGATTGGAGAATGATGAGATGAGTTGAAGAATGGACAAAAGCTCAAGCTTGGGGATGCCCATGCATCACCCCAAGAAATATCCAAGAAGTACAAGCATCAAAGCTTGGGGATGCCCCCGAGGCACCCCTTCTTCATCGGCAAAAATCAGGTCACCTTTCAAAACACTATATTTTTATTGCTTCATGCACTATGTGTTTTTCTTGGAGCGTCAGTTGTTTTAGTTTTATTAGTTGGTTTAGTTTGTTTGTTTGCTGCAATAAATGGTTGGACCCCAACAAATTTCCTTTGGAGGAGATGTACTCGTTTTCATTTGCAAAGAACGCTCTAGTTTTCACTCTTATTAAAAATCGAGCGTTCTACTTTTTCTGCTACTGCTTTTGGTTTTCGTTTTCGCCTTGATATGCGTTCAGATCTTGTCATATCTTTTCAGCAAGGTGTATTTTTGCCTCTGGTCTTCATTGGTTTTCATCAAAAGAGGTGTTTATAAAAATTTCAAATGGTGTTGGAAAAGAGAAAAAGCTTTGTGCAAAATAGTGGTACAAGAAGGAGCTTGTGTAGACTGCGGCTTAGGCTTTTTCATGTCATGCTTGATGTCTTTTTGATAGTATGCTTAGTGGTTTTGCTGCAGCATGACTTGTCTCAAATAACTGAGATTGCTTAATGAGCCTTTGAAAAAATCATGCGTTGTTTTTATTGTATGGAAGCATTATTTTGGTTTTCTCCTTGATGCTTTATTTGGGTTGACTTGGCGCATGCTCACACATGTTAGACTCTTCCAAAGTCGCCATTAGCCTTCATGATCATTTAGTTTTTGACTTTTGATGCCATCGTATGCTTCTTTTATTGTCGCTTTGTCGCTTTGCATGATTATGGCCATTATTGCTCTCTTAGTTGGTCGCTCCCAGTCTTTTGCTAGCCCTCGCCTTGTACTGAGTATGAGCTCTACTCGTGCATCCAACTCCTAAAAGCCAAAGTTTTCCAAAGTGTCCACCATACATACCTACTAGCAATTTGCTATTCCAAGTAAATTTGACTTGCTTTTATTTTCTCTTCAAATTAAACTCTTACCAGTGTTATGCGAAACTCGGTTAGTAAAGCTCTCACGAACCGGAAGGCACACTTTACTTTTTCCTGTTCTTAAAATTTTGACATTGTGGTCTTTTATGCTGAGTTGTTATGCTTGCAAGTTGTAAGTTGGATTCTAGCCCAGCCATGCTGTCATGGGGCAAGCTTTCAACATTGCACTTCTTTTTGAGTTGATATCGTGATCTTTTGTTTATGGATGCCCGCTGCGTGAAATGAATTGGGAATCTTGTGAGGATCATGGAGTTTTTATATGTGTTAGGGAAACGCCGGGCCGCCAATCTAAGCCATGCATAATTCATGGTGGAAATTTGCAGCATACCCATGGTGAACATTCGACGACGCATCTCACAATAAAAAGCTAAACAATATAGCAAATAAAAGAGATGTCGAGGTGTTCATTGTCTGCTTGTCCTGTCATTTTGGTGTGGGCTTGTTCCATGTCATCGGGCACGGAGGTACCCCATTGGCGGTTCTCAATGATATGAATATACTTACAATGACAAGAGCCTTGCTTGGGACTCTAAGTAAATTAGCATGGTTTGGGTACTCGTATTCACGGGACACGAGGTTTTCAACTTATGATTTGTCAAGCATATGCATCATAATTGTTCTCGCATTAACTTTAACCATTCAAGATGCTTATGATGGGGGCAATGAGAGCTCAAAGCCGGTAAGTACCATAATTTTTGAAGGTTATAAAACTTGCAATCACTGCTTCCCTCTGCGAAGGGCCTTTCTTTTACTTTTATGTTGAGTCACCACCTTCCTTCTTTATGCACCATTAAGAGAGCATAGTTGTCATTCTTAGTGTGATATGCATTGTCCCAAAGTTCATTGATTGACTCATATTGTTGGTTTCACTTGTTCTTAAATTATTTGTATCTAGTCGCCCTCTTAAACTTTGAGGTGTCCTATGCATTTATGTTTTGCTCTCTTTGAAGGACAAGCTGAAAACCATTTGTATGTTTTTCCTTATGATTTGAACACACGTTTGACTTTCATTGTTTCATTATCATGATCTTTTGTTTGTGTTCATTTGCATGTTTACAACATGGTTGCTAAGTTCTTATTGTCATGATTATATCTTTCATGCCCATGTTTTAAGTTCTATTGATCCCAGCTCACCAATGCTTACATATATGATCAAGTTTGTGTAGGTGCATGTCACCTCAAAAATTATTCTTTTGTTATCACTTACCTACTCGAGGACGAGCAGGAGTTAAGCTTGGGGATGCTTGATACGTCTCAAACGTATCTATAATTTTTGATGCTCCATGCTTGTTTTTACACCATTTGCCTATTGTTTCGTTACACTTAGTGGTACTTTTATACATTTTCCGGAACTAACCTATTAACGAAGTGCCACAGTGCCAGTTTCCTGTTTTCTGCTGTTTTCTGTTTCAGAAGTGATACACAGGAAATATTCTCAGAATTGGACGAAACAAGTTCCTGAAGTCATATTTTACAGGGAAGCTCCCAAACATCCGAAGACCTGACGGAGGGGGGCCACGTGGCCCCCACACACAGGGGCGGCGCGGCCACCCCCCTGGCCGCGCCGGGCCCACGTGAGGGGCCGTGGTCTCCCCTCTGACATCGTCCCTTCGCCTATATATACCCCCTGACGAGAAAAACCTAAGGCCCGATCAGTTTTCCAGAATACATCGCGATCCGCCGCTGCCGTCGACCCGAAGATCGGGAGGGTCCAGAAGCTCTTCCCGGCACCCTGCCGGAGAGGGGAATCGCCACCGGAGGTCTTCTTCATCGCCATGCTTGCCTCCGGAGCGATGAGTGAGTAGTCTACCTTGGACTATGGGTCCATAGCAGTAGCTAGATGGTTGTCCTCTCCACCATGTGCTTCATGTTTAGATCTCATGAGCTGCCCTACATGATTGAGATCACCGTTATGTAATTCTATGATGTTGGTTTGTTGGGATCCGATGAATATTGGTGTTTATGATTAAGTTGCTGTACTGAATTATATCTTTTGTTATCTCTATGTTGTTTATGATCTTGCATGCTCTCCGTTGTTAGTAGCTATCTTGGCCGAGTAGTTGCTAGTGACTCCAAGAGGGGGTATTTATGCTCGATAGTGGGTTCATGTCTCTATTTCACCTGGGGGAGTGACAGAAACCTCTAAGGTGGTAGATGTGCTGTTGCTACTAGGGAGAAAACAACATTCATATGCTCAAGGGCATATGCTTTGTTTACATTACACACTTTGCTTAATGCAATTATCTGTTGTTCGCAACTTAATACTTCTAGGGTGTTCGGATGATATCCCCGGGGGTGGATTATTAGTCATAGATGCAGTTGGATGGCGGTCTATGTATTTTGTTGTAATGCCCAGAGTGAATCTCATAGTGATCTTCTTGACATATCACGTTATCTTTATTCTATCAATTGCCCAACTGTAATTTGTTTACCCAGCATGTTATTTTATCTATGGAGAGACACCACTAGTGAACTGTGGACCCTGGTCCTATTTTAATCATATTGCAATCACCTGTTTACTTTTCCCGCACTGTTTACTTTACTCGCATATACTCTACTGTTTTCCACTCGATACACTCATAACCTTTGTTTCAAGCAAACCGGTGAGATTGACAACCTCATCGCAAGTTGGGGACAAAGTATTTGTTTGTGTGTGTGCAGGTTCCACAAACACCTTCAGTCGTCATCGTCTCTCTTCTCCTGTTCGATATACCTTGGTTTCTTAACTGAGGGAAAACTAGCCGCTACACTCATCATACCTTCCTCTTGGGGTTCCCAACGGGCTGGTCAATCACCACGCACAAGGACTTACTGCTCCCACGTCAACTAAACGCCACAGTCTTTTCTGGCGCCATCACACGAGTAGCACTCCGCCTGAAGGGCCGGCTGCGCCAGCAGCCAGCTGGCGACTCCACCGAGGAGAGCCGGAGCCGGGCGATGAAGACAAGAGCCCTCCAACGGCTATTTCGCCGAAAGTGGCCTGGCCCCGACAAGATCGACAGAGGCAAAGGACGGGAGTGACGCGCGCCACGACCGGGCTCAACCAATCAGCGATCAAGGAGCCTTCCCCACGAAAGGATCCGAGGCAAAAGGGAGGGCATATGCCTCCTAGATGCCGGTCCAAGGGGGAAAGGCGCTTTATAAAGCATGATCGTCAGAGCAGGGCCAGAGGATGACGCCGAGGGCGCAGCCACGGAGGAGCCGGCAGCCGGACGAACTGCCACCTAACCTGTAACCAGACCCCCGCCTATATAAGGGGGTCTGGACCCTTAGACTAGTGGGATCCGATCTTCTTCTTCCTCCTCTAGCCCGAACAGCTCGAGGGGCATTGTAACCACTGTCGAGATAATACAAAGTAGGCAGGAAGTAGGGGTTTTACCTCCAGCGGGGAGGGCCCTGAACCTGGGTAAACCGAGGTATCTCCGTTGGCACAATCCCGAGCCGGACCCATCGTCGTACCACCGTCGAGCCCCTTTGTTAAGCCACCCCATGGCTACTGTCTCCAAATTCCCACGACAACGTGTATAATAACAAAATGGGGCGTTCACCAGAAATCAACAAAACAAGCAGGCAAAGGCGAAGATACCGCAACGGCGACAACCACGGAAGGAGAAATCAGATATCCGTAGGATATGACGGAAGGAATAAAGAAGGCTATGAAAACATCGAATTTCCAACGAGAGATAGCTGGGGAAAGGAGAAGCCAAGGTACTTGGGTCCTTCGGCAGAAGATATGCTATATGGTCCTTGTCGCATCCATTATGCTTACCTAGATGGGAAAAGAGTTTCCAACCACCAGATGAAGGATTGCACAACCTTCCTAAGGTTGCAAAACGCCATGGATTCAAGCCAAGGAGCACGACAGGGAGGAAAAAGCATAAGTCAAGGATATCAAATGCAACGACTCGCAAGACAGCTGGAGTCAAAAGTATATATATCGGCAATGATCCAACCAGTGCCAAAGTCAAAGAAAGAGAGGAAGAGCATATCAAAACAGGTCAACCTGGCAATATCATCACCACCAGCTACTATGGAGTATCTAAAATGGTCTGATCAACCAGTTAGGTTCAACAGAGCAGACCACCCGAGGAAAGTTCCTAGACCGGGTCACTCACCAATGGTGCTCAAAGCACAAATAGGAGGATATGATGTCGGGAGAGTATTCATGGATGCAGGAAGCGGCATAAATCTGATATACGCAAGAACGTTGAAGGCAATGTGCATATCACTTGAAAATCTAAAGCCAATAGATTGCTCTTTCCATGGAATAGTACCAGGAGCCGCAAATTATCCTTTGGGGAAAATAGAACTCGACGTTTGCTTCGGTAACAGCAGCAACTATCGCAGAGAGAAGCTAGAGTTTGAAGTCATGGACTGGCCCTCACAATATCATGCAATCCTGGGATGCCCAGCATTCGCAAAATTCATGGCAGTACCTCAGTACGCCTACCTCACACTCAAGATCCCAGGACCCAAAGGAAAAATCATGGTACATGGCAGCTTTGAAGTATCCAACACATGTGACAAAGAATTTAATAGGTTGGCACAAACTTTCGGCATGATAGCAGAATATGCAAGGCTAAAAGGCGAAACAGACCACAACATGCTACCCGACGTTGGACGATTCCTGCCAGATTAGGCTTTCGATGCAACTCAAGACTCGAAGAAAATACAGGTCCACCCTACGGACCCGAACAAGACCACTTCCATAGCAGTGAACCTGGATCCCGCATAGGAAAGCGCGCTCATCGAGTTCCTCTGCGAGCACTGGGAAATCTTCGCCTGGTGTCCTTCAGATATGCCAGGTGTTCCCAGGGAACTCGTCGAGCATGCACTAAACGTGGATCCTAAAGCAAAGCCAGTCAAGCAACCACTACGACGATTTGATGAACCCAAGAGGAAAGCAATAGCATCAGAACTACATAGGCTAGAAAACGCAGGGTTCATCTGAGAAATCAAAACGTCGACTTGGGTATCTAATCCAGTTATAGTCCCCAAGAAAAATACAAACGTATAAAGAGTATGTGTCGACTACACATCCCTCAATAAGCACTGTCCAAAGGATCCCTTCCCCTTACCCCGCATTGATCAAATAATCGACTCAATAGTGGGGTGCGCAAGGCTTTCCTTCCTAGATGCATACTCTGGTTATTATCAGATCAAATTAAAAAAGGAAGACGAGGAAAAAATAGCTTTCATCACACCATATGGCATGTTCTGTTATCAGGTCATGCCTTTTGGCCTGAAAAACGCAGGGGCAACCTACCAGAGGATGATGCAAAATTGCCTCAGAAGTCAAATAGGATGCAATATCCAAGTTTACATCGATGACGTGGTTATCACCACGAGGAAAGAAGAGTCTCTGATCAGCGACCTGGCGGAAACTTTTGACAACCTGAACAGGTACAAGCTCATGCTCAACCCGACAAAATGCTCTTCCGGTGTATCAGCAGGGCAACTCTTGGGGTTCCTAGTATCAGCAAGAGGAATAGAGGCAAATCCAGAAAAATCCAAGCAATATTGACAATGGGAAAATCAACAAAGCTACACGATGTACAGAAGCTCGCAGGGTGCATCGCAGTGCTAAGTCGATTTGTAGCTCGATTGGGAGAGAAAGCGCTACCTTTCTACGCACTCATGAAAAAATCAGATGATAAATTCAAGTGGACGGAAGAGGCGGACGTAGCCTTCGCGTAGTTGAAAAAAGTGCTCTCCACACCTCCGGTGTTGGTCGCACCAAAGGAAAAGGAGCCACTACTTCTATACATTGCAGCAACACATCAAGTGGTGAGTACAGTAATTGGTAGTCGAAAGAAGTGAAGAAGGAAAAGCTCACGGCGTGCAAAGGCCGGTATACTTTATCAGCGAAGTACTCTCTCTGACAAAGCAAAGGTACCCGCATTATCAAAAACTCACATACAGTGTTTTCACAACAGCTCGAAAGCTACGATAGTACTTTGCCGTGCACCCAATAATAGTGGTTAACGAAGCTCCACTATCGAATATATTGAATAACCCTTTGGCAACGGGACATGTCTCCTTATGGGGAATTGAGCTATCACCCCTGGACATCACGTATGAAAAATGAAAGGCGATCAAATCACAAATTCTACCAGACTTCACAGCAGAGTGGTTGGAGTTACAAAGTGCAGGTCCGCCAGATTTATCAAGTGTGTGGACAATGTACTTCGATGGTTCAAAAAGAATCCAAGGCTCCGGAGCAGGAGTAGTTCTGATATCACCGCAAGGCGACAAATTGAAGTATGTGCTAAGGATGAGTTTTCCGCAAGCTTCCAACAATGAAGCCGAATATGAGGCGTTGCTCCACGGAATGAAAATGGCGAAAGCCTGCGGAGAAACTCGACTGAAAATATTTGGAGACTCGAATCTCGTCGTCCAACAAGTAATGAACAAATGTGACACCATCAGTGACAACATGACAGCATACAGAAATTTATACTACTATCTTGAAGGAACATTCGATGGATGCGAAGTTTTGCACATCAGCAGAGCCAGTAATGAGGAGGCCGACAATTTAGCAAATATCGGGTCCCAATGCTTGCCCGTACCGCAAGGAGTCTTTTGGGAGGAAATCATAGTAAGATCAATAAAGAACAGGAAAACCTTGACTACAGAAGAACAAGGCCAGCACCAAGCAGCAGGCTCGGGGGCTAAAAAAGCAAGTATAGCAGAAATAGAAGAAGTTATGATGATAGAAGAAACTTGGATGCAGCCATATCTAGTGTACATGATAAACAAAACGCTACCCAAAGACACGGTAGAAGCAAGACGGATAATACGACGATCCAAGGCTTTCGTCGTGTTACAAGAAAAACTATATAAGAAAAGTATATCAGGTGTCTTGCAAAAATGCGTCACTCCTCAAGAAGGGCAAGAAATCTTAAAGGATATTCACGCAGTAGTATGTGGACATCACGCGAGTAGCAGAGCCATCGCAGCCAAAGCTTTTCGTGCAGGGTTTTACGGGCTCACAGCCATTGAAGACGCAAAAGATATAATAAGAAAGTGTGAGGCTTGTCAACGCTTCGCATCTCGGCCACACGCGCCAGCAGCAGAACTACAACCAATACCACTATCCTGGCCCTTTGCGCAATGGGGTCTCGACATGGTAGGAAAATCGCACAAGTCCTGGCCAGGAGGGCACGTTTATATGCTGGTGGCAGTCGACAAATTCACTAAGTGGGTAGAAGCAGCTCCAGTAACAACCCAAGATTCTAAAGCCGCAATAAATTTCATCAAGCCTATAGTCTTTCGCTTCGGAGTACCACACAGCATAATCACAGACAATGGTACAAATTTCACGTCAAAGGAGTTCAAGGACTATTGCGAAGGATTGGGAATCAAATTGATTTGCATCTGTAGCGCATCCAAAGACAAACGGGCAAGTCAAAAAAGCCAATGGCCTAATATGCAACGGGATAAAGAAATGGCTGTTGGCACCCCTTGAGAAAGCCAAGCACGCTTGGGTAGATGAGTTAACCTCCGTGCTCTGGAGTCTACGAACTACACCCAACACAGCTACTCAAGAAACACCATTTTTCCTGGTCCACGGTGCAGAAGCTGTGCTTCCAGTTGAAATAACTCATGAATCTCCAAGAATCATGGCATACGATGAGGCAACTTCCACAGAAGCACTTCAGGATGATGTCGATGCACTTGATGAAGCAAGAGATGTAGCGCTCGCTAGAGCTACTCAGTATCAGCAAAATCTGCAAAATTACCACAGCAGTCGAGTTCATCCACGATCTTTCGTGGTAGGAGATCAAGTTTTATGACTCAAGCAAGATGGCCATGGAAAACTCAAGTCCCCATGGGTGGGACCTTACATTGTGACAAAAGTAATACCTGGAGGAGCTTATCGACTACAAGACAAGAAAACGGGGCAAAACGAGAGTAACCCATGGAATGCAGAGCAATTACGACAGTTAAACGCATAGACGACATAAGACGATGAAGGATTTCTTCGAGTTCTGATCTTCTGAACCTAGAACATGAGGCCATAGGTCGGGTTCTTTGGGTCAGCTCGACAATATGTGTACATATTTTATTTTTTCCACTCGGGGGCTCGGACCCTCGAGTCGTATGAAATAAAGAACAAAAGTTATTCTCGAGTACAATTATTGTTATCTTCGAAATACTGCAAGGTTGTTCACAACCCGACATTTGGCAGAAACACATGCCGGTTCAGAAGAACCCGATAATATGTTAAATTAAACACCTCGGAACTATGATTTGTTCCCCTGGTCTATTAAATAGAATGAGAGCATTACATAAATATGATATCTTCCTCTGGATAGCACAAGGAAGAGCAACTCGAACAAAAGGATTACAAAAAAAAAACTAATGAAAGTGCACTTCGGCTTCATATTCCTTCTAGCACTGGGTGCCGTCGTAGATTCTCACGTCGAACTTCGATGTGCCAATATGGAAGTCAAAGGTCATGAAAAAGCCTCGATGGAGGTCATGATCCTCTGCAAACTGCGACCAGCCGCCCTTGAAGTGTTGCTCACCGGCGCCATCGTACCAAACCTCTACTTCATAGGGAGTTCCTCCCCCGGAGTGCTCACGAAGAATCGCTTCTCGCAGCTCTCGCCCGTCCATGAACTGGGTGAATTTCAGTGGTAAGCGCTGAATCTCATGGCACTGTGCGCCAGCAATGCAGAAAAAGGAATAGATCCTGGGAGAAGAAGTATTAGCAGATGGGGCACTTGGACATGGTACAGCAGGAGCCACCTTGGGCTTATTCTTACTCCCGACTGGACGGCCGGGGCGCAGTTTCACCAGAGCAGACGATGAAGCCACCAGAGGTGTAGCGGTAGCCTTGTTCTTGCTACCGCGAGGGCGACCGTGACCCCATTTCTCCACTGGGGCACCGATGTCCAAGCGCGATCCACTCGCATCAGCCATGGGGACAGAAGTTGGAAAGGAGAAACCCTAGATGAGTTTAAGAGGAGGAAGATGGTGCGGCGGAAGGAGAAGCTAATGACTGGATTAGGGTTTTTACCCATCGCCAGACGTGCTTTATTTATAAGCACGTATAATGGGCCTTTACAAGGATAAAGGTCCAATATATATTTACAGGCTCTTATATGCTGCCCAGAGCAGACGATAACAGAAAGGTCAACGTATCAAGGGAAAAGATGCATAAAAACAAAAAACAACACAACGAGAGAAATAAATAGCAAGGAATTAGAAATATTTGTCAAGAAGCATAAGTTCACCTTGTCTTCGACTCGGGGGCTTGCGGCATTAGAAGAGGAGGAATCCATTACAAACGTGAAAGAAGTCGACAAATGACGCAAGAAGAAGTATAAACCATAGGTTTATCCATGTTCTTGAGCCTATACCCGAAAATTTTGGCTATAGCCTCGGGGGCTACTCCCATTGGGAGCGCTGGGCGCGCACCCGATGATATTTATTCATGAATACTGGAGCAAAGAAGGCGAAAGAAGATTAAGGAAGTTTCAATACTCCCATCGGGAAGGAACTTTTTATCGATCTAGGTTAAATAACTCAAATATTTCATAGACTGAAACAGTCAAACAAGGCTGCGACATATGATTCTCGAGTTGCATCATCGTGACAAAACCCGAATGCCGTGAGTGAAATATATCACGAAGGTAAGACCCCAGGATCCGTCTTGTGTGGCCTAGTATACGCACATGGATTACGCTCTTCTGGTATGTATCCGTGTCTACGATGCAAAGAAAAATCCTGGTGGACGCACTGGGTACCCTGAGAACCACTAGGATTCATTCTTTGTAATCCTAAATGCGGCAAAAGAATGGGTTTGACCGGTTTCCCGAATTCAAGTCCAAGGGGATTGAATTTGAAGTAGGTGACAAGTATCTATTCCGGCAGTTAACTAGCCTCTTGATCCATCAGAGTTGTCAGGCTTGTTCATCAAAACCCCTTGCGAGATATTATAACGAAAATAAGTCGAAAGACTAAGTCGAAGATTTGAAGATATGAAGAAGTCAAAGAAATGATCAAAGTCGAAGATTTAAAGATTAGAGATTCAACCTGAATCTGCAATTCTGGTAGAATCTTAGGGGCTACTGACAAGGGTATAGATAATAGAGCCATCAGTTGAGTACCCCTGAGGCCCATTAAGCTAGGCCCAATTGTAATATTAGTCAAAATACGAGTTCTTACCGTATGTCAATATTGTAATCTGTGTCGGATCCCACCTGATCCTCAAGACCTGGCCATCTATATATAGGGGCCAGGAGGGGACGGTGTGGGACAGATTGAAAGCAAGCCAGGTTTTACATCCACGTTTACTTTCATAGCCACCTTGTTTGACTGATTTTACCTTCGAGTTCATTCGATGCCCTATCTCCCCGATCCTAAGTCCTTCATCTAGGACATTTGTCAAGTTAACCCCTCATCATTTTGCGACTTCAATGGCTGTTAACTAGTAGAACCCTGCACGAAAGGCTTTAACTGCAATAGCTCTGCTGCAAGCATGATGCCCACATACTCCTGCGTGGATATCTTTTAGTATTTCTTGTCCTTCTTGAGGAGTGACGCATCATTGTAAAACGCCCGTTATACTTTTCTTGTACAGCTTCCCTTGTAACACGACGAAAGCCTTAGATCGTCATATTATCCTTCTTGCTTCTACTGTGTCTTCGGGTAGTGCTTTGTTTATCATGTACGCCAAGTATGGCTGCATCCAGGTTTGTTCGATCATCATAACTTCCTTTGGTTCTGCTGTGCTTCCTATGCCAGGCTTGCCAGCCCCTGAGCCTGTTGTTTGGTGCTGGCCTTGTTCTTCTGTAGTCGAAGTTTTGTTATTCTTTATTGATCTCTCTATGATTTCTTTCCAAAAGACTCCTGGTGGTATAGGCAGGCATTGGGATCCGATATTTGCTAAATTGTCGGCTTCCTCGTTACTGGCCCTGCTGATATGCGAAACTTCGCATCCATCGAATGTTCCCTCTAAATAGTAGTATAAGTTTCTGTATGCTGTCATGTTATCACTAATGGCGTCACACCGGTTCATCACTTGTTGGACGACGAGATTTGAGTCCCCAAATATTTTCAGTCGGGTTGCTCCACATGCTTTGGCCATTTTCATTCGATGGAGCAGAGCCTCATATTCGGCTTCATTATTAGAAGCCTGAGGAAAACTCATCCTTAACACATACTTTAATTTGTCGCCTTGCAGTGATATCAAGACTACTCCTGCTCCTGCGCCTTGGACTCTTTTTGATCCGTCAAAGTACATTGTCCACACACTTGATAGATCTGGCGGTCCTGTGTTTTGTAACTCTAGCCACTCTGCTGTGAAATCCGGCAACACTTGGGATTTGATTGCCTTTCGCTTTTCATACGTGATGTCCAGGGGTGACAATTCGATTCCCCATAAGGAGACAGATCCTGTTGCTGACGGCTTATTCAATATATTGGATAGTGGTGCTTCATTAACCACTACGATTGGATGCACCGTGAAATATTGCCGTATGCTATTGTGAATATGCTGTGTGCAAGTTTTTGATAGTGCAGGTACCTCTGCTGTGTTGGAGATAGTACTTCGCTGAGGAAGTATACTGGCCTCTGGACTCCATGAGCTTTTCCCTCTTCGCTTCTTTCGACTACTAATACTGTGCTTACCACTTGATGTGTTGCTGCAATATACAGTAGTAGCGGCTCTTTTTCATTTGGTGCGACCAACACCGGCGGTGTGGAGAGCACTTTTTTCAATTGTGCGAAAGCTGTATCTGCTTCTTCTATCCACTCGAATTTGTCGTCTGATTTTTTCATGAGTGCATAGAAAGGAAGCACTTTTTCTCCCAATCGTGCAACGAATCAACTTAGTGCCGCGACGCGCCCTGCAAGCTTCTATATGTCATGAAGTTTTGTTGGTTTTCCCATTGTTAGTATTGCTTGGATCTTCTTTGGGTTTGCTTCTATTCCTCTTGTTGATACCAGGAATCCTAGAAGTTGTCCTGCTGACACACCAAAAGAACATTTTGTCGGGTTAAGCTTGAGCTTGTACCTGTTTAGGTTGTCGAAGGTTTCTGCCAAATCACTGAGTAAGGACTCTTCTTTTCTTGTGGTGATGACCATGTCATCGATGTGGACTTGGATGTTGCGTCCTATCTGACTTTCGAGGCAGTTTTGCATCATCCGTTGGTAAGTTGCTGCCGCGTTTTGTAGGCCGAAAGGCATGACTTGATAGCAGAACACGCCGTATGGAGTGATAAAAGCTGTTTTTTCGTTGTCCTCTTTCTTAAATTTGATCTGGTTGTAACCAGAATACGCGTCCAGGTAGGAAAGCCTTGCGCACCCCGCTGTTGAGTCTATTATCTGATCAATGCGAGGTAGAGGAAAGGGATCCTTTGGACAGTGTTTGTTGAGAGATGTGTAGTTGACACACACTCTTTATACATCTGTATTTTTCTTGGGGACAATGACTGGATTGGATACCCAAGTTGATGCTTTGATTTCTCGGATGAATCCTACATTTTCTAGCTTGTGTAGCTCGGATGCTATTGCTTTCCTTTTGGGTTCATCAAATCGTCTCAATAGTTGCTTGATTGGCTTTGCTTTAGGATCCACATTTAGTGCGTGCTCGACGAGTTCCCTGGGAACCCCTGGCATGTCTGAAGGACACCAGGCAAAGATTTCCCAGCGCTCATGGAGAAACTCAATGAGCGCGCTTTCCTATACGGGGTCCAGGTTTACTGCTATGGAGGTGGTCTTGTTTGGGTCCGTAGGGTAGACCTGGATTTTCTTCGAGTCTTGGGTTGCATCGAAAGCCTAATCTGGCAGGGATCGTCCGACGTCGGGTAGCACATTGTGGTCCGTTTCGCCTTTCAGCCTTGCGTATTCTGCTGTCATGCTGAAAGGTTGCGCCAACCTGTTGAATTCTTTATCACAAGTGTTAGATACTTTGAAGTTGCCTTGTATCGTGATTGTTCCTTTAGGTCCTGGAATTTTGAGCGTGAGATATGCGTAATGAGGTACTGCCATGAACTTTGCAAATGCTGGGCACCCCAGGATTGCATGATACTGTGAGGGCCAGTCCATGACTTCGAACTCTAACTTTTCTCTACGATAATTGCTACTATTGCCCAAGCAAACATCGAGTTCTATTTTCTCGAGGGGGTAATTTGCGCCTCCTGGTACTATTCCGTGGAAGGAGCAATGTGTCGGCTTTAGGCTTTCCAATGAGATGCACATTGCCTTCAGGGTTCTTGCATATATAAAATTTATGTCGCTTCCTGCATCCATGAATACTTGCCCAACATCGTATTCCCCTATTTGTGCCTTCAACCCCATGGGCGCGTGCCCTGGCCTTGGTACTTTCCTTGGGTGGTCTGATCTGCTGAACCTGACTGGTTGATCGGACCATTTCAAGTACTCTATTGTGGCTAGTGGTGATGATATTGCTAGATTTACTTGTCTGGATATGCTTTTTCGTTCTTTCTTGGATTTTGGCACCGGTTGGATCATTGCAGATATATAAACTTTTGATTCCAGATGTTTTGCTAGACGCTGCATTTGGTATCCTTGACTTGTACTTTTTCCTCCCTGATGTGCTCCTTTGTTTTGGTCCAGAGTACTTTGCAACCTTAAGAATGTTCTGCAATCCTTCACCTAGTGATTAGAAACTCTCTTCCCATCTAAGTATGCATAGTGGATGCGACAGGGACAATGGAGCATGTCCTCCGCCGAGGGCCAGAGTACTTAGGTTTTTCTGCTTTATGATTGCCTCCTCCTTGAAACTCCATGCTTTCATAGCCTTCCTTGTCCCTTCTCTCATAACCTTCGGCTATCTGATTTCGCCTTGCGCGGCCATCTTCATTGCGATACCTTTGCCTTTGCCTGCTTGCTCTGTCGACTTCTGGCGAACGTCCCATTTTATTGTTATATGCATCCTCTCCATCGGCGAATCTATTGGATACTTCCATTATTTCCGATACTGTCTTAGGCTTTGTTCTCCCTAACTCTTCCATGAGGTCCGAACGGCGAAGGCCAGCCAAAAAAGCATCGACCGCCCGCTCGTCAGAGACGTCTTCTGCAGAGTTTTTGATTATACTCCACCGCTGTATATAGGAGCATAGAGTTTCATCTTTCCTCTATATGCACGACTTGATTTCTTCTAATGACGCTGGGCATTTGTATGTTGAGCGAAAATTTCTTGCGAATTGGCTCTCTAGTTCTCCCCAACTCCCGATGGAATCGTTGGGTAGAGTATTTAACTAGGACCACGCTGCGCCGGTGAGGTGTAACAGCAGACTTTGCATTGATGTTGCTCTCGTTCCTCCGAGTATTTGTACTGCTTGCAGGTAGTCTGATAACCATAGCGTGGGTTCTTGTGATCCGTCATACTTTTGCTGATCGTGTGCTAGCTTGAATCCTTTGGGTACCCGCGTTCTGCGAACCCTTCGGGTAAAGCATAGCGCGCCCATCTCTTTTTTGTTGTCTTCATAATTTTCTTATTTCCACGCGTAGCGCGCATTGTTTACTCTTGCTTGCGCTATAATATTCCTTGCGTCCTCCTTTCGTGCTTTATGCTTTTCGTCGCCTGATGATTCGCTTGTTTTGTTTTGTTTTGTGAAGGTTGGCGCTTAAATCCTTCCTTTCGCTTCTCCTTATGATATGTCGCCTTTTTCTCTGGAAGATGTTTCCTTAGCATGTCTTCTACCAACCTGATGCTTCGTATTGCGACTTGATGCATGTACTCCCGTGGATCTCCAGGCTTTGGTTGCATAGTTAGTAGGTACGCCTGTGCTGCTACCAATGCTGCCTCTGGCGTTTCTTGCACAAAATCTTCTTCATCATCTGATGGATGTGCACTTATACTTTTTATATGGCTTTCTTCTCTTGCCCATGCTATTGTCTTTCTGCTGTGCTTTGGGTCTCTGTGCCTTTCTATGCTGGACTCTGATGCATCGCTGTATTCATCCCAATATGTTCCACTTGATACGTTGTTGTTTTCTTGACTTCTCCTAAACTTGTCTTTTTTCTCCCTCAATTTCTTTCTGCGTTGGTGCAGTGCGTATTGATACCCCATTAGAACTTCTCTTCTTGAATCGGCGGGTACTTCCGTGCCGTGATTGATGGCTGACATGATGATTCTCCACTCCCCGGTGGAGACGTGAATTTTTTCCTTCTCCTTCTTACCGTTGCTCCTGGGTTTGTCGACTTGCGCATCAACTTCCCCCATTATCTGCGCGATCGTTCTCTTCTGCTGCTTCAGTGATAATGATGCATAACTAGTGTATGCTTCTAGAGATGCTCTGCTTCTGGTGGCGAAGTCCCTTTGACTGTCGTGTGATTTGTGCACTGTTCCTTCTATGTCGGGTTTGTCCCGAGTTCCATTGAGTTCCTCGATTCTCTTTTGAGTATCTTCTGTTGCTGCAAAGCTGACCGGCGAGTTTACCTCGCTAGAAGAGCCCACAGATGATCTAGACGTTGTGATTTGTGCACTGTTCCTTCTATGTCGGGTTTGTCCCGAGTTCCATTGAGTTCCTCGATTCTCTTTTGAGTATCTTCTGTTGCTGCAAAGCTGACCGGCGAGTTTACCTCGCTAGAAGAGCCCACAGATGATCTAGACGTTGTGATTATCTTGATTTTGCTTGCCGATGGGCCTGATTTTGCTAGATCTGAAAGGCGAGTCGAACCCGAGGATCCGATGTAGAAGCTCAGACTTCCGATCGTCAAATCCATCTTCTGGCTTTCATCGACTTCTGGACTGCTATTGGCTAAAAGCAAAAAGCCATCGAATTCATGATTCCAACGCCCCGAGTCCCCACGGTCGGCGCCAATTGATAAGGGTTAACTCGACAAATGTCCAATATGAAGGACTTAAGATCGGGGGAGTAGGGCGTCGGATGAACTCGAAGGTAAATCAGTCAAACAAGGTGTGTATCGAAAGTAAATGTGGTTGTGAACTTGGCTTGCTTTCAATCTGTCCCTCATCGTCCTGTCCTGGCCCCTATATATAGGTGGCCAGGTCTCAAGGTATGGGAGGGTTCTGATACATATTATAACATCGGTACACGACACAAACTCGTATTTCGACTAGGATTACACTTGGGCCTAGCTTAACGGGCCTCAGGGGTAGTCAAGTAACGGGTCTATTATCTATACCCTTGTCACTGCCTATTGCAGCTAAAATCTGAGCTCCTATGCATAGCTTGATGAAGCAGCCATCCAACCCTGCAAACAATTAGCAAACAAGTGAATTACAGTGGGACATTTACCAATGAAAGCAATAAATGAGAACATAAAAAGAAAACTTACCAATTAAAAGGCCTGCAGCCATTTAGAAATCCTTCCTTGGTTCCATTCAGACAGAAGAACAAACCATGGAAGGTGGGTCCTGGATGTGGGTTTTCTTCACTAGGTGGTGGAGTTACTGTGGTAACAATGACCCTGCTTCCTGGGTTAGTATCAACCACAGCCTGTGCAAAATCCCTGAGCCTAAAGTACTGCTACCTATGATCACCTAACACTGCATCAATAGCTAGGTTTTTGGCCCTATAAGCCATCATCTTAGGAATTTCAATACCATGCTGCAGCCTAGCACTGTCAATCAGAGTTTGTATGCATGTATTTGGATCAGACCTGAACAAGCTTTCATAGGTTCTTGCCAGCCATTTGGCACTCACTCTGGTACTTTCATTTGTTGTCTCACAAGTATGTTCCAGTTGCATCTTCCTGATCACAAATGTCTTCTCATTTTTTTATCTCTGATGCAACCATGTAGAATGGACAATTCTCCTTCAAGCAATCAACAATCTATTATATTATTAAAACAACAAACAATAAACGGCTATGATTTGACATGATATAAGGCTAGGAAAAGAACGGCTGAGATTTGGAAGAATAAAAAAAAATCCACGTCTATGGCTGGATACGTAGAGTTTTGGAGAGAAAACAATTGTTTACATACGTGATACTGCCGATGACGATTCGTTAGCCTTTTGGTTTCTCCTCTCATGTGTTTTGCACTATCCGATTTGAAATGAGTTGGAATCCAATTTTAAATAGGATACTATATATGCTGGAAGAGATAGAGATCAGCGATGGCAAGCTCAACAGGCATGCACTATAAGGATTCGACGGATTCAATTACGGACCCAATAGGCAGCAAAGATTTCGTTCAAGATCGACGACTCTCCGGTGCCGGGAAAGAGCCCAGACGAAAGCAGAAATTGTGGCGAGCAGTAATGCCGCCGGAAATCGAAAGTTAGAGATTCCACAGATTTAGTTACGGAACATCTTCCTGGACCCGAAAGGCAGCAATGATTTTGTTCAAGATCGACGACTCTCTGGGAGCGGGCAACGATTTCTTTTAAGATCGACAACTCTCCGAGTGCCGGGAAAGTGCGAGACAAAAGCAGAAATTGTGGCGAGTAATGCCAGCGGCAATCGAGAGACAGAGATTCCATGAATTCAGTTACGAAACATCTCAGCAATAATTTGTTCAACATTGATGACTCTCTGGGAGCGGGGCAAGAGGCGCAACGAGCCAGCAGAAGCAGTAACACCAGCGGCAATCCGGAGATAGAGTACCGTCAGTGAGATCGCCAGAAACGAACCGTAAAGCCCATATGTCCATCGCTGTTGCGCACCTGTGCTGCAGGCAAGCCTAGAAGACAAAGCAGACTAGCGGAGCTAATCCTGCAGGCAGTCTCTTCGAGCAGTGTCAACTTCCGGCCGGCTGAATTGGTAAGGGTCGTACTCCTGACAGATTTTTTATTGGGCCAGCCAAGATTGGTTTGGTAAGCTAGACATTAATCCATGCGTGGAGCAGATTCATCAACCCGTGCTGTTGGTACAATAGCAGACACAAGAAGTCAAGTGATCATATTATTCTGATTACTGTTTTCTCAAATAATGAATGGCAGGTCTTGCATATTAGATGGATCGATGGCATGTGTGATGTGTGATGACTAATTATGAGAAGTTATGGACTACACTATCAACAGTGACAATATCGATGAACGAAGCTACACACTCCATCCAAGTAAGAAATATGTACAGTCTAAATTTGGACAGCTAATATGCTGCAAATATATGCATTGCATAACTGAAGATCATATGAATAAATATTTTCACAATATATAGTTAATTATATCTCTACGTATGGTGATATATAAGATTTGGAACAGAAGTCAATGGAATTAGCAATCAGATTTTCATAACAACTCCAGACAGGAAGTCCCAAAAAAGTGAATGAGAGGAAAAGTTTAATAGAAATTACCTATTAGATGCATGGGTAAATACATTGTCGTACATCAATTAGTGTAACTAGTCATCAACCCGTGCATCCGCACGGGGTAACATTTATGATGTTTTTATTGGGCATCTCTATGGTGAGAAATTATGAGAGAGACATTCTGTATGCTTGGATGCTTGATGCCTCCAAAACACCTAAATTTGAAATAAGAGGTGATGAAGAATGCAATTGTAGATTTGCATGCTTTATATGCAAATCATGACAAACTGAAGAAAGAAGAGCTCCTTCTGCTCACATATTTATTAATTCCCTTATCACATGGTAATATGCGTGATCCTGGTCAAATGAAATCGACAAATGTAAAATTGTTTCAACACACACACATCTATGCGACAAATAGTACTTTGGTAAGTATATCAGATGGGTACAACATATTTAAAAAAGGTGTACTGCAATTTTTATTTTGCCATAGGATTATATGTGTGTGTTGCTTGGCTTGCTTAGGAAAGTGAACAACGGAACCACAACATTATTTTGGACAAACTTCTTCATCACACGCTAACCCATCACCATATATACACCAGAACCACACCATTAGGCTTCTGTTGTCCGACCTAGTGCCCAAGAGTGTCTTTCAAATTATTTGGTATATATGCTCTCTTTTCTAGATTGAACATAAAAACTTTGAAGGAGTGTATTTTTATTAGTATAGTAAGAGAGAAATATACAAAGCATGGCTGGAAAGGTCAAATATCATCACGCGGACCGTTGTAAGCTCTATAGTGTAGAAATCAATTGCGTTCGTACATAAGTTTCTACAAATATTTATTCAATTTAACAATAAAAGCTATAAAAAAGATAACTTCGACCCACAAAATATGGGCTAGATTTTACACCTATTGAGCTTGTTCTCTCTTTTGCTTGCTTGCTTGCGTGTCCACATGGTACCTACGTTGGTACACCTGTTATAATTCCTTCTGGAAAATTTCATTTGAGCTTGAAATAACCACAAAAATTTGGATGCTACAAATTGAAGTCGATAAATTGGATGATTTGCATATACAATACCACAACAAAAACTATAATCGATTGGAATGATTATATTATAATGTTGAAATGGGTGAAAAATAATATTAGTTGAGATGCACAAAAGTCAACAAAAAATAGTATTTATCTTAAGGAGGCCTATCTGGAAGCTGTATATAATTATGATCTGAGCACCTGCGTCAAATACCCTATGTACACCAAATTCGGATCAACTTGCAAAACTAATACCGTACCAAAAAAGAAGAAGTTATAGATTTTGATTCTTAAATTTAATGTAATGAGCTGTAGATGTATATGAACAATTATTTGATAAACAAACCTACCGACGTTGATCATTCGTATACGCAAGCCAGGTCCTTCCGAAGTTACCACTATCAAATGTGAGGATTTGTACCAGCCAACCAATAATTACTAAAACCTGCAATTTTTATTATTAAGATATACTTTTTTCGTAATAATATTGCCAATGGATTAATTTAAGAAACTATTGAGTGATGAAAGAATAAAATGGATTTGAGTACACCAAGCGCAGGCTCTTCCTAGTCCACCTCTCCAGAGCATTTCCTTTCAACATAAATAAAACACTGTTTTATTCTGTCTGACATGAGCGAGTTTTGTCTGGCTCCTGCAAATTGATGCCAGCTTGAGATCAATCTTATTAGCCTGAAGAAGAAGAAACGTATAAGGCTTGAGCTCCTTGTTTAATTTTTCTTTATCTCAACCTAAGATGTGTTAATTTGATTGGTCGTTACCTCTAGAGACCTTTTACAGTATTCTTGTATCTTCATAGTTCCTAGATTGTTATGACTCTTATCTAGAGGTGTTCAAACATCCTACGTATATATTGGTCAAGCTACGTGCTGATAATGCTTGGAAAATGTATGCAGGGATGCAACAGGGAGGACATGAGTATCACCATTAAGAAAAATAATCTTATATAAATTAACCTGGGTAAACCATGGAGAGGAACTTTACCTTTGCACCATGGGGATAACACCAAGCAATCAGTGGGAGATCTGCATGGCTCAAATCAGCACGTCAGACAATAAACATCGTGAGCAGCTTATGGATCTGATTAGCTTATGGATCTGATTAGGAGAAAGAAGTGCAGTACGTACCTGAGATTAGCTTGACTATTTAGCAGATCGATATAGCCTGCACGATTGGCCACTGCTGCCGGCCGCCTCGCACGTGGGCATGTGCCTACAGGACGACGACTACTTTTTCTATGGATCGATCTTGCACCAGGTGCAACAATTGTATTATTACTAGGATTAACGTAGTCGCTTGTGCGAGCCTGCGAGATCGCCACGAAATTGTAAAAGGCTGCTGGATTAATTGCCCTAGCGTGATGGGGGAAGGACGACATGGAAATAGGAGTCACGCTTCATTCCGACACCTTGTCGCGTGGGAGGATAAGGACTTCATCCAACGGCTTTAGAGGCATCATCGGTTAATTGGATGGACATAATTTAATAACCTCTAGGATTAATATGGAGCCTCCTACGGTGCCTCCAATTAGTAAATATAAGATATTCGCATATGTAAAAGCATGTGGAAACATCTGATAACAAACAATTTCAGTTAGATATTGGTAATACAGGTTGAATAAGAGAACATTTATAATATTTCAGTTCATGCTCTATTGTTCAGTTCTTGGTCCTCGACTAAAAATCAATGGAATGATTTTTGAGTAATGCGCATTAGCTGATCAAATTAAAACAAAAATTATTAGTATTAATATCATCTGTTTTTACATGCTAGGCAACCATCAATGATGACATGCCTTAACACTGTCAAGAGCAAGATCATTTTTTCATTAGTGAAGAGTACAAACCTAATACACTACAACAAGAAATTTATACATACCTATACACTGAACCAAGAGATTTATCCAGGATCCAATAAACTTATGAAAAATTACGCAGATCAAATAGAAGTTCTGTACTCAAGGATAAGAAGTGTGAGAAAAAGCTACTGATCTTGAAAAGCACAAGCTCAATGGTTTACGGTCTTTATTAAAGTTAATATTAAATTGAATAGCAGTTCCAAGAGGGACTACAATAAATATTAGACTTTCACATGATATAATTTGGCTACATGTTAATCTATATGTGAAAGTATATATCTAACACACTAATAAGATGTGGCGATTATAAATATGAAAATAACAACTCTAGCTGCGCAAATGCGCGGGCCACCCTGCTAGTTACTCTAACATTGGAATTTCTGTGGTAGTTGTAGTTCCTATTCTGTGCAATGTGCAGATTGATCAAAGCTTCTTTGAATTGATTCACATCTCTATAGCACATATGCAAACACAGTTGCTCATGTGCTTGCATCCTTCTTTCATCATACCACTTCCTCTCTGCCCTTTTCTTGGCTCTGCTCTTTCTCCCTTTTGGTGGCAGCATTACTAGTGGCTGGTATCCATCATCATCACTGAACTCTAGAAAACCAGGGCATTTGTCTTCATCTAAATCTGGTTTGTAGTTAGGTGATGGCCCGTAAGTACAGCTCGTTGGGAACCCCAAGAGGAAGGTATGATGAGCACAGCAGCAAGTCTTTCCTAAGTTGTGAAACCAAGGTTTATCGAACCAGTAGGAGAAAGCCAAACTTCAGAAGGTGATGCTTGCTAGCTTCGTGACACTCCAGACAATGGCGCCAGAAATATTGCTGGTGCGTCTTCACCTAGCAGCAAAGTGAAACCTGCACACAACACAACCAAAAACTTTGCTCCCAACTTACGATGAGGTTGTCAATCTCACCAGTTTGCTGTAAACAAAGGATTGAGCGTATCGAGTGGTAAAAGGATAATAGTTTGCAAGTAAAAGTAAACAGTGCGAGTAAAAGTAAAACAGTATAGCAATGTAAAGGAAATCAGACCGGGGTCCATAGTTCACTAGCGGTGTCTCTCCATAAGATAAATAACAACATGCTGGGTAAACAAATTACAGCTGGGCTATTGATAGAATAAAGATAACGTACATATGTCATGAGGATCACTATGAGATTCACTCTGGGCATTACAATAAAATACATAGACCGCCATCCAACTGCATCTATGACTAAAAATCCACTTGCGGGGAGTCATTTGAGAACCCCTTGAGTATTAAGTTGTGAACAACAGATAATTGCATTAAGCAAAGTGCGTAATGTAAACAAAGCAAATGTCCTTGGACACAAGAATGTTGTTTTCTCCCTAGTGGCAACAACACATCTACAACCTTAGACGTTTCTGTCACTCCCCAGATTACTAGAGGCATGAACCCAACTATCGAGCATAAATACTCCCTCTTGGAGTCACTAGCATCTACTCGGCCAAGATATCTACTAGCAACGGAGAGCATGCAAGATCATAAATAACATAGAGATAACATAAAGATATATATTCAACACATCAACTTGACATAGTACCAATACTCATCGGATCCCAACAAACACAACATGTATGATTACATAAAGATGATCCTGATCATGTAGGGCAGCTCACAAGATCTAAACATGAAGCACATGGTGGAGGAGACAACCATCTAGCTACTGCTATGGACCCTTAGTCCAAGGTAATCTACTCACACATCACTCTGGAGGTGACCATGGTGGTGTAGAAGGCCTCCGGCAGGGACTCCCCTCTCTGGCAGGGTACCAGGAAGAGCTCCTGGATCCTCCTGATCTCGCGACAGCGACGGCAGCGGCTTGCAGTATGTTTCGTGGAAAAGAGATCCGTCCCTTAGGTTTTTCCCGTCGAGGGGAACTTATAGGCGAAAGGGCAGCGTCAGACGTGGGCCACCTGGCCTCACCATATGGTGGCGCGGCCAGGGGCTAGGCCGCGCCAACCTATGGTGAGCCTGGCCCCTGGCCCCCCTCCGTCTCATCTTCGGTCTTCGCGAAGCTTCGATAAAAATAGGAGGTTTGTCTTTTGTTTCGTCCAATTCTGAGAATATTTCCTGTGTAGCTTTTATGAAACACAAAAACAACAGAAAACAGGGAACTGGCACTGTGGCATCTTGTTAATAGGTTAGTTTCGGAAAATGCATAAAAACGCCACGAACTATAACAAAACACAAAGCAAATGGTGTATAAACAAGCATGGAGCATCAAAAATTATAGATACGTTTGAGATGTATTAAGCATCCCCAAGCTTAACTCCTGCTCGTCCTCGAGTAGGTAAGTGATAACAAAAGAATAATTTTTGAGGTGACATGCACCATCACAATCTTGATTATCTATGTAAAGCATTTAGTGCTAGGATCAAAGAACTTAAAACATGGGCATAAAAGACATAATCTTGACAATAAAAACTTAGCAACCATGTTATAACATGAAAAGAAATACAAATGAAAGATCATGAACAATGAAACAATGAAAGTCAAACATGTGTTCAAATCATATGGAAAAACATAGCAAATATTTTTCAGCTTGTCCTTCATAAAAATAGCAAAACATAAATGCATAGGACACCTTCAAGTTTAAGAGGGCGACTAGATACAAATAATTTAAGAACAAGTGAAACCATAATCATGAATCAATCAATGATAAACTTTGGGACTATGCACATTAAACTCAGAATGACAACTATGCTCTCTTAGATGGTGCATAAAGGTAGAAGGTGGAGACTCAACATAAAAGTAAAAGAAAGGCCCTTCGCAGAGGGAAGAAGTGATTGCAAGTTTTATAAACCTTCAAAAATCATGGTACTTACTAGCTTTGAGCTCTCATTGCCCCCATCATAGGCATCTTGAATGGTTAAAGTTAATGCGAGTACAATTATGAGCATATGCTTGAAAAATCATAAGTTGAAAACCTCGTGTCCCGTGAAGTATGAATACCCAAACCTCATGCTACTCGACTTAGGGTCCCAAGCAAGCTCTTGTCATTGTAAGTATACACGTATCATCAAGAACCGCCAACGGGGTACCTCCTTGCCCGATGACATGGAACAAACCCACATCAAAATGATAGGACAAACAGACAATGAACACCTCGGCATCTCTTTTATTTACCATTGGTATAGCTTTTTATTGTGAGATGCGTCATCGAATGTCCACTATGGGCACGCTGTAAATTTCCACCATGAATGATGCATGACTTAGATTAGCGGCCCAGGCGTTTCTCTAACAGATATACAAACTCCATGATCCCGCAAGATTCCCAACTTATTTCACATCGCGAGTATCCATAAACAAAAGATCACGATATCAACTCAAATAAGAGAAAGTGCAATGTTGAAAGCTTGCCCCATGACAGCATGGCTAGGCTAATTTCCAACTTACAACTTGCAAGCATAACATCAACATAAGAGCCACAATGTCAAAATTTTAAAAGCGAGAAAAGTAAAGTGTGCCATCAGGTTCGTGAGAGCTTTACTGACTAATTTTCACATAACACCAAAAAAAGTTTAATTTGAAGGATAGATAAAAGCAAGTCAAATGTACTTAGAATAGCAAATTGCTAATAGGTATGTATGGTGGACATATTGGAATAACTTGGTTTTTGCGAGTTAGATGCATGAGTAGAACTCATACTCAGTACAAAATGAGGGCTAGCAAAAGACTGGGAGCGACCAACTAAGAGAGCAATAACGGCCATAATCATGCATAGCGACAAAACATCATTAGAAGAAGCATAAAATGGCATCACAAGTCAAAAACCAAATGATCATAGAGCCTTATGGTGACTTTGTAAGAGTCAAACATGTTGTAAGCATGCGCCAAGTCAACCCAAATAAAGCATCAAGGATAAAACCAATAAATGCTTCCACATAATAAAAACAACGCATGATTTTTTCAAAGGCTCATTAAGCAATCTCAGTCATTTGAGACAAGTCATGCTACAGCAAAAACTACTAAGCATACTATCAAAATGACATCAAGCATGGCATGAAAAAGTCTAAGCCGCAGTCTAAACAAGCACCTTTTTGTACCACTTTTTTGTATGAAACTTTTTCTCTTTTCCAACACCATTCAACCCACTTTTGATGAATACCAACATAGACCAGAGGTCCAAATACACCTTGATGCAAAGATATAATAAGATCTAAAAAAAATCAAGGCGAAAAATGAAAGCTAAATGCAGTTCTAGAAAAAGAGAACACTCATTAAATGATAAGAGTGAAAACTAGAGTGTTCTTGGCAATGAAAACCAAGTACAGCTCCTCCAAAAGAAATTTGTTGGGGTCCAACCATTTATTGCAGCAAACAAAACAAGAGAAAACTGAAAGCAAAAGTAAAGACGCTCCAAGAAAAATGCATAGTGCATGAAGCAAAAAAAATATAGTGTGTTGAAAGGTGACCTGATTTTTGCCGATGAAGAAGGGGTGCCTCGAGGGCATCCCCAAGCTTTGACGCTTGTACCTCTTGGATATTTCTTGGGGTGACATGGGCATACCCAAGCTTGAGCTTTTGTCCATTCTTCATCTCATCTTATCATTCTCCAATCCCTACACTTGAAAACTTTCTTCATACAAAACTTCACACAATTATATTAGCAACGTTAGCATAAACATAATAGTAAATCAACCCTTTTGGTTCAGGTTTCAACTCAAAAACACCACATATAAAGCATATACTACTTTAGCAACTTCTTCAAAAGTTCCGTGATCAAAAGAACTAAAAAAGAACACAAATATTGGTAGAAATCTGTCAAAACAGAATAGCTGACAAAGGTTGATTTTTTCGAGGACCTTCTATTGCTCAAATCGAAAAGTGCAAAAATAATGAAAGTTAGGATATAACCTCGGGCATATGCACAAGAAATCGCAGATCAAAAAGATATTCTGAGAATTTTCACGAATTTGTACGGTGCAGCAGAGAAATCTGTTTTAGGACAACAACTTCCCCAAATCTTACCTCCCTCAAATTAGAGGTTCTTCTTGGAACAACAACGAAATAAAAAGGATAAGGAGAGGTTATTATAGTAGTAATAACTTCCAAGACTCAAATAAAATAAAAATTACTGAAAAGAAAACATTAGGTTATCTCCCAAGAGTGCTTTTCTTTAACGCCTTTGAGCTAGGCGCAGAAAGTGCAAATCAAGTAATATCAAACGATGAAGCATCAAGTTCATAATTTTCTCTAAGAATAGAGTCAAAAAGTAATTTCTTTATCCTTCTAGGGAAGTGTTCCATACCTTTCTTGAGTGGGAATTGTTATTTGATGGTGCCTTCCTTCATATCAATGATGGCACCTATGGTTCGAAGAAAAGGTCTTCCCAAAATAATAGGACATGAAGCATTGCATTCAACATCCATAACAATAAAATCAATGGGAACAAGGTTATTGCTAACCACAATAAGAACATAATTAATCCTTCCCAAAGGTTTCTTCTTAGCAACATCAGCAAGAGGAACATCAAAATAACACTTTTCAAGCGGTGGTAAACCAAGCATATCATAAATCTTTCTAGACATAATAGAAATACTAGAACCTAGATCACATAAAGCATGGCAATCAAAACCATTAACATGCATATCAATGATGGGCTCCCAACCATCTTCTAACTTCTTGGGAATAGAAGCCTTTTGTTTCAACTTTTCCTCCCTAATTTTCATGAGAGCACTTGTAATATGATTTATAAAAGCAACATTAATAGAACTTGCATTAGGACTCAAAGCAAGCTTTTGAAAGAACAAAATAACTTCAGATATATTGCAGCCATCAACATTAAAATCATTAAAAGAAATAGAGCTATCATCTCCCATACTCCAAAAAATTTCAGCACTTTTTGTAGATTTTTTTTTTGTAGTTTTGGGCTTTTTCGCACAAGGAGTAGGAGTTTTCTCTATACCAATCAAAGTAAGAGGATTCCTAGCATTTGGAACAACATCATTAGAGGTGGTAATAGTACATACCTTCATCTTTCTAGCCATCTCATCTTCTCTTTCTCACCTGGCATGCAATTCTGCTAACATCCTAACATTTTTATCAATTCTAACTTGGTTGGCATTAGTAGCGGCAAAAGTATTGCTTTCCTTCACATCATTAGGCAACACTTTTAGTTTCAGAAGTTCCACATCAAGAGCAAAGCTATCAACTTTAGAAGTAAGAATATCAATTTTACCCAACTTTTCCTCAACAGACTTGTTAAAAGCAGTTTGCTTACCGATGAAGTCCTTGAGCATGACTTCAAGCTCAGAGGGCGCACCCCTAGTGTTGTTGGAGGAATTACCATAAGAGTTACCGTAACCATTACCATTGGTAGAAGGATACGGCCTATAATTGTTGCTAGCAAAATTGTTCCTATAAGTACTATTGTTGAAATTATTATTTCTAATGAAGTTTACATCAACATGCTCTTCTTGAGCAACCAAAGAGGCTAAAGGAACATTATTAGGATCAACATGAGCTCTATCATTAGAAAGCATAAGCATAATAGTATCAATCTTATCACTCAAGGAAGAGGTTTCCTCAACAGAATTTACCTTCTTACCTTGTGGAGCTCTCTTGGTGTGCCACTCAGAATAATTTACCATCATGTTGTCAAGAAGCTTTGTTGTGGTGCCCAAGGTAAGGGACATAAAAGTGCCTCCAGCAGCTGAATCCAATAGATTTCTTGAAGAAAAATTTAGTCCTACATAAAAAGTTTGGACAATTATCCAAGTAGTCAGTCCATGAGTGGGACAATTCTTTATCATAGATTTCATACTTTCCCAAGCTGGACCAACATGTTCATTATCAAACTGTCTAAACTTCATAATGTCACTACGCAAAGCTATAATCTTAGCAGGAGGATAGTATTTTCCAATAAAAGCATCCTTACACTTATCCCAAGAATCAATACTATTTCTAGGCAAAGATAGCAACCAATCCTTAGCTCTCCCTCTTAAAGAGAAAGGAAATAACTTAAGCTTAATAATATTACCATCTACATCCTTATACTTTTGTATCTCACATAGCTCAACAAAATTGTTGAGATGAGCTGCAGCATCATTAGAACTGGCACCCGAAAATTGCTCTTTCATAACAAGATTCAACAAAGCAGGTTTGATCTCATAAAAATTTGCCTCAGGAGCAGGTGGCGCAATAGGAGTGCAGATAAAATCATTGTTTTTGGTGCTAGTAAAGTCACACAACTTGGTGTTCTCAGGAGTACCCATTCTAGCAAAACTAAAAGCGGATAAGTAAAAGTAACAACTATAAGGGAACTAATTTTTTTGTATTTTTGATAAAACAATGCAAGCAAAAATAACATAAAGCAAAACAAAAACAAAGTAAAAGATTGTGCGTGAGAGACTCCCCTTGCAAAAGTCTTCTTCCTCCCTGGCAACAGCGCCAGAAAACTCATTGATGGCCTATAAGTACAGCTCGTTGGAAACCCCAAGAGGAAGGTATGATGAGCACAACAGCAAGTCTTCCCTCAGTTGTGAAACCAAGGTTTATCGAACCAGTTGGAGAAAGCCAAACTTCAGAAGGTGATGCTTGCTAGCTTCGTGACACTCCAGACAATGGTGCCAGAAATATTATTGGTGCGTCTTCACCTAGCAGCAACATGAAACCTGCACACAACACGACCAAGAACTTTGCTACAAACTTACGATGAGGTTGTCAATCTCACCGGTTTGCTGTAAACAAAGGATTGAGCATATCGAGTGGTAAAAGGATAATAGTTTGCAAGTAAAAGTAAATAGTGCGAGTAAAAGTAAAACGGTATAGCAATGTATAGGAAATTAGACCGGGGTCCACAGTTCACTAGCGGTGTCTCTCCATAAGATAAACAACAACATGCTGGGTAAACAAATTAGAGTTGGGCAATTGATAGAATAAAGATAACGTACATATGTCATGAGGATCACTATGAGATTCACTCTGGGCATTACGACAAAATACATAGACTGCCATCCAACTGCATCTATGACTAAAAATCCACTCGCGGGGAGTCATCCGAGAACCCCTTGAGTATTAAGTTGCGAACAACAGATAATTGCATTAAGCAAATTGCATAATATAAACAAAGCAAATGTCCTTGGACACAAGAATGTTGTTTTCTCCCTGGTGGCAACAACACATCTACAACCTTATAGGTTTCTGTCACTCCCCCAGATTACTAGAGGCATGAACCCAAGTATCGAGCATAATACTCCCTCTTGGAGTCACTAGCATCTACTCGGCCAAGATATCTACTAGCAACGGAGAGCATGCAAGATCATAAATAACATAGAGATAACATAAAGATATATATTCAGCACATCAACTTGACATAGTACCAATACTCATCGGATCCCAACAAACACAACATGTATGATTACATAAAGATGATCCTGATCATGTAGGGCAGCTCACAAGATCTAAACATGAAGCACATGGTGGAGGAGACAACCATCTAGCTACTGCTATGGACCCTTAGTCCAAGGTAGACTACTCACACATAACTCCGGAGGCGACCATGGTCGTGTAGAAGGCCTCCGGCAGGGTGCCGGGAAGAGCTCCTGGATCCTCCCGATCTTGCGACGGCGACAGCGGTGGCTTGCAGTATGTTTCGTGGAAAAGAGATCCGTCCCTTAGGTTTTTCCCGTCGAGGGGAACTTATAGGCGAAAGGGCAGCGTCAGAGGGTGGGCCACCTGGCCTCACCATATGGTGGCGCGGCCAGGGGCTAGGCCTTGCCACCCTATGGTGAGCTGGGCCCCTGGCCCCCTGGCCCCCCTCTGTCTCATCTTCGGTCTTCGCGAAGCTTCGGTAAAAATAGGAGGTTCATCTTTTTTTGTCCAATTCTGAGAATATTTCCTGTGTAGCTTTTCTAAAACACAAAAATAGCAAAAAACAGGGAACTGGCACTGTGGCATCTTGTTAATAGGTTAGTTCCGGAAAATGCATAAAAACACCATGAAGTGTAACAAAACACAAAGCAAATGGTGTATAAACAAGCATGGAGCATCAAAAATTATAGATACGTTTGAGACGTATCATTAGGTCCATCATCAATCACCACACTTGAGTGAGACATCAGAGTGGGTCCTTTTCTCCTCACTGACAACTTCCTTTTCTTGCCTCCAGCTGCTGCAGGTGCATCTTCCTGTGCTGCTCCAGCTGCTGCTGCTCCAGGTCCTGCTGCATGTGTTGCTTCAGGTGCTGCTTCAGCTCCAGGGTCTGCTTCTTCACCAGCAACAAATAAATCCTCAATGTCAGTGTCTCCTTCACAATGCAGCCTTGGATCCTCTCTCTGCTTCCTCATTTGCTCAATCAACTCTGCAATTTCTAATCTTCCTTTCTCCTAAATTCTTCCATTACTGAAGAATTTGCCTCTCCCATGTCAAAGTCTTCATAACCTGCCTCATTATGTGCTTCTTCATCACTCTCAGCTACTGAAACTACGTTTCCCTTACCTACATTCTGGCTTTGTTGAGTGCAGACATAAGGGTATGCACTCTGAGTGCCTACAGTACTGCCAACCTGGCTGTACACCTGGCCATCATCAGGAGGGCTGTAGTCATAAACAACAGGTTCCACATGCAGGATAATAGATGATTCCTGGGGACCTATTGATCTAGCAGGTTTTGGTTTTTCACTTGCTTAGCAATACCATCTCTGCCCTTCCTCACAGTCAGCTCCAACACTCTAGATGCTTCAAATTCCAGTAGCAGATCATGAATTGTTTCATTTTATCAACCAATTTCATTCCAGCAAATGTTCTACAATAGATTGTGTCCCTGATACTGTAGCCCCTGGCCTCGATCATACCAAGCAAATTCATATAGGTCACATCATCAAGGCCTATCCTTCTCTCAAGATTGTCCACGCCCTCAAAGTGCAATCAAACCTCCCAAATTTCTGGATCCAAACTACGGAACAAGCAGAGAAATGAGCCATTTAGTACCACACATTTGGCAAACCCTAACCCTAAACCTAATTCCCCAAATTCTGCAAACCCTAACCCTAAACCTAATTCCCCAAATGCGACCCGAGATATCACAGATGGTACATATTACTTACTCAACTCCGCCGAGACCGGTGGTCCAACGCTCGCTCATCGCCGGACTCTCCACCCAGATCCGCACGAGCATCGCCGCCGCCGACGATGGACGAGTGATATGTCTCAAACGTATCTATAATTTTTGATGCTCCATGCTAGTTTTTACACCATTTGCATTGTGTTTCATTACACTTCGTGGCGTTTTTATGCGATTTTCAGAACTAACCTACTAACAAGATGCCACAGTGCCAGTTCCCTGTTTTCTGCTATTTTTGTGTTTCAGAAAAGCTACACAGGAAATATTCTCGAAATTGGATGAAACAAGTTCTAGAACTCCTATTTTTACCAAAAGAGGACCGAAGACCGAACAAGAGCCGAAGGGGGGCCAGGGGCCAGCCTCACCATGAGGCGGCACGGCCGAGCCCCTGGCCACGCCCCCCTATGGTGAGACCCCCCTGGTCGCCTCCTGACGATGCCCCATCGCCTATAAGTAGCCTCCCGACGGAAAACCCTAGAGGAATGGGCATTTTTTCCAGAACAGTTCCGCAGCGCTGCCGCCGTCGAAGACAAATTTCGGGGGACAGAAGTCTCTATTCTGGCACCCTGCCGGGATGGGGAAGTGCCCCCGGAGCCATCTCCATCGGTCTCCATCGCCGTCTCCGCTGTCTCCATCAACCTCACCGCCATCTCCATCAACCTTGTTGTCTGCTATGATGAGGAGGGAGTAGTTCTCCCCCGGGGCTGAGGGCTCTACCGGTAGCTATGTGGTTCACCTCTCTCTCCCATGATGTGATCTTTATGTGATCGTGAGCTTTGTATCTAGTTGAATTGGTAGATGTTATTATTCAGATATTATGCTACTCCTATGCTTTATTATTGTACTCTCCGGAGATACCTCGTATCATGGTGTAAAGGTGACTAGTGTGTGCGTCATGTGTATCTTTTTGGTTAATGTCTCTATGAAATGTTGGTGTTTGTTGGAACCATCTAGTCCGTTCACGGTGATAGTGCGGGACAATCTAGTTTGGGTACATACGGACTTTGAGGAGTGCTTTGTAGCCCTATGCATGATTAGTGTTCATTTTCCATTGGAGAATTGTTTTGAGTTGCATATTGATGATAGTATCTATTGGTTCAATTATGTTATATTTGTTGGGAGTGTGTCCACTAGTGAAAGTATGATCCCTAGGCCTTGTTTCCAAGCTTTGCACACCGTTTACTTCCTGTTTTGTTACATGTTTGCTTACTGCCATTTTTATTTCAGATTGCGTTTACTACTTATAATCATCCATACCACTTGTATTTCACTATCTCTTCGCCGAACTAGTGCACCTATATATCTGACAAGTGTATTGGGTATGTTGGGGACACAAGAGACTTTCGGTATCGTAATTGCAGGGTTGCTTGAGGGGGATAGCTTTGACCTCTTCCTCCCTGAGTTCGATAAACCTTGGGTGAACCACTTAAGGGAAACTTGCTGCTGCTCTACAAACCTCTGCACTTGGAGGCCCAACACTGTCTACAAGAACAGAAGCGTGTGTAGACATCAACGAGATGGCCAGAGCTCTTCCAGCTCATCGATGCCGCTCCCATCTCCACCGCCTCCCGCGCCTCCTCCTCCGTGATGGCGTGGTGATGATGGTGTGAAAGCTTCTTCTTTAATACACGGCAACGGCGACAGAAACTTCTGTGCCAAGTCGACGTGGGAATATGTAGTAAATGACCGGCCAGTTGGAAACCCCAAGAGAAGGTTTGATGAATATAGCAGCAAGTTTTCCCTCAGTTATGAAACCAAGGTTATCAATCCAGTAGGATATTTAATACGACTGAAGGTGATGCCCGCTAGCTTCGCGACAGCTTCGAACAATTTATAGGGCACCTCGTCCAAGCTTTGCTTTGCGAGCGGCAATGTGGAACCTGCACACAACACAACAAAATACTTTGTTCCCAACTTACGATGAGGTTGTCAATCTCACCGGTTTACTTGAAACAAAGGGTATGAGCGTATCGACTAGAAAGCAATAGTAATATGTGAGTAAAGTAAACAGTGCAAGTAAAGTAAACAGGTAATAGCAATATAAAGGAAATAGGACCGGGGTCCACAGTTCACTAGTGGTGTCTCTCCATAAGATAAAATAATACATGCTGGGTAAACAAATTACAGTTGGGCAATTGATAGAATAAAGACAACGTGTGTCGTGGGGATGACTTAGGGGGCGCACCACGAGCCGGGCAATATGCCGGCTGGCGTCCCAGGGAATCCCACTGCCTCAGCGCAAGAAGACCGGCTCCAGCCGGCAGGGCCGGCTGCGCCAGCGGCCGGCTGACGACTCCACCGAGGAGGACTGGAGCCGGGCGATGGAGACGAAACCTCTCAACGGTTGTCTGGCCAAAAGCAGGACGGTCCCGACAAGAGCGGCAGAGGCGCAGGATAGGAGTGACGAGCGCCACGACCACGACCAACCAATGAGAGGACGAAGATCCTTCCCCATGGCGGGATCCGAGGCAAAGGAGAGGGGATATGCCCTCCAGATGCCGGCCCAGGGAAAAGGCACTTTATAAAGTGCCTTTGCCAGAGCATGGCCAGAGGGGATCACGCCAAGGACGCCACCGCCGAGGAGCCGGCAGCCGGCCGAAGCGTTACCAAAACCTGTAACCAGGCCCCCGTCTATATAAGGGGGCCTGGATCCTTAGCATAGGGGAGATCTGATCTTCTTCTTCCTCCTCTAGCCGAACAGCTCGAGGAGCACTGTAATCACTGCTATCCAATCAATACGAAGCAGGCAGGAAGTAGGGGTTTACCTCCAACCGGGAGGGCCCTGAACCTGGGTAAACCGAGGTGTCTCTGTTGGCACAATCCCGAGCCGGACCCATTGTCACCAACGTCGAGCCCCTCCGATAAGCCTCCCCATGGCTACTATCTCTAAATTCCCACGACAGTTGGCGCCCACCGTGGGGCAAAGCGCGGTGGCGAGCGGAGTCAAGTTCCGGCCGGGACCCTCCGGCGAGAAGGTCGCCTCCGGCCTCGTCTGGAGGTTCGGCACCTTCGACTGCGTCGACAACAACTTGGCCCACTTCAAGAACGGCTTCGGCAATGGCGGCTCCTTCCTCGACGTCGGCGGCCACCGCTTCTACGTCGCCAAGCCCTTCCCGGAAGAGGTAACCAATGTGCTTGACCCACTCTGTGACACAGACTCCGACGACGGCGAAAGCAGCGACTTTTGCAACATGGTCGAGGTGCGGGCCCTGGAGGAGGACGGTGGCGGCGGCCTACCGCGCTCCGCGCGCCCGCCGCTCGAACGACCACCTCCACCGGAACAAGATCTTCCACCTCCAGAGCGGGACGTGCTGGACGCAGCCATCACGGACCTGCGCGCTCTGCTCGACATCTCTGCGGATCCGGTCAAGGCCTCCGAGGATCTGGAGCGGACGCGCCTCAACCTCCTCAAGGAAGCGGTCGACGTCGACGACACCCGTCGGCGTGTCCTCTCTACGATCAACGAATACAACGGCGCCCACGGCTTCACCCCAGCTGGAGATGGCCCAAGCCGGGCGAGACAAGTTCATCAGCGAGGCCGTGAGCTGGGCGTGGAGCTGAACCAGGCGGCGCCCTCGGTGAAGCTACCTCCGATCATCAACAAGCCCACCTACAGCACGCCTACGAAGAATCTCCGCGCCGCGCGCTACATCACCTCCGAGCTGGATGGACTACAAGGCGAGGACTTGCGGGAGAAGCAAGCCCGGATCCAGGAGCTCCTGGACGCTGCCGATCTGCAGCAGTAGGCGATGGAGCCACGCGGAGAGGCGAGCGGCACGCGAGGCGAGCACCGTATCGTCGTGGCTGGTCAGAACAAGTCACACGGAGAAGCTTCATCGCCAAACCACGGCCCTGCGGAGCACAGCCGGAGCAATCAAGCTCCAGGCAAAAGCGGCGGAAACCACCGCACCCAGCACTCTAGCCACCACAGCCGGCAGCCTCGAGATCCCGCCGCGGTAACCAGCAGGCCGCGTCACCCTCCTCGGGCGGACGTGGCGGAACCGGCGCGCGGCAAGTCCGTGGCACCAGCCCAGCCGGCCCAGGGAGCCGGCCAGGGTGCTCAAGGTCATCATCCAGCTTGCTCGCACGTGAGCCAGAGGATCGGGGAACGCGTCGACCCGCCAAAGGACGACGCCCGCCATCGGCTCAACCTGCTGGCGGACTCCAAGTTTGACGAGGAGGAATCCTCGGCAGGACCCGTTTGTTTCGGCCCTCGCATCCGCAACGAGCCTTTCCCGGCCAAGTTTGCGCTCCCGCGAGACATGCCCAAATACACTGGGGCGGTGAAGCCGGAGGATTGGCTGTCGGACTACGTCACAGCCGTCGACATCACAGGCGGCAACAAGAGGATAGCGGTGCGCTACGCACCACTCATGTTGACGGGATCTGCTCGGACGTGGCTCAACAGCCTGCCGGCTCTGCAGATCAACTCCTGGCATGATTTCCAAGAGGCGTTCATCAAGAATTTCACGGGAACATACAAGCGACCGCCCCGCCCACGACAGCTGGCCCTCTGCAAGCAAGGCCCCGACGAGCCAGACCGTGACTACCTCACGAGATGGTCCGAGCTGCGCAACTCATGCGAAGGAGTGGGCGAGGAGCAAGCCATTGGCTACTTCACGGACGGATGCAGAGAAGGGACCCTGCTGAAGCATAAGCTCCACAGAGCCGAGCCGAAGTCAATGGCGGACTTCATGGCAATAGCGGACAAGTACGCTTCCGCCGATTCTGCAGCAAGAGTGCAATGTGTTGAGCCAGCGCCAGCCGGAAACCATCCTCAGCCGGCAGCCGGCTCAGGAGGACATCACCACCGTGATCGACATGGCAAGAGGAAAGACGAACGCTGTGACAACAAGTACGGCTCCCAGCAAGTAGCCGCTATTCAAGGAAGCCCGGGGGCTACGGGTGGAAGCCAGAAGCGCAAAGGGGACAAATTCAGCAAGGACAAGTACACCATCGAGGTGACGCTAGACCAACCCTGCAAGTTCCATAGCGTTTCAGGCAAGCCAGCAGCGCATACCACTCGCCAATGCAGCTTCACCAGGGATCTGGAGCAGGGAAATCACCAACTGCCCGGACCACCGCCAGGCCCGCCAGCTGAAGCACATGGAAACAAGAATCGGCAGCCGGCCAAGGCAGCAGGGGACTACCCCGAGGAAGCGAATGTGGAGCAATACCATGTATTCACTTCCCAGATAGAGGAGCCAAAGGATGAACCGTGGTTTGGTGTCGAGGTGAATGCAATCATGCAAGTTGGACCTCAGTACATGCATTGGTCTGACGCGTCGATCACCTGGCGGCGTGAAGACCACCCGCCGCTCATGCCGAGGCCCGGGGGCTACGCGCTAGTCTTGAATCCGATCGTGTTCTCTGAGACGCGTACCTGCCGATTCTCGCGCGTACTCATTGATGGAGGCAGCAGCATCAACCTTCTCTATCGCACTTCGATGGAGAAGCTTGGAATCCCAGAGATCCAGCTGAAGCCAACCAAGCTCACCTTCCATGGGATCGTGCCTGGGCACTCCTGTACGCCGATGGGAAGGATTGAGTTGGAGGTGCTGTTTGGCGAGAAGGACAATCATCGTCGCGAGCCGATCTGGTTCGAGGTGGTAGACCTCAACAGCCCTTACCACGCGCTGCTTGGCCGACCAGCCTTGGCCAAGTTCATGGCGGTCCCGCATTACGCTTACTTGAAAATGAAGCTCCCAGGCCCTCGCGGGGTGATTACTATCACTGGATGCTACAAGAAGTCAATAGAGTGCGCAAGAGCCAGCTCTAAACTGGCGGAGGCCTTGGTCATTGCTGAAGAGAAGCGACAACTGCTGCAAAGGGTGGCGACAGTCCAGCCGGGCAGCCTGGCGACGGGACTGCCGGCTCCGCTCCTCAAGCCGGCAAGCCTGTCCAAGGAAGTCCCGCCCGAAGCGGACAAGAAGTCAGAAGCTCTTGTCTCGGGGGCTGGCTCCTCCTCGAGGTAGGGGGAAGCGTTTTGCAGCTTCGCCTGAGACAAGTCCAAAACCGCTTAAGACCTTCGGCTAAGCCAAGGCAAAAAATCTTGTATCTCGAACAAGTGTCGTTGAATAAAAGAAAGTTGGGCGGCATACGGCCGATCCCTGGAAAAAGTGCTCCGAAGTACCTTTTACCTTTCTAAGCGTTATTCACGGGGGCTGGAAGTCGCCTCCAGTCGGGAGCCGGCAGCCGCAACCTAACGAAACGATCCTCTTGTCAGCCGGATGAGTACTGAGTGCAGACCGGACCCCGAGCCTAACCTCCGCCCTGCGTCGTGTGGGGTGGAGCCGGCAGGTCACCCACCTAGGAAAATCGCTTAGAGGAAACGCCCGCGACCCGACGAATCGAATCCCTTGTCAGACGAACGAGTACCGTGTGCGAACCAGACCCCGAGCCTAACCTCCAGCCCGAGTCGAGGGCGACGGAGCCGGCAGGTCATTCACACTGGAAAATTGCTAAGAGGAAAGAACGAGCGCTCACCCCTAAACCACGCGCATTGGTTAATAGTTATGCGTAGACTGGACCAAGCGAGATCCCTTATATGCCGAAGTACTACTTCCCATCCCGCGGCACGCTCCCACCCTATACCGGCATTCGGCTATCGGTCCAAGGGAGACCAGCCGGCACCAGGCTGCCGGCTGGGGGTAGAAGGGCCAAAGGATGGGGAGATAAAGGAAAAAGCTGAAAGGGGTCAGGTCAAATCCGGTTCACAAACAACTAGAGGCCAATGCGTAAGAAATTCAGGGTGAAGCGTCATTAGTACATACGAACGAAATGTTGCTGGGCACGCCATGAGTTCAGTGTACATAAAAGCAAATAAGAAAACCCTGACACGCTCAGGGGGCGCTTGGCGAGCCAGCCGGCTCCAGCAAAGTAATGTCGCCAGCACGAGACGCCAGGACGAAGTCATCGCCGCTGGGGGATGGCGGAATGGAGTGACCAACGGGATCCTCGGGGGCCTTCTGAGGTCCTCCCACCGAGTCAGGCTCCTCGAAGTCCACGCCATCCAAAGATTCGTCACTGTCCCCAGCATCGAAAAGCGCGTCGGTCTCGGCACACTCAGCAATGGCACAGGCGCGCTGGCGGAGCTTGGCTTTGTCGAGGCCTGCTAGTCCGCCTTCACGAAGGTTCTCCAGCTGGTCCAGGTTGACGCCTGGATACCAGGAGAGCACAAACTCCAGAGCCTGTTGAGCACCGGCCCGAGCCGCGGACTCCTTCCAGATGTCGAGCCGGTTGGACGCGAGAAGGACCCACTGGAGGAGCGCCCAGATCCCGCCAGGCGCCACCCTTCCCGGCCACAAGGTTTCAAAGACGGAAACAAGGGCTTCGTGCAGATCCTTTCCCAGCCTGGCAGCCGGGTGGAGTCGGCCTTTGGCCAACGCAACCAACTCCCCTGAGGAAAGCTCGGCCTTAGAGTCACTGCAAGGGACGATCCCCTGTTCCACCCTAAATTCATTCAGCGCCGCCGCGGCAGACTCGTCGGAGTCAGGGAAGGCTCCTGCAAGGGCAGTCAGAGGGTGAGAGGACGGCATGAAAGGGCAAAAGCCGAGAAAGAAGATAGGAAGTATACCACGAAGAGCTTCCTCCAGTCCCAGCAGGCCGGATTGAACCTTGCGGTCGCGGGCGCGCCAAACGCCGATCTCCTTGTCAAAACGCTCGCTGTCGAGCCCCCGGATAGTCCGCAGCTCGGTGATCTGGGCGTCGCGGTTCTCGACCTCGCTCCCCAAGGTTGCGTGAAGCTCTTTCACCTTGCTGTCAAACTCCGCGGAGAGGATTTTCTTCTCTTCGGCCAGCCGACGATCAAACTCCAGCTGCAGCGATGACTCCGCCTCCCGAGCTTTCGCCAGATCAGCTTCCAGCCCCTGAGCCCGGGCGGCCTGGGCTTGCAGACCCTGAAGCTCCTCGGCATGCTTTCGCTTGAGCGACTCAACAGTGGCGACTGACACCGAGTCGGCCAACTGGGACTCGAGCGAGGCTATGAGCGAGGCAGAGTCTGAAAGCGGAGGAATAAGAGCAGGAAGGACAGCAGCAGTGCTTTCGAAATAAGGGGTCCCGAGCTCACCTGATAGTTTCTCCAGTTCTTTCTTCAAGTCCTGGTACTGGACCTTGCCGGCACGGTACTTCGCTAGCAGCTTCTGAAAGACACTGGCACGAAGCGCGTTCAGTTCCTGCGAAAAACGGAAAGGCAATGACTCTTAGCAAAATCCATTTTCAAGCCAGCTGTCTCTACAGCTACCTCGAAACTCGGGGGCTAGGATGTATAGCAGAAAGAACCAGGGGCTAAAGGCGCAACACTCACGTTGGTCGCCTGTATAGCGTCAAGGAGTTGGAAGCCAGCGTTCTGAAGCGATCCCCTGGCAGCAGTAAACTGCTTATCCAACTCCGCCAGAGTTGGCTTGCTGCCCTGCACCTTGAGCTTCTCTCCGACACCTGCACTCGAGGCGGTGTCCGCCCACTCCTGCTGAAGGCGACTGGCGGAGCTCAGACTGCCAATGTTGGACTCAGCTGCGGCGACAAGAGCTTTCCCACTAGAAGCGCTGTTGGTCACCACCTCAGGGGCTGGCGAGCCATCACCACGTTCGCTCCTTGCCACTCGAGTGGCGAGGAGCCCTGGCGAAGCTTCACCAGAGCTGGAGGCCAGCCCAAGGAGTGGGGAATCAGCAATCGCGCCAGCCCTCGACCCGGCTGCAGGCACCATAGCTTGCACGCTCGGCACGAGCTCAAGATTGGAGAGAGCCTCGACAGCCGGTACCGGGGCCGTTTCCGTTTCCCCCGCCGCGGCCTCGCGCACGCTTCCCTGGCTGGGTGAGTCGGGGGAGATGCAGATGGCGGCGGCGTTCCCCGCCGTGGCGTCGTCGATAGCAGGAGTTGGGGACAGGTCAGCCCCAACCGGCGCAGTTTCCTCGACGGGCGTGGGGCCAGTCTCAGGCGAGGCGACTGGGCGGGGAACAGCGTCCACGAGCACCTCCGGACGCGCAGAATCCTCTGCCCCAGCGTCGCCCGCCACAAGCTTCAACCGCGGGGAGCGACGAACGTCTTCAGCGCGACCCGAGTCACCGCCCATTTCTTCCCCGCGTGCCCTCTTGCGGAAGGAGGGCTCGGGAGCCGGGGTCACGTTTTCCTCGGAAGCAACGGCGGGAGGAGGCCGGGCAGCCGGATCGACAGAAAGAGGCGACCTGCAAAGAGAACATCCCATGACCGAGTCAATCGGGACCGCGACGGCAAAATGAAGATGAGAAGCAAGGAAGCAGGAAGCTCACCCGGCTATGGCAATAGCCCGCCGCTTGGCCACCTTCTTCACCATGGGACGGCGCAGGTCCCGCGCTGCCGGCTCCGGTTTCTTGCGCTTGTCAGCCGGCTCGGAGAAGGCCGGCTGGGCCTTCCTTTTGACGCCGACCAGATCATCTCCAGCCTCTTCAAGGTCTGCCGGCTCTGGAGCGGCAGAGCGTCGCCCGGGAGACTCTGGCAGATCCGCGATCGGGGGAGCCTGGGCCCCAGCAGCGGCAGCGGCGGCTACGTGGAGAGCTACGCCCCCGAGAGTGGTAGCTGATCCTGCGTCGCCATTGTCATCGTCGGACCAATCTCTTAGGAGAGAGGGGCTGGGGAACTTACTGGAGTGGTCGAGGAGTCCGCCCGAGTCTTCGAGCTCGTCGTTTCCTTCATCACCTTGGGTGGTGCTGGAGCTCTCGACGGCGGCCTGAGAACTAGCGTCCTCCACCTCCTCGGCTTCGTCCCAGACAACTTTATCATCCGATTCGGCTCTATCAGTGGCAAAGCCAGCTTGACGCTGAGTCAAATTCTCTGCCGCCTGCAGAGCGAACAAGTTCTGCCCGAACCAAGCGACCAGAGGTCAGTATACCAGAGTTGCACAGGAGGAGAAGGCTTGAAGCTAGGACCGACGAGCTCACCTCAGCAATTGGGTTGTCCCGGTCGTGAGGTTCCAATCCCCACGTCCACGAGGCTTGAAGCTTCACGTCGGCGATGCAGTTCGCCTTCCGAGCCACCTCCAAGGCTGACAGTGCCTTGGAAGAATGGCGAGTAGGATCCCTGACAGATCCTAGGAAGCACATCTTGTGTGGGCGGCGCTGAAGCGGAGACACGCGGGCGACCAGGAAGGCGAGGAGAAGGTCGGTCGGCTCCAGGCCACCCTTCGTTTGCAGCGTGGCAACCCGCTGAAGGATCTTCTCCATGTCCGGCGATGGGCGAGGAGGAGCGGCGCTCCAGTTCTCCCGCTCAGGCCCGCCTGCCTCAAAGGGCGGCAAGTTGATATGGTCTTCGCCTCCCCTCAAGTTCTTCACATAGAAGAAGGAGCACTGCCACTTCTTGCAAGACTCTTTCCCTTTTATGCCAGGGAAGTTTGCGGACTTGCGGGCGTAGAAGGAGGCTGTGCCGCATATCACCGGAACGGTGTCTGCCGTCTGGGTCTTGAAGAAGATCAGCCGGCGGAACAGCTCGATATTGGGCCAGACGCCCAAATACGGCTCGCAAAGGGTTGCGAACGCGGACAACACCATCATCGCATTCGCCCCAATGTGATGCGGTTGCAAGTGGAAATGGTCCAGGAATTGGCGCATGAAGCTGCTCGCGGGTAGCGCGAAACCCCGGGGGAAATGGTCATAGAAGACCACCGTCTCCCCAGGCGCAGGAGCAGGATCTCTTTGTCTTTCACCCAAGAGCCTTCCCAGGATCCCTTTGGCAAGGTAGGTGGAGCGGCGCCCTTACCCGCCGCCGAACCCTTCCCTTTTTGCCGGGGAGCTTTGGGAGCCATCCAGGTGCGGATCTGGATGAGCGGAATGGCGGCGGAGCAAGCAAGGAACCCTAATCCCTTAAGGGCGAAGCTCGGGAGCCGAGGATTCTAAGTGGGGCGAGTGCGGAAGGAAGAAGAGAAGCGGGCAACCGATGCTCTGTTTCCGGAACGGTCCCTGGTTTAAAAGTGAAGGGGCGGGTCAGTTGCTTATTTCAGCCACGATGGGTCGGCAACTGACTCCTCTCGTCACGACCCACGATCGCGTAAAGATCGGGCAACCGCCGTGGTAGCCGCAAAGGATCGTGGGCCGGGGCCGATTGGACATGACGCGATAACGGGCGGACAAGTGGTGCCTCGGTCCAGCCCTCGAGGGAACAAGTTCCCAGGAAGCGGCGTGCCGGCCTACAGCCGCCAGCCGGACCATCACCGGAGCCGGTTCGTCCCGAGATGGCCGAGAAAATTCCGCGGGCCCCAGCCTCGATGACTAGATCGACCAAGTCGAACCGGAGATCCTGGGACTTCGACGAGGATGAGCAAGACTTCGGCGAAAAGAAGAACCCGCCGAAGCCCCATGCTAGCCCATGAGACTTCGCCAGTTTCGGGGCCTAGTGTCGTGGGGATGACTTAGGGGGCGCACCACGAGCCGGGCAATATGCCGGCTGGCGTCCTAGGGAATCCCACGGCCTCAGCGCAAGAAGACCGGCTCCAGCCGGCAGGGCCGGCTGCGCCAGCGGCCGGCTGACGACTCCACCGAGGAGGACTGGAGCCGGGCAATGGAGACGAAACCTCTCAACGGTTGTCTAGCCAAAAGCAGGACGGTCCCGACAAGAGCGGCAGAGGCGCAGGACAGGAGTGACGAGCGCCACGACCACGACCAACCAATGAGAGGACGAAGATCCTTCCCCACGGCGGGATCCGATGCAAAGGAGAGGGGATATGCCCTCCAGATGCCGGCCCAGGGAAAAGGCACTTTATAAAGTGCCTTTGCCAGAGCATGGCCAGAGGGGATCACGACAAGGACGCCGCCGCCGAGGAGCCGGCAGCCGGCCGAAGCGTTACCAAAACCTGTAACCAGGCCCCCGTCTATATAAGGGGGCCTGGACCCTTAGCATAGGGGAGATCCGATCTTCTTCTTCCTCCTCTAGCCGAACAGCTCGAGGAGCACTGTAATCACTGCTATCCAATCAATACGAAGCAGGCAGGAAGTAGGGGTTTACCTCCAACCGGGAGGGCCCTGAACCTGGGTAAATCGAGGTGTCTCTGTTGGCACAATCCCGAGCCGGACCCATCGTCACCAACGTTGAGCCCCTCCGATAAGCCTCCCCATGGCTACTATCTCTAAATTCCCACGACAACGTGCATGTCGAGAGGATCACTATGAGATTTACTCTGGGCATTACAACAAGATACATAGACTGCCATCCAACTACATCTATGACTAATAATCCACTTGTGGCGAATCAATCCGAGAACTCCACAAGTATTAAGTTGCGAACAATAGATAACTGCATTAAGCAAAGTGTGTAATTGTCGTCGTGGTGAAACAACATATGCCATAGGATGGCTTAAATGGGGGCCGAACTAGATGCTGGAGGATTCGGGAGAGGGGAACGAGCTAAAAAGCACGATAGAAAGGAACACTGATCTACCCAGGTTCGGGGCTCTCGTAAGGAGATAACACCCCTACTCCTGCTCTACTGGTTATATATTTGTATCGATGGAGTACACAACAATGGTGCTTCCAAGCTCTCTGCTAGAGGAGGAAGATGAACTACTCAGTGTAGGAACACAGAGTGACCAACCCCTTACTAGGGTTCCCTGTGCCACCTTATATAGTGGTGGCCAGGGTTACAACGGTCACAAGAGACCAGAAGACACGAACTACACCCCAAATAGGACTTTCTCCCTGATTGCTCTCGATGGGACTCCACATCCCTGTACCTTGTACCTCTTGAACTGTGCCCTTACCTCTGTGAGGTAAGCTATGTACTTGTGCACAGTGAGGGTAGGTAGACCACCACTGTGCACCCTGTCACCACGATCTTCCTCCATACTTGGCAGAAACCCTCCTTGATTGTAGGGATAGGACACCTTAGTTGACTTATATATCCCGGATATGACCGTTGGCCATATCCTGGACCTATATGCCGGAACAACGGCCAATGAAGGTCAGGTAATCCGGCTTACCATGCTCCTGCACGATATAACAGATACGTTAGGCCGGCATATCTACATATATGCCGGCATTCCTCAATGAGTATCCCGGTTATTCCAGTATATCCGGTCATTAGCCGGGATACACAAATATGCCGGCCTGGCCGATGCTCTTATATTCTGGCCAGGCCCTTCCTTGATAAATCCGGCATAAAGTCAACCATAGTCCTTTTATCTTTCTAGCCTCTTGACCCTACCGGGGGTCATCCCCCCGACATTAGTCCCCGAAGCTGTCGAGGTCCCCCAGTCTTGACTGAGGGGCCTTGGCAGGTTCAACATATCTTCCTTTTCAGTATATCTCGGCTCTATTGCTATATACCGACGATTAGATTATATGCCAGAACATCCGCACATATACCGGCTACTGTTCCTTCTCCAAAAGTTATTCCGGCCGGTCCTGGGTATTCCAGACGGAACATATTCCTCGGCAGTTATGCCGGCATATAGATGAGACTTCCTTGAGAAGCCAAGCCTGACAGTTTGCCTCGAAACTTGCAACTGCCCTGCCACCTCGAACGGTCACACGATGTGACGGTTCACAGTGCAGTTACTCCTCGCCATCATGGCCTAGTGGCATGGTTACATGAACCGCTGCCCCACTCCGTGCCGCCACGTGGCGACTCACCGCAGAAACGGTCGGGGTAGTGGAGCACTACCATCCCCACGACCCCTACCTAGTAGGCATATAAATAGGGCGGCGGGGGTAAACTTATCCTTTTTACCCCACACCGTCGTCTTCCTCCCCTGTCCCTTTGCCTCCTGCGCTTCACCGCCGGACCGAAGAGCAGAGGACCAGCATCGCCGCCACCGTCGATCTGCTCCACGCCGATGCCGACGCTCGACGACGCCCGACATCTCTGTCGACGACGCCGCCGCCGCCGCCTCTTTCCTCCGCGACATTGCTGGGAGATTGGACCTTCTTCTGCACGCTCACTGCCACTGTTCCACCGCCGTCGGCCAAGCTCCGGTGAGTTCCTCTTTCTCTGTTCTTCATCTTTTCTGCTTCTCTATAGCTTCGCACTGCTAACCATACTTGCATAGATCTACTGTAGTTCCTCTGCTTGTTATCCTTTTGATTCGACTAGCATTGCTAGCAACGTTCCTTAGCAATTCGCAGGTGTTCTTCCTTAGAAGTTTTACCCTTTTTTGTCTCTGGTTTTAACTGCCTTGGTAGATCTTCTATTTCTGCTAACATTGGTGAGCGTGGTATGCCGGAGAGACTAACCTCCCTCTTTTCTCCGGCCTTGATAGGAATAACATCACGGGACTCCGGCTATCACGCCTTGTTCCGGCCATCCAGATGGCTTCCTCAAGCATGACGGGTACCTCGGCCCAAGAGGAAGATAACCCGGCCCGGGTCCAAGGACGCTCAGGCTGGGAGGGGTCGGAGGTTACTCTGGCCGACATATCCTGGGTCACCTCCACCAGGAGAGTGCCGGAGGGCGTAGCATGCCGGCTACCTGCGGGAGAGACTGCGCCGGCACCTGAACCCGGCGAACGAGTCGTCTTCATTGCCCACTTCGAGCGGGGTTTCGGCCTGCCGGCGTCGGACTTCTTCCGGGACGTCCTCGACACCTACGACCTGCAGCCTCACCATATCCCGGCGAACGCGGTGATGATCCTCTCCGCCTTCGCCGCATTCTGCGAAGGCTTCGCCAGCATAGAGCCCTTCTCCCAAGCCTGGGCGAAGTACTTTCAACTACGGAAACAAGTCGTCCAAGAGCCGCCCCGGAGCAAGGATGACCCGCCGGAGACGGCCCAGGAGAAGAAGGACCGCCCCATGACCCTTTGTGGCGCGGCCACCATCATGTCCCGGAAGGGCTCGGACTTCCCCAAGGTGGAACTCCTCGAATCTTGCAAGAAGTGGCAGAAAAGCTTCTTCTACGTCAAGAACACCACCGACGTGGATCTGCTCAACCCGCCGCCATTTGTGGACGAGCCACCCTTGGCTATGAAGAATTGGACCTACAACCCGAAGAACTCGGTGATGCCAGTGAACGCGCTCCACCGGGTTAAGGGTGAGCTCTGGGATGCCGGCCTTAACCCTCAAGATCTAGTGGCATGCTTCATCAGCCGGCGCGTCTCTCCTCTGTAGCGCCGTCCACACAAAATCTGCCAGATGAGCGGGCCCATGGACCCCACCCGGCATTCTACACATGAGCTGACCCCGGCCGACATTCTGCGGCGGATCAAGGACGTCTGCAAGTCCTCTCAGGCCACCTTTGCTTGGGGACTTGAACCATACAGCCGGGATCGGCCCGCCCCAACGGTAAATACTCTGGCCGATACATACTCTTTTGTCCGGCATATAGATACTTATCATGCATGACCCGAGATTTGTTATTTGCCGGCATACTTATAATGCTTGATCCGAGATACTTCTTGCACCGGCATATTTCTTGCTTCTGACCCATTTACTTTGCATTATGCAGAAGTTCAGCTTCCAGAGTATGGAGAACTCCCGGTTCAAGATCGCGGCAGACCGCACTGCTGCGGATGTTGAAGATCCGGATCACTGGGACAAGCTACCCCGGAGCACCCGTGCTGCAGCTGCCTCGGGTAAGGGCTCTTCATCCCGGCATTTCACTCAAGACTGGAGTGACGACGATTCCAATGAAGACTGCCAGACGTTTATCTGCCCGACACCTCTTGCTTATGCTTTTCCAGAAACACCTGTTGCTTACGCCTTTCCAATGCCGTCCTCAGCTATTCCGGACGACATGGTTGTCAACGCCGCCCCTCTGAACCAGGGACCTCCTTCCACCGGCGGATGTGCCGGCCGGAAGCGAGGCGTGAAGCCCCAGCCCGACACACCTCAGCAACAGAAGAGGCAGAAGGTTGGCGTGCCTATTCCGAAGAAACAAAGGCCTGTTGCCTCGGGGTAAGTTTCTTTTCTTTGCATTTCCTCCGACAGATATCTTTCTTTGATTATTAACTTGGTGCTTTCTCTCTTTCAGGGATCCTCTTGCGCCGGAACAAGCTTCTGGCTCGAGCGGCGGCCCGAAGGTTACCAAGCCGGCGGAAACTGCCACCTCCGACATACCCTCGGCAAGTCACACGGCCTCCCCGGCGCCGGCATCTTCGCCTACGCCTGACAAGACCACCTCCCCGGCGAAGGATGATCCTCCGCCGGAACAAGATATCTCTGCCCCCGACGTCCACATGGACTCGGGGGCTCAACAGGAACCTTCGGCTTCTGATGTCCACATGGACACAGGAGCCCACCAAGAAGCCCCAGACTCCGGCGCGCCCACCAACGACGCCGGCACAACTGAAGATGTCGGTGCAAGCAACAAGAGCGCCGGCATAGATGACAAAGGAAAAGGCCCTGCCATGCCGGAAGTCCGGACTACTCCGGAACCTGCCTCTGCTGGCCAAGCTGCACCGGCCGCGCCGGAACAACCCGCGCCCAAGACTCCCTCTACTGAGAAGACTCCAGCACCATCCAAGACCGCTGCTCCGGCCAAGACCCTCATCCCGAACAAGACCTCTGCCCCGGTCAAGTCCGCCACCCTCAAGTTCCAGCCGACCAAGCCCGGCACACCATCCGCCGCCACTGCTCCTCCTAAAGTAGCGTCCCGGCCCAGCTCTGCCCTGGCCCTGCACCTTGGCAGGGCGCAACCCGGCCTGGTTACCGGCCCAGCTTCTTCGACATGCCGGAACTTGAGGGCCGCGTCCCCCTGGAGACGAAAAGTGACCAAAGCCTTGGGTCTCTCAAGGAGCATTGTGTCAGGTGGAATGATGCCGGCAACATGGACACTGCGGACTCCAGGAGCAAGAAGATGGCCGAAGCCTCGGCCACTGGCAATCCATCAGACATCCTGGCCGCGAAGCCCATTCCGATTGCCTGCGAGCTCCTCAGCCTCCAGCAAAGACTTCACCAATTGGCCGATGCCACCAACGTAAGTCTTCTCTACCTATACACATATCCCCAGTCCCCGAAAATGTCGGCTGTCCGGGATACGGACATCCGGGATTTTCCAATACTCTTTTAGTTAGCTGCTCTTCGAATTAACTGCCGACATATGAGCTCGATCTGAGCTTCAAATCCTAGTCACCGAGAGCCGGGATAGGTTCGCAGCACCTGTGCCGGGTCTCTAACTATTTCACCTCTTAATTATTTTTCAAATCCTCTTGACCGAGATATAAGCTCGTCTCGAGCTTCAAATCCTAGTCACCGAGAGCCGGGATAGGTGCACAGCACCTGTGCCGGGTCTTCAACAGCATGAGTACTTTATATGATCTTCAATTGTACCGGCCTGCTAGACTTTTCTCATAACCTTTCAAATCCTAACACTTTTGCAGCGCATGAACAACACACGTGCCGACATGTTCCACGACTTGGTGTGCGAGCACCGGAAGCTATCTGACGCACATAGCAAGGTCTTGCTGGAACTGCGTCAGAAAGGTAAACTCATCCGACATATACGCCGGATGCCTTGCACACCTTAATATGCCTTTTGCCGGCACACCTTAATATGCCGACACATAACCTTTTTCCGTCATTCCGCAGTTGGTGCCGAAGCCCAAGTCAGCGAGCTTGTTAAGAGGGTGAAGGAGCTGACAGGTATGCCGGATCCTGCTGTTACCCAAATAGACACTTTATACTTCAAGTCCTTTGTCTCTTGTCACTACTTTCTATCTTCACATTATTTTGACTTCAAATCTTTTCAGATGATAAAGCTGCACTGGAGGCACGCCACCAGGACTGTGTGTCCTCAGTGGATGTGGCCAAGCAACTGGACGACCGGGATGCCGCTCACAAGGTCGAGATAGAGCAGCTGAAGGGCCGGGTTGCCGAGCTTCTGGAGGAGAAGGAACAGAGGGAGGGCCAACTGAAGAAGACCCAGGACTTGCTCGTTGCTTCCGAGACTGATACCTCCACTGCCCATGCCGAACTGTCCAGCTTGAAGGAGCAAGCAACAAAATGGGAAGTTACAGTTGCACAGCTCAATGCTGACCTCGCCAGTAAGCTTCAAATCCTTTTTTCCTTATCCTGCCCGACATATCCTGATCCTTTCCGACATAACCTTTGCGCCGGCACATACTCTTTTGCTAACATTCTTTCTATTTCTCAGACATGTTTCCCGCTTCCGTCGAAGACGTTGAGAGGGCTCTGCAGTTGGATCGAGAATCCCGGGGTGTTCCGGTTGACTCGGCCAACTGGGACATGTCGGAGCAGCTATTAGCCCTGCAATCCCGGAAGAACGCCATGACCCTCTACACTGAAGAACTCTTTTATGGCGCCCAGGAGGCATTCTCTGCCCTCTGGCCGGGACAAAGGATGCCCACTGATTCTGTTGATCGCGGCAATGATCTGCAGCTTGCCAAGGTTCGCCTCCGGGAATGGCGGGATTCCGGCGCGAGGGTAGGAGCTGATGAAGCTCTCAGCTACTTCCTCTCCTGGTATGAAAAAGCTGATCTGGAGACTTTGCGCACTGTGCGCGAAGGATCCATCTGGACCATGGATCCGGAACACATCCGGCGTCGGTGGGAACTGGCCCACAGTTATGTGGATTATGCCGACACCGATGCCTTTGTCTGGGACATCCGCGAGCCAGAAAAGACAGCAGACGATGCCAAGGATGCTGCTAATGCTGAGGGCTCCGACTCCAGCCAAGACGAAGAGGAAGCTGAAGAGGCCGACACTGATGCTCCGGAACAGGCATCTGTCCCGGGCGGAGGTGACGGCTCCATTCCATCTGCTGGGTCCGGCACTCCTGAAGCCGACACTTCCACTGCTACAGCTCCACCAGCCGGCGGCTCTGCTTCTGCCCCTGCTCCTTGACTTTGCAGCACCAAAAACTTTAAGTTTTATCAGATCCCCGGAATGCCGGGTGCAATTGTAAGATATACGTTTAATTTCCTTTGGTTTGCTACCTGAACAAGTTTTATCTTGGTTTGCCTGTTTATCAATGCCGGATCATCTTTTGGCTAAGTCACCGAGTTTGTTTTCCTGTTCCCTCAACTTCACAACCTTGGCTACTTGTCTACCTTTTTTGGCTTTCGACGTATGAGTCTCAAGGTTGCTTCATTGAACATACAGTACTTTAACTTTGAAACTTAGATTTCAAATCATCCGACATTTCAAGTTTTATCCTTAGCTTTAACATAAATGTCGGTTCGCTTGCTACATATTTCCTTAGCCGTTTTCCATGTGTCAGACAATCTCTGGCATCTACTCTTGCTAGCCATGAAGCTGGGTTTCAGACAGCAGCTGAGTCTAAGAGAGGCCTTTGTTGCCGACACATTACTAGGCCGACACACGAAACATTCAAATCAAGCCAGCCGGCATATAATAAAAACTGAAAATAAACAACGATATACCTCGGAGGCAGAGCCCGCTCTCTTCGGGGATGCCGACATTTCATTCATTAGTCTTGTGCCGGCATAAAGCGCCGGCACACAAAGCAAAATATGGAAATACATACATTGTGCTGCTCAGGAGTAAAAGGGGCGGAGTAGAGCTACGTTCCATGGTCTCTTGGTTTCTTCTCCGGACCTGTCCGCCTTGTCCTTCTTGGGGGCCTGCACATCTATAAGATAATAGGCATCATTGTGCAGAGCTCTGCTCACAATGAATGGCCCCTCCCACGGAGGAGTTAACTTATGCCGGCCCTCTGTGCCTTGCCTTAGCCGGAGTACTAGATCTCCCTCTTGGAATCTCCTTGGATTTACCTTCTGCGCATGATAGCGTCTGAGGTTCTGCTGATATACTGCTGTTCTTGACAGAGTTATTTCTCTTGCTTCCTCTAGCAGATCCACACATTTTCCCTGGCTTCTTTAGCCTCTTCCTCAGTATATAGCACTACTCTTGGTGCATCATGTATTACATCTGTTGGAAGCACAGCTTCTGCTCCATACACCAGGAAAAATGGTGTATAGCCTGTTGACCTATTCGGAGTTGTCCTTAAACTCCAAAGCACTGCTGGCAATTCATCTAGCCAACATCCCGGAGTTTTCTCTAGTGGCTCTATCAGCCGAGGTTTTATGCCGGATAACACTAGCCCATTTGACCTCTCTACTTGGCCATTGGCACAAGGGTGAGCGACCGACGCAATGTCCAGCCGGATTCCCACTTCCTCACAAAATCTGGCAAATGGCCCTTGGGCAAAGTTTGACCCATTGTCAGTGATGATACCATGGGGAACACCATATCTCAAGATTATATCTTTTAAGAATTTCACTGCTGTGTGACCATCACACTTGCTTATGGGCTTCACTTCAATCCACTTGGTGAACTTGTCCACCATGACCAGGATATGGGTCATTTTTCCCCTTGTCGGCTTAAAAGCCCCGACCATATCCAGGCCCCAAACAGCAAAGGGCCAGGTTATCGGGATAGTCTTTAAGGCAGATGCCGGCTGATGAATCTGGTGGGCATATCTCTGACACCCATTGCATTTCCGGACCAAGTCTTCTGCATCTTGCAGTGCCGTCGGCCAATAAAACCCATGCCGGAATACCTTTGCCACCAATGCTCTGGATGAAGCATGGTGACCACACTCCCCCTGATGAATTTCTCGGAGCATCTCCAGGCCTTCCGCAGATTCAACGCACCTCTGCAATACTCCAGTGACACTTCTTTTGTATATTTCCTTGTTTATGATGGTATATCCTTTCGATCTCCTTGCAATCCGGCGTGCCTCGGTTTCATCCGCCGGCACTTGACCATCCACCAAGAAATCCATGATAGGACGTGCCCATGAGGGCACTTCCCTGACAGTGAACACTGCCTGATCTATCTCCATCATTTCGACCGACATATAATCGATCTCCATGGGCTGCGAACTCCACAGGACTGAGGAATCAGTCCCCGGGTATGCCGGAGCAGTCCCCGGGTATACCGGCATAACCTCTTGGTACATTTTACCCTTGCCCCTATTTCTGCTCTGGAATACTGCGCTCACCGCATATGTCGGCCCAGTCCCTGGGACTGAGAAAACAGTCCCCGGGTTATCTGACCTTGCTCCGGCATCTATCTCCATTGGAACTGCATCCTCCGGACTTGGCGGGACATAAATGGAAGATGACTTCGGCGAGGGCTTGATTGACGGCTTCCTCAGATGCTCCAATGAAATGCTGGGAGGGATTGAATCTCTGGAAGATCCCAGCTTGGACAATGCATCGGCTGCATCATTCTGAGCCCAGAGAACATGCCGGAACTCACAACCTTCAAAGTAACCACTTAACTGCTGCACCAGGAAACGGTAGGATCCCATGTTAGCATCATGCGCATCCCATATTCCGGAACACTGCTGAATCACTAAGTCAGAATCACCGAAACACATAATCCAGTGAATTCCTATGTCCTTAGACACCTTCAGGCCATGCACAAGTGCCTCATATTCCGCCACATTATTTGATGCTGCAAAATGAATCTGCAGGACATATCTCAATTGGTCATTCTTTGGTGAACTGAGAACTATGCCGGCACCCAAGCCATGGATTGTCTTGGACCCATCGAAATGCATCCTCCAGTAATTTGCATCTAACAATGGTGGCTCATATTGTATCTCGGCCCTGTCAATAAAGAAATCGGCCAACACCTGGGACTTGATTGTATCCCTCTTGTCGTACTGAGGTGTATATGGTGACAACTCTATTGCCCACTTGGCTATTCTGCCACTGGCATCTTTGTTGCTTATGATCTCCGAGATAGGGGCCTCGGCCACTACCCGGATTGGATGCTCTTGGAAGTAATGCTTTTGCTTCTTGGCCGCCATATAGACACCATAAGTCATCTTCTGATAGTGGGGGTAGTTTTGCTTTGAGGTGGAGAGGACTTCACTTAGATAATATACCGGCCGCTGCACGGTTTTGCCTCCCTCCTCTCGCTCCACTACTACCACTGCACTGACAACCCTATTGGTTGCCGCTATATAGAGCAACATCGGCTCCCGGGGCATTGGAGACGCCAATACTGGCGCTGTTGACAACATCTGTTTCAATTCCTTGAAAGCTGCATCTGCTTGTGTTGTCCAGACAAATGTGTCGGACTTCTTCATCAACTGATATAACGGCAAAGCTTTTTCTCCCAGTCGGCTTATGAAACGGCTCAGGGATGCGAGGCACCCTGCGAACTTCTGTACTTCCTTCAAATCTGTCGGCGGCTTCATTCTTTCTATGGCCCGAATCTTGCCGGGATTCACCTCAATTCCCCGGCTGGAAACCAGGAAGCCGAGCAACTTGCCCGCCAGCACACCGAAGGTACACTTAGCCGGATTCAACTTCATCCGGAATCTGCTCAGGTTTCCAAAGGTTTCCCGGAGATCATCTACGAGAGTCTTGATCTCCTTGGTCTTTATGACGACATCGTCGACATATACCTGCACATTTTTATCTATTTGATCGTGCAAACATTTTTGCATACACCTTTGATAAGTTGCGCCGGCATTTCTTAAACCGAACGGCATAGTGAGATAGCAATAAGCCCCGTACGGGGTAATAAAGGATGTCTTTATTTGATCCGGCTCATACAAGGGGATCTGGTGGAAACCAGAATAGGCATCTACAAATGATAGCAGTTCACATCCAGCTGTGGAATCAATCACTTGATCGATCCGAGGGAGCGGGAATGGATCTTTAGGGCATGCCTTGTTCAAGTTGGTGTAATCAACACACATCCACCATACTTTTACTATGGCGGGCTCATCCTTCTTCTTTTCCACCAAAACCGGATTAGACACCTAATCCGGATGAAGCACTTCTTTGATAAAGCCGGAGGCTAGGAGCCTAGCCACTTCGTCCCAAATGGCTTTCCTTCTATCACCTGCATTCCGCCGGAGCGGCTGCTTCACCGGCTTAGCATCTGGTCTTACATGCAGTGCGTGCTCAGCCAGCTCCCTCGGCACACCTTGCAAGTCTGAAGCAGACCATGCAAAGATATCCCGATTCTCACGGAGGAAGCTGGTGAGCTCGCTTTCCTATTTGGGGTCCATACCTGCCCCGATGAGGGCATGGCGCTCCGGGAAAACTTCATCCAGAGGCACCTTTTTGACTTCCTTGCCTACTTGAAAAGAAGCACTGCCACCGGGATTTGCCATGCCCGGCATAGATTTGTCGGCCACGACCGTCTCAGCAATTTCCACTGCTCGCTTGAGCCTCTTCCTTTCCTCTGCAATGATCAGAGTCTCGGCCAGGTTAGACCCGGCTGTTGCACATGCCATCGAGCGCTTGTAATCACCAATGATGGTAATCGCCCCTCTGGGCCCCGGCATCTTCATCTTTAGGTACGCAACATGCGTAGAGGCCATGAACTTTGCCAATGCCGGCCTCCCCAGCAAAGCATGGTAGGGGCTTTCTAGATCAACCACCTCGAACATGAGGTTTTCCACCCTGCAGTTATCCCGGCTGCCAAACATGACATCCATCCGGATCTTGCCCATCGGCGCACACGAAAGTCCCGGCACAATGCCGTGGAACGTAGTCTTGCTTGGCTCCAGCATATTCTCCTTGATCCCCAGCTTCTGCATCGTATCCCAGTACATGATGTTGATGCTGCTTCCATTGTCAATGAGGACCTTGCTGAACCTCACGTTATTAGCCGGCCCAACAAATGTTGGATCCATTACTAGCGCATACCCACCGGGGTTTGGCATGATCCTGGGATGATCTGCCCTGTCCCAGCCAATGGCCTGGTCAGACCAATGCATCAGCTTCGGAACTGCCGACATAACGGCGTTTACCTCCAAACACCGCCGATACAAGCTCTGCTTGTCTGTTCTTTCGGTCTCAAAGACCATGTAGCTCTGATCGTGCTCCTTGTACTCATTCCGGCCCGCTGCAGGGCCTCCGGCATAGCACTCCGGATTATAGTTCTGATCTACTTGATTTACGCCGGCATTTCCGGGATTGCTCTGATTCCCGGGATTAACCGGCCTGGGCGGGACTGCAACTGTATTTGCACCTGTCAACGGCGATGGAGCTGCCGGGATAGATGGTCTAGCCGGTCCCCAGGGACCTGCTCGACCTGCTAATATGTCGTCCAGCCACGAACAGTTTCTCGTCAAATGATTTGCTGGCTTACCCGGCTGGAACGTGTGAAACACACAAGGCTTATCCATGGCCAGACCCACCGTATACTTCGGCCATTGCTTCTTCTGGCCGGCGCCTCCGCCGGCATTCTTGTTGATCCAGACATTCTTCTTCTGGAAGGGCTGCGCTTGCTGCTGTGGCTGTTGCTGCTGAGGCTGCTGATTGTCCTCATACCTCGAACGCTGGCTACTGCCGGTGCCCCCTTGTTCTTCCTCCACAGCGGCTACTTGCGCCGTTCCATACCTGTAATCTGGCCTTTCATCTCTTCTCTTGTTCCGGTTATCAGAGCGATAGTATTGCCCTGGTCTCCCGGCGCTGTTGGTGTTCCCCTGAGTCTGCCCCTATCCTTGTGAATCAAGTGTGGGCTGCATGGGATCTCCCAGAGCATAACTATCGGCAATCTTGATTGTCTTGGCCAACGTGGCCGGCATTTCCCTCTGAAGCTTTTGCCACAACATGGTGCTATGCCGGCACCCATGAGCGAACCACATGATGGCCTGCTGTTCCACAACTCCTTCACAGGAATTGCGCAAAGTGCACCACCTGGTCAGATAGTCATGGTCGGTCTCATTCACTCCCTGCCGGCAGTTAGCCAGCTGCTGAGGGCGACTCGGCCTCTTATATGTACTGGTGAAGTTTGACACAAACTGCTCTTCGAAATCAACCCAGCCGTTGATACTTCCGGCCGGCAGATTATTCAGCCATATCCTGGCTGGTCCTTCTAACATTTGCGGCACATATCGTACCGCCCATCTGAGGTTTCCCCCGGCAATGTTCACTGCGGTGGAGTAATCCTCCAACCAATCTTCCGGCTTTGTACTGCCGTTATATGTCCTCGCGCCACGCGCGAGCTGGAAGTAGTAAGGTACCGGCTCACCCATAATCCGGGGTCCAAAGCACATAGGACCCAGAGCTCCTTACCTCTCCACCAACTCCGATTGGTGAATCCTGTCCAGCTTGAAGCGCGCATCACTTGCTGCCAAGGACCGAGGTCCAAGCCGGGACGCAATTGGGCCCGCGATCATTTTTTCCTGCTGCTGCTCCGGCTGATACTGCTCACTTTGCCGGCCTTGCTGATGCTGCTGCTGATATCCCACCCTGACAAGGGCGGAATTCCCATCATCTTCTCGATGTCCTGGTTGACCTGCACCTTGCCGCTGCGCTGCACCTCCGGCGCCCTGCTGCTGACGCCGGGCTGCACTGTTACTCCGGCCACCACCGGCCGAAACTGCCCCTTGCTCGGCCGGCACATTCTAGCCAGCATTCTTGCGGCCGACATACTTGTCAGCTTGGCCGGCACTCTTCTGAACTATTGCCTGCTTTCCGGCGATCGCCGGATCATACACTTGGATCTGCTTGTCCTGGCGGCCAGAGGTCACACTTCCGGCATGCCGGGCACTTGGATGCGGGGACGAAGCTTCGCCCCTCGACCTTGCGCCGGCACCTCCTACCGACGCAATGTACTGGGATGCCCCGGCACCTGGGTTTGCCTTTTTAAAGGCCTCCTGCTGCTTAGTAGCTTCAGACAAAAGATGGTTAAGCCGGGCTTGCTGCTCATGCAGTGCTTCGCCGGACAAATTAGATAAGTCCTTAGCTACCTCTGCTGCTGCTCTAAGGTTCTTCACTGGTGAGCTATAAATTACCTTAGGCACAGTACTAGTTGCAGTATGACTCTTAGCTCTAGCATCTTTACCTAGCTCAGTGTTAAGATCTCTACCTCTAGTTCTAACCTCATCTATCCGGCTAGGCCGAGTTACCACAGGAGTAAAACCATGAGCTGCCTCATACTCACGGAGTTGCCGGTTAAACCGCTCGCGCTCCTGGTGCATGGCCAGGGCCTCATCGACGAGGGCCTGGCGAGATCCCTCCAGGACCTCCCGTGTCTGCTCCGGATCATCGCCGGATCGCACCGGCTCGAGAAGCCGATCGATGATGGGAAGAAGCACCTGACCCTTTGCCGGCACAGCGGAAGTGCCGGCCAGGTTCTCGACATGCTCCAACGGAGGACGTGCCGACCTCTTGGCCTTCGGCGGCTCCGGGGGAGTATCTCCTGCTGCTGCTGCTGCCTTGCCGGCACCATCTGCCGGCGGCACTGATGTGCCGGCCATCATTACCTTGGCCGACTCTACTGAGCGAGCGCTACGCCCAGCGTGAGCCAGCCGATGTGACGGAGGATCCGCCGCCACCAGCACCTTTTCCCTGCAAACTCTCTCAGTCCCCACGTACACCTCGTGGGAACCGAAAGACATGATCCGGCCATCCCTGGGGAACGACCGGCCGCCGAGACATCCGGCGTTGTCACTGACGAAGCTGAGCGAGCCTAGCCTCTGGACGAGGCCAGAGACCACGCGCACTCCCGAAGCTGCTATCACAGACCCCGTCCGAATAAACACTCCGCCCAGCATATCGATCAGCCCCACGGTGGGCGCCAAATGTCGTCGTGGTGAAACAACATATGCCATAGGATGGCTTAAATGGGGGCCGAACTAGATGCTGGAGGATTCGGGAGAGGGGAACAAGCTAAAAAGCATGACAGAAAGGAACACTGATCTACCCAGGTTCGGGGCTCTCGTAAGGAGATAACACCCCTACTCCTGCTCTACTGGTTATATATTTGTATCGATGGAGTACACAACAATGGTGCTTCCTAGCTCTCTGCTAGAGGAGGAAGATGAACTGCTCAGTGTAGGAACACAGAGTGACCAACCCCTTACTAGGGTTCCCTGTGCCACCTTATATAGTGGTGGCCAGGGTTACAACGGTCACAAGAGACCAAAAGACACGAACTACACCCCAAATAGGACTTTCTCCCTGATTGCTCTCGATGGGACTCCACATCCCTGTACCTTGTACCTCTTGAACGGTGCCCTTACCTCTGTGAGGTAAGCTATGTACTTGTGCACAGTGAGGGTAGGTAGACCACCACTGTGCACCCTGTCACCACGATCTTCCTCCATACTTGGCAGAAACCCTCCTTGATTGTAGGGATAGGACACCTTAGTTGACTTATATATCCTGGATATGACCGTTGGCCATATCCTGGACCTATATGCCGGAACAACGGCCTATGAAGGTCAGGTAATCCGGCTTACCATGCTCCTGCACGATATAACAGATAAGTTAGGCCGGCATATCTACATATATGCCGGCATTCCTCAATGAGTATCCCGGTTATTCTGGTATATCCGGTCATTAGCCGGGATACACAAATATGCCGGCCTGACCGATGCTCTTATATTCCGGCCAGGCCCTTCCTTGATAAATCCGGCATAAAGTCAACCATAGTCCTTTTATCTTTCTAGCCTCTTGACCCTACCGGGGGTCATCCCCCCGACAGTAATGTAAACAAAGCAAAGTTGTTTTCCCCCTAGTAGCAATAGCACATCTACATCCTTAGAGGTTTCTGTCACTCCCCCAGATTAAATAGAGGCATGAACCCACTATCGAGCATAAATACCCCCTCTTGGAGTTACTAGCAACTACTCGGCCATGATAGCTACTAACAACGGAGAGCATGCAAGATCATAAACAACATAGAGATAACATAAGATAATATTCAGTACATCAACTCAATCATAACACCAATATTCATCAGATCCCAACAAACACAACATGTAGAATTACATAACGGTGATCTCGATCATGTAAGGCAGCTCACGAGATCTAAACATGAAGCACATGGTGGAGAAGACAACCATCTAGCTACTGCTATGGACCCATAGTCCAAGGTAGACTACTCACTCATCGCACCGGAGGCAAGCATGGCGATGAAGAAGACCTCCGGTGGTGATTCCCCTCTCCGGCAGGGTGCCGGGAAGAACTTCTGGACCCTCCCGATCTTCGGGTCGACAGCGGCGGCGGATCGCGATGTGTTCTGGAAAAGTGATCGGATCTTTAGGTTTTTCCCGTCGGGGGGTCCTTATATGTGAAGGGGCAACGTCAGAAGTGGCCCTGGTGGGGCTCACCATAGGGGGGCGCGGGCCAGCCCCAGGCCGCACCCCCTGGTGGTGTGGCCCACCAGTGGCTCCTCTCCGTCTCTCCTTCGGTGTTCTGGAAGCTCTTGTGAATATCTGGACGTCTGGCTTTTGTTTTGTCCAATTTCGAGAATATTTCCTGTGTAACATTTCTGAAACACAAAAATAGCAGAAAACAGGGAACTGGCACTGTGGCATCTCGTTAATAGGTTAGTTCTGGAAAATGCATAAAAATGCCACAAAGTGTAACGAGACACTAAGCAAATCGTGTAAAAACAAGCATGGAGCATCAAAAATTATGGATATGTTGGAGACGTATCAGCATCCCCAAGCTTAACTCCTGCTCGTCCTCGAGTAGGTAAGTGATAACAAAAGAAATAATTTTTGAGGTGACATGCACCTACACAATCTTGACCATATATGTAAGCGTTGTGCGCTGGGATCAAAGAACTTCAAACATGGGCATGAAAGATATAATCTTGATAGAAGAAACTTAGCAACCATGTTATAACAGGAAAATGAACACAAACAAAAGATCATGAAAATGAAACATTGAAAGTCAAACGTGTGTTCAAATCATAAGGAAAAACATAGCAAATGGTTTTCAGCTTGTCCTTCATGAGAGAGCAAAACATAAATGCATAGGACACCTTCAAGTTTAAGAGGGCGACTAGATACAAGTAATTTGAGAACAAGTGAAACCAACAATATGAATCAATCAATGAAAACTTTGGGACAATGCATATTGTACTCAGAATGACAACTATGCTCTCTTAATGGTGCATAAAGATAGAAGGTGGGTGACTCAACATAAAAGTAAAAGAAAGGCCCTTCGCGGAGGGAAGCAGTGATTAAACATGTGCTAGAGCTTTTCATTTGTAAAACAGAGATAAAAATTGGGTTTTGAGAGGTGGTTGTTTCATGTCAACGACTAGCAATGGGGTCTTACTATCTTCCATAATAAACAAGTGAGAGCGGTTCCGAGTTCTTTGAAAATTTGGCACATTGGTGCTCTTTTATAAAGCTTTGGCACTCCTCCCCACCTTTTTTCCTTTCTCAAACCATGGCTAACCGATTCCATCAGGTGCCCACCAACATTCACATACCATGGAGGAGTGCCTTTTTTTCTAGAATTTAGATTGCAATGGTCTGACCAGCTCTCATGCAAAATTAATGACGAGTGATGACCCACAAGTATAGGGAGTGTATCGTAGTACTTTCGATAAATAAGAGTGTCGAACCAAACAAGGAGCAGAAGGTGTTGATGAGTGGTTTTGATCAAGGATTCACTGTAAATACTAGCAAACAGGTTTTCATGGGTATTTGGTAATGCAACTAAATAAAGTACGAGTAAATAAAAGACAGTAATAATAATTGCAGCGAGTGGCCCAATCATTTCTAGAGCAAAGGACAAGCCGGTTGTGTAACTTATAATAACCAAACGTTCTCGAGGACACATGGGAGTTTCTGTCAAGTGCTTTTGCTTCATGCCTCTAAATAATCTTTATTGGTTTGATAAGTTTTATGGGGGTGAACCTGTGCTAGCGCACTACCCTTACTAGGATAAATACACACTTGTGATTATACCCCTTGCAGGCATGCGCAAAATATAAGAAAGTAATTAAGATAAATCTAACCACAGCCTTAAACTCTAAGATCCTATGCTCCCTGGTGCAATGGTTTCCCAACGGAGGCCCCACAATTGGTAGCCAAACACACAATGCATCTCACTAGGCCCATAAATGGTGAAGTATCATGTAGTCGATGTTTACATGACACCACTAGTGAAATAGAACCACAACAAATAAATATCAAACCATTAAATATTACTCAACATAATTCCACTACTAACGACTTGACTTCTCCCGTGTCCTCAAGAACTAAACGAACTACTCACAAGACATCATATGGATCATGATCAGAGGTGAAATAATGGTAAATAACAATCCGAACATAAACTTTAATTCAATGGTTCCACTCAATAACATCAACCACAAGAGTAATCAACACTGGGAAAGGTTCCCCTAAGAATTTAACAAGATCCAACTCAAGATGTTACAGCGGGATGGCGTGGTGATGGTGGAGATGAAGGTGCTGGTGATGGAGATGATGATGATGATCCCGATGAAGTCCAGTGCGATGGTGATGACGATGGCGACGATCTCCCCTCTCCGGGAAGGAATTTCCCTGGTAGATTTCTGCCTGCCGGAGAGCTTTTCTCTCTCTGGTGTTTTTCGCCTCGTAGAGGCGACGGTGTCTATCTCCGAACCCCCCTGACTTAGGTATTCGGGAGCGATGAAGTACGCGCAGGTGCGAGACCTGAAGTGGGCCAGGGTGGCCACACAGTAGGCCGGCGCGGCCAGCGGCCAGGCCGCGCCCCCTATGTGTGAGCCTACCCCCTGGCTCCTCTCGCCTCCTCCTTCTGGCTTCCTGAGTCTTTCGGCAAAATATAATTTTCTGGTATTTTTCTAGAATTTTCCTGATCTTCCAAAATATGGTGTCTTGACGGTCCTTTTCCAGCAGAATCCCGACTCCGGCAGCAAATCCTCCAACGATCATCAAACATGTAAAAACAGAGGAAACAACATAAGTATCATCTCTAAATATGAAATATATCAATGAATAATAGTAAATTATGATATAAAATAGTGATGCAAAATGTCCGTATCAACTCCCCCAAGCTTAGACCTCGCTTGTCCCCAATCGAAAACTGAACTCAGTAAACATGACCACAGGTTTATGGAGTGAAGTGTCGATAATAAAGAATACGGACAAGAAGCATCACATTCACCAAGGCACACAATATAATAGACAGCAACTTCCCTATATATAATATAGACTTGCAATAAGTAAAGGGAATCACATATAAAGATGCACAAAGTAAATTATAATTGGTGATGGCAAACCTTAGTTCTTGGTCTGAGAACATTGAGCACAATACACTTTCTTTTAAACGGAGCCTTTTATAACAGAGCTTATATAGCAGAAACCATATGCTCGCTGAAACAAACTCTTTGTAATCATAGAAAACTTTCTGTTGGGGATATACCAAACGGGTATACCAGTGACGTAGTCCTAAACCAGCAAGCCAGGGTGGCCCATCAAGGGTGGTATGGCGGATTGCCTACCGGGCGGCCCAGTTGCTGGAGATACCACGGCTGTACTGGACGCAGGCGCTTATGGCGGATCCGAAGACAGGCCCATGGCGGGTTGCCTTGTAGTACACGCATAGGACTTAGTCTAGGACTCCAAGTTGTATCCGCTCCTGGTACCATCGTGTAGCCCACGCCAGGCGCCTTTATAAGCCCGGCGTGGAGTAGCCCTTGAGGCACCAGACAACTCAATAGCTAGGTTTACGGCCAATCGCATAGCGAAACAGCCAACCTCCTCATTGTAATTGAGCACTTGTTGCCATATAGTGAATTATAGCAGCACGTAGGGTCTCACCACCATTGCAGGATCTGAAGCTGGGTAAACTCATGCTACCACCGTCCCGGATCGCTCCATCATGTTCACCCCCTTCCACAAACCGCCATACCCCTACCTCTATGGCAGATCTGTTTACGAAACCACGACAGTTGGCGCCCACCGTGGGGCATAGCGCATCTGGAGCGCAGATCCAGGTGGGATCCGCCTTCGCAGGCATCGGCGACACTGTCGCCATCAGACGCGTCCTCTACGATTCCGGCTTCCCCATCATCCCAGCGGATAACCTCTGGGTGCCGGCTAGAGAAGACCCTGCTTGATTCACCGTTGTTCCGATCAGAGATATCCATATCTTCATTGGAGAGACAAACCCTACCCCCGCTATGGAAACCAATTTCCGGCGGATTGGTATGGCTAAAACCCCCAAATGGACCGCTCTCGAGCTGGATACGGAGGAGGACTCATCTGATCTGGAACTTCCTAAGTTACCTAGATCGGATCTAAAAAACAACCCCACCCAGCCCGCCCTAGAGGTAGAGGAAGTGGTGGAAGACCGCCGTGAATCCGCCATGAGCAATCTGGCATTAGAGACACCGCGGTACTGCCTTGTTGCATTCGCAGGTATCACTTCGGGATCTACCTCCAATGGAGAAGATAGCCCAGGTGAATCCATCCTAGAGGCACTTAACGAAAGTGGTGAATCGGATGACTGGGATAGCAAAGGCTATGATTCTGATCATTATGACGCCGCCATGAGAAGGATCAAGGCGGAATTAGCTCAGCAGGCACTTGAAGAGCAGAACACAGCCGCCAAGCAGGTGTTCGTGACCAGCAAAGGAGATGACGCTGGGCAGACAACCGGTGATCCGCCATCTCAGGCAGCCCTTGACGAAGATGCCGGCAAAGAGCAGGGTAACCCGCCACAAGCCGGAAATCCCGCCACGGAACAGCTTCCTGAGATATAGGGCGGCCCCAGGCCTCTGCAACCCGCCATCAACGAGGTCCAGCACCCAGAAGACTTCACGACTCCACTGGACAAAGTCGTCTACGGAACTCTAGCAGATCCAATCACCCCTAACTATGTCAGGGACGTGAACGATCTCGAGAAGAAAGACGAGCACTCCTCAAGGAAGCAAAGCGAGTCGAGAAGATGGGCCAGCAGCTTGATGGCAACATTGCTAAAGCTCAAGACACGCTGAAGCACGCAAGGAACATGGAGGAGAAGTACGTTACTCTCATCCAGAACCAGATGAACGAGGGAGGTGACCCGCAGCTGGTACGAAACCTTGAGTTCACCGTACCAACCGCGGAAACTCTGGCCAAGATGTATATCAAGAATCCACCATATGTGGACAAAAACCGCGATGAAGTCAGGGCCACGCCCATTGAAAACATCGTGGCTGCAAAGGAGCTATTGGAGCATAACAAGAGCCCAGCAGCCCTAGAGACGGCGGTGAAACTGATGACCAAAGCATTGGTGCAGCAGGAGAAGGCCACGTCGTCACGACGGCTCGAATCTGATCCCGCGCTATGCAGGTCCAGCACTGCCTCTAAAGCTCGGGGGGCTGGCAATTATGGTACGCGCCCTGACAACGAATCTCATACCGGATCCTCAGAAATCCGAAGAAGAGAAGCTCACAACAGGGCAGATGCGATCCCAATATCCTCCGATGACAAACCAAATGGCAAAGGCCCGCAGAGAAACCCATCACCACCTCACAAGAACTACCCTGCCTATGGATACCAGCAAGACAACGCGGCTCCCCGCCATAAGACCAACATGCCGCCACCAAAGTATAAGACGTTCGAAGTCCCAAAGGGAGGAATTGTCATACGCGACAATAATGGCAAGAGAGGACGAAGTCATGACGCTGGACGCGGAGACGATCCGCCACGATGGGAAACCAACAGAGACGGCGGATCCAAGCGAAGGGAACGATCTCGCCATGACGACGGCGCGCATCGCGGCGGCGACAAAGATAAGCATTGCTCCTCTCGCCACTATGATGACAAACGGCAGGGCTCCCGCTGCCATGACGATAGTCCATCTCCACGAAGAGAAGAGGGAAGCCGTCGTAGCTGCAGAGATCAATCGCAGGATGGCGAGAGTAAAAGACGACGTGATCCTTCGCCATCCCCACCAGGCAGCCCCCATGGCGGTGGCGGTGGTGGTGGCGGACCAGCAAAATCACGCAACTCTCGCAAAGATCCGCAGGACCAGAAGCCCTACGACGCGCGTACCCACCTAAACGAGATTGCCAAGTCTCAAGCAACCTTCTTCATCGGCCCAAAGTGCTTTGGACAACGGATTCGTGATGAGCCCATCCCACATGGGTTCAAGATCGAGAAAAATATCCACCAGTACAATGGAGTCGATAGGCCTCGAACTTGGCTACAAGACTACTTCAATGCAGTGCAGTTCGCCGGGGGATCACCCAATGTTGCTGTCCGCTATTTGCCCCTGATGCTATCCGGCACAGCGCGGCAGTGGATCAATGACTTGGCAGAAAATTCCATCCAAACCTGGTTCGATATGCAAACTGCGTTCACCGAAAACTTCGAGGGGACTTACAAGAGACCCCATAACATTGGTGACCTCCAAAGGTGCCGACGAGCTGACGATGAGACCTCCCGAACTTTCCTCGCACGATGGCTAGATATGAAAAACTCCTGTGAAGGGGTTACCGATGAATCCGCCATCCTCGCGTTCATCGACAGTTTGGAGAGAGGCCAACTGCTCCGCATCGCCTGTTACGGGAAAGGAACAAAGGGAAACTAACCCTAAATTCCATGATCACCATTGCAAGCAACTACTCGGCCGCTGATGACGACGCCCGCGAATCTCTGAAGGCTTCCGCCATCCAGAATACTGGAAAGCAGAACAGCAGCAATAAACGGAAGAATCCGCCAGAAGAGCAGCAAACTCCGGACATGGTGGCCACAACCTTCGCGAACAAGGGTCCAAGCAGCCAGCACGGTAGGGGACGCGGTTCTAGCAGTGGCCAGCCGCGGAGCTCTACAGGTCCCGCTTCGGCGCCATCCGCCCCCGTGTCCTACGACGAATACCGCGATATGCCATGTTTCGCCCATCGCGACGCTTCAGGGAAGTGCAATCACACCAACCGGAACTGCAAATTTGTCAACGACCTCAAGGCGGATCAAGAAGCTGGCTTCAAGCGCAACCAACGGCAACGGCCTCGTGGCAAAGGAAAAGTGGACAAAGACAAGGAGTCCAAGGATGGCAGTGATATGGACGAAGACCCTGCGCCCAAACCCGCCGAAAAGGCAGAGGGTGATGCTGGCAAGGGTAACCCAATCAAGAACAAAAAAGGAGCCTTTCACACGTTCCTTGGACCCCCCACGGCTAAGGCACAGAGAGCCGCTATGCGCTCCCTCAACGCCACGATGCAAAAATCCGCCAGTACGTCCGATGGTCCGAAGTACCGGTGCACTGGAGCCGTGATGATCATCCAGAGCACATCCCAGATGGATATTACGCCATGGTGGTATGCCCTGTAATCCACGGCTACGAGTTCTCCAAATGCTTAATGGATGGCGGCAGCAGCCTGAATATCATGTACGTGGAAACTCTGACAAAGCTTGGCCTTACCAAAACCCAACTCCGCCATAGTGCTGTCACCTTTTATGGAGTGGTCCCTGGTCGCCAGGCTAAGTCCCTCGGGTCCATTACCCTCAAGGTTGCCTTCGGCAGTGAAGAAAATTACCGAGAAGAGCCTATAACCTTTGAGGTGGTCCTGTTCAAAAGTACATACCACGTGATCTTTGGCCGCCCGCCTTCCACAGCTTCCATGCGAGGCCATGCTACATCTACAATCAGCTAAAGATGCCAGGACCGGACGGCATAATCACCGTTTATGGCAGCTTCAGAAAGGCAAAGGAGTGCGAGATGGAGAAGCCGCTTTCGCGGAAGCAGTGTTCTTCGGCGAGGAGTTCAAAGAAATCCATGCCGCCACGGACCCCGCGGAAATGCCGGCATCCAAGCAAGAGGTTTCCGCCTACCCGCCCACCTTCAAGCCTACAGTTGATACAAAACAGGTGGAACTTGTCGCTGGCGATGCCGCCAAGACCACCTCCATTGGGACAAATCTGTCCCCCAAATAGGAAAGCGCGCTCATCGAGTTCCTCTGTGAGAATCGGGACATCTTTGCATGGCAGCCATCTGACATGACAGGTGTACCTAGGGAACTTGCTGAGCATGCCCTACAGATAATCCCTGGTTCCAAGCCAGTAAGACAAGCCATGAGATGCTTCGGAGATGAAAAGCGCCGCGCCATAGCAAGAAATTTCCAAGCTACTGAAAGCAGGCTTCATCAAAGAGGTGATCCATACGAAGTGGGTGGCAAATCCTGTGCTAGTTCCTAAGAAAAACACAAAGGTTCTACGCATGTGTGTAGATTACACTGGCCTGAACAAAGCGTGTCCAAAAGATCCTTTTCCCTTGCCTCGCATTGACCAAGTCATTGACTTGACGGCGGGATCGGAGCTACTATTTTTTCTTAGATGCCTACTCAGGATACCACCAGATCAAGATGAAAGAGTCCGATCAGCTCGCTACGTCGTTCGTAACACCTTATGGCACATATTGCTATGTCACAATGCCATTCGGTCTGAAAAACGCAGGAGCAACGTATCAGCGCACCATGCAGAAGTGCCTGGCGGATCAAATTGGACGAAACATCCACGCATATGTGGACGACATTGCTGTTATGTCTAAGAAGCAAGATGGCCTTATAGCGGATTTGCAAGAAACCTTCAATAATCTGAGGAAGTACAACATGATGCTCAACCCCACGAAGTGCGTCTTTGGGGTACCAGCTGGACAACTTCTGGGATTCATCATCTCCCACCGCGGAATTGAGGTCAACCCGGAGAAGATCAAGGCAATCCTTGACATCTCCCGGCCCAAAGACTTAAAAGACGTACAGCGACTCACAGGCTGCGTGGCAGCAGTGAGCAAATTCATCAGTCGTCTTGGCGAGAAGGCTTTGCCACTCTACAAGCTGATGAAGAAATCAGACGAATTCGTCTAGACCGACGAGGCAGATGCTGCGCTTAAGGATCTGAAGAGAGTGTTATCCACTACACCAGTCCTAGCAGCTCCCGAAGACCAGGAACCCATGTTACTATACATGGCGGCAACCAACAGGGTCGTCAGCATCGTCATCGTGGTAGAACGTAAGGAAGAAGCGCAGGAGTACGGCATACAACGACCAGTCTACTATGTCAGCGAGGTCCTGACGGAATCCAAGCAGCGCTACCCTCACTACAAAAGTTGGCATACGGAGTTTTCCTAGCTTCTCGTAAGTTAAGGCATTACTTCTATGACCATAAGATCACAGTGGTAAGCAAGGCTCCACTAAAGGACATCATCAACAACAGCGACGCAACAGGACGAGTTCCAAAGTGGGGCATTGAATTGGCCTCTTTCGACATCGACTACAAGCCTCGCACCTCCATCAAGTCTCAGGCTTTGGCGGAATTTATGGCGGATTGGAAGGAAGCATAGGAGACTACGCCCGTCCCAGAACCAGAGCATTGGGTGATGCACTTTGATGGTTCAAAGCTGCTACACGGCTCGGGGGCTGGAGTGACACTCAAATCTCCTAAGGGAGATGAGCTCAGCTACGTTCTCCAGATCCACTTCCCCACCACCAATAACATCGCGGAGTATGAAGCGCTACTGCATGGGCTGCGCGTCGCAAAGGAGATCGGCGTACAACACATTATGTGTTGTGGAGATTCTAACCTTGTCGCTCAGCAGGTGGCTGGCACATTCAAAGCTCGGAATGAGGTCATGGCGGCATACAGAGACGAAATGGACGAGATGGCCAAAGGTTTCCTCGGCTACGATATAAAACACGTATGACGAGAAGATAACATGGCGGCTGACACCTTGTCCAAATTAGGATCTAGCCGCAAGGCAGTTCCGCCAGGCGTATTCCTCGAGCATCTGCACGTACCATCAGTCAAGATGGTGGATCCAGAAAATCCAGAACTAGCGAGCTCCCCCGTTATGGCGGTTTTGCCCAGCAATCCGCCATGGGCAGAGCCCTACCTGGAATATCTGACGAACAAAAAGCTACCTAAAGACGAAGTACATAAGAGACAAATCGAGCGTAGAGCTAAAGCGTACACCATCATAGATGGCCAGCTCTACAAGCGAAGCACCTCGGGAGTCTTCATGAAGTGCATATCCCAAGTGGATGGAATCGAAATACTAAGGGAAATCCATGAAGGTGAATGTGGGCATCATGCCGCAGCCAGATCCCTAGTAGCTAAAGCATTCCGCCATGGATTCTACTGGCCAACATCCAAGGCAGATGCAGACCGCATCGTGGAGCTCTGCCAAGGTTGCCAGATGTACTCCAAGCAGACCCATATGTCCGCCACAGCACTGCATATGATCCCTATAACCTGGCCTTTTGCAGTCTGGGGGCTGGACATGGTGGGTCCGCTAAAAACAGCACCTTCGGGATTTACGCACCTCCTGGTAGCGGTAGACAAATTCACAAAGTGGGTGGAGGCTAAGCCCATCAGAAAGCTTGATGGCAAAACCGCCCTAAAGTTTGTCAAGGACATTGTGGTCAGATTTGGCATCCCACATAGCATCATCACCGACAATGGCACTAACTTGTCTCAGGGAGAAGTTGAAGAATACTGCCATCACAATGGAATCCGCCTCGACCTGGCATCTGTGGCACATCCACAGTCCAATGGCCAAGTTGAGCGGACCAACGGACTAATCATGTCAGGGATCAAGCCACGCCTAGAAGCACCGCTACGAAGAGCAGCTGGAGCTTGGGCAGAAGAGTTGCCATCTGTGCTATGGAGTCTACGGACCACGCCAAACAGATCAACTGGCCTCACCCCTTTCTTCTTAGTCTATGGTGCAGAGGCAATATTGCCAAGTGATGTCCAGTACGATTCCCTAAGAGTTGAGGCCTACGAGGAGGAAGATGCAGAAGCGTCCAGACAACTATCTGTGGACCTGCTGGAAGAAGAACGAGACCTAGCGGCCCAGAGATCCGCCATCTGCCAGCAGAATCTCTGCTCCTATCATAGCCAGCGAGTTCGCAAATGCTCGTTCAAAGAGGGGGACCTGGTGCTACGCCTCAAACAGCAGAAGTCCCACAAGCTATCCCCGCCTTGGGAAGGACCCTTCGTCATCAGCAAAGCTCTACTGAATGGTTCCTACTACCTCGTTGATATTCGCGAGCTAGATAAGCGACCCAGTAAGAAGCGCAAACGAAGAGACCCTGACGATATCTACGACGAAACAGATCGTCCATGGAACATCGCACAGCTACGTCCTTTCTACACTTAGCACTTACCTAGCTATGTAATAGGCACCTCTATATGATCAATGAAATAAAGCATCTGGTTCACTCTTAATTTTTTCTGAGTCTTTTACCTCCTTTATCGTTCATTTAGATTGTATGGAACCTTTGCGCAATTGTGCTTTGCACTTGCATCTTTTTAAATCCGTCATAACGGTCCGCGTAGCTTTTTTACGTTTTGATCTCCATCTGATGGTTTCTGTGTGGATTCCCGAGTAGTGACTTTTTGATGATCTAAGCCGCCATCTGCTAAGGGTTCTGGACGGTTGCTATTAAGTATCGTCGCCCTAGCGGATTGTTCGTGCGAAGATTTCACCATCTCACGAAAAGTCAAGCACAGAAAGCCGGTTGGCGAATCGCATAATCCTACGCGTGAAATTTTTTCAAGTGTTGTTTTTTGAGCATGTCAAAAAAACTACAAGTTGCATAAAACTAGGCATGGCAGTTTCTTCGCACAATTCAACCACTTCAATAAAAACTGAGTTGCATAGTTCACAAGCATTCCACTGATCCGCCACAAGCAGATCAGTCAGTGTAGGACATTCACACGCAGTTTAAAGTTTAAATTACAGACCCACTCAGGGGCCGAATTGATGCAAGTGTTTTTTCCTGCCACATCGCAGGGTACGGTCTAAGAGGACGGCGGAACTCCAGAGGACACCTCTTCACCGCCATCAGCACCAGCGGTGGCTGCAGAGACTGACACCGAAGCTTGGCTTGGGGACCCCGGCAGATCGTATGCTTCATAGTATACGTTCAGTTGAGTGCCCAGGGCACAAACCTGATCGTATCCAAGCACACTTTGCCGGATGGTGGCCTTGTCCACCGGTGCTCCGTCCTCGCCACCCTCCGGGATGTCGGAGGTGATCAGGTCCAAGTCTAGCTCAGGGTAGTGGGCCTTGGCCAAAGTTAATGCAGTCCTGGCACCACCCCGAGCGGAGGACTGTTTCTAGTCTGCCACTAGCCCTGGAACGAGAAGCAGCTTCTGAGTCAGTGCAATGGCGGAAAGGCCAGGTGAACCTGCTATCTGTAGGCTCCCGCACGCCTGACGACCAGCGTTGAGAAGGCCATCTAGTTCCTTCTTCTCTTCGTCAGTGGCCATGCGCAAGGCCACGGCGGTGTCCACCTCACCTTGCTCCAGAGTTGCTGCATAGCGGAAAAAGAAGATGCGTCATATTTGGCATTACAAAAAATTGCAAACTTCACAGTATGGAAAGTCACTGATACCTAGCAGGGTCTCCTGGAAGTGATGGAGGAGCTCGTTAAAGCCTTCATGCCGCTGTTCAAATTCAGCAGCGGCTTTGCGGAGATCCTCTATCTCCTTGTCCTTCTTCAGGCTCTGGCACTCCTGGTCCTTCAGCTGCTCCTCGAGGACGGTGTTTGCAGCCAGTGATTTCTGGAGCTGCTGCTGCAGCCCCTCCATCGCAATGGCATGGCCCCTCTCCACCCCCTCGAGTGTGGACTTGAGCTTGGCAGCGTCTGCATGGCGGAAATATCAGCGCAGTGTTGATCGAATAAGCACAAAGGAATTCAAATTTGTCAAAGTAAATTACCGATATTCTCAAGCTGCTGCTGCAAGTCCGCCACAAGAGCACTTTTATTTGCCAGCTCCTTCTCCTACGAGCTGACAACCTGGACCAGGTCCTCTACGACTTTCTTGTAATTCTGGCAGAATGAGATGAAGTGTTAGTCATTCTTAGAGCTTTATGCCGGATACCTATCCGCCATAACGCTCGGGGGCTACTCACGATGATTTTCTAGTCACTCTTAGTGCATTATGCCGGATGGTATCCGCCATAACGCTCGGGGGGCTACTTATACTGATTTTTTTTGTCTTCGTAAGAGCTTTATGCCAGATAGTTATCCGCCATAACGCTCGGGGGCTACTCAGTGAAAATTTCAAGTCCTCTACAGAGCACTGCGTAATACGACAGCGCTCGGGGGCTATGCTATGCAAAAATTTACAGAAGTTTCTCTTAGAGCTCCATAGAGGATCATATATGCAATCCGCCATGGCGCTCGGGGGCTACTGGGAATACATACCTTCTTCATGGTAGCTGTCTTTTCTACAAAAGCGGCAATACCGCTGGATAGCTGGTTGCTGGCATCTTCCTGGCTGGAGATAAGACTGATGACTTCAAGTTGCTTTTGTTTCCAAAACAAACTGCCCCCCGCCGGAGCATCCGCCACCTAACCTTGAAACGAGTCAGAAGCCTTTTCACTTTGAACGACATCATTAGCCGCAGCTTCAGTCGTTAGGTTGACTTCTGGCATCGAGTCAAACTGACCACCAGCATCCTCCATATCGATATCATTACGAGCGGGGGAGGGAATTGGTACGTCAGGGGTTTGCGGGATGGCGGCAGGGGAGGGCTTGGCTCGCTTGGATGACGGTTCTTTGACAGCAGGCTTCCTCCTTCTGAGTAAAGTAGGATTAGAAGTCAAAAGTAGCAACAATGAAGAAAGATATCGAAAGATTACCTTGACTTTGGCAGATTGATGGTAGTGGTGTTCTCGGATGGCGTTTCCAGCTCCGCTCTGCGTTGAGCTTCGAAACGATAGGAATCAGTAGATTTCCCGCCACCACCACGAGGTTTTTCGCTACCAACCCATTTCTTAGGGATCACCTTCTCCTTGGTCATGCGGGCTGTGTCATCTACATCCCCCGCCATCTCCTCCTTGTTTCCGCTGGAGTGAACTACTTCCTCGGCAGTGGTGGGCTTGGAGTTGGAGCGGCGAAGGGGATGAGCAAAATCCGCGGGACTAAGTGATTTGAGCTGATAGATAAATACGTCAGTCAAAGTGTGAAGGTATCATAGAGTACCATGGTGGAAGTATAACTTACCAAAGGGCAGCTGCCATTCTCAAACATCGCCATGCCAAACTTCAACGGCTTCTTCCTAGGAGATTTCATCAAAGAACGGATGCGCTTCTCGACCACCCTAGGGTCCAGTTCCTGGTCTGAATATCGCATGCCATCATTTGCACCAGTATACTCGTGTATCAAGCTATCGCGGTGTTGAAGCGGCTGGATCCGCCGGGATATCCAACAGTTGATGGTGTCAATCCCTTTTAGGCCATCATTGGATAACTTGGCGATCCGCCGAGCCAGGAGCTTGACATAGGGAGTGGCGGTTTCGTCGTTAACGGCCTTCCAGGAGTCGCGAGGCTGCGCTGCTATGTTCTCGAAGGAAGGGAGGCCGCGGGCTTGAGATGGCGCGGGCTTATCCGCCATGTAGAACTAGGACCCTCTCCATCCTATGGCGGAATCCAGGGGCGTGATGAAAGGATATGCTTTGGATCTTCATGGAAGAAAGCATATTGTTCCGCAGGTCCGAAGGAATCCGTCATCCTCGTAGTTGCCCCGCACGGAGAAGAAGAGCTGGAAGAGGTCTACCCTGGGGCGGATTCCAAGGTATCCTTTGCAGAGGGCCGCGTAGCCCGCTACAGACACCAAGCTGTTTGGAGCTATATGGTGCAGCTGCAGCCCATAGAATTTCAGAAGGTTGGTGAAGAAAGAAGATGGCGGCATGCTAAGACCCCTCTCCACGTGAGATTTAAGCATCACGATTTCGGAGGAGTTTGGGGCCGGCACCGGGGCCTTGAAATCAGTCCGCCATCCGGACTCTGCTTGAGGAGCCATGGTGCCCTCATCCTCCAAGACTTGGACATGAGCGTCCTTGACATGGGATTTTTGCTAGTACCCATGGAGGTTTTGGGGAATCTGCTCTTCTTCGGCTTCGGCTCCTTCCTCCTGTTTTTCTTCTTCAGCCTCGCCATCTGCTTCTTTGTCTGCGGCCTCTTCCGCGTTTGCCCCCGCCATCTCTTCCTCGGCTTCAGATGTGATATCTTCGGGGTACAAATCCGCCATCGAGGGATGTGTCCCCTAAGCTGATTGCTGTAGTGGAGAATCCTCCTCCTCAACTTCAGAGTGGTGGCGGGAAGGAGACCCGGAGTTCATGGCGATGAGCAAAGAATGGGATCCGCTATGGAATGCTTGAAGTTTTTGGGTGAACTATTCCGGTGGAAAAGCTACCGGCGGCGAGGTCTTCCACGGTGGCTCGTCGGAGATAACGAAGCTCTCGTGGAGGCGCTGAGGAGAGAGAATGTGTCGGAGGCAAATGAGGGGTGACCGGCCAGGGGTGAGAGGCCGGGGTATATATAGACCCCAGACCTCGAGATTCGTGCCCGCCATCACCACTGCTCGTCCTGATCGCAGAAACCCTAATCCGGTGACACGTGTCCAGGGGTAAAAAGGTAACTTCAGTAAAAATAGTGCATGCGCTGTAAATCTTGCCCTAGAAGGAACTACGTGCCTAAACTTACGGCGGATTTCTATGGTAAGATCCAACGGATCCCGGAAATCTCGCTAAAGTTAAAACTACGTCGCCTGATCCGCTATTTGCGGCGGATTAATAGATGGAAGAAGGAACATCAAGAAACCGCCATCAAAGCGCATAATAGAAGAGAGGCTATGGCGGAGGAATCTCACCAAGAACGTGATATGGTGGATGAAGATGGCGATCTTGAAGTTCCCTGGGGGCTACTGTTGGGGATATACCAAACGGGTATACCAGCGACGTAGTCCTAAACCAGCAAGCCAGGGTGGCCCATCAAGGGTGGTATGGCGGATTGCCTACCGGGCGGCCCAGTTGCTGGAGATACCACAGCGGTACTGGACGCAGGCGCTTATGGCGGATCCGAAGACAGGCCCATAGCGGGTTGCCTTGTAGTACATGCATAGGACTTAGTCTAGGACTCCAAGTTGTATCCGCTCCGGTACCATCGTGTAGCCCACGCCAGGCGCCTTTATAAGCCCGGCGTGGAGCAGCCCTTGAGGCACCAGACAACTCAATAGCTAGGTTTACGGCCAATCGCATAGCGAAACAGCCAAGCTCCTCATTGTAATCGAGCACTTGTTGCCATATAGTGAATTATAGCAGCACATAGGGTCTCGCCACCATTGCGGGATCTGAAGCTGGGTAATCTTGTGCTACCACCGTCCCGGATCGCTCTGTCGTGTTCACCCCCTTCCACAAACTGCCATACCCCTACCTCTATGGCAGATCTGTTGATGAAACCATGACACTTTCAGAGACATATTCTTCCGGATAAAAGCATTATGCTAAACAAGGAAGATAGTAAACATGATTAAACGAATCAACATATGGATGAGTGAAACATAACAACTCAAATGCTTGCTTGAGATAGAAAGAAATAGGTTGACTCAACATAAAAGTAAAACATAGGCCCTTCGCAGAGGGAAGCATGGATTAAACATGTGCTAGAGCTTTTCATTTGTAAAAGAGAGGTAAAAGTTGTTTTGAGAGGTGGTTGCTTTTGTCAACGACTAGCAACGGAGTTCTTGATATCTTCCATACTAAACAAGTGAGAGCGGTTCCGAGATGTTTGATTAATTGGCACATTTGTGCTTTATTTATTGCTTTGCACTCCTCCCCACCATTTTTCTTTTCCCAAACCATGGCTAACCGATTCCATCGGGTGCCCACCAACTTTCACATACCTTGGAGGAGTGCTCTTTTCTTTTCTTTTTAGATTATAATAGTCTGACCAGCTCCCTTGCAAATTAATGATGAGCAGATGAAGCTGCCTAGTCGAAGGGTACTTAATTTAGTATGGAAGATAACAAACCCATCCACTACGTCCTCATGAGCTAAAAACAGTGGCACAAGTGAGAAGTATTTGAAGGTTTTTCAAAGGTAGCACATGAAAATTTACTTGGAATGGCTTGAAATACCATGCATAGGAATTTATAATGGACTCTTTGGAAGTAACTTTGGTTTTTGGGGATTGGATGCACGAGAAGTATTCCCTCTCAGTACAGGTTTTTGGCTAGCAAGGCTGGGTAGCAAACATAAGAGTTGCATGAAACAAACATACATACATATAATAGGAACAATCATGCAAACTTCTTTGAAAGTACAACAATTTTAACTTTGAGAATACTAATGCTTTAAGTCAATCATGGAGTAGAACTACCATGATGCATCTACTAGTACTTCTTTCTTTTTCAAACTTTAAGATAATGTTGCCACTTGACCAAGCTAAGTTTGCCGAAACCAACTAAGTTTACTCATGCTCCCAAAGTGATACCAATACTAATCAACAAAACTAATCATATATAAAAGATATTGCAAACTAAAATAAGGTGTGAAGAAGGTAAACAATAAAACTTCTCATTAATATTCCATTACCGCAACTCACACCAAGGGATACATAGATAACCAACTAGGGAGGATACTTCCAAACTGCAAACTATTCTATAGGATAATTTCTCTATTCATGATATGACTCTACTTGAAAAGTAAATGAGTGAAAGATAATGATGTGATACCGCGGCACTCCCCCAAGCTTGGAACAAGCCAAGGGGATGCCTATACAGATGACGAATTACTCCTTTGGCAGTGGTGGTGAGTCTTTATCATCATCATACTTCCAAGGCCGTGGTTCCCCGTCAAAGAAGGATGTCTTGGTCTCCAATATCCTAAAACTTGCAGCAGCACTCATTTGTTTAAACCTAGCTTCATACTCACAGTTTTAGTTTTGTAAGTCATAGAGTTGTGCTTGTGATTGGTTAACGGTCCCATGGAGTGAAAGGATGTCACTCCAGAGCTCTGTAGTCTCTTTCTTGTACTTGGTGACAAGCTCCTGATTAATTCTATGGATGATGTCCACTTTGCATTCTGCCATCTTCTTATACTTAAAAACTTCTTGCTCCAGTGCTTCCATCCTGGCTTCAAGACTCCCTTCTCCCTTAGGGCCTTGGACATCCTTAAACTGCAACTCCCCATCCATGAGTGACAATTCCGTCGGATGCATCTTCAGCTCTCTCATATACGGATTAATATCCTCACGAGAGTTCTCCTCGGATGGGCCGGACGAAGACATTGTAACTTCAAAGCTGAGAACAATCCCTGACAGAAACAGCTCGAAACGAAAACACGACGAAAACACGATATACAAACCTCGGAAAATCCGGGGGGTTATATAGGCGAAAATAAAACATCGTGGAAGAGTGACAGGAGGAAACCGAGACGGAAACGAGTTCCGAGGTGCCCTCACACCAGGGCGGCATGGCCAGGGTGGGCCCGCACCCCCTGTGTGTGAGGAGCACCCGGACTCCTTTTCCTGCCCGTTTTCATCTCGTGATTTTTCATATTTAGTAAAAATAGCAAAAATATAAAAGGAAGAGTTCAACGAGAAACTTTTTTGACTAGAAGTGTTACCTATTCGAAAACGAGTTCTGCAGGTTCCTGCATATTGTCCTGGATGAATTTTTCTGGACTCACCATTTGAATAACATCAACATCTTCATCATAAGAATCTCCAGCAATGTAATGCTTGAGTCTTTGTCCATTCACCACTTGTGTAGTGTCATCTTTCAATTATCGCACCTAAGCGATACACCTCTACAATAACAAATGGTCCTTCCCATTTTAAGAGTAATTTTCCTGCAAAAAATCTTAGACGAGATCTATACAATAAAACTTTCTCACCAACATGAAACTCTCTCTTAAGAATTCTCTTATCATGCCATTGCTTGACTTTCTCTTTGAAAATTCGGGCATTCTCATATGCTTCGTTTCTCCACTCATCTAGGGAACTCAAATCAAGTAACATTTTCTTACCGGCTAGTTTAAAATCCCTATTAAGCTCTTTCACTGCCCAAAAAGCTTTGTGTTCTAATTCTAAAGGCAAGTGACACGCTTTTCCGTAAACCATCTTATAAGGAGACATGCCCATGGGGTTCTTATAAGCAGTTCTATAAGCCCATAAAGCATTATTTAACTTACTAGCCTAGTTTTTTCTAGATCTATTAACAGTCTTCTGCAAGATAGACTTGATCTCTCTATTTGAAAGCTCTACCTGCCCACTAGTTTGAGGATGATAGCAAGAGTTTTTCTAAATCCACCATGAATAAAATGAGAACCTCCATCAGTCGTAAGATATCTAGGCACACCAAACCTATGAAAAATAACATCTTTAAGCATTTTCAACGAGGTCTCACCATCGGCACTCTTTGTAGGTATGGCTTCTACCGATTTGGTAACATAATCAACGGCTACAAGTATATGAGTATAACCTTCTGAAGGAGGAAAATGACCCATAAAGTCAAATCCCCAACAATCAAATGGTTCAATAACAAGAGTATAACTCATAGGCATTTCATTACGTCTAGGAATATTACCAACTCTTTGACATTCATCACAAGATAATACATACCTTCTGGCATCTTTAAAGAGAGTTGGCCAATAAAAACTTGATTGTAGAACCTTTTGTGCGGTTCTATCTCCAGCATGATGTCCTCCATAAGCACTGCTATGGCATTTTCTTAATATCTCTTGTTGCTCATATTCCGGAACACATCTTCTCATAATACCATCAACTCTTTCTTTATATAAGTGTGGGTCATCCCAAAAATAATGCCTCAAATCATAAAAGCATTTCCTTCTTTGCTGAGCTGTAAAGGTTGGAGGCAAATACTTGGAAACAATAAAGTTAGCATAATCAGCATACCAAGGAAGGTCTCGTGAAGTTACGTTTATTGCAGCCAACTGTTCATTTGGAAAACTATAATTAACAGGAATAGGATCAAAAGAAATGTTTTCCAATCTAGACAAATTGTCAGCCACAAGATTTTCAGCCCCTTTCCTATCTACAATATGCAAATCAAACTCTTGTAAAAGCAACACCCATCTAATAAGCCTAGGCTTAGCATCTTTCTTAGTCATAAGATATCTAATAGCAGCTTGATCAGTATGAATAGTAACTTTAGAATCAACAATATAAGATCTAAACTTATCACACGCAAAAACAACAGCAAGAAACTCTTTTTCAGTAGTAGCATAATTCTTTTGAGCAGCATCAAGAGTCTTACTAGCATAATGAATAAAATTCAACTTATTATCTACGCGCTGTCCAAGCACAGCACCAACAGCAAAATCACTAGCATCACACATAATTTCAAAAGGTAAATTCCAATCAGGTGGTTGAACAATAGGAGTAGTAGTTAAAGCCTTCTTAAGAGTTTGAAAAGCTTCCTTACAATCATCATCAAAGACAAATGGCACATCTTTTTGAAGAAGATTAGTAAGAGGCTTTGAAATCTTAGAGAAATCTTTAATAAACCTCCTATAGAAACCAGCATGACCAAGAACACTACGAATACCTTTAACATCCCTTGGATAGGGCATTTTCTCAATTGCTTCAACCTTTGCTCGGTCAACTTCAATACCTCTTTTAGAAATTTTATGTCCAAGAACAATTCCTTCATTCACCATAAAGTGGCATTTCTCCCAATTCAGAACAAGATTAGTTTCTTCACATCTCTGTAAAACTTTATCAAGATTGTGCAAACAATTATCGAAAGAAGTTCCATAGACAGAAAAATCGTTCATGAAAACCTCCACAATTTCTTCACAAAAACCATGAAAAATAGCAGACATGCATCTTTGAAAGGTAGCAGGAGCATTGCACAAACCAAACGGCACACGTCTATAAGCATAAGTTCCATAAGGACAAGTGAAAGTGGTTTTCTCTTGATCTTCCTTTCTAACAGCAATTTGAGAGAAACCAGAATAACCATCAAGAAAACAAAATTGAGTTTTCTTAGATAACCTCTCTAACATTTGATCTATGAATGGTAAAGGGTAATGATCTTTCTTAGTAACTTTGTTAACCTTTCTATAATCAATGCACATCCTATAACCAACTACTACCCTTTGAGGAATAAGCTCGTTATTCTCATTAGGCACAACAGTGATACCTCCTTTCTTAGGAACACAATGAACAGGACTAACCCATCTACTATCAGCAATAGGATAAATAATACCAGCATCAAGGAGCTTTAATAGCTCATTTCTTACCACATCCTTCATCTTGGGAATTAAGCGGCATTGATGTTCAACCACTGGCTTTGCGTCTTCCTCCATGTTAATAGCATGCTGACATAAAGTGGGACAAATCCCTTTTAAATCATCAAGAGTATATCCCATAGCTCCTCGGTGTTTCCTCAATATCTCCAATAACCTTTCTTCTTCCTTTCCTGAAAGTTTAGAACTGATAATAATAGGATATATTTTCTTATCATCTATATAAGCATACTTAAGATTATCAGGCAAGGGTTTTAATTCAAAAACAGGATCTTCCTTAGGCGGCAAAGTGGTACCAAGATCCTCCACAGGTAAATTGTGCTTGATCAACGGTTGTTGACGAAGGAAAATATCGTCAATCTCTTCTCTTTCCTTCCTGTAAACATCACTTTCATGGTCCTCCATGAATTGCTGCAAGGCATTATTAGGGGCAAGAGCAATAGAAGCAAGCTGTTCAACCCGAAAATTTTCATCAGGCATGTTATTTTCATAAGAAGTCTTAGCAAACTTGGAAAAATTAAACTCATAAGATTCTCCATTAAACTTAGTGAAAATTTTCTCCTTCTTACAGTCTATCACAGCACCACAAGTATTCAGAAAGGGTCTACCAAAAATAATAGGACAAGTTTTACTAGCCTCCTTACCAAGTACTAGGAAATCAGTGGGATATTTGGTCTTACCGCAGAGAACTTCCACATCTCGAACAATACCCAAAGGCCAAACAGTCTCTCTGTTAGCAAGCTGAACAACCACATCAATATCTTCAAGTTGGCAAGCGCCAATCTCATGCATAATTTCTTTGTAAAGCTCTAAGGGAATGGCACTTGCACTAGCACCAATGTCACATAAACCATAATAGCAATGATCGCCAATCCTGATAGAAATAATAGGAACACTTGTTTTTCTATGCCTTTTAGGATGCGAGATAATGTTAGAAGCATCTTCACAAAAGAGAATATATTCATCCCCTACATCTTTAGTAACAAGGTCCTTCAATATAGCTACAGGAGTCTTAATAGTAATTTGCTCATCAGGTTCTACAGCTTTCTTAGTACTTTTATTAGACACTCTTACCAAAGTAGAATACTCTTTTACCTTAGCAGGGAAAGGTGTCCTCTCAAAATAAGGTTCAGGCACAATGCTATCAACAATACAAATTTCAGTAGCTGTAGCAGGAATATGACTAATAGAATCTTTATAAGGTGCATGATATTTGTTCCAATCTTTCTTTGGAACATCAGGATACGAGGCAAAGGCCTTAAAACAGTTAGCAAGTATTTGAGAATGAATACCATAAGCAGTGCTAACATTATGAAAGTCATCGTTTCCCATAAAAGCTTTAATGCATTCATAATCATAATTTATACCTGACTTTCTACCTTTGTCGTTCTCCCATCCTTCAGCATTTTCTTGAATACGGTCGAGAAGATCCCATTTAGCTTCTTCTTTCATATGAGTAAATGATCCAAAGCAAGAAGCATCCAATAAATCCTTATCATGAAGAGCAAGTCTCGCATAAAGTTTATCAATAACAATATTGTTGGGGAGCTCATGAATGGGACATTTGAGCATTAATAACTTCAATCTCCCCCACGCTTGGGCAATACTCTCTCCATCATGAGGCCAAAAGTTATATATTCGATTGCGATCTTTATGAATTTCACTTGGAGGATAAAACTTGGAATAAAAGAGAGGCCCAATTTCCTCCCAAGTAATCGATGAACGATCCTTAAGAAGCCTAAACCACTCCTCGGCTCTACCCTACAGTGATATAGAGAATAGCTTCCTCTTAACCTGGCTGGGTGTAATACCTGCACACTTGAATAACTAGCATAATTCATGTATAAAGAGTAAATGATCGCCTGGATGGACAGTTCCATCTCCCAAATAGCAGTCATCTATAACACGTCAACAGGTATTTTAAAAGGATCCACTTGAGCAGGTGGTGGTTGTTCTACATCCACAACAGTAGTAGTAGTGTCGTGGGGATGACTTATGGGGCATGCCAAGGGCCGAGCTATCTGCCGGCTGACGTTCCAGGAGTCTCCACGGCAATAGAACGAGAAGACCGGCTCCGCCTGAAGGGCCGGCTGCGCCAGCGGCCGGCTGGCGACTCCGCCGAGGAGAGCCGGAGCCGGGCGATGAAGACAAAAGCCCTCCAACGGCTGTCTCGCCGAAAGTGGCCTGGCCCCGACAAGATCGACAGAGGCAAAGGACGAGAGTGACGAACACCACGACCGGACTCGACCAATCAGCGACCAAGGAGCCTTCCCCATGAAAGGATCCGAGACAAAAGGGAGGGCATATGCCTCCCAGATGTCGGTCCAAGGGGGAAAGGCGCTTTATAAAGCGTGATCATCAGAGCGGGGCCAGAGGATCACGCCGAAGACGCAGCCACGGAGGAGCCGGCAGCCAGACGAGCCGCCACCTAACCTGTAACCAGACCCCCGCCTATATAAGGGGGTCTGGACCCTTAGACTAGGGAGATCCGATCTTCTTCTTCCTCCTCTAGCCCGAACAGCTCGAGGAGCATTGTAACCACTATCGAGTTAATCCAAAGCAGGCAGGAAGTAGGGGTTTTACCTCCACCGGGGAGGGCCCTGAACCTAGGTAAACCGAGGTGTCTCCGTTGGCACAATCCCGAGCCGGACCCATCGTCACCACCGTCGAGCCCCTTCGATAAGCCACCCCATGGCTACTGTCTCTAAATTCCCACAACAGTTGGCGCCCACCGTGGGGCGAAGCGCGGCGGCGAGCGGAGTCAAGTTCCGTCCGGGACCCTCATCGGCTCTCGGCGAGAAGGTCGCCTCCGGCCTTGTCTGGAGGTTCGGCACCTTCGACTGCATCAGCGACAACTTGGCCTACTTCAAGAATGGCCTCGACGACAGCGGCTCCTTCCTCAACGTCGGCAGCCACCGCTTCTACATCGCCAAGTCCTTCATGGAGGAGGTAACCGATGTGCTTGACCCTCTCTGTGACACAGACTCTAACGACAGCGAAAGCAGCAACTTTTGCACCTTGGTTGAAGTGCTGGCCCTGGAGGAGGATGGTGGCGGCGACCCACCGCGCTCACTCCCTACTACCCGAGTAGTGAGGGGTCCTTGAAGAACCTCGCCAGAGTTGGAGGCCAGCCCAAAGAAATGGGGACCAACGGCCACGCCAGCCCCTGCCCCAAATGCAGGTGCTATAGCCCGCGTGTTCGGTGCAACCTCAGGGCTGGAAGGGGTCCGGACAGCCGGCTCTGAGGGCTCCAACGACCGCGCATGTGCTGGGGTCTCTTCCATCGTTCTCGTCGCGGCCTCTCGCGTGTCTTCTTGGTTGGGCGGGCCAGAGGACGCACTAGCGGCGGCGACATCCCCCGCCGCAATCTCGTCGATGGCGGGAGAAGACGTGACAGCTTTCGCCGAGGCGGCTTCCCCGGCTTGCGTAGGTTCGACCTCGGTCGCGGCAGCCGGGCTGGAAATGGCATTCGCCGGTGCCTCCGGGCGAGCAGGCTCCTCCGCCCCAGCTTCGCTCACGACAAGCTCCAACCGCGGGGAATGGCGGTCCTCTTCAGCGCGACCCAGGTCTCCGCCGGCATCCTCCCTGCGTGCCCTCTTGTTGCAAGGGAGGTCAGGAGCCGAGGTCACAGCTTTCCCGGATGCGAAAGTGGGGGGAGGCTGTGTAATCAGATCAATGGAAATGGGAGACCTATAAAGAAGGCACCCCACAATTGGGTCGATCAGAGCTGCGGCGGCCAATAATGATAAGAAGCACTGAGGCGGAAAGCTTACCCGGCTATGGCGGTAGCTCGCCGTTTGGTCACCTTCTTCATCTTAGGACGAAGTAGGTTCTTCGTTGCCGGCTCCGGTCTCCTACGCTTCTCAGCCGGCTCGGTCGGGGCCGGCTGACTCCCTCTCTTGGCGCCAGCCGACCTGCCTCCAGTCCCCTCAAGGTCTGCCGGCTCTGAAACAACAGGATGTTGCTCCGGATACTCTGGCAAATCCACGATCGGAGGAGCATGTGCTCCAGCGGCGGCTGCGGCGGCTGCGGCAGCTACATGAAGGGCTACACCCCCGGGGGTGGCAACCGATCCTGTTTCGTCATCATCATCCTCGGACTAGTCTCTTAAGAAGGAGGGGCCAGGAAACTTACTGGAGTGGCTGATGGGCTCGCCCGAGTCTATGAGATCTTCACTTCCTTCGTTGCCATGGGTGGCGCTTGAGCTCTCGACGGCGGCATGGGAGCCAGCATCTTCTTCCTCCTCGGCATCGTCCCAAATGACCTCGTCGTCCAACTCTGCTCTGTCAGCGGCGAAGCTGGCTCGGCGCTGGGCCAAGTTTTTTGCAGTCTGCAGAGCAAACAAGTTCTGCCCGAGCCAAACAAACAAAGGTCAGATGATCAGAATCGCAAGGGGAGAGACAGAAGCCAAACCTGGCAAGCGCACCTCAGCAATCGGGTTATCCCGGTCGTAAGGCTTCTGGCCCCACTTCCACGAGGCCTGAAGCTTGACATTTGCAACGCGATTCGCCTTCTGTGCCACCTCCGTCACTGACAGTGTCCTGGAAGAGTGACGAGTTGGATCCCTGGCTGATCCCAGGAAGCACATCTTGTGCGAGCGGCGCTGGAGAGGTGACATGCGGGCGACCAGAAAGGCGAGCAGGAGGTCGGGCGGACTCAGGCCGCCCTCCTATAGAGCGGAGATCCGCTGGAGAATCTTCTCCACATCCGGTGCGGGACGGGGGAGAGGAGCACTCCCGCTATCCCGCTAAGGCCCATTTGCTTCAAAGGGTGGCAGATTGATATGGTCTGCGCCCTCCTTCAGATTCTTCACATAGAAGAAGGAGCGCTACCACTTCTTACAAGACTCTTTCCCCTTTATACCAGGGAAGTCCGCGGTCTTGCGCGCATAGAAGGAGGCGGTACCGCATACCACCAGGACGTTTCCGCCGTCTGGGTCTTGAAGTAGATCAGCCGGCGGAATAGCTCAACGTTGGGCCAGATGCCCAAGTACGCCTCGCAAAGGGCCGCGAACGCGGCCAACGTCATCATCATGTTCGCCCCGATGTGGTGCGGCTGCAGATGAAAATGATCCAGGAATTGGCGTAGGAAGCTGCTGGCGAGCAGTGCGAAGCCCCGGGGGAAATGGTCATAAAAGACCACCGTCTCCCCGGGCTCAAGAGCGGGGACTCGCTCGCTGCCGGTGGGACGGCATCCCATGAGATCCACGGGCAGAAGCACTCGACCTTGGCGCAGAAGTTCGATCTGCTTCTCCTTCACCCAAGAGCCTTCCCAGGATCCCTTCGGTAAAGGGGATGGAGCATCGTCCTTGTCCGAGGCCGCCCCCTTCCCTTTGGGCCGCGATGCTTTGGGAGCCATCCGGGTGCGGATCTGGATGAGCGGAATGGCAGCAGATCGAGCAGAAAACCCTAAATCCGTGGGGACGAAGCTTGGGAGCAGAGGATTTCGGGTGGAGCGAATGCCGAAGAAGGAAGAGAAGCGGGCGACCGGTGCTTTGCCTCAGGAACGGTTCTCAATTTAAAAGAGAGGGGGCGGGTCAATTGCGCATTTTGCCCATGATGAGCTGGCAACTGACCCCTCTCATCACGAGCCACGATAGCGTAAGGATCGGGAAACTGCCGTGGTTGCCGCAAAGGATCATGGGGCCGGGGCTGATTGGACGTGACGTTATGGGGCGCGGACAAGTGGTGCTTCGGTCCAGCCCCCAAGGGAGCAAGTCCCGAGGAGCCGGATATCGGCAGGAGGCCACGCGGCGGTCGCCAGCCGGATCGGTCTTGAAGCCGGGTCGTCCCGAGACGACCAGCAACACTCTGTAGGACTTGACCTTGAGGCCAACAATCTTTAGACCAGACAAAGAATCCTAGGACTTCGACGGAAACGAACAAGACTTCGGCGAGGAAAAGAACCCGCCGAAGCCCCATGCTAACCCATGAGACTTCGCCAGTTTCGGGGGCTAGTGTTGTGGGGATGACTTATGGGGCATGCCAAGGGCCGAGCTATCTGCCGGCTGGCGTCCCAGGAGTCTCCATGGCTCTAGAACGAGAAGACCGGCTCCGCCTAAAGGGCCAGCTGCGCCAGCGGCCGGCTGGCAACTCCGCCGAGGAGAGCCGGAGCCGGGCGATAAAGACAAAAGCCCTCCAACGGCTGTCTCACCGAAAGTGGCCTGGCCCCGACAAGATCGACAAAGGCAAAGGACGGGAGTGACGAACGCCACGACCGGACTCGACCAATCAGCGACCAAGGAGCCTTCCCCATGAAAGGATCCGAGGCAAAAGGGAGGGCATATGCCTCCCAGATGCCAGTCCAAGGGGGAAAGGCGCTTTATAAAGCATGATCGTCAGAGCAGGGCCAGAGGATCACACCGAAGATGCAGCCACGGAGGAGCCGGCAGCCAGATGAGCCGCCACCTAACCTGTAACCAGACCCCCACCTATATAAGGGGGTCTGGACCCTTAGACTAGGGAGATCCAATCTTCTTCTTCCTCCTCTAGACCGAACAGCTCGAGGAGCATTGTAACCACTGTCGAGTTAATCCAAAGCAGGCAGGAAGTAGGGTTTTTACCTCCACCGGGGAGGGCCCTGAACCTGGGTAAACCGAGGTGTCTCCGTGGGCACAATCCCGAGCCGGACCCATCGTCACCACCGCCGAGCCCCTTCGATAAGCCACCCCATGGCTACTGTCTCTAAATTCCCATGACAAGTAGTGTTCCCAAATAGGAAACCAAATGGAGAGCTCTCCATAGCTAAATAAAATAAAAGTAAAAGACAGAAATAAAAACAATACCCACAGCGATGGTTACCTTTACCAACTCCACTCTTCAATAGTCCTACACTCCCCGGCAACGGCGCCAGAAAAATAGTCTTGATGACCCACAAGTATAGGGGGTGTATCGTAGTACTTTCGATAAATAAGAGTGTCAAACCCAACGAGGAGCAGAAGGTGTTGATGAGTGGTTTTGATCAAGGATTCACTGTAAATACTAGCAAACAGGTTTTCAGGGGTATTTGGTAATGCAAGTAAATAAAGTACGAGTAAATAAAAGACAGTAATAATAATTGCAGCGAGTGGCCCAATCCTTTCTAGAGCAAAGGACAAGCCGGTTGTGTAACTTATAATAATCAAACGTTCTCGAGGACACATGGGAGTTTTTGTCAAGTGCTTTCGCTTCATGCCGCTAAATAATCTTTATTGGTTTGATAAGTATTATGGGGGTGAACCTGTGCTAGCGCACTACCCTTACTAGGATAAATACACACTTATGATTATACCCCTTGCAAGCATCCGCAAATACAAGAAAGTAATGAAGATAAATCTAACCACAGCCTTAAACTCTAAGATCCTACGCTCCTTGGTGCAATGGTTTCCCAACGGAGGTTTAGGTTTCTGTCACTCCAGCAACCCCTCAATTGGTAGCCAAATACACAATGCATCTCACTAGGCCCATAAATGGTGAAGTATCATGTAGTCGACGTTCACATGACACCACTAGTGAAATAGCACCACAACAAATAAATATCAAACCATTAAATATTACTCAACATAATTCCACTACTAACGACTTGACTTCTCCAATGTCCTCAAGAACAAAACGAACTACTCACAAGACATCATATGGATCATGATCAGAGGTGAAATAATGGTAAATAATAATCTGAACATAAACCTTAATTCAACGGTTCCACTTAATAGCATTAACCACAAGAGTAATCAACACCGGGAAAGTTTCCCCTAAGAATTTAACAAGATCCAACTCAAGATGTTACAGCGGGATGGCGTGGTGATGGAAGAGATGAAGGTGCTGGTGATGGAGATGATGATGATGATCCCGATGAAGTCCGGTGTGATGGTGATGACGATGGCGATGATCTCCCCTCTCCGGGAAGGAATTTCCTCAGTAGATTTCTGCCTGTCGGAGAGCTTTTCTCTCTCTGGTGTTTTCCGCCTCGCAGAGGCGGCGGTGTCTATCTCCGAACCCTCCTGACTTAGGTTTTCAGGGGCGATGAAGTACGCGCAGGGGCGAGACCTAAAGTGGGCCAGGGTGGCCACACAGTAGGCCGGTGTGGCCAGGGGCCAGGCCGCGCCCCGTACGTGTGAGCCTACCCCCTGGCTCCTCTCGCCTCCTCCTTCTGGCTTCCTGAGTCTTTCGGCAAAATATAATTTTCTGGTATTTTTCTAAAATTTTCCGAATGTTCCGAAATATGGTGTCTTGATGGTCCTTTTCCAGCAGAATCCTGACTCCGGTAGCAAATCCTCCAACGATCATCAAACATGTAAAAATAGAGGAAACAACATAAGTATCATCTCTAAATATGAAATATATCAATGAATAATAGTAAATTATGATACAAAATAGTGATGCAAAATGGCCATATCAACGAGCAGATGAAGCTGCCTAGTCGAGGGGTACTTAATTTAATATGGAAGATAGCAATTCCGACCACTACGTCCCCATGAGCTAAGAACAGTGGCACAAAATGAGAAGTAGTTGAAAGTTCTGAAAGGTAGCAGATGAAAATTTACTTTGGAATGGCTTCAAATACCATGCATAGGAATTTATAGTGGACACAATGGCAAACTTGGTTTTTAGGAGTTGGATGCACGAGTAGAGCTCATACTCAGTACAAAATGAGGGCTAGCAAAAGATTGGGAGCGACCAACTAAGAGAGCAATAACGGCCATAATCATGCAGAGCGACAAAGCGACATTAAAAGAAGCATAAGATGGCATCAAAAGTCAAAAGCTAAATGATCATAGAGGCAATGACGACTTTGTATGAGTCTAACATGTGTGAGCATGCGCCAAGTCAACCCAAATAAAGCATCAAGGAGAAAACCAAAATAATGCTTCCAAATAATTAAAACAACGCATGATTTTTTCAAAGGCTCATTAAGCAATCTCATTCATTTGACACAAGTCATACTATAGCAAAACCACTAAGCATACTATCAAAAAGACATCAAGCACGGCATGCAAAAGTCTAGGCCGCAGTCTACACAAGCTCCTTCTTGTACCACTTTTTTGCATAAAGCTTTTTCTCTTTTCCAACACCATTCAAACTTTTTATAACTAACTCTTTTGATGAAAACCAACATGGACCAGAGGTCAAAATACACCTTGATGAAAAGATATAACAAGATTTGAATACAAATCAAGGCGAAAATCGAAAGCTAAACGCAGTTCTAGAAAAAGAGAACACTCATTGAAATTATAAGAATGAAAAACGGAGTATTCTTGGCAAATGAAAAGCAAGATAACTTCTCCAAAAGAAATTTGTTGGAGTCCAACCATTTATTGCAGCAAACAAAACTAAACAAAACTTAAAACTAAAAAAAATTGACGCTCCAAGAAAAACGCATAATGCATGAAGCAATAAAAATATAGCGTGTTGAAAGGTGACCTGATTTTTGCCGATGAAGAAGGGGTGCCTCGGGGGCATCCCCAAGCTTTGATGCTTGTACTTCTTGGATATTTCTTGGGGTGCATGGGCGTCCCCAAGCTTGAGCTTTTGTCCATTCTTCAGCTCATCTCATCATTCTCCAATCCCTACACTTGAAAACTTCCTTCATACAAAACTAAACACAAATCTATTAGCAACATTAGTGTAAGCATAACATAGAATCAACCCCTTTTTGCTTCAGGTTTCAACTCAAAACCACCACATATAAAGTATATACTACTGTAGCAACTTCCCCAAAAGTTCCGTGAACAAAAGAACTCAAAAAGAAAGCGATAAAGCGGCAAACACAAATATTGGCAGAAATCTGTCAAAACAGAACAGCTGAAAAAGATCGAATTTTTAGAGGGTTTTCTGTTGCTCAAATCAAAAAGTGTTCAACTAATGAAAGTTTGGATATAACCCGGGGCATATGCACAAGAAATCGCAGGTACAAAAGATATACAGAGAATTTTCACGAATTTTTATAGTGCAGCACCAAAAACTGTTTCAGGACAGCAACATCCCCAAATCTTACCTCACTCAAATTACAGGCTTCTATTGGCACAAATACGAAATAAAAATGATAAGGAGAGGTTATTAAAGTAGTAATAACTTCCAAGACTCAAATACAAGAAAAATAACTGAATGTAAAAACATTGGGTTATTTCCCAAGAGTGCTTTTCTTTAACGCCTTTGAGCTAGGCGCAGAAAGTGTGAATCAAGTAATTTCGAAAAAAGCATTAAGATCCACTATAGGAGTCTTTTCAACAATGAATTGAATTGTGTCCAAATGAGTTTTTGAAGATCCTTTATGATCACGCTTTAGTACACTACTTTCATCAAAAGGATTTTCAGGACAAATCCAACTAGAATTCTTTTCCCAAGCATCATGAATTCCTACAAGTTTACAAGGTATTGGCACTCTAAAATATCCATTGGGTGTACCAACAACCTCTACAGGTGAGGCAAGCTTATTAAATTTCTTAAAAACTTCCCTAGCCTTAATGGCAACATCTCTAAATTCGATGCGCAAAGTTTCCAAGATAAAAGCTTTCTTTTTCAGGATCCTCAATATCATGAAGCTTAAGAAACATGTATTGCATAAAAGGATTAAGGCTAGCAAACCTAGCTTCCAACATGTGAACTAAATAAGCAGAAGCAACTTCATAACTAGGAGAGGGCTCAGCCAAAGACTTATCCTCAACTTCTTTATGCATACTAATATGATTAAAGAACTTATCAATGTTACTTTTCCCAATAATTGAACCACTACCTACTGAGAGGTCCTCCAAAATGTACTTAGGGAACAACATAATGAACTAAAGTAAAGAAATAACAACTATAAAGGATACTAATTTTTTTGGGTTTTTGATAAAACAATGCAAGTAGAAATAAAGTAAAAGAAAAACTTAAAACAAAGTAAAGGATGTGCGTGCGAAACTCCCCTTGCAGAAGTCTTCTTTCCTCCCCGGCAACGGCGCCAAAAAATTTGTTGATGGCGTGGTGATGATGGTGTGAAAGCTTCTTCTTTAATACATGGCAACGGCGACAGAAACTTCTGTGCCAAGTCGACGTGGGAATATATAGTAAATGACCGGCAAGTTGGAAACCCCAAGAGAAGGTTTGATGAATATAGCAGCAAGTTTTCCCTCAGTTATGAAACCAAGGTTATCAATCCAGTAGGAGGTTTAATACGACTGAAGGTGATGCCCGCTAGCTTCGCGACAGCTTCGGACAATTAATAGGGCGCCTCGTCCAAGCTTTGCTTTGCGAGCGGCAACGTGGAACCTGCACACAACACAACCAAATACTTTGTTCCCAACTTACGATGAGGTTGTCAATCTCACCGGTTTGCTTAAAACAAAGGGTATGAGCGTATTGAGTGGAAAGCAATAGTAATATGCGAGTAAAGTAAACAGTGCGAGTAAAGTAAACAGGTAATAGCAATATAAAGGAAATAGGACTGGGGTCCATAGTTCACTAGTGGTGTCTCTCCATAAGATAAAATAATACATGCTGGGTAAACAAATTACAGTTGGGCAATTGATAGAATAAAGACAACGTGCATGTCGAGAGGATCACTATGAGATTTACTCTGGGCATTACAACAAGATACATAGACCGCCATCCAACTACATCTATGACTAATAATCCACTTGTGGCGAATCAATCCAAGAACTCCACAAGTATTAAGTTGTGAATAACAGATAACTGCATTAAGCAAAGTGTGTAATGTAAACAAAGCATATGCCCTCGAGCATATGAATGTTGTTTTCCCCCTAGTAGCAACAGCACATCTACAACCTTAGAGGTTTCTGTCACTCCCCCAGATTAAATAGAGGCATGAACCCACTATCAAGCATAAATACCCCCTCTTGGAGTTACTAGCAACTACTCGGCCAAGATAGCTACTAACAACGGAGAGCATGCAAGATCATAAACAACATAGATATAACATAAGATAATATTCAGTACATCAACTCAAACATAACACCAATATTCATCGGATCCCAACAAACACAACATGTAGAATTACATAACGGTGATCTCGATCATGTAAGGCAGCTCACGAGATCTAAACATGAAGCACATGGTGGAGAAGACAACCATCTAGCTACTGCTATGGACCCATAGTCCAAGGTAGACTACTCACTCATCACGCCGGAGGCAAGCATGGCGATGAAGAAGACCTCCGGTGGCGATTCCCCTCTCCGGCAGGGTGCCAGGAAGAGCTTCTGGACCCTCCCGGTCTTCGGGTCGACGGCGGCAGCGGACCACGATGTGTTCTGAAAAAGCGATCGGGTCTTTAGGTTTTTCCCGTCGGGGGGTCCTTATAGGCGAAGGGGCAGCGTCAGAAGTGGCCCTGGTGGGGCTCACCATAGGGGGGCGCGGGCCAGCCCCATGCCGCGCCCCCTGGTGGTGTGGCCCATCAGTGGCTCCTCTCTGTCTCTCCTTCGGTGTTCTGGAAGCTCCTGTGAATATCTGGCTTTTGCTTTGTTCAATTCCGAGAATATTTCCTGTGCAACATTTCTGAAACACAAAAATAGCAGAAAACAGGAAACTGGCACTGTGGCATCTCGTTAATAGGTTAGTTCCAGAAAATGCATAAAAATGCCACAAAGTGTAACGAAACACTAAGCAAATAGTGTAAAAACAAGCATGAAGCATCAAAAATTATAGATACGTTGGAGACGTATCACTCCGCCGCCAGCATGGGCCTGCCCACTACCGCCGCCGGCAACGCCTCCCGGATTCGCCTCCTCCTCTATCTCATCCGATGAACGTGGGAAAGAATGGAGTGAGGAGAAGAGAGAGACGGTCGAGCCAACCGGTGCGGCCGCACCAGGTATACCTAACGGATGGCCAATGCCAGTTAGCCGACATGGCGCCTGATAGTGCGGTATGGACACCTGACAGTGGCCCCGGCGAGCTTAACTCGCAATCGAACGAGATTCAGCGTGATTTGTAACTCTTCACCCGAATTGTGGTAGATTTTAGCAAAAAAAAAATTAAAAAGTGGTACTGACTCGACACAACTGCCCCAAATGTGGTAGTTTTATGTAATTTACTCGTGCTCCTCACACTGGATATAGTATGGCGATGGTCTTGCCTGTGGTGGATTTTTTTTCCTAGGAGCTGCTCCATTCAATTCCTCCTTTTTCTTCTTATTTTGTGAAATTTTGTAGCTCTTCAACACCGTAAATACAACAGTACACAGTACACATTGAAATAGGAGTACATGTATTTTACGGGATGAATATGAGGCAGTTATCCAAAATGGCATAGATATAGGTATGGAGAAGTTGGAGTGGCATATTTCCAACTTTAGATTTTGTAATGGCATATCTCGAAAGTATGAAAGTTATAGTGGCATTCTAACTAGAAATGGAGCAGTGCTAATCGCGCATCCAGGGCACTCTCAGGGGCAAATCCATCCGGCTCGTTCATTCACCCATGCGCCAGTAAATTTGTAAGACTTCAGCCGTTGGATCAGTAGATACTTTCAGCACTGGTTGCTTTTCTGATACAGTCTATGACAGTTGGGTCCAGGTGTGCGCGGGGCCACCGAGGAGAAGAAGAATTGCGTTTCACCTGCGTCGCCTAACTTTCTTGTTCTTTGCGTTGCTTTTCGATGGATTGCTCTTGGACACCGCCTATTCTACCCGTTCTACTACCCTCTCAAGCTGAATCTGGTCCCCGTGAGCTCGCGGACCCGCTGGTCGGTGAGATCTGAACGGCGCACGAAGTGTATCAGTTTTTTGCTTTTCCTGCCTCTCCGGATTTAATGCGGACAGACTCCTGCTCGTCCTCGAGTAGGTAAGTGATAACAAAAGAAATAATTTTTGAGGTGACATGCACCTACACAATCTTGATCATCTAAGTAAGCGTTGTGCGCTAGGATCAAAAGAACTTAAAACATGGGCATTAAAGACATAATCTTGATAGAAGAAACTTAGCAACCATGTTATAACATGAAAAAGAACACAAACAAAAGATCATGGAAATGAAACAATGAAAGTCAAATGTGTGTTCAAATCATAAGGAAAAACATAGCAAATGGTTTTTAGCTTGTCCTTCATGAGAGAGCAAAACATAAATGCATAGGAAACCTTCAAGTTTAAGAGGGCGACTAGATACAAGTAATTTAAGAACAAGTGAAACCAACAATATGAATCAATCAATGAAAACTTTGGGACAATGCACATTATACTCAAAATGACAACTATGCTCTCTTAGACGGTGCATCAAGATAGAAGGTGGTGACTCAACATAAAAGTAAAAGAAAGGCCCTTCGCAGAGGGAAGCAGTGATTAAACATGTGCTAGAGTTTTTCATTTGTAAAACAGAGATAAAACTTGGGTTTTGAGAGGTGGTTGATTTTGTCAATGACTAGCAATGGGGTCTTACTATCTTCCATAATAAACAAGTGAGAGTAGTTCCGAGTTCTTTGAAAATTTGGCACATTGGTGCTCTTTTATAAAGCTTTGGCACTCCTCCCCACCTTTTTTCCTTTCTCAAACCATGGCTAACAGATTCCATCGGGTGCCCACCAACATTCACATACCATGGAGGAGTGCCTTTTTTTTCTTTTTTTAGAATTAGATTGGAATGGTCTGACCAGCTCTCATGCAAAATTATTGACGAGCAGATGAAGCTGCCTAGTCGAGGGGTACTTAATTTAATTTGGAAGATAGCAATTCCGACCACTACGTCCTCATGAGCTAAAAACAGTGGCACAAAATGAGAAGTAGTTGAAAGTTTTTGAAAGGTAGCACATGAAAATTTAGTTGGACTGGCTTACAAATACCATGCATTGGAATTTATAGTGGACACAATGGCAAACTTGGTTTTTAGGAGTTGGATGCACGAGTAGAGCTCATACTCAGTACAAAATTAGGGCTAGCAAAAGACTGGGAACGACCAACCAAGAGAGCAATAATGGCCATAATCATGCAAAGCGACAAAGTGACATTAAAAGAAGCATAAGATGGCATCAAAAGTTAAAAACTAAATGATCATAGAGGCTTATGGCGACTTTGTATGAGTCTAACATGTGTGAGCATGCGCCAAGTCAACCCAAATAAAGCATCAAGGAGAAAACCAAAATAATGCTTCCAAATAATTAAAACAACGCATGATTTTTTCAAAGGCTCATTAAGCAATCTCAGTTATTTGAGACAAGTCATGCTACAGCAAAACCACTAAGCATACTATCAAAAATACATCAAGCACGACATGCAAAAGCCTAGGCCGCAGTCTACACAAGCTCCTTCTTGTACCACTTTTTTGCATAAAGCCTTTTCTCTTTTCCAACACCATTCAAACTTTTTATAACCAAGTCTTTTGATGAAAACCAATTTGGACAAGAGGAAAAAATACACCTTGATGTAAAGATATAACAATATCTGAACACAAATCAAGGCAAAAATCGAATGCTAAATGCAGTTCTAGAAAAAAAGAACACTCGTGAAAACGAATAGAGTGAAAAACGGAGTGTTCTTGGCAAATGAAAAGCAAGGCAACTTCTCCAAAAGAAATTTGTTGGGGTCCAACCATTTATTGCAGCAAACAAATCTAAACAAAACAGAAAACTAAAACAACTGACGCTCTAAGAAAAACGCATAATGCATGAAGCAATAAAAATATAGTGTGTCGAAAGGTGACCTAATTTTTGCCGATGAAGAAGGGGTGCCTCGGGGGCATCCCCAAGCTTTGATGCTTATACCTCTTGGATATTTCTTGGGGTGACATGGGCATCCCCAAGCTTGAGCATTTGTCCATTCTTTAACTCATCTCATCATTCTCCAATCCCTACACTTGAAAACGTCCTTCATACAAAACTAAACACAAATCTATTTGCAACATTAGTGTAAGTATAACATAGAATCAACCCATTTTTGCTTCGGGTTTCAACTCAAAACCACCACATATAAAGTATATACTACTGTAGCAACTTCCCCAAAAGTTCCGTGATCAAAAGAACTCAAAAAAAATGATCGAGCGGCAAACACAAATAATGGCAGAAATCTGTCAAAACAGAACATCTGACAAAGGGTCGAATTTTTAGAGGGGTTTATGTTGCTCAAATCAAAAAGTGTTAAACTAATGAAAGTTTGGATATAACCTGGGGCATATGCACAAGAAATCGCAGGTCCAAAAGATATTCTGAGAATTGTCACAAATGTTTACGGTGCAGCACCAAAATCTGTTTCAGGACAGCAACATCCCCAAATCTTACCTCACTCAAATTAGAGGCTTCTCTTGGCACAACAACGAAATAAAAATGATAAGGAGAGGTTATTACAGTAGTAATAACTTCCAAGACTCAAATAAAAGAAAAATAACTAAAAGTAAAACAATGGGTTATCTCCCAAGAGTGCTTTTCTTTAACGCCTTTGAGCTAGGCTCAGTAATTTGAGAAGATGCTCACATAAGAAATATGAATTGAAGAAAAGAGAGCATCAAGGAGCAAATATAAAACACATTTAAGTCTAACCCACTTCCTATGCATAGGAATCTTGTAAGAAAATAAATCAAAGAAGCACATAGTAACAAGTATGGGTATATAAAACAAGAACAACTTCGGAACTTTCAATATAAAGAGAGGTCTTTTAGTAACATGAAAATTCCAACAACCATATTTTCCTCTCTCATAATAATTTTTAGTAGCGTCATGAACAAACTCAACAATATAAATATCACACTCACCCTCCTTTATTAAGCATGGAGGGCGATCAAATAAGGTATTAGTTAATGAGTTACTCTTATTGGGAGGTAGACATGGGTAGCTCCATTCTTCCTCATCTTGATCATCACTCTCCTCTTCTTTTTCATCCAATGAGCTTTCAGTTTAAGCAATTTCTTCTTCCATAGGCTCCTTCAAGGCATTAGTCTCTTCCATTGGAGAGCATCTATTGAGATATTTAAGAATATAACCATTTTCTTCCTTGTAATTATTAAAGCAAAATTTAAGTATATCATAAACCTCATATTTGTAAGGTGCATCATCAGTATTTTCAAGCAAATAAGCAAGTTCGAATGCACCCTTCCAAGCAATAAATTCTTCAATTTGTTACACATCATAAAAGTCATAATTTCCATTAATATAAGAATATATGGTAACATCATCATTATACTCACATTGAAAAGGCAGGTGTTTATACCTCCCACAGCAGCAAGATTTATCAAAGCAATAAGTAACATTATAAGTAGAGCACACATTTCTAGCAATGATATATAATTTATCAATTTATTCCCATAACTGTTTCCCTTTTTGTGACAAGCGGTGTTCCTCATAATATTTTTGTTGCTCTTCCGTGAACCCACCTTGCCAAAAAAGATTTAGTTTCAAAGAAACCAACCATTGATAGAAAGCATGATAAAGCAAGACAATAACATACCAACAAAAATAACAACTATAGTAGGAACTAATTTTTTTGTGTTTTTGATAAAACGATGCAAGTAAAAATAAAGTAAAGCAAAACTTAAAACAAAGTAAAGGATGTGCGTGCGAAACTCCCCTTGCAGAAGTCTTCTTTTTCCTCCCCGGCAACGGCGCCAGAAAAGAGCTTGATGCAGCACAGTGTTGATAATGTAAAGCATCGTCCAGTTGGGAACCCCAAGAGGAAGGTATGATGAATATAGCAGCAAGATTTTCCCTCAGTAAGAAACCAACATTTATCGATCCGAAGGGGAAGAAGCCAAACGACTGAAGGTGATGCTTGATAGCCTAGTGACACTCCAACAAGGGCGCCGTTTACGATCAAACGAGTTAGCGCGTCTTCAGCTAGTAGCAACGTGGAACTTGCACACAACATAACCAAATACTTTGCTCCCAACTTACGATGAGGTTGTCAATCTCACCGGTTTGCTGTAAACAAAGGAATGAGCGTATCGAGTGGAAAATAGTAATAGTATGCAAGTAAAGTAAATAGTGCGAGTAAATTAAACAGATGATAGCAATATACAGGAAATAGGCCCGGGGTCCACAGTTCACTAGTGGTGTCTCTCCATAAGATAAAATAACACATGCTGGGTAAACAAATTACAGTTGTGCAATTGATAGAATAAAGACAACGTGATATGTCAAGAGGATCACTATGAGATTTACTCTGGGCATTACAACAAGATACATAGACCGCCATCCAACTGCATCTATGACTAATAATCCACTCGCGGGGATATCATCCGAACACCCCTCAAGTATTAAGTTGCGAACAATAGATAACTACATTAAGCAAAGTGTGTAATATAAACAAAGCATATGCCCCTCGAGCATATGAATGTTGTTTTCCCCCTAGTAGCAATAGCACATCTACAACATTAGAGGTTTCTGTCACTCCCCCAGATTAAATAGAGGCATGAACCCACTATCAAGCATAAATACCCCCTCTTGGAGTCACTAGCAACTACTCGGCCAAGATAGCTACTAACAACGGAGAGCATGCAAGATCATAAACAACATAGAGATAACTTAAGATAAAATTCAGTACATCAACTCAATCATAACACCAATATTCATCGGATCCCAACAAACACAACATGTAGAATTACATAACGGTGATCTCGATCATGTAAGGCAGCTCACGAGATCTAAACATGAAGCACATGGTGGAGAAGACAACCAGCTAGCTGCTGCTATGGACCCATAGTCCAAGGTAGACTACTCACTCATCGCGCCGGAGGCAAGCATGGCGATGAAGAAGACCTCCAGTGGTGATTCCCCTCTCCGGCAGGGTGCCGGGAAGAGCTTCTAGACCCTCCCGATCTCGGGTCGACGACGGCGGCGGATAGCGATGTGTTTCTGGAAAAGTGATCGGGGTCTTTAGGTTTTTTCCCATTGGGGGGTCTTTATAGGCGAAGGGGCAGCATCAGAGGTGGACCAGGGGGCCCACACCACCAGGGGGCGCGGGCCAGCCCTAGGCTGCGCCGCCATGTGGTGTGGCCGCCCTCTGGCTCAGCTCCGTCTCCTCTTCGGTCTTCTGGAAGATCCGTAAAATATCTGGACTTCTGGCTTTTGTTTCGTCCAATTCTGAGAATATTTCCTGTGTAACTTTTCTGAAAAACAAAAACAGTAGAAAATAGAGAACTGGCACTGTGGCATCTTGTTAATAGGTTAGTTCCAGAAAATGCATAAAAATGCCATGAAGTGTAATGAAACACTAAGCAAATGGTGTAAAAACAAGCATGGATCATCAAAAATTATGGATACGTTAGAGACGTATCCAGGACTCGGGGCGTTGGAGTCATGAATTCAATGGCTTTTTCGCCTTTAACTAGTAACAATCCAGAAGTCGATGAAAATCAGGAGATGGATCTGACGTTCGGAAGCTTAAGCTTCTACATCGTACCTTCGGGTTCAACTCGCCTTTTGGATCCGACGAAATCAGTGCCATCGGCAAGCAAAACCGAGAGAATCACAGAATCTGGATCATCCGTGGCCTCCTCCATCAAGGTAAACTCACCGGTCAGTCTCACAGCAACAGAAGATATGGTAGAAACACTCAAGGAATTCAATGAAACTCGGGGAAAGCCCAACATAGAAGAAGCAGTAGCCAAAACTCACGACGGCTCAAGGGATTTTGCCATAAAAAATAATGGCATCTCCAGAATTGTGCATTAGCTATGTATCATTATCACTGAAGCAGCAGAAGAGGACAACCATGAAGGCAACAAATAAGTCGACTTGCAAGTCGATAGATCGAGGAGTAACAGCACAAAGGAAAAAGAGAAAATTCACGTTTCAACTGGAGAGTGGAGAATCATCATGTCAGCCATCAATTATGGCACAGAGGCACCCGCAGATTCAAGGAGAGAAGTTCTGATGGGGTACCAGTACGCACTGCACCAGCACAAAAAGAAGCTAAGGGAGGAAAGAGACATGTTCATGAGAAGCCGAGGTGACGACAGTACGTCAAGTGGAGGATACTAGGATGAGTACAGCGACACATCAGAAAGCAGCATGGAAAGACACAGAGATCCAAAACATAACAGGAGGACAACAGCACAGGTAAGAGAAGAGAGCTACGCGAGAAGTCAGAGCACACAACAGTCAGAAGAAGAAGAAGATTTCATTCAAGAGACACCAGAAGCAGCATTGGTAGCAGCACAGGCGTACCTACTAACCACACAACCAGAGCCTGGAGATCCACGGGAGCACATGCATCAGGAAAGGCGAAAAGAAGAGTTCAAGCGCAAGCCCTCGCAAAACAACTCTAGTGATTCATCAGAAGATGAGAGGCGATAAAAAAGGAAGGAGGACGCAAGAAACATAATAGCACAAGCATGAGTAAACAACTCACGCTATGCATGGAGAGAGGAAAATTATGAAGACGATGAGAAGGAGATGGGCACACTATGCTTTACCCGCAGGGTTCGCAAAACACGGGTACCCAAAGGCTTCAAGTTGCCACATGACCAAGAGAAGGACGATGGGTCGCAAGAGCCAACTCTATGGTTGTCAGACTACCTGCAAGCAGTACAGATACTAGGGGGAACAAGAGCAACAGCCATGCAAAGTTTGTAGTTACACCTCACCGGCGCAGCACGGTCCTGGTTAAACACCCTACCCAATGATTCCATTGGAAGTTGGGGAGAATTAGAGAATCAATTTGCGAGAAATTTTCGCTCAACGTATAAGCGCCCAGCATTGCTAGAAGAAGTCAAGTTGTGCATACAACAAAAAGGCGAAACCTTATGTTCTTACATACAATGCTGGAGTGTAATCAAAAACTCAGCACAAGACGTCTCCGACGAAAGAGCGATAGATGCTTTTTCGAGCGGCCTTCATCGTTCAGACCTAGTAGAAGAGATAGGAAGAACAAGGCCGAGAACAGTGTCTGAGCTAATGGAAGCAGCCAATAGATTTGCCAATGGAGAAGACGCGTATGACAACAAAAGGGGGCGTTCACCAGAAGTCGACAAAACAAGCAGGCAAAGGAGAGGATACCACAATGGCGACAACCACGGAAGGCGAAATCAGATAGCCGCAGGATATGATGGAAGGAATGAAGAAGGCTATGAAAACGTCGAATTTCCAACGAGAGACAGCAGGGGGAAGGAGAATCCAAGGTACTCGGGCCCTTCGACAGAAGATATGCTATATGGTCCTTGTCGCATCCACTATGGTTACCTAGATGGAAAAAGAGTTTCCAACCACCAGATGAAGGATTGCAGAACCTTCCTAAGGTTGCAAAACGCCATGGATTCAAGCCAAGGAGCACGACGGGGAGGAACAAACATAAATCAAGGATATCAAATGTAGCGACTCGCAAAACGCTGGAGTCAAAAGTATATATATCAGCAATGATCTAACCAGTGCCAAAGTCGAAGAAAGAAAGGAAGAGCATATCAAGACAGGTCAACCTAGCAATATCATCGCCACCAGCTACTACGGAGTATTTAAAGTGGTCCGATCAACCAGTTAGATTTAGCAGAGCGGATCACCCGAGGAAAGTGCCCAGACCGGGCCACTCACCAATGGTGCTGAAAGCACAAATAGGAGGATACAATGTCGGGAGAATATTCATGGATGCAAGAAGTGGCATAAATCTAATATACGCAAGAACGTTGAAGGCAATGTGCATATCACTGGAAAATCTAAAGCCAACAGATTGCTCTTTCCATGGAATAGTACCAGGAGCCGCAAATTATCCTTTGGGGAAAATAGAACTCGACGTCTGCTTCGGGAACAGCAACAACTATCGCAGAGAGAAGCTAGAGTTTGAAGTCATGGACTGGCCTTCACAATATCATGCAATCCTGGGGCGCCTGGCATTTGCAAAATTCGTGGCAGTACCTCACTACGCGTACCTCACACTCAAGATCCCAGGACCCAAAGGAACAATCACGGTACAGGGCAGCTTTGAAGTATCCAACACCTGTGACAAAGAATTTAATAGGTTGGCACAAACTTTCGGCATGACAACAGAGTACGCAAGGCTAAAAGGCGAAACAGACCACAACGTGCTACCCGACGTCGGGCGATCCCTGCCAGATCAGGCTTTTGATGCAACTCAAGACTTGAAGAAAATACAGATCCACCCCACGGACCCGAACAAAACCACTTCCATAGCAGTGAACCTGGATCCCGCATAGGAAAGCGCGCTCGTCGAGTTCCTCCGAGAGCGCTGGGAAATCCTTGCCTGGTGTCCTTCAGATATGCCAGGTGTTCCCAGGGAACTCGTCGAGCACGCACTAAACGTGGATCCTAAAGCAAAGACAGTCAAGCAACCACTACGATGATTTGATGAACCCAAGAGGAAAGCCATAGCATCATAACTACATAGGCTGGAAAACGCAGGGTTTATCCGAGAAATCAAAACGTCGACTTGGGTATCTAATCCAGTTATAGTCCCCAAGAAAAATACAGACGTACAAAGAGTATGTGTCGACTACACATCTCTCAACAAGTACTGTCCAATGGATCCCTTCCCTCTACCTTGCATTGATCAAATAATCGACTCAACAGTGGGGTGCGCAAGGCTTTCCTTCCTAGATGCATCTTCTGGTTATAATTAGATCAAATTAAAAAAGGAAGATAAGGAAAAAACGGCTTTCATCACACCATACGGCGTGTTCTGTTATCAAGTCATGCCTTTCGGCCTAAAAAACACAGGAGCAACCTACCAGCGGATGATGCAAAATTGCCTCAGAAGTCAAATAGGATGCAATATCCAAGTCTACATCGACGACGTGGTCATCACCACGAGGAAAGAAGAGTCTCTAATCAACGACCTGGCGGAAACTTTCGACAACCTGAACAGGTACAAGCTCAAGCTCAACCCGACAAAATGCTCTTTCGGTGTATCAGCAGGGCAACTCCTGGGGTTCCTAGTATCAGCAAGAGGAATAGAGGCAAACACAGAAAAGATCCAAGCAATATTAACAATGGGAAAACCAACAAAACTACATGACGTACAGAAGCTCGGAGGGCGCATCACGGCGCTAAGTCGTTTTGTGGCTCGATTGGGAGAGAAAGCACTACCTTTCTACGCGCTCATGAAAAAATTAGATGATAAATTCGAGTGGACAGAAGAGGCGGACGTAGCCTTCACGCAGTTGAAAAAAGTGCTTTCCACACCCCCGGTGTTGGTCGCACCAAAGGAAAAAGAACCACTACTACTATACATTGCAGCAACACATCAAGTGGTGAGTACAGTATTGGTAGTCGAAAGAAGTGAAGAAGGAAAAGCTCACGGCGTGCAAAGGCTAGTATATTTTATCAGTGAAGTACTCTCTCCGACAAAGTAAAGGTACCCGCATTATCAAAAACTTGCATACAGTGTTTTCACAACAGCACGGAAGCTACGACGGTATTTTGCCGTGCACCCAATAATAGTGGTTAACGAAGCTCCACTATCGAATATATTGAATAACCCTTCAGCAACGGGACGTGTCTCCTTATGAGGAATTGAGCTATCACCCCTGGATATCACGTATGAAAAACGAAAGGCAATCAAATCACAAATCCTACCAGACTTCACAACGGAGTGGTTGGAGTTACAAAGTGCATGTCCGCCAGATTTATTGAGTGTGTGGACAATGTACTTCGATGGTTCAAAAAGAATGCAAGGCGCCGGAGCAGGAGTAGTTCTGATATCACCACAAGACGACAAATTGAAGTATGTGCTAAGGATGAGTTTTCCCCAAGCTTCCAACAATGAAGCCGAATACGAAGTGTTGCTCCACTACCTTCCGCGGAGCAACTCGACTGAAAATATTTGGAGACTCGAATCTCGTCGTCCAACAAGTAATGAACAAATGTGACGCCATCAGTGACAATATGACAGCATACAGAAATTTATACTACTATCTCGAAGGAACATTCGATGGATGCGAAGTTTCGCACATCAGCAGAGCCAGTAATGAGGAGGCCGACAATTTAGCAAACATCAGGTCCCAATGCTTGCCCGTACCACAAGGAGTCTTTTGGGAGGAAATCATAGAAAGGTCAATAAAGAACAGCAAAACCTCGACTACAGAAGAACAAGGTCAGCACCAAGCAGCAGGCTCGGGGGCTGGAAAAGCAAGTATAGCAGAAACAGAAGAAGTTATGATGCTAGAAGAAACTTGGATGCAGCCATATCTGGCGTACAGGATAAACAAAACGCTACCCGAAGACACGGTAGAAGCAAAAAGGATAATACAACGATCCAAGGCTTTCGTCGTGTTACAAGGAAAACTATATAAGAAAAGTATATCAGGCGTCTTGCAACGATGCGTCACTCCTCAAGAAGGGCAGGAAATCTTAAAGGATATTCACGCAGGAGTATGTGGACATCACGCGAGTAGCAGAGCTATCGCAGCAAAAGCCTTTCCGGTAGGATTCTATTAGTTAACAGCCATCGAGGACACTAAAGACATAGTTCAAAAGTGTGAAGCATGTCAAAGATTTGCATCTCAGCCACACGCGCTAGCAGCAGAATTACAACCAATACCATTATCCTGACCCTTTGCGCAATGGGGTCTCAACATGGTAGGAAAACTAAACAAGTCTTGGCCAGGAGGGCACGTTTATATGCTGGTGGCAGTCGACAAATTCACTAAATGGGTAGAAGCAGCCCCAGTAACAACCCAAGATTCTAAAGCCGCAATAAATTTCATCAAGTCCATAGTCTTTCGCTTCGGCGTACCACACAGCATAATCATGGACAATGGCACAAATTTCGCGTCAAAGGAGTTCAACAACTATTGCGAAGGATTAGGAATCAAGTTGAAATTTGCATCTATAGCGCATCCAAAGACAAACGGGCAAGTCGAAAAAGCCAATGGCCTAATATGCAACGGGATAAAGAAACGCCTGTTGGCACCCCTTGGGAAAGCCAAGCACGCTTGGGTAGATGAGTTACCCTCCGTGCTCTGGAGTCTACGAACTACACCCAACGCAGCTACTCAATAAACACCTTTTTTCCTGGTCCACGGCGCAGAAGCCGTGCTTCCAGTTGAAATAACTCATGAAGCTCCAAGAATCACGCCATATGATGAGGAAACTTCCACAGAAGCACTTCAGGATGATGTCGATGCACTTGATGAAGCAAGAGATGTAGCGCTCGCCAGAGCTACTCAGTATCAGCAAAATCTGTGAAATTACCACAGCAGTCGAGTTCGTCCACGATCTTTCATGGTAGGAGATCTAGTTCTATGACTCAAGCAAGATGGTCATATCGGTAGAGCATTCCCTAGGAGGGACAATGGCTCTCCTCCCTTCCACCCTCCCACCCACCCACCTCGCCGGCTCTCATGGATTCTAGGGTTTTGACGCCATGGATGGTCTCCTTCATTGGGATTTCTCTCCGGGTTGGCCCTGGAGGATCAGGTTCGTCATCGTTTTGGCTCCTCGGTGCACTTCTCTCCCTCCCCCAAGACAACGGAATTCTTTCTGGTTGTCTCCTTCTCATCTGCTTCATTTCCTCTCACGGAGGAATCTGTGGGTTTTGCCCTCCAATGTTGTATTGGTGGTATTGCATCTCGGTTCAAGGTTTACAAGTTATTAGATCGCCGATTTAGATTTTCAGTGGCCTCCAACAAGGTTGGGCATTTCATTTATGGTCTAAAGGATCGGATCTGGCCGGATTTCATTTGCCACTTCTCTTTGTTCAGAGGAATTCACCCTCGGCTTTCGGGTTTTACCCATGATTTGGAGAAGTCTTGGATTTCAGATGATCAAGATCTTGTTATTGCTCAACGTAGCCCTACCAAACTACGTCCACGCCTGGATGTCTTATGTAATAGTGATGCATCTGATCAATCTGGAGCTTCAGCGTTGGAACTTGCAAAGTTTGGTTTCATAAACCCTAATTCTGATTTGAGCCAGTCAAATTGTCAAAACAAAGTGACTTTTGGTAGTTTCTCTGATCCTATTATTCTGGATCATCTTGAGTCGCCGAAGAACAAATTTGTTGGTCTAAATTTTCAAAGGAAATTATGTGAATTCTTGCCCTCGGACTCTTTACTCAAGATTCAAGATCTTCGTCAAGCTGGTTATTCAGATCCGGATATTATGGACATTATGAAAATTCCTATTGTACCGCAGAGTGACTTGGTTTCATCATTTATTCCTTATTGCTCAAAATGTGGTCTTAACGGTCACGCTCTAGGTGATTGCAAACTAAATTCAAAGAGTTCTTGCTTTAAATGTTTGGCCCCTGATCATAATGGGCGTGATTGTCACCTGGGCTGGCGTTGCAAGAGATGTAAGGAATTGGGCCATGTGGCGAGATCGTGCTCGAGCAGACAACTTAATGGACCTTCTCTGATTTGGAGGGAAAAGATTCGGCTCGGGAAAAGAAGTCAGACAAAAGAGGCCGGGAAGATTTGGGTGGTAAAGAGACATCTTAAAGGCGAATAAATTAATCTCCCAAATAATTGGAGCTCTCCTACCTCTGCCGTTTCGCCTCCTCTGTCTCAGACTCATCTGCCCCAAGCCGCCGCCATGGCGAACTTCCCTGTCAATCCGCTTGCGTTCCTGCCTGAGGGAATGACTGTTGATCACGGCCCGGCTGATCGAAAGGTACGCACTGATCTGGTTGTCTCTCCCAATGTGCCTCTCCAGAACGACAAAGTGTTGATTGCTGAGACCAATAGATTCATCCCTATTCATCTAAGGCACCAGCTCCGACATGATCTGAGAAATCTGTTAGAGGAAGGAGGATATCGTGTTTCTTCTTTTGATGATCACCCGTTTGGCTTGGGCTCTTACACTTTTGATCATACTCTGATGGCTGATACTATTCGTGGTCTCACATATGAACTGGATGAAATAACAACAGTAACATTTGTTAAACACAATGCTGCAAAGAACATGAGATTAACTTCTTTTGGCCAGCCTACTTGGATTCTTCTTTTAGGTTTTCCTTTGGACTATCAGACTACATCTCATATTTGTAGTGCTGTTGAGGATTTTGGTCTGCTCTCTGTTTGGGATAATCCTAGAGGAAATAATAAGTTTGTTCTGGTTAAGGTGCACATTGTTCATCCCAAGTTCGTCCCTAAAACAATTGTTGTTCATGAACTTGGTGGATCTCGGTTCAGTTGGTCAGTGCCTGTGATTATGCTTTGAAGTTCTGACTGGAATGCTCATGTGCATGATGTTCCACCTCCACAAGAAGACCCTCCTTCAGATAATCCTCACCCAATGTATGGGGAAGATTACACAGCTGAGCACCTTTTCCAACAGCAACTGGCTGGCTGGCTGCAGCAGAATCAGCAATTTGGTGGGAACAACTATGTGCAGAACCAAGGGCAGCACATTCAGCATTTGCACTTAGCACAACAGAATGATATGCAGATTGCCCCTGCCCCCCAGCAAGATGTTGGTAATATAGAGGTTGATCAGGCTCACATGGCTCATCCAAATCTTATTCCAACCACTATGGTGCAAGGGGTGCCTTTCCATGCTGGTTTTCATCCAAATTCTAATGGTCTGGCTGATAGTCCTACTCAGGCATACAATGACTCCATTTCTGAATCTGGTTCAGATATAATGGTACAGTACATGCTCTCTACTCCTTCTGAATTCTACCCTGCAAATGCATTACTGTTGGCCAGAGTGTCCCAAGCAAAGACTGTTATCTTTGCTCTGTTCTTGCCAAATGTGAAGACAGATAACTCTTTCTGGTTTGAATCCCCTATTGTCAAATTTGAAGCTCCACATCTATATGAATTCTTTGGTGAAGCTTTGGTTTTTAAGCAAGGCAGGCTTAAAGCTAGGAAAATGGCTCTCCAGCAAACTCCTTTGACGATTATCTCTGAATCTGTGGAAGAAACTCCAGATAGCTTGGAGGCTAGCTCTGCTTTGGTTACTGTGGGACAGAAGAGAAAGAAGACTAATGCTAAGATGGGAGGTGTTGCCCCAGACTGCTCTAATCAAGTCAGAAGAAGTGCAAGATGCAACAAATATAATGGATTCAAGCCTAGAATAATTTCTGATGCAAAAACCATGAAGTCTAAAGTGAAGCCAAGGAAGATACCTTCTATTTCTACTGCTGATATGGTGGAAGACAATGGAACAGAGGAGGACAATGGAACAGAGGAGGCCCCTCTTGCTGATCAGCAAATTGTTGCCTCTCATTTGCAGGTGCCTCCAACCACTCCTGTTCCAGTGATGCAATCTATTGGCATTAACCTCTGTGGAGTGCCCCCAGAAGATCTCTCTCCCCAGAAGCTGCTGGCCAGCCTACAGGAAGAAGAGGAAAATATCTAGCTAGTTCCACTTTTATCTTATTATGAATATTTTGAAGAAATGGATTGTACTTTGCTGGAATATTAGGGGTTTGAATGCAAAGTCCAAGCAATTGGCACTGATGAATGCTATAAATTTAAGTGGTTGCTCTGTAATTTGTTTGCAAGAGACAAAAACGTGTGATTTTGATATATCTTTTATAAGATCTTGCTGCCCTAGAAGATTTGATGATTTTGTGTATCTGCCATCTATTGGAGCTTCTGGAGGGCTCATTATTATTTGGGATAGTTCTATTTTCTCTGGCATGGTTATGCATTGTGAGCAGTTTGCTATTTCGGTTTATTTCACTTCCACTCAGTCTGCTCAATCCTGGACTTTAGTGAATGTGTATGGGCCTTGCACTGGAGATCAAAGAGATGATTTTGTTCAATGGCTTTTTAATTTAAATATTCCTCCAGATGAGGACTGGCTTTTAGTAGGAGACTACAATTTTATTAGGTCTCCAGAAAACAGAAATAAGCCTAGGGGAAATGTAAATGATATGCTTTTGTTTAATGATTTCATCAGAGGTCAGAATTTAACAGAGCTACCCATCCAAGGCAGGAAATTTTCATGGAGTAATATTCAGGAAGATCCACTTCTTGAGCAGTTAGACTGGTTTTTCACTTCCCTTCATTGGACAACCTCATACCCCTCCACTCTTGTGACTCCTCAGGGCAAACCAACCTCAGACCATATTCCATGTGTTATCACAATCCAAACTACAATTCCTGGCAGTAAAGTTTTCAGATTTGAGAATTATTGGGTGGCCCATAGTGGCTTTTTTGATGCAGTATCTGCTAGCTGGAACAAGCCTACCCATAAAAATAATAGTGCTGCAAATATCAATGCCAAGTTCAAAAGACTTAGATATGATCTCAAATTCTGGTCTAAATTGATTTCCAAGCTAAAGATTTGCATAGAAAACACTAACAAGGCCCTTTTTGAGATTGACAAACTAGAGGACTGCAGACCTTTGGCTCTGACTGAACAGAACTTCAGGAAAATTTTAAAAGTCCATCTAGCCAGACTCCTAGAGTATCAGAACATTTACTGGAAAAAGAGATGCACTATCAGATGGACAAAGTTTGGTGATGAGAATACAAAAATTTTCCACTCAATTGCCACTGAAAGATACAGAAGAAACTCTATCCCTGCTCTAGTTGCTCCAGATGGTTCCTTAGCTACTGGTCATGCTGATAAAGAGGAGATTATATTCCAGTCATTTAAATAGAGATTAGGCACCTCTGAAAATCCCCAGATGTTATTTGATCTGCATAATTTGATCCAGCCTACTCCTGGTCTTGAGGATCTATCCATTCCCTTCACCAAAGAGGAAATTGATGCAGTCATAAAATCAATGCCAATTGACAAATCTCCTGGACCAGATGGTTTCAATGGACAATTTCTCAAAAGTTGCTGGCACATTATCAAAGAACATATTTATGATTTGTGCTTCCAATTCTATGAAGGCAATCTGAACTTGGAAAGTATTAATACGGGACATATTACATTAATTCCAAAAGTGCCCTCCCCAGAAGGAATGGGTGATTATAGGCCAATCACTCTTTTAAATTGTGTTCTCAATCTAATTACAAAACTACTTGCTGATAGGCTTCAGAAAGTTGTTCTCAAGATAGTGCACAAAAACCAATATGGCTTTCTAAAAGGGAGAAATATTCAAGACTGTCTGGCATGGGCTTTTGAATTCCTATATCAGTGTGAAAAATCAAATGAGCACATTGTTCTTCTAAAATTAGACTTTGCAAAAGCCTTTGAAACTATTGATCATGATGCTATGCTCAAAATCATGAAACAGATGGGTTTTGATAATAAATGGCTAGGATGGATTCAAAATATCTTCAGCTCTGGGAAATCGGCTGTCCTTCTCAATGGGGTTCCAGGAAGACAGTTCTTCTGTAAAAGAGGGGTGAGACAAGGAGACCCTCTCTCTCCCCTCATCTTTGTTCTAGCTGCTGATTTGCTCCAGTCTGCAATCAATAGGGCTTTCAGACAAGGCTTGTTAAAAGCTCCTTTCTCACCTGACTATGGAGCAGATTTCCCTATTATCCAATATGCTGATGACACATTGATCATTTTGCCTGCTGACACTGATCAGGTCAGACTCATGAAGGAAATCTTGGAACAATATGCTATGTCCACTAGATTGAAAATCAATTTCCATAAATCTTCCCTGGTTCCTATAAATCTTTCAAAGAACTCTGCTGCTGTTATTGCTGATTCTCTAGGCTGCAAAATTGCCTCTATGCCATTCACCTACCTGGGTCTGCCTCTTGGAACTACAAAGCCATCTGTCCAAGATCTAATGCCCCTTGTGGATAGGATTGAAAGGAGAGTTTCTGCCACCTTCATGTTGATGTCCTATAGTGGGAAAGTTTCATTGATCAACTCTCTGCTCACTTCTATTGCAACATTTACAATGTGTTCTATTCAGTTGCACCCAAAGATTTTAGAGCATATTGAGAAAATAAGGAGACACTGCCTTTGGGTAAAGAAAAATGAAGAAGGGGAGGAAAAATGTCACTCTCTGGCTGCATGGAGCATGGTCTGTAGGCCCAAAAAGAAAGGAGGATTGGGTATTTTAAACCTGAAAATCCAAAATGAAGGCCTGCTTCTTAAATATTTGCATAAATTTTATAATAAGATGGACACCCCTTGGGTCCATTTATTATGGAATACTTACTATGCTGGTAAAATCCCTCATGCCATAGAACCAGTTGGATCCTTTTGGTGGAAAGATGTCTGTAGATTAATGCCCATTTTCAGAGGGATTGCTTCTAGTTCAATTATGGATGGAAATTCAACTCTCTTCTGGAAAGATGCATGGCTAGATCAAGTTAATGTTGAAGCTTTTCCTAGGGCATTCTCTTTTGCTAAAGAGGAGGATGTCTCTGTCCACCAGTTTCTTTCTGCTAGCAGTCTGGCTGATTCTTTTCACCTACCTATTTCCCCTGAAGCCATGGAGGAGGTGAGATCAATTCAAAGGAAATCAAACCATATTCAACTAAGTGATGATCATGATATATGGAGCTACCCTTGGGGGAAACAATGCACACCTAGCCAATACTACAAGTTTTGCTTCAGAGAAATATCTCCCCATGAGTCCTTTCTTTGGCTCTGGAAGGCAAAATGCACCCCAAGAATAAAGTTCTTCTGTTGGCTTGTACTGTCAGACAGACTAAATACAAGGAATATGCTCAAGAGGAGACATTTTCAGCTGAATTCTGGTTATAATTGCCTGATGTGTAACAACCCACCAGAGGAAACTATTGAACATATGATCTTTCATTGTTCATTCAGTAAGACATGTTGGCAGAAACTACATATGCTTTGGAATGCTACTGGCGACAGGCTCCACTTACTCAGCAGAGGAAGAAGTATCTGGCGAAAACCTCTGTTTATGGAGCTATTCATGATTGCTGCCTGGAATATCTGGAAGGAAAGGAACAAGAAACTCTTTGAAGGAGTGGACCCTCAACTGGCATCTTGGAAGGCCCGAATGAAGACTGATCTTTCTTTGCTATTCCATAGGACTAAACCTGACCTACACTCCCAAATAAATCAGCTTATTGCTGCTCTTTGATTGTCTCTTTGCTCTCTTTGTTGTATATAGCTTGAATCTCTTGATCCTTTTGATGTAAAGCCTCACATGTAAAACTCTGTAATTACCCCACTTATATATATATATATATGAGGCAGTAGGGGCTCCCCCCTTACTGTCATAAACCTTCAAAAAAAAGCAAGATGGTCATGGAAAACTCGAGTCCCCATGGGTGGGACCTTACATCGTGACAGAAGTAATACCTGGAGGAGCTTATCGACTACAAGATAGGAAAACGGGGCAAAACGAGAGTAACCCATGGAATGCAGAGCAACTACGACGGTTCTACGCATAGACGACATAAGGTGGTGAAGGATTTATTCGAGTTCTGATCTTCTGAACCCAGAACATGAGGCCATAGGTCGGGTTCCTTGGGTCAACTCGACAATATGTGTAAATATTTTATTTTTCCACTCGGGGGCTCAGACCCTCGAGTCGTACAAAATAAAGAACAAAAAGTTATTATCGAGTACAATGATTATTATCTTCGAAATATTGCAAGGTTTTTCACAACCCGACATTTGGCAGAAACATACGCCGGTTCAGAAGAACCCGATAATATATTAAATAAAACACCTCGGAACTATGATTTGTTTCCCTGGTCTATTAAATAGCACGAGAACAGTACATATATATGACTTCTTCCTATGGATAGCACAAGGAAGAACAACTTGAACAAAAGGATTACATAGAAAGAAAAACTAATGAAAGTGCACTTCGGCTTCATACTCCTTTTGGCACTGGGTGCCGTCGTAGATTCTCACGTCGAACTTCGATGTGCCAATGTGGAAGTCAAAGGTCATGAAAAAGCCTTGATGGAGGTCGTGATCCTCTACAAACTGCGACCAGCCGCCCTTGAAGTATTGCTCACCGGCACCGTCGTACCAAACCTCCACTTCATAGGGAGTTCGTCCCCCGGAGTGCTCACGAAGAATCGCTTCTTGTAGCTCTCGCCCGTCCATGAACTGGGTGAATTTCAGCGGTAAGCGTTGAATCTCACGGCACTGTGCGCCAGCGATGTAGAAAAAGGAATAGATCCTGGGAGAAGAAGCATTAGCAGATGGGGCACTTGGACCTGGTGCAGCAGGAGCCACCTTGGGCTTATTTTTGCTCCCAGCCGGATGGCCGGGGCACCGCTTCACTGGAGCAGACGATAAAGCCAGCGCAGCGCCAATTGAAGCCTTATTCTTGCTGCCGTGAGGGCGGCCGCGACCCCATTTCTTAATTGGGGCACCGATGTTCAGGCGTGATTCTCCCGCATCGGCCATGGAGACAGGTGGTGGAAAAGAAGAAACCCTAGATGAGTTCAAGAGGAAGAAGATGATGCGGCGGAATGAGAAGCTAGTAACTGGATTAGGGTTTTTTACCCTCATCAGGCGTGTTTTATTTATAAGCACGCACTAATGGGCCTTTATGAAAGTATGGTCCAACATATTATTACAGGCTCTTATATGCTGCCTAATGTAGACGATAAAAGAAAGGTCAAGGTATCAAGGGAAAACATGCGTACAAAAAAAAAGGAGAGAAGAAAGGGCAGGGGATAAGCAAATATCCATAAAAAAACACAAGTTCACCTCGTCCTTGACTCGGGGGCTTGCGTCATGAGAAGGAGAGAACAATTGAAAAAGCAAATAAAATCGACAGATGTCGTGAGAAGAAATATACGGAACAGGTCTAGCCATTTTTCTTGAGCCTATACCCGATAAAATTTGGCTATAGCCTCGGGGGCTACTCCCATCGGGAGCGCTGGGTGTGCACCCGATGATATTTATTCATTCATACTGGAGAAAAGAAGGCGAAAGAAGATTCAGGAAGCATCATTACTCCCATCGGGAGGGAAGTTTTTATCGGTTTAGGTTAAATAACCCGAATATTTTGTACACTAGAACAGTCAAACAAGGCTGCGACATATGATTCTCGGGTTGCATCATCACGATAAAACTCAAATGCCGTGATTAAAATATATCATGAAGGTAAGACCCTAGGATCCGTCCTGTGTGGCCTGGTATACGCACATGGATGCGCTCTGCTGGTATGTATCCGTGTCTACGATGCGAAGAAAAATCCTGGTGAACACACTGGGTACCCTGAGAACCACTGGGACTCATTCTTTGTAAGTCCTAAATGCGGCAAAAGAATGGGTTTGACCGGTTTCCTGAATTCAAGTCCAAGGGGATTGAATTTGAAGTAGGTGGTAAGTATCTGTTCTGGCAGTTAACTGACCTCTTGATCCGTCAGAGTTCTCAGGCTTGTTCATCAAAACCCCTTGCAAGATATTATAATAAAAGTCAAGTCAAAAGACCAAGTCGAAGATTTCAAGATTTGAAAAAGTCAAGTATTGATCAAGTCGAAGAATTGAAAGATCTGAGATTCAACCCGAATCTGCAATTCTGGTAGAATCTCAGGGGCTACTGACAAGCGTATAGATAATAGAGCCCATCAGTTGAGTACCCCTAAGGCCCGTTAGGCTAGGCCCAATTGTAATACTAGTCAAAATACGAGTTCTTACCGTATGTCAATATTGTAATCTGTATCGGATCCTACCCGATCCTCGAGACCTGGCCACCTATATATAGGGGCCAGGAGGGGATGGTAAGGGATAGATTGAAAGCAAGCCAGGTTCTGCACCCACGATTACTTTCATAGCCACCTTGTTTGACTGAATTCACCTTCGAGTTCATCCGACGCCCTATCTCCCCGATCGTAAGTCCTTCATCTAGGACATTTGTCGAGTTAACCCCTCGTCACTAGGCTAGCAAGCATCACCTTCTGGAGTATTGGCTTTTCCCTACTGGATTGATAACCATGGTTTCATAACTGAGGGAAAACTTGCTGCTATATTCATCAAACCTTCTCTTGGGGTCTCCAACTGGCTGGTCATTTACTTCATCAACTGCACGCCAACAAGTTCTCTGGCACTATTCAACACCGCGCCATCAACAAGTTTTCTAGAGCCGTTGCCAGGGAAAAAGAAGACTTCTGCAAGAAGAGTTTTGCACACCCATCCTTTACTTTATTTTAAGTTTTGCTTTTACTTTATTTTTGCTTGTTTCATTTTATCAAAAACACAAAAAAATTAGTATCCTTTATAGTTGTTACTTTATTACTTCTAGGTCATTATGTTGTTCCCTAAGTACTTTTGGAGGACCTCTCAGTAGGTAGTGGTTCTATTATTGGGAAAAGTAATATTGAGGAGTTCTTTAATCATATTAGTATGTATAAAGATGTTGAGGAAAAGTCTTTGGCTGAGCTTGCTCCTAGTTATGAAGTTTCTTCAGCTTATTTAGTTCACATGTTGGAAGCTAGGTTTGCTAGCCTTAATCCTTTTATGCAACACATGTTTCTTAAGCTTCATGATATTGAGGATCCTAAAAAGAAAGCTTTTATCTTGGAAACTTTGCGCATAGAATTTAGAGATGTTGCCATTGAAGCTAGGAAAGTTCTTAAGTGTTTTAATAAGCTCGGCTCGCCTATAAAGGTTGTTAGTACAAACAATGAAAGAACCGAAATACCAATACCTAGCAAGCTCTTGGGATTGTATGAAGCTTTTGAAAATAATTTTGATTGGATCTGACCCAATTTTTTTTTAGTGAATTGAGTGAACCAAAGCGTGATCACAAGGGGTCTTCAAAAACTTATGTGGATGAAATACAGTGCCTTATTGAAAAGACTACTGCAGTTGATCTTAATGCCTCTTTCGAAAATACTTGATTCGCACTTTCTGCGCCTAGCTCAAAGGCGTTAAAGAAAAGCACTCTTAGGAGATAACCCAATGTTTTTACTTTCAGTTCTTTTTATTTTATTTGAGTCTTGGAAGTTATTACTACTGTAATAACCTCTCCTTATCATTTTTATTTCATTTTTGTGCCAAGAGAAGCCTCTAATTTGAGTGAGGTAAGATTTGGGGATGTTGCTGTCCTGAAACAAATTTTGGTGCTGCACCGTAAAAATTCGTGAAAATTCTCAGTATATCTTTTGGACCTGTGATTTCTTGTGCATATGCCCCAGGTTATATACAAACTTTCATTAGTTTAACACTTTTTGATTTGAGCAACAGAAAACCCTCTAAAAATTCGACCTTTGTCAGCTGTTCTGTTTTGACAGATTTCTGCCATTATTTGTGTTTGCCGCTCGATCACTTTTTTTGAGTTCTTTTGATCACGGAACTTTTGGGGAAGTTGATACAGTAGTATATACTTTATATGTGGTAGTTTTGAGTTGAAAAATGAAGCAAAAAGGGTTGATTTAATGTTATGCTTACACTAATGTTGCTAATAGAGTTGTGTTGAGTTTTGTGTGAAGAAAGTTTTCAAGTGTAGGGATTGGAGAATGATGAGATGAGTTGAAGAATGGACAAAAGCTCAAGCTTGGAGATGCCCACGCACCCCAAGAAATATCCAAGAGGTACAAGCGTCAAAGCTTGGGGATGCCCCCGAGGCACCATTTCTTCATCGGCAAAAATCAGGTCACCTTTCAACACACTATATTTTTATTGCTTCATGCACTATCCGTTTTTCTTGGAGCATCAGTTGTTTTAGTTTTCAGTTTTGTTTAGTTTTGTTTGCTGCAATAAATGGTTTGACCCCAACAAATTTCTTTTGGAGAAGTTGCCTTGCTTTTCATTTGCCAAGAACACTCCATTTTTCACTCTTATCGTTTCAACGAGTATTCTCTTTTTCTGCTACTGCATTTAGTTTTCGATTTTCGCCTTGATTTGTGTTCAGATCTTGTTATATATTTGCATCAAGGTGTATTTTGACCTCTGGTCCATGTTGGTTTTCATCAAAAAGAGTTGTTTAAAAAGGTTCGAATGGTGTTGGAAAAGAGAAAAAACTATATGAAAAAAAGTGGTACAAAAAGGAGCTTGTGTAGACTGCGGCCTAGGCTTTTGCATGTCGTGCTTGATGTCTTTTTGATAGTATGCTTAGTGGTTTTGCTGTAGCATGACTTGTCTCAAATGACTGATATTGCGTAATGAGCCTTTGAAAAAAAATCATGCGTAGTTTTAATTATTTGGAAGCATTATTTTGGTTTTCTCCTTGATGCTTTATTTGTGTTGACTTGGCGCATGCTCACACATGTTAAACTCATACAAAGTCGCCATTGCCTCTATGATCATTTAGTTTTTGACTTTTGATGCCATCTTATGTTTCTTTTAATGTTGCTTTATCGCTTTGCATGATTATGGCCGTTATTGCTCTCTTAGTTGGTCGCTCCCAGTCTTTTGCTAGCCCTCACTTTGTACTGATTATGAGCTCTACTCATGCATCCAACTCCTAAAAACCAAGTTGTTCCAATGTGTCCACCATACATACCTATTAGCAATTTGCTATTCCAAAGTACATTTGACTTGCTTTTATCTATCCTTCAAATTAAACTCTTTTTGGTGTTATGCGAAAATTGGTCAGTAAAGCTCTCACGAACCTGATGGCACACTTTACTTTTCTCGTTTTAAAATTTTGACATTGTGGCTCTCTTATGTTGATTTGTTATGCTTGCAAGTTGTAAGTTGAAAATTAGCCCAGCCATGCCCTCATGGGGCAAGCTTTCAACATTGCACTTCTCTCATTTGAGTTGATATCGTGATCTTTTGTTTATGGATACTCACGATGTGAAATAAGTTGGGAATCTTGTGGGATCGTGGACTTCTTATATGTGTTAGGGAAACGCCTGGGCCGCTAATCTAAGCCAGGCATCATTCATGGTGGAAATTTACAGCATGCCCATAGTGGACATTCGACGACGCATCTCACAATAAAAAGCTATACCAATGGTAAATAAAAGAGATGTCGAGGTGTTCATTGCCTGTTTGTCTTGTCATTTTGATGTGGGCTTGTTCCATGTCATCGGGCAGGAGGTACCCCATTGGCGGTTCTCGATGATACACATATATTTACAATGACAAGAGCCTCCTTGGGACTCTAAGTCGAGTAGTATGAGGTTTGGGTATTCGTACTTCACGGGACACGATGTTTTCAACTTATGATTTGTCAAGCATATGCTTCATAATTGTACTCGCATTAACTCTAACCATTCAAGATACCTATGATGGGGGCAATGAGAGCTCAAAGCTAGTAAGTACCATAATTTTTGAAGGTTTATAAAACTCGCAATCACTGCTTCCCTCCGCGAAGGACCTTTCTTTTACTTTTATGTTGAGTCTCTACCTTCTACCTTTATGCACCATCTAAGAGAGCATAGTTGTCATTCTGAGTATAATGTGCATTGTCCCAAAGTTTTCATTGATTGATTCATGATGTTGGTTTTACTTGTTCTTAAATTATTTGTATCTAGTCGCCCTCTTAAACTTGAAGGTGTCCTATGCATTTATGTTTTGCTCTCTCATGAAGGACAAGCTGAAAACCATTTGTATGTTTTTCTATATGATTTGAACACATGTTTGACTTTCATTGTTTCATTTTCATGATCTTTCGTTTGTGTTTTTTTTCATGTTATAACATGGTTGCTAAGTTTCTTCTATCAAGATTATATCTTTCATGCCCATGTTTTAAGTTCTTTTGATCCCAGCGCACAACGCTTACATATATGGTCAAGATTGCATAGGTGTATGTCACCTCAAAAATTATTTCTTTTGTTATCACTTACCTACTCGAGGACGAGCAGGAGTTAAGCTTGGGGATGCTGATACGTCTCTAACGTATCTATAATTTTTTATGCTCCATGCTTATTTTTACACCATTTGCTTAGTGTTTCGTTACACTTCGTGGCATTTTTATGCATTTTCCGGAACTAACCTATTAACAAGATGCCACAGTGCTAGTTCCCTGTTTTCTGTTGTTTCTGTGTTTCAGAAAAGTTATGATACGTCTCAAACGTATCTATAATTTTTGATGCTCCATGCTTGTTTTTACACTATTCACCTTGTGTTTCGTTACACTTCGTGGCGTTTTTATGCGATTTCCGAAACTAACCTATTGACAAGATGCCACAGTGCCAGTTCCCTGTTTTCTGCTATTTTTGTGTTTCAGAAAAGCTACACAGGAAATACTCTCAGAATTGGACGAAACAAGTTCCAGAAGTCTTATTTTTCCTGGAAGAGTACCAAAGACCAAAAGAGAGTCGGAGTGGGGCCACAAGGGCCCCACACACTAGGGCGGCATGGCCCAGGCCCTGGCCGCGCCCCCTATGTGTGAGGGTGCCCTGGCAGCCCCCTGATGATGCCCCTTCGCCTATGTAAAGCCTCGAGATAGAAAACCCTAGAGGAGTCGGCGAAATTTCCAGATCAGTTCCGCAGCTCCGCCGCCGCCGCCGACGAATTTCAGGGGACATAAGTCTCTGTTCCGGTACCCTGCCGGGACGGGGAAGTGCCCCCGGAGCCATCTCCATCGATCTCCATCGCCGCCTCCGCCGTCTCCATCGACCTCACCGTCATCTCCATCAACCTTGTTGTCTCCTATGATGAGGAGGGAGTAGTTCTCCCCCGGGGCTGAGGGCTCTACCGGTAGCTATGTGGTTCACCCTCTCTCCCATGATGTGATCTTTATGTGATCGTGAGCTTTGTATCTAGTTGAATTGGTAGATGTTATTATTCAGATATTATGCTACTCCTATGCTTTATTATTATACTCTTCGGAGATACCTCGTATCATGGTGTAAAGGTGACTAGTGTGTGCATCATGTGTATCTTTTTGGTTAATGTCTCTATGAAATGTTGGTGTTTGTTGGAACCATCTAGTGCGTTCAAGGTGATAGTGTGGGACAATCTAGTTTGGGTACATATGGACTTTGAGGAATGCTTCGTAGCCCTATGCATGATTAGTGTTCGTTTTTCATTGGAGAATTGTTTTGCGTTGCATATGGATGATAGTATCTATTGGTTCAATTATGTTATATTTGTTGAGAGTGTGTCCACTAGTGAAAGTATGATCCCTAGGCCTTGTTTCCAAGCTTTGCACACCGTTTACTTACTGTTTTGTTACATGTTTGCTCGCAGCGATATTTATTTCAGATCACATTTGCTACTTATAATCATCACTACTACTTGTATTTCACTATCTCTTCGCCGAACTAGTGCACCTATACATCTGACAAGTGTATTGGGTGTGTTGGGGACACAAGAGACTTTCTGTATCGTAATTGCAGGGTTGTTTGAGAGGGATAGCTTTGACCTCTTCCTCCCTGAGTTCGATAAACCTTGGGTGATCCACTTAAGGGAAACTTGCTGCTGTTCTACAAACCTCTGCACTTGGAGGCCCAACACTGTCTACAAGAACAGACGTGTGCGTAGACATCAAGCTCTTTTCTGGCGCCGTTGCCGGGGGGTAAGGTAAAAGGTACTCACGTCCTCCTGTGTGAGTGCTCAAAGTTATTTCCTTTAGATTCTACAATTATATCTTTTTGTTTCTTGTTTTTATTTTCACTAGTTAGGCTTAATGGAAAATAAAGAGTTCTTTAGTCTTTTTCCCGAGTTTAGATTTGAAGAGAAAATTGAAAAACCTTTGTAGCTTAATTTGCATACTAATAGTGTTGTTAGTATGAATGCTTTAAATACCATTGTTGCTAATGCTATAGAAAAGTCTAAGCTTGGGGAAGCTGGTTTTGTTAAGCATGATATTTTCAGTTCCCCAGCTTTAGTGGAGAAAGTTTGCTCTGATGATATTTTATCTCCCCTATGTGATGTTCCTATGCCTGTTACCTATGTTAGTGATCATGATTGGGAAAAGCACTCTACTTTTGATATTGAAAATCTTTTTGGTATAAATTCTAAGATTAATAATTGTTGTACCATTAGTACTATCCATGTTCCTTCTTATGATGATATGTTTGATGAGTATGCTTTGCAAAATAGCTGTTCTCTAGCTAGTGATGATACTAAACCTCTAGTTTATGATGGTTATGATGATGAGTATAATATTTTCAGTTCACCTACTTTTGAGGAGAAAATTAGTTATGATTACAATATGCCTCCTGTTTTTGATAATTATGGTGATAAGAATAATTATTCTGTTAAATCTGCTCCTACTACTATTGTTCATGTGGGGAGTATTAATTCTTTTATGCATGTGGCTCATGATAGGGAAGCTTTATGTGATAGTTATATTGTTAATTCTATTCATGATGCTACTGAAAGTTATTATGAGAGAGGGAAACATGGTTTGATGGATCTCAACAATATTGAGTTTCCCCTCTTTATGTTGCAATTCTTGAAGTTGTACTTGTTTTGCCTTCCTATGCTTTTTGCTTTGCGCTTTCATGACTTGTCTCTTTACAAGACTATTTTGCATAGGAAGTGGTTTAGATTTAAATATCTTTCACATTTGCTTTTTGATGCTCTCTATTGCTTTAAGCTCTTATATGGCGCCTACATGAGCATCTTTGCAAATTACTGCGCCTAGCTCAAAGGCGTTAAAGAAAAGCACTCTTGGGAGATAACCCATTGTTTATTTTCAGTACTTTTTCATTTATTTGAGTCTTGGAAGTTATTAATACTGTAATAACCACTCCTTATCCTTTTTATTTCGTTGTTGTGCCAAGAGAAGCCTCTAATTTGAGTGAGGTAAGATTTGGGGATGATGTTGCTGTCCTGAAACAGTTTTTGGTGCTGCACCGTAAAAATTCGTGAAAATTCTCTGTATATCTTTTGGACCTGCGATTTCTTGTGCATATGCCCCAGGTTATATCCAAACTTTCATTAGTTGAACACTTTTTGATTTGAGCAATAGAAAACACTCTAAAAATTCGACCTTTGTCAGCTTTTCTGTTTTGATAGATTTCTGCCAATATTTGTGTTTGCCGCTTTATCGCTTTCTTTTTGAGTTCTTTTGATCACGGAACTTTTGGGGAAGTTGCTACAGTAGTATATACTTTATATGTGGTGGTTTTAGGTTGAAACCTGAAGCAAATAGGGTTGATTCTATGTTATGCTTACACTAATGTTGCTAATAGATTTGTGTTTAGTTTTGTATGAAGGAAGTTTTCAAGTGTAGGGATCGGAGAGTGATGAGATGAGTTGAAGAATGGACAAAAGCTCAAGCTTGGGGATGCCCATGCATCACCCCAAGAAATATCCAAGAAGTACAAGCATCAAAGCTTGGGGATGCCCCCGAGGCACCCCCTTCTTCATCGGCAAAAATCATGTCACCTTTCAAAACACTATATTTTTATTGCTTCATGCACTATGCGTTTTTCTTGGAGCGTCAGTTGTTTTTGTTTTCAGTTTTCTTTTGTTTTGTTTGCTGCAATAAATGTTTGGATCACATCATGTGTTTAGAGAGAGACATGCTCCGTTGTTTATTTGCCAAGAACACTCCGTTTTTCACTCTTATCGTTTCAACGAGTGTTCTCTTTTTCAGCTACTGCGTTTAGCTTGCCTTTTTCGCCTTAATTTTTGTTCAGATCTTATTTTATATTTGCATCAAGGTGTATTTGGACCTCTGATCTTTATTGGTTTTCATCAAAAGAGGTGTTTATAAAATTTTTGAATGGTGTTGGAAAAGAGAAAAAGCTTTAAGCAAAAAAGTGGTACAAGAAGGAGCTTGTGTAGACTGCGGCTTAGGCTTTTGCATGTCGTGCTTGATGTCTTTTAGATAGTATGCTTAGTGGTTTTGCTATAGCATGACTTGTCTCAAATAACTGAGATTGCTTAATGAGCCTTTGAAAGAATCATGCGTTGTTTTTATTATATGGAAGCATTTATTTGGTTTTCTCCTTTGATGCTTTATTTGGGTTGACTTGGCGCATGCTCACACATGTTAGACTCATACAAAGTTGCCAATAGCCTCTGTGATCATTTAGTTTTTGACTTTTGATGCCATCTTATGCTTCTTTTAATGTTGCTTTGTCGCTTTGCATGATTATGGCCGTTATTGCTCTCTTAGTTGGTCGCTCCCAGTCTTTTGCTAGCCCTCATTTTGTACTGAGTATGAGCTCTACTCGTGCATCCAACTCCCAAAAACCAAGTTTGCCATTGTGTCCACTATAAATTCCTATGCATGGTATTTGCAAGCCATTTCAAGTAAATTTTCATGTACTACCTTTCAAAAAACCTTCAAAATACTTCTCATTTTGTGACACTGTTTTCAGCTCATGGGGACATAGTGGTCGGATTTGCTATCTTCCATATTGTCTTATTCCAAAAAGAAAAAAAAAAAGAAAAAAAAGAAAGAAAAAAGGCACTCCTCCATGGTATGTGAATGTTGGTGGGCACCCGATGGAATCGGTTAGCCATGGTTTGAGAAAGGAAAAAAGGTGGGAAGGAGTGCCAAGTTTTATAAAAATAGCACAGAAAGTGCCAATCTCTCTCTCAAAAACTTGCTTCATTTTTGTATGGAAGATAGTAAGAACCCCATTGCCAGTCGTTGACAAAGACAACCACCTCTCAAAACCAATTTTTATCTCTCTGTTTTATAAAAAGAGCACATGTTTAATCACTGCTTCCCTTTGCGAAGGGCCTTTCTTTTACTTTTATGTTGAGTCACCACCTTCTATCTTTATGCACCATCTAAGAGAGCGTAGTTGTCATTCTGAGTATAATGTGCATTGTCCCAAAGTTTTCATTGATTGATTCATGATGTTGGTTTCACTTGTTCTTAAATTATTTGTATCTAGTCGCCCTCTTAAACTTGAAGGTGTTCTATGCATTTATGTTTTGCTCTCCATGATGGACAAGCTGAAAACCATTTACTATGTTTTTCCATATGATTTGAACACACGTTTGACTTCATTGTTTCATTTTCATGATCTTTTGTTTGTGTTCATTTTCATGTTATAACATGGTTGCCAAGTTTCTATTATCAAGATTATGTCTTTCATGCCCATGTTTTAAGTTCTTTGATCTCAGCACTCAATGCTTTACCTATATGATCAAAGTTGTGATGGTGCATGTCACCTCAAAACTTATTTCTTTTGTTATCACTTACATACTCGAGGACGAGCAGGAGTTAAGCTTGGGGATGCTGATACATCTCAAACGTATCTATAATTTTTGATACTCCATGCTTGTTTTTACACCATTCGCCTTGTGTTTTGTAACACTTCGTGGCGTTTTTATGCGATTTCCGAAACTAACCTATTGACAAGATGCCATAGTGCCAGTTCCCTGTTTTCTGCTGTTTTTGTGTTTCAGAAAAGCTACACAGGAAATACTCTCGGAATTGGATGAAACAAGTTCCAGAAGTCTTATTTTTCCTGGAAGAGTACCGAAGACCGAAAGAGTGTCGGAGTGGGGCCACGAGGGCCCCACACACCAGGGCGGCATGGCCCAGGCCCTGGCCGCGCCCCCTATGTGTGAGGGTGCCCTAGCAGCCCCCTGACGATGCCCCTTCGCCTATATAAAGCCCCAGGATGGAAAACCCTAGAGGAGTCGGTGAAATTCCCAGAACAGTTTTGCAGCTCCGCCGCCGCTGCCGATGAATTTCGGGTGATAAAAGTCTCTGTTCCGGCACCCTGCCAGGATGGGGAAGTGCCCCCGGAGCCATCTCCATCGGTCTCCATCGCCGTCTCCGCCATCTCCGTTGACCTCATCGCCATCTCCATCAACCTTGCTGTCTCCTATGATGAGGAGGGAGTAGTTCTCCCCCGAGGCTGAGGGCTCTACCGGTAGCTATGTGGTTCACCTCTCTCTCCCATGATGTGATCTTTATGTGATCGTGAGCTTTGTATCTAGTTGAATTGGTAGATTTTATCATTCAGATATTATGCTACTCCTATGCTTTATTATTATACTCTTCGGAGATACCTCGTATCATGGTGTAAAGGTGACTAGTGTGTGCATCATGTGTATCTTTTTGGTTAATGTCTCTATGAAATGTTGATGTTTGTTGGAACCATCTAGTGCGTTCAAGGTGATAGTGTGGGACAATCTAGATTGGGTACATACGGACTTTGAGGATTGCTTCGTAGCCCTACGCATGATTAGTGTTCATTTTCCATTGGAGAATTGTTTTGAGTTGCATATGGATGATAGTATCTATTGGTTCAATTATGTTATATTTGTTGAGAGTGTGTCCACTAGTGAAAGTATGATCCCTAGGCCTTGTTTCCAAGCTTTGCATACCGTTTACTTACTGTTTTGTTACATGTTTGCTCGTAGCGATATTTATTTCAGATAACATTTGCTACTTATAATCATCACTGATACTTGTATTTCACTATCTCTTCGCCGAACTAGTGCACCTATACATCTGACAAGTGTATTGGGTGTGTTGGGGACACAAGAGACTTTCTGTATCGTAATTGCAGGGTTGTTTGAGAGGGGTAGCTTTGACCTCTTTCTCCCTAAGTTCGATAAACCTTGGGTGATCCACTTAAGGGAAACTTGCTGCTGTTCTACAAACCTCTGCACTTGGAGGCCCAACGCTGTCTACAAGAACAGACGTGTGCGTAGACATCAAGTTACATAGGAAATATTCTCGGAATTGGACGAAACAAAAGCCAGACATCCAGAAATTTACCAAAGCTTCCAGAGAACCGAAGAGGAGATGGAGAGGGGCCACAGGCCGGCCACACAGTAGGGCGGCGCGGCCCAGGCCCTGGCCACGCCCCCTATGTGTGAGGCCGTCTCGGTCCACTTCTGACGATGTCCCCTCGCCTATAAAGACCCCCCGACGAGAAAAACCTAAACACCCGATCACTTTTCTAGAAACACATCGCGATCCGCCGCCGTCGTTGACCCGAGATCGGGAGGGTCCAGAAGCTCTTCCCGACACCCTGCCGGAGAGGGGAATCGCCACCGGAGGTCTTCTTCATCGTCATGCTTGCCTCCGGCGTGTTGAGTGAGTAGTCTACCTTGGACTATGGGTCCATAGCAGTAGCTAGTTGGTTTTGTTCTCCACCATGTGCTTCATGTTTAGATCTCGTGAGTTGATTTACATGATCGAGATCACCGTTATGTAATTCTACATGTTGTGTTTGTTGGGATCCGATGAATATTGGTGTTATGATTGAGTTGATGTGCTGAATATTATCTTATGTTATCTCTATGTTGTTTATGATCTTGCATGCTCTCCGTTGTTAGTAGCTATCTTGGCCGAGTAGATACTAGTGACTCCAAGAGGGGGTATTTATGCTCGATAGTTGGGTTCATGCCTCTATTTAATCTGGGGGAGTGACAGAAACCTCTAAGGTTGTAGATGTGCTGTTGCCACTAGGGAGAAAACAACATTCATATGTCCAAGGGCATATGCTTTGTTTATATTACACACTTTGCTTAATGCAGTTATCTGTTGTTCGCAACTTAATACTTGAGGGGTGTTCGGACGATATCCCCGCGAGTGGATTATTAGTCATAGATGCAGTTGGATGGCGGTCTATGTATCTTGTTGTAATGCCCAGAGTAAATCTCATCGTGATCCTCTCGACATATGCACATTGTCTTTATTCTATCAATTGCCCAACTGTAATTTGTTTACCCAGCATGTGTTATTTTATCTTATGGAGAGACACCACTAGTGAACTGTGGACCCCGGTCCTATTTCCTTTACATTGCTATCACCTGTTTACTTTACTCGCACTGTTTACTTTACTCGCATATTACTATTGCTTTCCACTCGATACGCTCATTCCTTTGTTTACAGCAAACCGGTGAGATTGACAACCTCATCGTGAGTTGGGAGCAAAGTGCTTGGTTGTGTTGTGTGCAGGTTCCATGTTGCTACTAGTTGAAGACGTGCTAACAAGATATCATTAACGGCGCCCTTGTTGGAGTGTCACTAGGCTAGCAAGCATCACCTTCTGGAGTATTGGCTTTTTCCTACTGGATTGATAACCTTGGTTTCATAACTGAGGGAAAACTTGATGCTATATTCATCAAACCTTCTCTTGGGGTTTCCAACTGGCCGGTCATTTACTTCATCAACTACACGCCAACAAGTTTTCTGGAAATATTCAACACCGCGCCATCACGCATCCATGTTTGTAGATACGGCATCTTCTCCGGTGGGACCAGTGGCTGCCCGTGGACATATTTCTATGCTAGCTTAGCACTAGAGATATGTCCTTGGCCAAACACTTGGTCAAGATCTAGTCCGCATTCTACAACATACTCCATCATTTCGGTTGATACTTCCAATATAGTAGAAGGCACCTTGAGCGGGGAGATCGATTGCTATTTCTGTTCTCCGACCTGGGGAACTTGTTTCCCGCTTTTCTTCTTTCGCATGTCCCTAGGGCGGTCATAGACTGTATCTAGGGCCTCCACATGACCTGGTTTTGTCTCAAGCATATCCATAAAGTTTTGTGATGTCTTTAGTGGTATTACTTGCTTTGGCGGAGGCTTTTTGGTGCAAAATGGGCTTTCACCTCGGGATTTGAAATTTCAATGCTTTCCTCCAGCGTGCGCTTGTAAGGTAACTTGGCTTTCACATTGGCTTTCTTCCGACTAGTACCAGTCGACGTAGTGATGGTCATCTTCCGCTTTTGCACGCGGGACTTAGCGGGCGGAGTCGGTTGACGCGTGATATGTCTCAAATGTATCTATAATTTTTGATGCTCCATGCTTGTTTACACCAGCGTTTTGGTTACCGGTCGGGAAATCTGGTTACCGACAGGTAACCTGACATCCCGAGCACCCTCGAGAAACTGAATTACCTTGCAAAAAGTCTCGAGTTTTTTTTGAATTTTTTTAATTTAAACTACCTAATCTGGATAAATAAGGAATATCTGATAGAATATTGTCGTAAGCTTTCATAGTACAGTGGTTGTGCCTCGGAACTATTCCTTTATCGACCTGGGTTCGATTCCTGTGGTTCTCTTTTTGTTTTGTTTCGAGGATTAATATCTTTACTCCATCTGTTTGGCAAAATGCATCAAAAATTGCCCAAAAAAGAAGTCAGTAGTACTCGAGCATGCGACCTCATGGTAATAACTGATGTAGTAAGGACCAGACCACCACGGTACACGAACTTATGTAGATACAGGCAGTATACATCTTAATTAAGAGTTCTGAAGAAATTTTGAATTCAAAATTTGATTTTCGAATTCATCCGGTAACCACTCGGGATATCTCGGTTACCGCGCTAACCAAGAATCCCGAGCCCCCTCGGGAAAAAAATTGATTCGGGAACCAAAACCTTGGTTTACACACCATTTGCTTTGTGTTTTGTTACACTTCGTGGCATTTTTATGTATTTTCTGGAACTAACCTACTAACGAGATGCCACAGTGCCAGTTCCCTATTTTCTGTTGTTTTTGTGTTTCAGAAAAGCTACACAGGAAATATTCTCAGAATTGGACGAAACAAAAGCCAAACCTCCTATTTTTACCGAAGCTTCGCGAAGACCGAAGATGAGACGGAGGGGAGCCAGGGGCCAGCCACACCATAGGGTGGCACGGCCTAGCCCCTGGCCGCGCCACCAGGTGGTGAGGCCAGCTGGCCCACCTCCTGACGCTACCCTTTCGCCTATATGTTCCCCTCGATGGGAAAAACCTAAAGGACGGATCACTTTTCCTTGAAACATACTACAAGCTGCCGCCATCACCGTCGCGAGATCGGGAGGATCCAGGAGCTCTTCCTGGCACCCTGCCGAACAGGGGAATCCCTGCCGGAGGCCTTCTCCACAACCATGGTCGCCTCCGGAGTTATGTGTGAGTAGTCTACCTTGGACTACGGGTCCATAGCAGAAGCTAGATGGTCGTCTCCTCCACCATGTGCTTCATGTTTAGATCTTGTGAGCTGCCCTACATGATCAGGATCATCTTTATGTAATTCTACATGTTGTGTTTGTTGGGATCCAATGAGTATTGGTACTATGTTAAGTTGATGTGCTGAATATTATCTTATGTTATCTCTATGTTATTTATAATCTTGCATGCTCTCCGTTGCTAGTAGATATCTTGGCCGAGTAGATGCTAGTGACTCCAAGAGGGAGTATTTATGCTCGATAGTTGGATTCATGCCTCTAGTAATTTGGGGGAGTGACAGAAACCTCTAAGGTTGTAGATATGATGTTACCACTAGGGAGAAAACAACATTCTTGTGTCCAAGGACATTTGCTTTGTTTACATTACGCACTTTGCTTAATGCAATTATCCGTTGTTCGCAACTTAATACCCAATGTTTGCTCGGACGACATTCGGAGGGTGGATTATTAGTCATAGATGCAGTTGGATTACGGTCTACGTATTTTGTCGTAATGCCCAGAGTGAATCTTATAGTGATCCTTGTGACATATGTACGTTATCTTTACTCTATCAATTTCCAACTATAATTTGTTTACCCAGCATGTTGTTATTTATCTTATGGAGAGACACCACTAGTGAACTGTGGACCCCGGTCCAATTTCCTTTACATTGCTATTACCGTTTACTTATACTTGCTTATTTACATTCCCGCATACTATTACCTTTTACCACTCAATACGCTCAATCCTTTGTTTACAGCAAACCAGTGAGATTGACAACCTCATCATAAGTTGGGTCAAAGTTCTTGGTTGTGTTGTGTGCAGGTTCCACGTTGCTGCTGGTGCAAAGCAAAGCCCTGGATGAGGCAACTTATAAATTGTCCGGAGCTATCGCGAAGCTAGCAGGCATCACCTTCTGAAGTTTGGCTTTCTCCTACTGGTTCGATAAACCTTGGTTCCACAACTGAGGGAAGACTTACTGCTGTGCTCATCATACCTTCCTCTTGGGGTTCCCAACGGGGTGTAATCTATACGCCATCATGCAGTTTTTCTGGCGCCGTTGCTGGGGAGAAGAGATTTCTGCAAGGGGAGTCTCTCACGCTCAACCATTTACTTTGTTTTTGTTTTGCTTTATTTTACGTTTACTTGCATCATTTTATCAAAAAACACAAAAAAATTAGTTCCTTTAATAGTTTGCATTCCGTTACTTTTACCTTTAAGTTCATTATGTTGTTCCCTAAGTATGCTTTGGAGGACCTCTCAGTAGGTAGTGGTTCTATAATTGGGAAAGGCAACATCGAGGAGTTCTTTTATCATGTTATTATGTATAAGATGTTGAGGATAGATCTTTGGCTGAGCTTGCTCCTAGTTATGAAGTTGCTGCTGCTTATTTAGTTCACATGTTGGAGGCTAGGTTTGTTAACCATAATCCTTTTATGAAACAAATGTTTCTTAAGCTTCATGATATCAAAGACTCTGAAAATAAAGACTTTATTTTGGAGACTTTGCATAGAGAATTTAGAGATGTTGTTATTGAAGCTAGGAAAATCTTTGAGCATTTTAATATGCTTGGCTCACGTGTAGAGGTTGTTGGTACAAACAAGGAAGAAATCAAAGTACCAATATCTTGCAAACTTGTAGGATTGCATGAAGCTTTGGAAAAGAATTTTGATTGGATTTGTCCTGAAAACCCTTTCGATGAAAGTAGTGAACCAAAGAGTATTCATAAGGGATCTTCAAAACTCATTTGGATACAATTCAATTCATTTTTGAAAAGACTTCTGCAATTGATCTTAATGCCTCATTTGATAGTACTTGATTTCCACTTTCTGTGCCTAGCTCAAAGGCGTTAAAGAAAAGCACTCTTGCAAGATAACCCAGTGTTTTCTTTTTAGTACTTTTTCTTTTATTTGAGTCTTGGAAGTTATTACTATTGTAATGACCTCTCCTTATCCTTTTTATTTCGTTGTTGTCCCAAGAAGAACCTCTAATTTGAGGGAGGTAAGATTTGGGGAAGTTGCTGTCCTAAAACAGATTTTGGTACTACACCGTAAAAATTCGTGAAAATTCTCAGAATATCTTTTTGATCTGCGATTTCTTGTGCATATGCCCCAGGTTATATCCAAACTTTCATTAGTTTTGCACTTTTCGATTTGAGTAACAGAAGGTCCTCTAAAAATCGACCTTTGTCAGCTGTTCTGTTTTGACAGATTTCTACCACTATTTGTGTTTGCCTCTTGATCGCTTTCTTTTTGAGTTCTTTTGATCACAGAACTTTTGAGGAATTTGCTACAGTAGTATATGCTTTATATGTGGTGTTTTTCAGTTGCAAACTGAACCAAAAGGGTTGATTTAATATTATACTTATGCTAACGTTGCTAATAGAATTGTGTGAAGTTTTGTATGAAGGAAGTTTTCAAGTGTAGGGAATGGAGAGTGATGAGATGAGATGAAGTATGGACAAAAGCTCAAGCTTGGGGATGCCCATGTAACCCCAAGAAATATCCAAGAGGTACAAGCGTCAAAGTTTGGGGATGCCCCCGAGGCACCCCTTCTTCATCGGCAAAAATTAAGTCATCTTTCAACACACTATATTTTTATTGCTTCATGCACTATGCGTTTTTATTTGGTTTTCTCCTTGATGCTTTATTTGGGTTGACTTGGCGCATGCTTACAATATATTTGACTCTAACAAGTCGCCATAAGCCTCTATGATCATTTGGATTTTGACTTGTGATACCATTTTATGCTGCTTTTAATGATGTTTTTTCGCTATGCATGATTATTGCCTTTATTGCTCTCTTAGTTGGTCGCTCCCAGTCTTTTGCTAGCCTTCGTTTTGTACTGAGTATGAGCTCTACTCGTGCATCCAACTCCCAAAAACCAAGTTATGCCAATGTGTCCACTATAAATTCCTATGCATGGTATTTACAAGCCATTCCAAGTAAAGTTTCATGTGCTACATTTCAAAAAACCTTCAAAATACTTCTCGTTTTGTGACACTCTTTTCAGCTCATGGGGACATAGTGGTCGGATTTGCTAGCTTCCATATTGTTTTATTCCAAAAAGAAAAGAAAAAGGAAAAAAGAAAAGAAAAAAGGCACTCCTCCATGGTATGTGAATGTTGGTGGGCACCCAATGGAATCGGTTAGCCATGATTTGTGAAAGAAAAAAGGTGGAGAGGATAGCCAAACTTTATAAAAGAGCACCAAAGTGCCAATCTCTCCCTCAAAAACTTGCTTCATTTTTGCATGGAAGATAGTAAGAACCCCATTGCCAGTCGTTGACAAAGACAACCACCTCTCAAAACCAAATTTTATCTCTCTATTTTACAAATGAAAAGCTCTAGCACATGTTTAATCCCTGCTTCCCTCTGCGAAGGGCTTTTCTTTTACTTTTATGTTGAGTCTCCACCTTCTACCTTTATGCACCATCTAAGAGAGCATAGTTGCCATTCTGAGTATAATGTGCATAGTCTCAAAGTTTATCATTGATTGATTCATGATTATGGTTTTGCTTGTTCTTAAATTATTTGTATCTAGTCGCCCTCTTAAACTTGAAGGTGTCCTATGCATTTATGTTTTGCTATTCCATGAAGGACAAGCTGAAAACCACTTGATATGTTTTTCCGTATGATTTGAACATACATTTGACTTTCATTGTTTCATTACTCATGATCTTTCGTTTGTGTTTCTTTTCATGTTATAACATGGTTGCTTAGTTTTTATTGTCAAGATTATGTCTCTTATGCCCATGTTTTAAGTTCTTTGATCCCAGCATTCAATGCTTTACGTCGTTGATCAAGATTGTGATGGTGCATGTCACCTCAAAAATTATTCTTTTGTCATCACTTACCTACCCGAGGACAAGTAGGAGTTAACCTTGGGGATGCTTGATACGTCTCAAACGTATCTATAATTTTTGATGCTCCATGCTTGTTTACACACCATTTGCTTTGTGTTTTGTTACACTTCGTGGCGTTTTTATGCATTTTCCGGAACTAACCTACTAACGAGATGCCACAGTGCCAGTTCCCTGTTTTCTGTTGTTTTTGTGTTTCAGAAAAGCTACACAGGAAATATTCTCGAAATTGGACGAAACAAAAGCCGAACCTCCTATTTTTACCAAAGCTTCGCGAAGACCAAAGATGAGACGGAGGGGGGCCAGGGGCCAGCCACACCATAGGGTGGCGCGGCCCAGCCCCTAGCCGCGCCACCAGGTGGTGAGGCCAGCTGGCCCACCTCCTGACGCTGCCCTTTCGCCTATATATTCCCCTCGACTGGGAAAAACCTAAAGGACGGATCGCTTTTCCTTAAAACATACTGCAAGCCACCGCCGTCGCCGTCGCATGATCGGGAGGATCCAGGAGCTCTTCCCGGCACCCTGTCGGAGAGGGGAAACCCTGCCGGAGGACTTCTCCACCACCATGGTCGCCTCCAGAGTTATGTGTGAGTAGTCTACCTTGGACTATGGGTCCATAGCAGTAGCTAGATGGTCGTCTCCTCCACCATGTGCTTCATGCTTAGATCTTGTGATCTGCCCTACATGATCAGGATCATCTTTATGTATTTCTACATGTTGTGTTTGTTGGGATCCGATGAGTATTGGTACTATGTTAAGTTGATGTGCTGAATATTATCTTATGCTATCTCTATGTTATTTATGATCTTGCATGCTCTCCGTTGCTAATAGATATCTTGGCCAAGTAGATGCTAGTGACTCTAAGAGGGAGTATTTATGCTCGATAGTTGGGTTCATGCCTCTAGTAATCTGGGGGAGTGATAGAAACCTCTAAGGTTATAGATGTGCTGTTGCCACTAGGGAGAAAACAACATTCTTGTGTCCAAGGACATTTGCTTTGTTTACTTTACACACTTTGCTTAATGCAATTATCCGTTGTTCACAACTTAATACCCAATATTTGCTCGAACGACATTCGGAGGATGGATTATTAATCATAGGTGCAGTTGGATTACGGTCTATGTATTTTGTCGTAATTCCCAGAGTGAATCTCATAGTGATCCTCGTGACATATATACGTTATCTTTACTCTATCAATTGCCCAACTGTAATTTGTTTACCCAGCATGTTGTTATTTATCTTATGGAGAGACACCACTAGTGAACTGTGGACACCGGTCCAATTTCCTTTACATTGCTATTACCGTTTACTTATACTTGCTTATTTACATTCCCGCATATTATTACCTTTTACCACTCAATACGCTGAATCCTTTGTTTACAGCAAACCGGTGAGATTGACAACCTCATTGTAAGTTGGGGCAAAGTTCTTGGTTGTGTTGTGTGCAGGTTCCACGTTGCTGCTGGTGCAAAGCAAAGCCCTGGATGAGGCATCTTATATATTGTCTGGAGTTGTCGCGAAGCTAGCAGGCATCACCTTCTGAAGTTTGGCTTTCTCCTGCTGGTTTGATAAACCTTGGTTTCACAACTGAGGGAAGACTTGCTGTTGTGCTCATCATAGCTTCCTCTTGGGGTTCCCAATGGGGTGTAATCTATACGCCATCAATGCACCAGAGATCGAGCTGGACTGGGGCTGGGGTCCATCAGAGGAGTCCGTGGACTCGAGGGAGTCGGTGGCCTTGGAGGAGTCAGGATCCTTGGCGCCCAGTTTGGAAACATGATGTTTTTCTTTCTCCATAGAATGATAGAGCCACGCAAGAGTTCTCCCAGTGTCGCGTCCCCTTCACCTCCAGGGATTTCAAGCTCTAGCCCCTCAAAATCCTTCATAACTTTGTCCACCCCGACACAAGCATAGCCAGGTGGAATTGAACGACAATGGAATAATTGTTCGGGTGGAGAAGGTATAGCAAAGCCGACCGCCACCTTCATAGAAAGGTTCGCCATCTTTTGACTTATCTCACAACACGGCTACTTTGTGAGATCATCGACGGGGTAGCGAGCCATCGGTGCATTGTCCAACAGTAGTGCATCATTAGCCAGAACCCCGTGGAAGCCTGGCTACTTTTCCGCTGAGATGGGCTGGTAATCTAAAAACGCAAGATCTGCTTGCTCCTAAGGAGATGCCCTTTGTTGGCTCATTGTCTTTAGTTGCTCCTCCTGCTACGTTAACTTGCATTCGATATCCTCGTTTTTTTTCTAACCTCTTCCACCGGTCTGCCTCAACCTTCTTTTTTCTCTGGCAACTTTTATAAGTGTCACTAGATGACCCGTTGCGCCACTGGCGCAAAGATAAATCGAAAGCGGCACTGGATCCACAAAAAGTAAATTATTTTAATTTAAATAAAAATAGTTTTGAAAACCTAATTCTATGCAAGTTTTTAGATGCAAGTCTAAACATGTTCAGAAGCAGAATAGTATTTATGTATTTTGTAATCCATGATTAATACTCGTTTAATGTAGACTATGGTAGCCAATAATCCTTAAGATTCACACACATAATTAAGTAAAAAGTCTTTTGTTGAGAATTCATTGACCAACAGTTTGACCAACATTGTGAATAGATCATGAAAACCACTGGCGCAAAAGGCACAGTTAGGCCAGAACATAATTCATAAGTTTCATCTCATTTTGATGCAGATGCATATCACTACAGTAGAAGTAGACACAACACCAAACACATTTTTGTGGCCGTGATAGCAAAGTAATTAATTGCTTTGAATAACTTCTACTTCCTTCGAGTGGAAATAAGTGTAAGTGATTTTGCACTAACTTAGTATAAAGTTTGTACTAAGGTACTGAAAGTTATTTCCTATCGAAGCGAGTATGTAAATAACACAACAATTCATGTTAAGCTCCACAAAATGGCAACCTACCTTATAGAGAAAGAAAAATTTAGTCAAAAGATAGGAAGAGGCAAACATGATAAGTGCAAACAAAAGTATAACTTTTTAATAAAAAGCCCTTGTCATTTCATTAAATTTTGAAGAGAGCAATTACAGGATTGAAAAGAAACCACCCTTGACTGAATTAAAATTTGATTACTACCACTGATGACATTTTCTTTGGCCACCTCCCCGCATTGCCAATTTATGCAAGTCCACTTGTAAAACCCGTTGCAAAGTTATACTCATATAGTCAAAAGTCATTGCATTTCTTTCCAGCCGCATTTTCCTCATTCCCAGAATCGCCAATGTTGCCACCTACAGTACCACCATTACCGGATTGTATCTTGGTTTGTAGACTTCAAACCATTGCACCACTTTGCATGACAAAGTCTGGACCCACAATTTGGAGGGATATTGCATTAGCATATGGTACACATCTTGATTGCATAAACTGCACCATGGACTTAAGAGCAATCCTCTCTTCTGTAATCCGACTGCATAAACTGCAAGCAAAAATATTGGCAGACTAAACTGCACCATGGACTGAAGAGCAATCCTCTCTTCTGTAATTTGATTGCATAAACTGCAAGCAAAGTATTGGAAGACAATTAAAGTAGTATAGCTTATCGGTGTAAGTAGTAGGACATGGTTAACTAAATGAAATGCTCCGCGTCCTGATGGAACAAGGTTCCAAATTAAAAGATAGTAGGTCAAAAACCAAAAATGCCCAATCCATTACTATGGTAACTCTTGATCTCAGATCTATCTTGACTACACATCTTATATCAGGATAACAACTAACATAATGCAAATTCTTTATAAAGGAACGGGGACCACCATAATGCAAACTTAGTTCATCCGTGCAAACGTGAAAGAGAGCAATTCCATCATAAATAATGTCTATTTTTACATCCTAAATTACGTTAGTGATCGAGTGGGTGCAAATTATTAAAGAGGCTTGGTGGACCATGAAAAGTAAGAGGGGAAGTCAAAAAAATTACATGGAAAACTGTAATTAATTAATCAATAAAAACCCAAAAAATGCTGGCCGTAGCCTCAATGACAGATTTGCTCAAAAGCTAGCTAGAAAAATCATGCATATGACCATAGACTCTCATATACAACAATTGTACCAAGTCTCGAGTGAGATTGGCCAAAGTTTTTGTCTATTCCTGATGGCTCTCGTCTCAATGAAGGTAACTTTTTATTTTGTGCTACGTGGAGATGTCATCAACGTGTGTTGTTACTGTTAGAGTAACTGGAACCAACTCATTAATTTTCAAACTACCATTTGTTGAATGCTAGAAAAGTTACCTTTATATCAGTAGAAAATGTATCATAAAATAGAGCACGCTGAAATTATCCAATATGAAAAGTGCCATTAGGATCAAAGGCATATTGCATGAGAAATTAGTTGACCATGAGAAATTAATACCATAGCGATTATGGTACTAAGATCTTGTTTCCCATCAAGACCCTTTTATATCTACACTGAGTAACAAGAACTTAGTACCATTATCCAGCAATTCCACTTTCATATGCTTCCTATCATTGCTGGATAGTAATCATCAGACCCAGTTTTCAACCAATTCGATACAACCAAGGATTTTATGTCATATGAATCTGAACAGATCATTCCCTTGAGCCTTCATATAGTAACTTAAATGACTCGGACATGGAAACTTATGACCCAAAGAATTGCTACTTACTGGATTGGGGATCAACATGAACAAAGAAGCTTGCAGCAACTATTAGATAACACAGAATCAACATAAACTGTTTCAAATAGTTCACAACGCCATCCTGCAAAGAAAGGCAGACAAAAGGGCACATTATGATAAAACATCAACCAAAGATAAGATGTCTGCATTTTACAGCCGCCAAAAGGGTACAGTAGAGAAACGTACAAAAGCGGTACAAACAACCAAATTACAGAAACACCTTAAAAACTCAGGTAAACATTTTACGGAAGAATTTCTTAATTGACTTAACGGTCTACCTATAACAGAAATGCCACAACAAGTATTGTTACAAAGAGAGTTGCTGTCTCAAATAGTTGAAAATTTGAGTCCATCTTTTGCCCAATCATCCAACCAACGAAACCACAAAATGGACTTTGTACCGACAGAGAACATCATAGGTCAAATTTCTCCAAAAAATACCAGCAGTGCACTAACATTCACACAGATATCATATTCAGATATAAGCGTACCACAAGCATTGATATCTGTGTTCATGCAACACCTATCTTTTGTCCTGTAGCAAAGAAAAGAAAGTGCATAAACAGCTAGGAGGATGCTGAATGATAAAAACATCGACAGTAAGCAGATCTAAAGACTTATAGGGTTATCTTTCATTGCAAACATTATTGTGCTAGCATGTTCTGCTGCCGCGCACAATAGGAAGGAAAATTACACTGATAAAAGTCACCAGGAGGTTCAATGAATCAGGTGCTCCCTGGCAGTAATGAAGCAAATTAGTGACCAAATACATCCATGCAGAGATATACGGTTAACCTGTAAGACTAAAAATATATTGGTATCATGGCAAGAGTAGTTATACGCTTGAGTCATCAAGTATAAGAGGGTTAGCTGTAACTAACTTCAGTTACAATATCTGAAGAAAAATTGACTATTTTGGTATTGTCTGTTTAACTATGGAAGGAAGAGAATATCGCAATGGCATTAACCAGGTCTTCAGAAAGGAAAGAAATCCATATCGTTAACACTGCAAGGCATGTAATAGCCACTCACATGCTAATCGCTATCTCTTCATCTTCCTCCATGGTATCCTCAATAGGCACCTCTTCCTGTAGTATTAATAATATTGGTGAAACTTTCCGAAAATGGTGAACCATGGTTTGCAGCTTTATTTTTACATGATCTAAATAGTTCTTTTATCAAGTAAATTTAGTTTAATGTATGGTGTTGTAAACTAAAAGTGCCATGATTATTTGTGTTACGATTGAGCTAACGTAGACAAACCAATAATAGAATTTATAGAAGTAAACCTGGGTTAACAACAGCACCTGTAGTACATAAAATTTTGATTCCAATTGTAGGCAATGCAGCAAAACATGCTCACTGTCATCAGCAGCGAACAATTGGAAAAGGTTACAAAGGTAAGAAAAAATCATCCCATGAAATGACTTAGCAAGAAGCCAAGAACACATCCATTGGAGCAAATATAAAGCTGGCGCTCTCCACTCCATGGCTACAAAAACAAGCATGAGAGCACAGTGATATTGCGATAACTTGATAAATCAAAACTAAAATTTGAGAAGTGCGGGAATATTGGAATTGCATATATTCCAGATCCGAAATGCTACAGAATTGAAAATAAATAGTGCAATGCTAAAAATATCCCAAATAATGACTTACATAAAGTAATCCGGATTGAAAAGAAAAGAAACGAAAAGGCAATCTGCAACAGTATGAGCAACGCCAAGCCACGTCAAGCTGGCCATGTGTAAACACTTCTACCAGAAGAGATGTGTAACCAAAAATTACATGTATGTGCAAACCGTTGAACTGTCGTACATGGTCGGATGATAGTGTATTGACCTCGTGTTGGCATTGATGATCCAATCCTTTTTATGTGGACTCATGTCGTTACCTGTGTGTCTGTTAGACAGTAGCTTCCTGCAGGTAGAAAGAATGAATCAACAAAGATTAGTTAGCTTCAGCCTAGCAGTCCTTGAGTGCCCCTCTCTGAAATCAATAATAATTTTCCACTATGTTCAAAAAAATGGTAACCAATTGGATGGAAATATATAATTCTGCAGCTACACAACTAATCGTAAATATGGATACAATTCAGTAGGGGAGGGAAGAGAAGAGGGTAGGGGAAGATATACCTGTATGCAAGCAAGATCAATGGACAGAAAGCATGAGCACCAACGTCAGACAAGCAAACAAGATCATGGATCACAACCGCATCTTCCCCTGCAATCAAGAGTGCATTAATTAGGCCAGATCCTTCACCGTCCAACGAGAGATGCAATGAAAACCTCATGAACCAGGCACACATATACATCAACCGCTCTCCCCTCTCCCCCCTATTTTCACTCCTGCAGCGGCTGCACTCGACCACCACATGAATGGGAGAGACGAGATTGAGGGTAGAGAGAGAGAGAGAGAAAGGGGAGACTGGGAGGAGCTCACCTTGGCGTCAGACTCACCTTCCACCGCCGTGCCGTACGATTCGAGGCATCTGACTCCAGGCTCAAGGACGCAAGGGGAGTGGTCGCTGGGTGTGAACCACCGTCCATGGATCTCATGGAGCAGCGCCATCATGCAGACCGTGTCCCCGCTGGCTGGTCCGATCTAGGGATAGAGAGAAAGAGCGAGAGAGAGAGAGAGAGAGAGATGAAGCATTGAGAGTAAGAGACGGGCTTACCGGTGGAGAAAGAGTCTTCCGATGCCAAATCTGTAGGTCGATCTGGTAAGGCTGCTCCTCCTTCATCGCCCTTGCTCGCCTCCTTATCCCCTTGTCTGTGGTAGCCCCGTCCGACCCGCGGCCACATATGCTGAGAGGGAGACCCAAATAGGTGAGAGGCTAGCAGCAGCTCTGCACCCCATGGTCGCTATGAGCAAGCAATCGAACTGCCGCCAGTTGAGTCGACTCACCTTCCTCCGTGCGTGTGCTCGCCGCGCCGGGGACGGAGCAGGGGCACACGGACCACCGCGACTACCCGACACCAGCGCCGCCTACTGCTTTTTGCCTCCCAGCGGTGTGTTGCCCCGGATCGCGCCACCTCCCACCGATGCGCCATCCTGATTTTGGCCGCCTTTCATCGCCGCGCCGCCCGGGACTCCGTCAACGGAGAGAGATGGCTAGTCATAAGACGAGGGATAGAGAGAGAGGGCCTGATGAGAATGGAGCGAGGGTGCGGGTTGGGGAGGCGCCGCCATGGAGGTCGGCCGATTGGGGAGGAATGGGAGGCAGGGATTGGGGAGAGGCGACGGTTTTGTTCGCCGATCTAGGTTTTCACCGCAGAGCAAAGGGAAGGGCACGCAAACGTGCAGGACGTGAGTCTCTGTCTGTCGGCTCCACTCGTGTCTGGCCCCAGTTGTCATCGACCAAAAGAGCGAAGGTGGAGGTGACAACAAAAAACTAACTGATCGAACGGTTGTGGTCAAAAGCGGGGTGAAATTATTTACTGTGCAATCGATCCAACGTCTGAGCAGCACGCGGCGGAACCAGATAGCGTGGTTGGCCGGGTAGGCTAGCGCCCTTTAGGTTTCAGAATTACACTCGGAAAACCCAACCCTCCATGAAACAACGCCTTTGCCTCATGTTCGTCCTGGGTGTTCAAGATTCCCGAGGACGCTGGTCAGCTCGTCGTTCTCTCTGTCGGGGTTGAACTTTCCCTCTCGGGGACACTTATTATGGATCAGAGAGAGTACAAAAGGACATCAACTAAAAACTGAAAGCCAGAAAGCAGTGCAGTTCAAAACAGTAGTAGTCAAAATCAGCATTTAGAACACTTCCAAAACTACAAGGTATTATCAATCACATGTTATAGTATCAATTAATCAATATATACGTACTCACATGCCTCAACACCCTGGTACTAGAAGCAGGAGATAGCAGTCAGTATGCAGAATCAACAAATAAGGAAAATAAAACACTTCTCATACGAACTAGGGTAATAGCCGCATTAACAACAAAACGGCAATTAACAACATCGATATTGAGTTATCAACCATCCATGCATAACATCTTCTTCCATAAGAGTGAAGACAATGTGGCATTTGACACTTGACAGTAACACCAAAGGCACTACGAAACCACTACAACATTACTAGGAAAACATAATTGATTCGACTCTTGTCTAATAACGCCGCCAAATTAGATTCAAAACAGACCACGAGACTAATTGTTCGACTGCCATATCAGTAGGAGAGGCAAAAGAACTCAGCGCCGCCAAGTGATATGGACACCTACCCACAAAATCCAAGATGTGCTGATAAAGATCAACTGATCAAGCCGTGCAATTCCTGGCGATGTGCCCATTCGTCCCGCAGGTCCAGCACTGCCTCTTCACCTCCGCTGCCATGGCCGCATCCCCTGCTGTTCATCTCCCCTCACGCGAGACAACACTCATGCTTAGATTACCAGGACACGCTATGAGGGGTACGGCCAAGTCTTCTGGAACCTTCAGAGCTAGCGCGTGCGCCACGAAGCTATCCTCGTAAGGAGGGTCTGCACGGGCGGCCAGAGCCTCCGCGTGCGCGATCTGCTCGAGGAGCGGCGCGCCCTCGTCGAACTGGAAGTTGACGAACCTGCGCCCTGCGAATTCGGAGGTGTCCACGTCGTATGTGCGCGCCACGGCGAGCCACAGCTCCCTGGCCGTGGCGTGGCGGACGTAGTCCGGGAACAGGCGGTCCGAGAGCGCGTCGAGGATGTGGCCACGGCAGAGGGCGTCTTCGTGCGCCCACTTCTCTGCCGCCCCCTCGTCGCCGCCGGCCAGCGGGTCTTCGGAGAGCACGTGGGCGACGCGGACGGTGCGGAGGCGGAGGAGTACCGCCACCTTCCAGCGCGGGTACCCCTCAGCGCCGTCCAGCGGCCTGACGACCGGCGCCATCGACTGATCAGAGTAAAATACATGAGTAGTACCTAAACTTGTCACGAAGGTTCAAAACGGTCACTGTACTTTGAAAATACGATCCGCAGGTCACTGAAGACGTGGGAAGGAATTTGTACGGTCACTCGTCCTCGTACGCAGTCGAGCAGGTCCCACCTGGCAGGTGTTATGTGTCTTACCTCGACCGCTCCATGGTTTTTTTGCGGAAAACCCCCTGGAATTTGGCAGATCACGCAGACCAACACCCCTGCCCCAAACTGAAATCACGCTATCAGCGCTGCACCCCCTTCATCACGTCATTCGTGGCGCGCAAAAGGAGAGAGAGGGAGAGGGAGAAGGAGGAAAGAGGCGGCGGCTGTTGCGGCGGTGTCTGGCGAAGGAGGAGGCAATTTCTGCGGCAGCGGCTTGCCGGAGGAGGCGATGTCGCACCATCGCCGTTATGAAGATGAGCCTTCTCCCCTGTATGGTAAGGCTCTGGAGCTCGTTCTTGGTGGCGTTTTCTTCCTGCTTGGTGATTAGGGTTTTGCGGAGTGCGTTCTTCTTCTCTTGCGGATGCTATGGAGCTCGTATTTGTGATGAATCTCGCCGGAAATTGGGCTCTGTTTTAGGGAGGGTTTACTGACAGACATGTGTGGTTGTAGTTAACTGAATCTCGTGTGTTATAGGGAAGAAAGGTGTCGAATTTGTAGTTTTTATGCATGATCTGGTTTGTTGTGATGAAAGTTGACAGATTTCTCATATGGTTTAGGCATTGTTTGTTGACAGAAAATTGTTGGTTGTTCACTGAAACTTGTCTGTCGTGTATGGAAGAAAGATAGCTACTTTACACATTCATTCTTGTCACAGGGCACCGTAGCAGCTATTTTACTGTCAAAATCATTCATGGTGGCTACTTTGTGGGAACTGGAGGCAGGAGAAACTATGTTAGTGGGCATAGTGTTTGGTATGATAATGTTGACAGTGTAACTTGGTCACCTCTGATGATTGAGAACTTAGTGGAGGACATGGGCTATGAGATGGCAGGAAGAATCACTGTTCATTACTGCGTGCCTCATTTGAGTGTTGAAAGAAATGGACTGAGACAGATTAACAGTGAGGCTGACACTCAGGCAATGGTTGAGTTTGTTGCAAGTGGATACCATTTTCTGAAACTGTATCTTGATCATGATGACAGTTTCAGAGCCAGAGATAGGGAAGCTATGAGAGCCAGAGAAGTTGACATGCTTGCAAGCCAATACTCACAGTTTGTTGATGAAGCTGAGATGGTTTCAAGCCAAGGTGACATGCTTTCTGAAGGAGTGGTGGTTACCATGCAGAATAAGCAGGAGAGAACTGATTCAGTCAATGACAGGACAAGGAAGAGGAAGAATTTAGCAAGTGTGATAGAAATGGAGGAAGTTGATGTTGGAAGTGATACTGATTGTTCAGAAGATTCAGATTTTGACCCAAAAGACATTGTTGATTCAGAGTTTGATATCAGTGATGCAGATGATGACCTCTTTGAAGATAATGTTGATAATTCAGATGATGAAGTCAAGATTCCCAAAGGGCAGGGGAAGGGGAAGGCTAAGGCTGTGAAATTACAAGCTAGATATGTCAAAGAGGAAGAAGATGAAGAACAAGACCTGTGGGCACCAGAGGAAGACAATTCAGACAAGCTGCCTCCAAGATTTAAAACATTCAGAGCAGAAGATATGCACAACCCTGTCTTCCATGTTGGTCTTTGCTTTGAATCTGTTGAAGTGTTGAGGAAGGCAATACAAGCATACAGCTGCATCAACAGACAAGACATCAGGCTACCAGTAAATGACAAGAGGAGGTTGAATGCCAAGTGTTCTCCTGGCTGCAGTTGGAACTTGTGGGCATCATATTCCAGCATTTCTAATGTTTCATGATCAAGAAGTACTGTGGTGAGCACAGCCACAGCTGCAGCAGAACATTTAAGGTTAGGGCATTTACCTCTAATTTCCTAGCAGAGAGGTACCTGGAGAGTTTCAGAGCTGACCAGGACATGAACATGAAGAATTTCTCTAGGATTATTCAGAAGGACTGGAATATGACTCCTGGAAGATCTAAATTACAGAGGGCAAGAAGGTTGGCCATGAAGGTTATTTATGGTGATGAGGAGGCTCAGTACAACCAACTGTGGGACTATGCAAATGAAATAAGAAGGAGCAACCCTGGCAGTTCTTTCTTTGTTTCACTTGATGAAAATTCAAGGTTCAAGAGGGCTTACATGTGTCTTGAAGCTAGCAAAAGAGGATTTCTGCAGGGTTGCAGGCCTGTCATCTTTGTTGATGGGTGTTTCATCAAGACAAGATATAGAGGACAACTGTTAACTGCTATTGGAATGGATCCAAATGACTGCATCTACCCAATTACAGTAGCAACAGTGGAGGTTGAAGACATAGTTAACTGGACATGGTTCTTAGAGACACTGAAGCATGATCTTGGCATAGTTATCACATCACCATGGACTGTCATGTCTGACAAGCAGAAGGGGCTAATCAATGTTGTCAAAGCAGTGTTTCCTGAGTCAGAGCATAGGTTTTGTGTAAGACACATGTGGCAAAATTTCCAACAGAAATTCAGAGGTGATGTTCTGAAGAACCAATTGTGGAGGATAGCAAGAAGCAACACAGTTGCTACATTTCAAGCTAACATGGAATATATGAAAGTGCTCAATCCCAAAGCATGGGCTTGGTTAGAGGAACTAGATCCAAGGACTTGGGTTAGGGCATTTCAGAGTGACCTCCCCAAATGTGACATCTTGCTTAACAACAACTATGAGGTCTTCAATAAGTAAGTTATTATTTGTGGCAACATTGCTCAACAGAGACCTTATGTGAGAAATATGGAAGCAAGGCCAACACCTGAATCAACATTCATCAGTACTACTAGGGAAAACTTAGTGAATCCAGGGCCATCTTCTAATGCAGAACCTAGCACTATTAGACTGGGAGAACTTGTTAAGAGGTTGTTAGCCATGCAACAGGAGAAGAATAAGGCAATGGAAGATAAGAAGATTGCAATACTAGAAGCAAAGTACACAGCTAGAATGAAAAAAGCAGAGGAGGCAGCAGCAAAAAGACTAGAACAAGAACAGAGGAAAGCTGAGCAAGCAGCAGCAAGAGCAGCTGAGATTGCACAAAAGAAGGAGGAGAGGAGACAAGATGCTGAAAATAAAAAGAAAGCCAAGGCTGAGACCAGGAGGATCATTGCAGAGGTGAGGAAGGAAGTAGCTGAGAAGAAGAAGAAAGAAGCAGCAGAGAAGAAGCTGGCAGAGAAGGAAAAGAGAAACCTAGAGAGAGCTAAGAAGAATGCAGCAAACAGGGCTGAACTCCAACAAGAAGCCAGAGATAGGGCTCACCTCCTGGCAACACTGAGAGCAGCAAATGAGGAAGAAGATGATGCTTCTGACTTTGAGAGTCAGCCTACTCAAAAAATTAGAATGTTAGATGAGTTGAGGAATCCTACAGATTTCTGAACTTTTTACTCTATTTTTCTAGTATTAAGTGTGGATCATGATGTAAGTTAAATTTCAGATGCTTAAATGCATTCAGACCAACTAGACAATTGCATGATTTGTGTAAGACATAGTAGACATTTTATTGTCTGCACTTGGTTACAATGACACAGTCGCATGCTTCATTACCAGCACAGAGCAACACAACTAAACTAGACACAACTCACTGAGGTGAGGTTTTATTGCTAAAATAATACCAGCACACACACACACATTCACACACTAGCATTACCAGCACACACACACATTCACACACTAGCATTACAAGTACACACACACATTCAGAAATCACCTTGACCATCTAGGATTTCAGCAAGTTAGGGAACCACTTCCTCACTTTCTTCCTGAGCTTGCATAGTATCATGGATCCCATAGCTTCACTCTCACCTAGACCACCTAGGGCTTCAACAACACATTCTTCTTTCACAGCTCTCCTTCTCTCCACTGCTTGCTCCCTCTCAGACAAACTCCTCCTATGGTAAACAAGAACTTCTTGCTGCAGCTCCTGCACAACACTGCTTCTAGCAGGACAACTAGCTCCACAGCTCCTACTCCTCCTGCTACCCCATCTCAGAATGCTTGCCTTGCCTCCACCAGTCCTCCCATTCTTCTTTCCCCACCCTAGTCTATCCATGGACGCCAGAAATGGTAGGAAATGTGTTGCAGGTTCAGGAAAATGGTAGCCCTATTTATACAGGCTTGCACTGCTAACTGCCATGTAAACTCACAAGCTCACAGTTGTAGGAAAATGCCACTGCATAAAAAGTAGCAGTGCAATGTCATTCTAAGTAAAATGCAGACACAAGCATCTATCAAATCAAGCATCTCATGTTCAGAAATGGAATAAAGCTAGACTTCTCTAAAATGCCAAAACCACATACTTCCAAGAGCAACATTTTATAATTCATTCATAAACCACAGAATATTACAAAGATCACTGGTTCAGTAAACTACATTACATAGATAAATTCTTGCTTCATTCACAGCATTGCCTTGCATAGATGTCTAGGCCCTATTGTTGATCTTCACCAACACCAGTACACACAACACAAACAACATTGCTACACTGACAGTGAGCAGCAGCTCAACCTTCTTCACAGCATGTACCAGTGAGTCCATGCTTGCTAGCAGCTTCTGATCCACCTCCTTCTCCTCCTTGCCTCTTCCTTTTGCTGCATCAGCTTCCTTCTCTGCTTTCCTTAGCAGCAGCTGCTCCCTCCTCTCTTCAGCCTAGCCTATTGCTTCAACAGCATCATCACCATGAAGAATATCACGGTTAGCCAGATACTCCACGTACTCTAATTCCCAATGCCAGAAATTGCATCCATGCTGTCGTCGCCAAGACAAAATGCAGGTTAAAATTCAACTGAATCAGACACCACAAAGATAACTGAATCGAAGGAAAAAGTGCAGACATTGCCATCCAGAAGCTAAACAGAAAGAGAAAGATAACGTACACCATGACTCCTGCACTTGTAGTACACCCATCCTTCGTGTGTCGCCGTGCCGGAGACGCCGCGAGTCGACACCCTACAGCAGTCGGGGCAGGGGATAGTAGGGATGAAAGGGCCACGCCGGCGACCCACACTGCTTCCAGAACTCCCGCTCGCCATCGATCTCTGAGAGGCGCGCAGAACGGAGCCGGCGAAGTCAAGCCTCGGCATGCCTACGGACGGCGGCGGCGTCGGCGGGGGAAGAGAAGCTATGGATTCGGGGGTTGCAGACAGCCGGTAGGTTTTGCACAAATCCCCCTATGTAAATCGAAGGACTAGCCGACCAGGTGACCGAACTGACTCAACCGACAAGTTTAATGACCTCCAGCGTCTGCCAGGTGGGGTTCTCATTGCCACGTCATCGCGTACGTTACGGCTATACACGACGAGTGACCGTACAAATCACGTTCAACGTCTTCAGTGACCTATGGGTCGTATTTTCAGAGTATAGTGACCTTTCTGAACCGTAGTGACAAGTTTAGGTACTGTTTATGTATTTTACTCGACTGATCAGTACCTGACCAAGACATTGAAAGCAACATCAGTTGGTGACGACGGGACTCGAATCTGTAGCACGAGAGTATACTGATCCCTTGGAGCATTTGCACAATCAGCTGGTGTGCATCAGAATTTGACAGGTGTGGAAACAATAGACGATGCCTTGGAACAGGATTACGGCTGTGATTTTAGGGAACGGGAAAGGTGGTGTACCTTACGGTTCTGTGGATCGTCGTCGATGTATTCTTCGCGCTGATCTGAAAATTGTCTACGTTCTTGCTGCCGGAAGGGGCGGAAATCGGCCAACCCTATTACGAAATAATGGTTACATCGTTCATTAACAAAGATTCAATAAATCCGGCGGTTCATCTACCTAGACAGATGGTAATGTTTCCGTCTCTCGCTAAGCAATCTGCAACGGCATTAGCCTCCCTATTACGAAAACTAAACTCACACTTAGAGAAAGTAGAAGTTTGCACTATTGGAATTTGCCCACAGATCGATCACATGAAGCTAGATAGACACACGCGAAAACTATTTTTTATCACCAAGCGTACATATTGCACGCTCTAACTTTTTCTTTATTTCTTGTTCTCTCAATCTCCGGTGTTACAAAACCCAGCTAGGCTCGTGTATATATACACGGCCATCACACAGACCGACTCAACGTCCTAGCCGACCTGGACTCGGACACCTAGCAGAAGTCGTACCAACTAGTACTAGTAGCTTAACTCCTAATCAACTAGGACTTCTAATTCCTACTCAGGTATGGATACTACTAGGATCAACACGTGTACTTACCTAATTAGACTCAAACACATAAAGGCAAGATTATTTGCTAACAATCTCTCCCTAATCTTGACTTGTCGTATCTTTGTACTCCTTCTGGTCTTGACTCCTTGCAGACTTGCTTCATGACGAATCAACTCAACGTATGATCTAGACTCCCAGTCACGTTGCCAGGCGGACATCTTCGGCCACCCCTAACGCACACATGTCGACTATCTTATGGACACCTTCAGCCACTCCAGCCTCATGTGGAGACAGGTCCTCATTGAAGAGACTCCCCTTTAAATGATCCTTATCAACATACGGAGCATCGCCACCCTCTCGTCGAGACCCTCGGTCGCACCTAGCACCAGACAGCAACACGACGTGACACGCTTCAACTGCAACAGATCCTCACAGAAACAAGCACTTGGACACAACGACGACTCGCAGACTCGACACCGACACGACGTGCTAACTCCGCACGCCCATGACTCCTTGACAAATACTCTCTCGAACAATGATCTTCATGAGACTCCCGGTACCACGCCTCGGCACCTCCTCTCCCATCAACGATCATCCTCGTCCACCGCCTTGCCGACGACAACGCCCTATCGCCCCCTCCATGTTGCTCTATCGAACACGATCATCCATCGCCTTGCGGACGACGGCGTACTCGCCATCTCCACCCTGTCGCTTCGCCGACCGACGGTCGCCCGCCCCGAGGCGCTAGTAGGTCGCCTCCCTGGGGCAAGCGTAGCTTCAAATCCTTGACCTGGCTCTGATACTAATTGTTAGAATTTGCCCATAGATCGATCACATGAAGCTAGATAGACACACGCGAAGACTACTTTTTATCACCAAGCGTGCATATTGCACCCTCTAACTTTTTCTTTATTTCTTGTTCTCTCAATCTCCGGTGTTACAAAACGCAGCTAGGCTCGTGTATACACGGCCATCACACAGACCGACTCAACGTCCTAGCCGACCTGGACTCGGACACCTAGCAGAAGTCGTACCAACTAGTACTAGTAGCTTAACTCCTAATCAACTAGGACTTCTAATTCCTACTCAGGTATGGATACTACTAGGATCAACACGTGTACTTACCTAATTCGACTCAAACACATAAAGGCAAGATTATTTGCTAACATGCACAAATATATCTTCAAACAGCGCTGCCGCTGCCGTACACGAAAAACAGCCTGATTGTAGTGTTTCCACCACCTGTAAGCAATCAGATTGGACGATAATCCATGAACACCTCAATTGATTAGCAAGCGCTAGATCTCTACTAACAGCACTAACTTTTAGAGTATTTGCATCAATGGTATAACTGATTGGGTCATTGCACGATGCAATAACAGCACTAACTTCTAGAGTATTTGCATCAATGGTATAACTGATTGGGTCATTGCACGACGCAATAACAGCACTAACTTCTAGAGTATTTGCATCAATGGTATAACTGATTGGGCCATTGCACGACGCAATAAAGTTTCCAACATCATCTCAAATAATCGCACCAATTTCTCCTTCCAGACTTTCTTTAAAGCTTGCATCAATGTTTATCAGGACATAAGACTCCTTTGGTTTAATCCAAGTACTCTTTCTTTTGGTAGCATTTTTCCTCAGTAGCCAAATATTATTCTCTATAATTACTTGTATAGACACAGCGGCTATCATAGGAGGAGCATGTTCATCATGGACACCTTGCCTTCTCATCCACCAGATATACCATGCCACTGTCAAAATTAGTTCTTTAACATCTCCTGGCTGTTAGTTTGATAGTAACTCTTCCAGAATAGCACTTCCAGCTCGATCAACATGCAAAACATTTTGAATAGTTGATAACAGCCCCAATTTTGACCAAACTGCTGCCGCATGTTCACACTCTAATAAAAAACATGCTTTATGTCCTCACAGTGTATAGAGCACCGTGGACAGTGGCCAGAAATAGGAATATGTTTATTTGCTAGAACTCCATAGCAGGGAAGAATACCATGCAAGGTCTTCCAAGCAAATATTTTAATTTTAACTGCTACCAAGCTTTTCCATAGTATATCCCATACATTATTAATCCTTGATCGTCCTGGAGCTTGCAGATTTCTCTCCTTGTCCTTAAATTGATGTTTCCATTCTACATGGTATGCTGATCTAACTGAAAAAGGAGAATTCTTGTTATGTCTCCACGCAATGAAGTATTCCACCGTGATTTGATAAAGGTATCGACAGAATTCGGTTGACATCGACCATAAAGAAATTCTCTCTCACTAGCTCCTCATCTCATGTCCCTGTTATTGGATCAATTATGTCCGCAACTTTTGTAAGCACAATATTTCCTCTTGGCATTATAATCTTACCATCATGACTATTTGGAATCCATGGATCTTTCCAAATATATATTTGTGTACCATCTCCTACTCGACAAATGCACCCTCTGTTAAAGCATTGGATCCCTGCCAAGATGCTTTGCCAAGTAAAAGAAGCACCACTTTTCATCTTGGCTTTCAATAGTTGACCATCAGGATAATATTTTGCTCTTAAAACCCTTGCACAAAGTGATTCCGATTCACATAACAACCTCCAAACTTGCTTGGCTAACATAGCCAAATTAAAACAATGTGGATCATGAAAACCAAGTCCACCTCTTTTTTTTTGGTATGCAACTATGCATAGTTTCCACCATGTAAACCAACGTATCTTCTTTTCATTGTCATCATCACCCCACCAGAATTGCGAGATAGCATCCGTGATTCCTTTACAAATGTTTTTTGGAATTTTGAATATCGACATCGCAAACACTGACATTGCTTGTGCCACTACTTTTAGAAGAGTCTCCTTTCCTACCATGGACAATGTTTTATTCTTCCATCCATTAATAATTTTGATTATCCTCTCTACCAAATATTTGAAGCAGTCACTCCGATCTGCCCCCACTATAGATGGTAGTCCCAAATACTTATCTGAAATTGCCTCTGTATCCTTTTCTTTTCAGCGGAACGTTGCCCTATTATATATCCGGGGGAAGAGACCGGGACTCAGTGAGAGTAGTCTTCCATGTTAAGAAATAGGACGGTCCGACGCGCATGGCTAGGAATGTCCTGTTCGACGCTTGTAGCGCCCGCTACCAGGCGACGTTTCCACCCGCTCAGGTTCCTGGATGAAAGGAATTGGGCAGCGCTAGGCGTCGGTTGTTCGATTCGAGGATGAAATTTGGTTGCAGTCCGCGTCATTAGATCGCGATTCGATGAACGAAATAAAACAGGCAACATAGTTTTGCATTTTGGCCCTCCAATTTTGTAAAAATAACTCACGGTTTCATTGTAGGGGCGGATTGTTTTAAAACTTGCATTCTAACCCCTTGCTTTTGTAAAAAACGAACCGATGATCCTAACCCTATCCACTCAACGGATATATTTATGTTATACCAGTATTTTATCAAAATGTTGTAACCCCGCGTATAAAAAAATACTATTACAACAAACATGTTCCAATATTTTGAAAAAGGTAAATGTTACAAAACAAGTGATGTTACAACAAAAACCATGCATTTGTAGTAATAAAAAAGTGATTAACAATATTGTTTCTACCAAAATGATTGACAACAAAAATCACCAACTATTTCAACAAAAGACACAAATAATTATGATAAAAATTATTACATATTTGAAATATTTTAGAATATCTAAAAAATATGAGAATACAGAACTTGTAGCAAAACCTTTGCAACATATCGAGTTTGCTTTTCAAACAAAATTTGTACGAGTTTTTCATATTTTAAAAAATCTTGTACATGGCAGACCAAATTTAGGTAAAAATATTGTAACATCTTATATGGGCTTTCGCGATATAAATCATATGCGTTTGTTACAAAAATAACTAATATGTACGATATCAAATAAGAACCACAGGGAAGCTTGTCCATGGCGGACCAGACCTCGCCGATTTGGTGTCGTCGACCATGAGTCCGGCTCGCTAGAGCCCATCGGCTATAGAGAAGACGACCACGAACCCATTCCCGCCGTCTTCTCATCTTCCCGGCCTCGAAAAGACCTCGTATCTAAAACTCATTCATGGCCATGGCCATGGTTGTGCTTGAGATGTGGGATGCCTATGGAGGAGAAGGGCAGGGGAGTGGTAGAGGATCTGCCATGTTCCCTACTCCGGTCGATCTGGCGGCTCCGCTGCGTCTCCGGCGTCGGGGGCGCCCAATCGCTCTGCATCATCGCCTCGCTCCGCTTGGACAATGGAGAGGACAATTGTTGTCTTTCCATCATGCGCGTGTGATCCAGCCTCCTCTCCGTGATGTGGCGGCACAAGGGCGTCAGATGAAAGAAGATCCGACTGCACAGAGGACAACCGATCGCTGCACGTGATTGGTGGGCTGATTACAAGCGTTTCCCAAGGGAATATGGTGAATCCCTTCTTTTTATCTAATCTCCAGTTTTGTTTTCATATTTCCTCATAATTCTTTTCATTTTAGTTACCTTGATTTTCTGGGATGGGAGGGGATTGGAGGGGTTTGAGATCTATCACACAAAAAGAGAAACTTTACACCCACAACATGATAATAAACATAGTCTATCAAGTAAAAATGCAATCTCTGCAATAAATGTAGCTACTAGCTCTTTCGATGAGCGGTATATATGGGCTCGATCAGGATAAGGCCAGGGGGAATGAGTGCATGGTGACGTGTTGCTGTTGTGCCATATCATCTCGATAGTAAGATGGATCTCTTCTTCACCACTGGCTTATTAATGCATGGTGGGGAAGAAATAATGATGATGGAGTTCACCGTCGAGGTCCAGCGAACGTCGAAGCTCATCTCGTCGGAGCCGGGAGCTCCCGGAGCTCCATCACGGACGGTGGTGACACCAAGAAATCCTAGGGAGGAGGGGAAAAGGGGAGGAGGCGCGAGGACTCACCGATGACTAGTCGCCAGAGTAGGATCTCGTCAGCGTCATTGTGATTTTCTTGTCCTTTCCCCGTTGTCGTCGCTTCCCTCTCTCCCTTTCAACGACTGATGACCCACAAGTATAGGGGATCGCAACAGTCTTCAAGGAAGTATTACCTAAATTTATTGATTCGACACAAGGGGAGCCAAAGAATATATGTAAGCCTTAACAGATGAGTTGTCAATTCAGCTGCACCTGGAAACAGTCTTGCTCGCAGTGGTTTATCAGTGGCAACAGTTTTATGGTGGTGACAGTAGTGAAACAGTAACAGCATTAGTAAAATAGTAGCGGTAATAGTAACTGTAGTAAATAGTAGGAACAAATACTGTAGGCATAGGGATGGATAACGGGCGTTGCATGGATAAGATAATTCATGAAATCAATGAGACATGGGCATTGCAGATAAATAATGATAAAGCATCCTAGTACAAACAATCATAGGCATGTGTTCCGTATATAGTCGTACGTGCTCACAAGGAGAAACTTGCACGACATCTTTTGTCCTACCAGCCTGTTGCAGCAGGGCCTCAAGGGAAACTACTGGTAATTAAGGTACTCCTTTTAATAAAGTACCAGAGCAAAGCATTAGCACTCGGTGAACACATGTGATCCTCACATCATAGCCATCCCCTCCAGTTATCCCAATTTCTGTCACTTTGGGGCCTCGGGTTCCGGACAACAATATGTGTATACAACTTGTAGGTAAGACCATAAACAATAAGTATCATCATAGAAATAATAATATATTCAGATCTGAAATCATGGCACTCGGGCCCAAAGTGACAAGCATTAAGCACAACAAGTTGCAACAATGTCATAGGCACTAAATAAAGACACTAGGCACTATGCCCTAACAATCTCATATCAAATTACATGAACAATCTCATCCAATCCCTACCATCCCCTCACCTACAGCGGGGGAATTACTCACACATGGATGGGGGAGTCATGGATGGTCGATGGAGGAGCGTCGGTGATGATGGTGACGAAGATCTCCTCCAAATCCCCATCCCGGCAGGGTGCCAGAACGGAGTTTCTGGTTCTGAATCGCAGTTTCTGATGGCGGCGGCGCAGCGGAAGTCTATTTGGGAAAAACGCCATCTCCCCGATATTATTATGTCAGGGGGTATATGTAGGCGAGAGGGGAGGTCGAGAGGGCTGCTGGGGTCTCCTCACGCCAGGGCGGCGCGGTCAGGGCTGGGCCGTGCCACCTGTGTGTGAGGGCCCCTCGAGCCTCCTCTCCATCCCGTCTTCTGGCTCCGTGGGTCTTCTGGTGAAATAGGATTTTTGATGATTTTTCCCGAATTTTTACTGAAAGTTGGATTTCTGCACAAAAACGAGACACCAGAGCAATTCTGCTGAAAAGAGCGTCAGTCCGTGTTAGTTGTATTCAAAACACACAAATTAGAGGAGAAACAATAGCAAAAGTGTTTGGGAAAGTAGATACGTTTTGGACGTATCAACTCCCCCCAAGCTTAGCTATTTGCTTGTCCTCAAGCAATTCAATTAACAACTGAGAGCGATAAAAGAAACTTTCACGAACACATTTGCTTCATAGATGTATATATACTTACTATATGATCAAGTACTCAAGCAATTCATAATAAGAAATATGCAGCTAATGCTACCTCATAGTTAAGCAAGCTATGAAAGAGTACCAACATACCAATAAGAAGTAACATGAACATAAGAAGCTAACAAGACTGTAATATGCATAAATGATATGAAAGAGTGGTATCCCGCTTGCCTTTATTTGTGGAGCAAAACATAAATGCTGAGGCACCTCTGAAGTTCAAGAGAAGACTAGAAGTAGAAATATCAAAGATACAAGCATCAAAGTTATACCACAATTAACCATGTTCTGGGACAAGCACATTACACTAAGAATAACACCTATGCTCTCAAGAAGTGCTTAAAAGTTAGAAGATGAAGACTCAACATAAAAGTAAGAGATAGGCCCTTCGCAGAGGGAAGCAGTGATTTAACATATGCTAGAGCTTTTCATTTGTAAAACAGAGATAAAAATTTATTTTGAGAGGTGGTTGTTCTATGTCAACGACTAGCAATGGGGACTTGCTTTCTTCCATAATAAACAAGTGAGAGCGGTTCCGAGTTCTTTGAAATTTTGGCACATTGGTGCTCTTTTATAAAGCTTTGGCACTCCTCCCCACCTTTTTCTTTCTCAAACCATGGCTAGCCGTTTCCATCGGGTGCCCACCAACTTTCACAAACCATGGAGGAGTGCTCTTTTTCTTTCCTTTTAGAATTAGATTATAATGGTCTGACCAGCTCCCTTGCAAAATTAATGACGAGCAGATGAAGCTGCCTAGTCGAGGGGTACTTAATTTAATATGGAAGATAGCAATTCCGACCACTACGTCCCCATGAGCTAAAAACAGTGGCACAAAATGAGAAGTAGTTGAAAGTTTTGAAAGGTAGCACATGAAAATTTACTTGGAATGGCTTTCAAATACCATGCATAGGAATTTATAGTGGACTCTTTGGAAAACTTGGTTTTTGGTAATTGGATGCACGAGTAGAGCTCATACTCAGTACAAGTGAAGGCTAGCAAAAGACTGGGAAGCGACAATCGAGAGAGCAATAACTATCATAATCATGCTTGCGACAAAACAAAATTAATATAGGCATAAAAATGATACAAAAACTCTGAGGCAATTTAGATCATCGAGGCTTAATTGACTTTTTGTTTAGTCATATGCATGCTTGGGAATGTGCCAAGTCGATTCAAATGAAACTTTTCAGAGGTGGATACCACAATAACATACCATATTATGAATAAAATAATGCATGCAAGCGTCTACATGACATGCTACAGACTATTAGTAAATTGAAACTGATCATAAGAAAGCAAGAACTACAAAGCATTCATTAGATAACATATACCTTACATGAACCGACTAAGCATGTCCACATGGATGAGTATATGTACAAAAATGAAAGCAAATAGAGTTCATACCAGCCTCTTACCACATCTCGGATTGCCATATATCATCATTATTGCTCTTCACTTGTGTGGCTTGAATAATATAAAGTGAATACCAAGCTCCAATGGAGTAACGGGAGACTGAACTCTGCAACAAACTTTACAAAACCAAAGAAAAACAAATATTTTTGGGGTTTTCGATTTTTGAAACAAGAATGAAAGGAAATAGTGAACAAAGTGAAATAGTTTTCGATTTTTCAAGTGGCAAACCGAAAATAGCAAGTAAAGCAAACCAAAGGTAGAAAACTAAAGAACCAAATAGAGAAACAACGGAAATATTTTTGGTCTTTTTGTGTTTTGGAAAGCAGAAGTAAGAACTAGAACAATAAAGAAGGCGAAACATGGATATACAAAGGTCCGACAAAATATAATATGTAGATGAGTGCATCGTCGGCGTACCTCCCCCCAAGCTTAGGCTTTTGGCCTAAGTGGAGATCAATCCCAACTCGGCCAGCTCGGCCACGAGGTGGCACCTCCGTAATGCGACAAAGATGCACCGTCGTCCTGATAAGAGCTCGAGGACGCCCCGGTGTAGTAGCTGGTGTAATCGTAGGCGGGCGCCTCCTCTTCCTCCTGGACCACCGCACCGTGTTGGATATTGAAACCAAGCAACCTAAGCTGATCATCCAACTCCTCCTTCGTGCGCGACCATGGCCTCACGTGAATGCTGAACAAGTTAGGCTGAGGCAAGGGAACTTCCCTTTCCTCTCCATAAATAAATAACATCCTGTAAACTAATTTCCCTGCACATGAGTTAGCAGTAACAAAATGATGGAGTTTCATGGCAGCAAGATCAAGCCTCTGTGGAGCCAATAATACATCATTAGGAGCAATAGAAAGTCCTAGCTCAGCAACAATGCGCGCGGCAATAATACCTCCATAAATAGGTCCCCTAGCGGCTAGGCGACGAGCAATAATAGCACCGAGGTTATACTTCCTACTAACATCAAGAGCGGTAGCTAGAAAAGCTAAATGATAGTTGGAGATATTGCTAGTGTTTTCTCTACTAAGTACACTAGTTGCAAGATAGTAAGTGAAATATCTAATAGCTGGGAGCTGAATGTTTCTTATCTTGCCACGCTGTGCGGTGCGGTCATCATCATTGGTCACCCCTCGGTAAAGCTCCAACAAATCAGCTGGGTGATTTTGTATCCTCTTGGCCGTTCCAAACATGGGAATACCTAAAATAGAATAAAACCTCCCCAAAGGCATGGTGATAGACTTATCATAAATCTTAAATGCAATGGAAGGATTGAAATGAGCGTTATTAAATTTAAAACTTTCAACAAAAGTCTTTGTAAGCATAGCATATTGGTTACTTTCATCTGTCATGTAAGCAGTCAACCCAACCCTGTTAATAAGGAGCAAGAAATCATCAAGAATCCCTGCATCACTCAAAAAGTTAATACAAGGGAAGGTGGATGGATGTGCATCTCCATCGTCCCCTTCAAGGTTTGGTGTCATGAGATCCTCATTATAAGACATCCTATATTGAGCAGTGGATCTTGAGGGCCTTGATGACCTTGGTGCATCACTTTCAAACACTTCTCCATATGTGAAGTTGTCCATCTCCCTTCTCTGATTTTTTTTTACAAACTCATAAAAAGTGATTTTAAGACAAGCAAGTGTAGCAAACTACTATAGTGGGTTACTAGAGAGCTAACATGCATCAAAATAACAATTCTAAGCAATAAAACAAGCATGCATACTCATTTATCCTGCCACCTACTATGCTAAAATACTCAAGAAATACTCCACCAAAAGAAATTCTAATTGGACAAGCGGAGGAGTCACATACTGGAGAACAAATGCTCCAAATTTCAGCAGAAATGTTGGGCTGAGCAAGGAGATCGAAAAATTGAGGTGAAGAACAGCAAGAAATCGGGTTTGAGCTGGGTGTGTCGTTGTTTTCGGGAGAGATAAAGAGCAGGGGAGGAAGAGATAAGTGAGGGGCCAGGTGGGGCCCTCTCACACCAGGGTGGCGCGGCCAGGGCTGGGCCGCGCTACCTATGTGTGAGGTGGCGTGGCAGCCCCTCCTGGTGCCTCGCAGGTGTCTCTCTGCCCCATTTTTGACATAAAAATTTATAAAGAATTTTCTGGAATTTTTCGAGAAACTTTATTTTCGAGGATTTTTCAGAAATTGGCATATTGATAAAAATTCAGAAAAACGAGGATAAAATGATTTCAAGCAAATCAAAACCAAGCATGTAGCAGCTCTGAGATACTCTTAATCATGTAACTAAACTGAAGGAATAAAATTGATGAAAGTAAATACAAGTGAGGTGGAGTGGATGAGGTGAAAACAAAGTTTCGTTCATATAAAATCACTTTGTTAACAAGGTTGATCAAGTCTTGTTCCCAAACTAACTTCATATGAGGCAAAACTTTGCACTTCACTAGAATGCTTATGTTACCTCAACTTTGATAGGTATAGTCCCAACCATAACAATTTTATATTCTTCCTTGGGCTTTCGCTCTGAACAAATAATTTGACCAACTTTGATGGTCTCAACATGCTTGATTGAACTTAGAGCATTCTTCCTATCAATCTTCTTGGGAAAATAAACCATATACTCTTTGTCATTAACATTAAAAGTGACTTTCCCTTGATTGCAATTAATAACAGCACCTGCAGTATTTAGAAAAGGTCTCCCAAGAATAATAGACATATTATCATCTTCAGGCATTTCCAACACAACAAAATCAGTTAATATTAGACAACTGTTAGCAACTTGAACAGGAACATTTTCGCATATACCAATCGGAATAGTAGTAGACTTATCAGCCATTTGTAAAGATATATCAGTTGATACCAATTTTTCTAGATCAAGTCTCTTATAAAGAGAAAAAGGCATGACACTAACTCCAGCTCCCAAATCACATAAAGCAGTTCTAACATAGTTATTTTTAATGGAGCAAGGAATAGTTGGTATACCTGGATCTCCAAGCTTCTCTGGGACTTTACCATCAAAAGAATAATTAGCAAGTAAAGTGGAAATTTCCTCATTAGGAATTTTCCTTTTGTTAGTGACAATATCTTTCATATACTTTGCATAAGGAGGCATTCTAATAGCATCAGTCAAAGAAATTTGCAAAAATAAAGGTCTCATCCATTCACAAAACCTGTTGTAGTGTTCTTCTTCCTTGGACTTGTGTTTCTTACTAGGAAAAGGCATTGGTTTCTGTACCCAAGGTTCTCTCTCTTTACCATGCTTGTTGGCAATGAAGTCTTCTTTGGTGTACTTTGCATTTTTATCAATCTTTTCTGGTTCCTCTTCAACTTCTTCTTTATCGGAAGCGTCTCCTGGTGCAGTTTCAGCATCAGAAATAGAAACACTATTAGGATCTTTACCTACATCAGATGATTCTGTAGTTGTTTTATGCTTCTTCTTCTTCTTCTTCTTGGAAGGAATATCATCATTTGAAGTGCGTTGAGAATCTTGCTCAACCCTCTTAGGATGTCCTTCAGGATATAATGGATCTTGAGTAGCAGCGCCACTTCTTGTGCGTATTTCACATGCTTGCTTCTCTCTTGCGGCATTAACTAGCAAGTCTTTTTGCACCTTGGTAAGCTCATCAATTTGTGTTTGAACCATTTGAAAATGTTTAACAAGTATCTTCACATCATTAGCGGTTCTCTCCACAATATCCTGCAACTTGTTAATAGCTCTAGAATTTTCTAACAAATGATTATGCACCATTCTATTAAAATTTTCTTGCTTAACAATAAAATTATCAAATTCATCTAAGCATTGATTAGGAGATTTAGAATAAGGAATATCTCTTTTATCAAAGCGTTGGATAGAGTGTACCTCAATAGTTGATGAGTGAGGGATTGGCTTACATAGTTCTTCTATAGGAGGTAAATTCTTCACATCTTCGGCCTTAATACCTTTCTCCTTAAGAGATTTCTTAGCTTCCTTCATAACTTCATCATTTAATTCATTCATCCCTCTCTTCTTCGGCGTAGGCTCTGTAGATGGCGCAGGGGTTGGTGCTGGTGTTGGCTCAAGTAAAGTCTAATCATCATGATTCCGGCTTATTTTAGCCATTAATTCTTCAGCTTCAGCCGGAGTTCTTTCGCTGAAAACGCAACCAGCACAACTATCCAAATATGACTTAGATTCATCCGTTAGTCCATTATAAAATATATCAAGGAGTTCATTTTTAGGCAATGGTTCTTTAGGCAAAGCTCTAATTAAAGAACAAACCTTGTCCAAGATTCAGGCCATATCTCTCCTTTTCCCTGTTCAAAATCAAATATTTTCTGCACAGCAGCATGTTGAGCACTAGCAGGAAAATATTTCTGAAAGAAAGCATTAACCAAAGCAATAGGACTAGTAAGAGATCCAGGAGACAAGCTATTAAACCAAGTTTTAGCTGCATCTTTCAACGAGAAAGGAAAAATCTTAGCAACAAAGTAAGTGCGGAGCTTAATATCATCAGAAAACAAATTACTCAAAGTAGAAAGCTCATTCATGTGCCCCATAGCACTCTCATCCTTAGTACCATAAAAAGGAGTTTTCTCAACAATAAATATGTAAGATAAATCCAAAGAGAAATCATAATCCTTGTCTCTAATATTTATGGGAGAAGCAGTAAACTTAGGATTAGGAGACAAATTATATCTAACAGAATGTCTTGCAAGAAGTTCTCTAACATTACCAGCATTACGAGCAGCACGTGCTTCAGCAATAAAATCATCATTAAGCTCAATATAAGCATCATCATCATAATCATCACTAGGACATTCCCTAGACTCAGGTGAACTAACAGGTGTAATAGTGGTGTTTCCCAACTTAGCTCTAGCAATAGTAGCATCTAAAAAGGAACCTAGTGAACCACTCTCATCAAGCACAGTAGAAACATCATCTAAATTATCAGTGGCATTTTCAATCTCAGCAGAAGTAGTAGCAGTAGCGTGTGGGTGTGGTGGTAGGCATAGGGATGGATTACGGGCGTTGCATGGATAAGATAATTCATGAAATCAATGAGACATGGGCATTGCAGATAAATAAGAATAAAGCATCCTAGTACAAACAATCATAGGCATGTGTTCCGTATATAGTCATACGTGCTCACAAGGAGAAACTTGCACGACATCTTTTGTCCTACCAGCCTGTTGCAGCAGGGCCTCAAGGGAAACTACTGGTAATTAAGGTACTCCTTTTAATAAAGTACCGGAGCAAAGCATTAGCACTCGGTGAACACATGTGATCCTCACATCATAGCCATCCCCTCCGGTTATCCCAATTTTTGTCACTTTGGGGCCTCGGGTTCCGGACAACAATATGTGTATACAACTTGTAGGTAAGACCATAAACAACAAGTATCATCATAGAAATAATAATATGTTCAGATCTGAAATCATGGCACTCGGGCCCAAAGTGACAAAGATTAAGCACAACAAGTTGCAACAATGTCATAGGCACTAAATAAAGACACTAGGCACTATGCCCTAACAATCTCATATCAAATTACATGAACAATCTCATCCAATCTCTACCATCTCCTCACCTACAACGGGAGAATTACTCACACATGGATGAGGGAGTCATGGATGGTCGATGGAGGAGCGTCGGTGATGATGGTGATGAAGATCTCCTCCAAATCCCCGTCCCGGCAGGGTGCCAGAACGGAGTTTCTTGTTCCGAATCGCGGTTTCTGATGGCGGCGGCGCAGCGGAAGTCTATCTGGGAAAAATGTTATCTCCCCGATATTATTATGTCATGGGGTATATGTAGGAGAGAGGGGAGGTCAAGAGGGCTGCTGGGGCCTCCTCATGCCAGGGCGGCGCGGCTAGGGCTGGGCCGCGCCACCTGTGTGTGAGGGCCCCTCGAGCCTCCTCTCCGTCCCGTCTTCTGGCTCCGTGGGTCTTCTGGTGAAATAGGATTTTTGATGATTTTTCCCTAATTTTTACCGAAAGTTGGATTTCTGCACAAAAACGAGACACCAGAGCAATTCTGCTGAAAACGGCGTCAGTCCGTGTTAGTTGTATTCAAAACACACAAATTAGAGGAGAAACAATAGCAAAAGTGTTCGGGAAAGTAGATACGTTTTGGACGTATCAACGACCAGAAACACGGGGTACCTTCGTGGGTGAGAATACTAGAGGATGGGGCCAACCAATTCCCCAAAATATCTGAGAAGTTAACGAGCCGTTATCCCAGGTGGGCTGGCCCAGGTGATCGCTATCTCCGTCCACTGTTTGTTTTCCTTAGTTCTTTTTCACTTCGTTGATTTTACTTTCAAATATCTATTGGAAAGTACGTTCAGAATTGAAAATATGTCCAGATTTTAAAATTGTTTAAAATAAAAATGTTCAGATTTAAAATTATTCAGAATAAAAAAATTGTTCAAAATAAAAATGCTCCTTTTTTAAAAAGATAATATTTTAAATTGTTTATTATTGAAATGTTCAAATGTGAAATCGTTCATATTTAAAAAAAATTCTATTTGAAAATGTTCAGATATGAAAATTGTTCAAATTTTGAGGAAGTTCAGGTAAAACATTCTGCTTTGAAAATTGTTCAATTTTTCTAAACATGTTCAGATCTAAAAATTATTGAAAATTTTAAAAAATGTTCTGATTTCGAAAAAAGGGAAAAAAGAAAAATCCGGTCAAAGCATGGATAAACGAGACGAAAAACCAACAAAAAATCACCGAAACCCACACAAGAAACAAACATTAAAAACTAGAAATAACGAACCAGTGAAAACTAGAAGAAAGCCGGATGAAACATTCCAGAAAGATCCCAAAACCTGTTGCAAAGAAATCCAGTCGACCTTGCAGGCCATAACTCAGGCATTCTCTCTTTCTCCTCTCTGCTCTCGGGTTCAACTCCAGCAGCCACCGGGACCGCTTGCTAAAAAACCGGATGCCCCACCCTGCAATGACGCGGAACAGAACCCTCCGCCCCTTGCCGGCTGCCGCAACCTATAGTGGCACTGAACAGGAGCTATCGGTGCACCCTGGGAGGAGATCATCGCCCCGGGCTCTGTCAAGATCATTGTCTAGAGCTCCGTCAAGTTTTCTTTTGAGGTCATTGTCAAGAAATATAATGTTACCTGCTCATTAAGGTTTTATAGTATTAGCTATGGTAATAATTCTCTTAATTTTTATTCCAGTAAGTAAATAAGTACTATCTCCGTTCCAAAATGTAAGCCTTTTTAAAAAACTAAGTTAGCACTCTAAAAAGGCTTACATTTCAGGACGGAGGTAATATGTGGATTTCGTTGTTACTCTTGATTTCACTTGTCCCTTTCCGGTTGATAAAAAGTATTGATTGAATATCTAATGCTATTTGGTATTGGATGGATTTATGAAATATCGACATACATGTGCCAACAAGGTCATTTTATGTATTGTCTATTATTTTCTTTTAGTCACATGACAATAGAGGAGCACTTTCTTTTCTCTAGAGTTCAGGGACTAATACCAAAAAGTGGACTTGGATGAAATGCACTTTTATGTACATATAACTATATGATATCCTTTTCTTTCTGTTCCTATCGATGAAATGCACTTTTATGTACATATGTAATACAAAGATCGATGTATGAATCGAAAGAGTTGTTTTAAATTGAAAGATAGATGATCCACTATATACGATATGGCAAAATCTCTTTTGGCATATAAGCTAAGCACAATTGATCAATTTTACTTTATTATTTTGATGCCTTATATAAGGGCTTGATCATTAAGAAAATCAGGGGCAATACCATGGTGAGGTTTATAGGTGATCCACGCGAGGTTTAATTTGTTCAGGGTTGCCTATTATGCTAGATTTTATTTATATAACATGTCAAATGAAAATGCTCCCATATCTACCTTAATGCCAAGACGCCATGCAGGTGGGCCGGGCAAAGCCGACCAGTTTGTCTAGTACTGATAAACAGCTACCGGGGGCTTAGAGCATCTCCTCCGGTGCCCCCAACCTGCCTCCCAAAAGGGCTCCGACAATTTTATTGGGCTCGGGGGTGAAAACAAGGCCGCACCCGCAGCCCCAAAAGCCTGCCGGCGCACCCACAGTCCCAATAAATGATGCGGCAGGGTCCTCTCGGGAGCACCGCCAGCACGCGGCGGGTCGGATCCAACAGGTCGGCCCCACTTGGCAGCGATGTGCCTGGCCAGTCACCTATTTATGACGCCGCTCGAATGCTCACCCGCGGCCATGAATATATGCCGGTTCCCGAGATGTCGCAGACCCCGCCGGCCATGCAGACTCCCACGCGGCGACGCCATGACTTCCGTGCGCTGCCTCCACTTCAATGCTCACTCCCCCAGCCTACAAAACCCCATACTTCGCCGTCTCCCAGCACACTGATGACCCACAAGTATAGGGGGTGTATCGTAGTACTTTCGATAAATAAGAGTGTCGAACCCAACGAGGAGCAGAAGGTGTTGATGAGCGGTTTTGATCAAGGAATCACTGTAAATACTAGCAAACAGGTTTTCAGGGGTATTTGGTAATACGAGTAAATAAAGTGCGAGTAAATAAAAGACAGTAGTAACAATTGCAGCAAGTGGCCCAATCCTTTCTTCAACAAAGGACAAGCCGGTTGTGTACTTATAATAACCAAACGTTCTCGAGGACACACGGGAGTTTCTGTCAAGAGCTTTCACTTCATAAAGCCAATAGTCTTTATTAGTTTGATAGGTGTTATGGGGGTGAACCTGTGCTAGCGCACTACCCTTACTAGAATAAATACACACTTGTGATTATACCCCTTGCAAGCATCCGCAAATACAAGAAAGTAATTAAGATAAATCTAACCACAGCCTTAAACTCTAAGATCCTACGCTCCCTGGTGCAATGGTTTTCCAACGGAGGTTTAGGTTTCTGTCACTCCAGCAACCCCACAATCGGTAGCCAAATACACAATGCATCTCACTAGGCCCATAAATGGTGAAGTATCATGTAGTCGACGTTCACATGACACCACTAGTGAAATAGCACCACAACAATATCAAACCATTAAATATTTCTCAACAATAATTCACTACTAACATCTTGACTTATCCCATGTCCTCAAGAACTAAACGAACTACTCACAAGACATCATATGGATCATGATCAGAGGTGAAATAATGGTAAATAACAATCTGAACATAAACCTTAATTCAATGGTTCCACTCAATAGCATCAACTACAAGAGTAATCAACACCGGTAAAGTTTCCCCTATGAATATAGCAAGATCCAACTCAAGATGTTACAGCGGGATGGCGTGGTGATGGTGAAGATGAAGGTGCTGGTGATGGAGATGATGATGATGATCCCGATGAAGTCCGGTGCGATGGTGATGACGATGGCGACGATCTCCCCTCTCCGGGAAGGAATTTCCCCGGCAGATTTCTGCCTGTCGGAGAGCTTTTCTCTCTCTGGTGTTTTCCGCCCCGCAGAGGCGGCGGTGTCTAACTCTGAGCCCCCCTGACTTAGGTTTTCGGGGATGATGAAGTACGCGGAGGGGCGAGACCAGAAGTGGGCCAGGGCGGCCTCACACAAGGCTGGCGTGGCCAGGGGTTAGGCCGCGCCACCCTGGCGTGTGGGCCCCCCTGGCTCCTCTCGACTCCTCCTTCTGGCTTCCTGAGTCTTCTGGGAAAATATAATTTCCTGGAATTTTTCTAGAATTTTCATGATCTTCAAAATATGGTCCCTTGATGGTCCTTTTTCCAGCAGAATCCTGACTCCGGCAGCAACTCCTCCAAAGATCATCAAACATGTGAAAACAAAGGAAATAACATAAGTATCAACTCTAAATATGAAATATATCAATGAATAACAGTAAATTATGATACAAAATAGTGATGCAAAATGGACGTATCAACCCCCCCAAGCTTAGACCTCGCTTGTCCCCAAGCGAAAACTAAACTCGGTAAACATGACCACAGGTTTATGGAGTGAAGTGTCGATAATCAAAATACGGATAAGAAGCATCACATTCACCAAGGCACAAATTATAATAGACAGCAACTTCCCTTTATAAGATATAGACTTGCAATGGGTAAAAGGGAATCACATATAAAGATGCACAAGGTAAACTATAATTGGCAATGGCAAACCTTAGTTCTTGGTCAAAGAACGATGAACAAGCTATTCTTTCTTTTAAACGGAGCCTTTTAAAACAGCGCTAATATAGCAAAGACCATATGCTCAACAAGGTAAACTTTTGCATTCATAGAAAGCTTTCAAAGATATATTCCTTCAGACAAAAGCATTATACAAAACAAGGAAGATAGTAAACATGATTAAACTGATCAACATATGGATGGGTGAAACATAACAACTCAAATGCTTGCTTTAGATAGAGGGAAATAGGTTGACTCAACATAAAAGTAAAAGATAGGCCCTTCGCAGAGGGAAGCAGGGATTAAACATGTGCTAGAGCTTTTCATTTGTAAAACAGAGGTAAAAAGTTATTTTGAGAGGTGGTTGCTTTTGTCAACGACTAGCAACGGAGTTCTTGATATCTTTCATACTAAACAAGTGAGAGCGGTTCTGAGATGTTTGATTAATTGGCACTTTGGTGCTCTTTTATAGCTTTGCACTCCTCCCCACCTTTTTCCTTTCTCAAACCATGGCTAACCGATTCCATCGGGTGCCAACCAACTTTCACATACCATGGAGGAGTGCTCTTTTCTTTCTTTTCTTTTTGAGATTATAATGGTCTGACCAGCTCCCTTGCAAAATTAATGACGAGCAGATGAAGCTGCCTAGTCGAGGGGTACTCAATTTAGTATGGAAGATAACAAACCCATCCACTACGTCCTCATGAGCTAAAAACAGTGGCACAAAATGAGAAGTGTTTGAAGGTTTTTGAAAGGTAGCACATGAAAATTTACTTGGAATGGCTTGAAATACCATGCATAGGAATTTATAGTGGACTCTTTGGAAGTGACTTGGCTTTTGGGAATTGGATGCACGAGAAGTATTTCCTCTCAGTACAGGTTTTTGGCTAGCAAGGCTGGGTAGCAAGCATAAGAGTTGCATGTAACAAACAAACATACATATAATAAGAACAATCATGCAAACTCCCTTGAAGGTACAATGATTTTGACTTCAGGAATAACAATGCTTATAAGCCAACATAAGGAAAACTGAAGTGATGTAACTACAAGCACTTCTTTATTCTTTTCTACTCAAACCTCAAGGTAAAGTTGCTACTGACCAAGCTAGGTTTGCCAAAACCAACTAAATTTACTCATGCTCCCAAAGTGATACCAATACCAATCAACAAGACTAGTCATACAAGAGAGATTGCATACTAGCATAAAGTGCGCGGAAAGTAAACGATAAAACTTCTCATTAATATTTTATTACCGCAACTCACACCAAGGGATACATAGATAACCAACTAAGGAGGATACTTCCAAACTGCAAACTATTCTATAAGATAACTTCTCTATTCATGATATGACTCTACTTGAAAAGTAAATGAGCAAAAGGTAATGATGTGATACCGCGACACTCCCCCAAGCTTGAAACAAGCCAAGGAGATGCCTATACCAATGACGAATCACTCCTTGGGCGGTGGTGGTGGATAATCTTCGTTGTCATACTTCCAAGGCAGAGGTCCTCCATCAAGGAAGGATGTCTTGGTCTCCAAAATCCTAAAACTTGCAGCAGCACTCATTTGTTGAAATCTAGCTTCATACTCACAATTTTGGTTCTGCACGTCGTATAGTTGTGCTTGTAATTGGCTAGTCGTCTCCTGGAGTGAGAGGACATCCTTCCAGAGCTCTGTAGTCTCCTTCTTGTACTTGGCAACAAGCTCTTGATTAATCCTATAGATAATGTCTACCTCGCGTTCTACCATCTTCTTGTATTTAAAAACTTCTTGTTCCAGTGCTTCCATCCTTGCTTCGAGACTCCCTTCTCCCTTGGGTCCTTGAACATCTTTAATCTGCAACTCCCCATCCTTGCGTGACAACTCCTTCAGATGCATCCTCAGCTCCCTCATGTACGGATTGATGGAATCCGCAAGAGGGTTCTTCTCAGATGGACCGGACGAAGACATTGTAACTCCCAAGCCGAGAGCAATCCCTGACAGAAACAGCTCGAAACAAAACACAACGAGAAAACGATATACAGACCTCGGGGACTCCGGGGGGTTAAATAGGCGAAAATTATACATTGAAACGAAATCACAGGAGGAAACCGGGACGGAAACGAGTTCCGGGGTGCTCTCACACCTAGGTGGCGCGGCCAGGAGTGGGCCCACTCCACCTGTGTGTGAGAGGCACACGGACTGTTTTTCCTGCCCGTTTTCGTCTCGTGATTTTTAATATTTAGTAAAAATAGCAAAAATATTAAAGGAAGATCTTTTCGCGAAACTTCTCTGACTAGAAAACGAATTCTGCAGGTACCTGCAATTTGTCTTGGATGAATTTTTCCGGAGAAATTGTTTCAATAACATCAACATCTTCATTATAAGAATCTCTAGAAATATAATGTTTGAGTCTTTGCCCATTCACCACTTGTGTAGAGTCATCTTTCAATGAAGCGATCTTAACAGCACCTGAGCGGTACACTTCCACAATAACATATGGTCTTTCCCATTTAGAGAGTAATTTTCCTACAAAAAATCTGAGATGAGACCTATACAAAAGAACTTTCTCACCAACATGAAACTCTCTCTTAAGAATTCTCTTATCATGCCATTGCTTGACTTTCTCTTTAAAAAGCCTGGCATTCTCATACGCTTCGTTTCTCCACTCATCTAGAGAACTCAAATCTAATAACCTTTTCTTACCAGCTAGTTTAAAATCTCTATTAAGCTCTCTCACTGCCCAAAAAGCTTTGTGTTCTAATTCTAAAGGCAAGTGACACGCTTTTCCGTAAACCATCTTATAAGGAGACATACCCATGGGGTTCTTATAAGCAGTTCTATAAGCCCATAAAGCATCGTTTAACTTACTAGCCCAGTTTTTCCTAGATCTATTGACAGTCTTCTGCAAGATAGACTTGATCTCCCTATTTGAAAGCTCTACCTGCCCACTAGTTTGGGGATGATAAGCAGAAGAAATTCTATGATTGACATCATATTTAGCAAGAGTTTTTCTAAAACCACCGTGAATAAAATGAGAACCTCCATCAGTCATAAGATACCTAGGCACACCAAACCTAGGAAAAATAACATCCTTAAGCATTTTTTAACGAGGTCTCACCATCGGCACTCTTTGTAGGTATGGCTTCTACCCATTTAGTAACATAATCTACAGCAACAAGTATATGGGTATAGCCTTTTGAAGGAGGAAAAGGACCCATAAAGTCAAATCCCCAACAATCAAACGGTTCAATAACAAGAGTGTAACTCATAGGCATTTCATTGCGTCTAGAAATATTACCAACTCTTTGACATTCATCACAAGATAAAACATACCTTCTGGCATCTTTAAAGAGAGTTGGCCAATAAAAACCTGATTATAGAACCTTCTGCGCGGTTCTATCTCCAGCATGATGCCCTCCATAGGCGCTGCTATGGCATTTTCTTAATATCTCTTGTTGCTCATATTCCGGTACGCATCTTCTCATAATACCATCAACTCCTTCTTTATATAAATGTGGGTCATCCCAAAAGTAATGCCTCAAATCATAAAAGAATTTTCTTCTTTGCTGAGCTGTAAAGGTCGGAGGCAAATACTTGGAAACAATAAAGTTAGCATAATCAGCATACCAAGGAAGGTCTCGCGAAGTTACATTTATTGCAGCCAACTGTTCATTTGGAAAACTATCGTTAACAGGAATAGGATCAAAGGAAATATTTTCCAATCTAGACAAGTTGTTAGCCACATGATTTTCAGCACCTTTCCTATCTACGATATGCAAATCAAACTCTTGTAAAAGCAACACCCATCTAATAAGCCTAGGCTTAGCATCCTTCTTAGTCATAAGATATCTAATAGCTGCGTGATCAGTATGAATAGTAACTTTAGAATCAACAATGTAAGATCTAAACTTATCACATGCAAAAACAACAGCAAGAAACTCTTTCTCAGTAGTAGCATAATTCTTTTGAGCAGCATCAAGAGTCTTACTAGCATAATGAATAATATTCAACTTATTATCAACACGCTGTCTAAGAACAGCACCAACAGCAAAATCACTAGCATCACACATAATTTCAAAAGGTAAATTCCAATCAGGTGGTTGAACAATAGGAGCAGTAATTAAAGCCTTCTTAAGAGTTTCAAAAGCTTCCTTACAATCATCATCAAAGACAAATGGTACATCTTTTTGAAGAAGATTAGTAAGGGGCTTTGAAATCTTAGAGAAATCTTTAATAAACCTCCTATAGAAACCAGCGTGACCAAGAACACTACGAAAACCTTTAACATCTCTGGGACAGGGCATTTTCTCAATTGCCTCCACTTTCGCTCTGTCAACTTCAATACCTCTTTCAGAAATTTTATGTCCAAGGACAATTCCTTCATTTACCATAAAGTGGCATTTCTCCCAATTAAGAACAAGGTTAGTTTCTTCACACCTCTATAAAACTTTATCAAGGTTGTGCAAACAATTATCAAAAGAAGTTCCATAGATGGAGAAATCGTCCATGAAGACCTCAACAATTTCTTCACAAAAGCCATGAAAAATAGCAGACATGCATCTTTGAAAAGCAGCAGGAGCATTGCATAAACCAAACGGCATACGTCTATAAGCATAAGTTCCATAAGGATAAGTAAAAGTGGTTTTCTCTTGATCATCCTTCTTAACAGCAATTTGAGAAAAACCAGAATAACCATCAAGGAAACAAAAATGAGTCTTCTTAGACAACCTTTCTAACATCTGATCTATAAACGGTAAAGGGTAATGATCTTTCTTAGTAACTTTGTTTACCTTCCTATAATCAATGCACATTCTATAACCAACTACTACCCTTTGAGGAATAAGCTCGTTATTATCATTAGGCACAATAGTCATACCTCCTTTCTTAGGAATAGAATGAACATGACTAACCCATCTACTATCAGCAATAGGATAAATGATACCAGCATCAAGGAGTTTTAATACCTCATTTCTTACCACATCCTTCATCTTGGGAATTAGGCGGCGTTGATGCTCCACGACTGGCTTCGCGTCTTTCTCCATATTAATGGCATGCTGACATAAAGTGGGAGAAATCCCTTTTAAATCATCAAGAGTATACCCCATAGCTCCTCGGTGTTTCCTCAATATCTCCAATAATCTTTCTTCTTCCTTTCCTGAAAGTTTAGAGCTAATAATAACAGGATATATTTTCTTATCATCTATGTAAGCATATTTAAGATTATCAGGCAATGGTTTTAATTCAAACACAGGATCTTCCTTATGTGGCAAAGTGGTATCAAGATCCTCCATAGGTAGATTATGCTTGATTAATGGTGGTTGACGAAGAAGAATATCGTCAATCTCTTCTCTTTCCTTGCTGAAAACATCACTTTCGTGATCTTCCATGAATTGCTGCAAGGCATTATTAGGAGCAAGAGCAATAGAAGCAAGCTGTTCAACTCGAAAATTTTCATTAGGCGTGTCATTTTCATAAGAAGTCTTAGTAAACTTGGAAAAATTAAACTCATAAGACTCTCCATTGAACTTAGTAAAAAAATTCTTCTTCTTACAATCTATCACGGCGCCACAGGTGTTCAAAATTGGTCTACCAAAAATAATAGGACAAGTTTTACTAGCCTCCTTACCAAGTACTAGAAAATCAATAGGGTATTTAGTCTTACCACAAAGAACTTCCACATCTCGAATAATACCAAGAGGCCAAACAGTCTCTCTGTTAGCAAGCTGAACAACCACATCAATATCTTCAAGTTCACAAGTGCCAATCTCGTGCATGATTTCTTTGTAAAGCTCTAAGGGAATAGCACTTGCACTAGCACCAATATCACATAAACCATAATAGCAATGATCTCCAATCCTAACAGAAATAACAGGAACACTTGTTTTCCTATGCTTTTTAGGATGTGAGAGAATGTTAGAAGCATCTTCACAAAAAAGAATATATTCATCCCCAACATCTTTAGTAACAAGATCCTTCAATATAGCTACAGGAGACTTAATAGTAATTTGCTCATCAGGTTCTGCAGCTTTCTTAGTACTTTTATTAGACACACTTACCAAAGTAGAATACTTTTTTACCTTAGCAGGGAAAGGTGTCTTCTCAAAATAAGGCTCAGGCACAATGCTATCAATAGTACAAACTTCAGTAGCTGCAGCAGGTATATTACTAATAGAGTCTTTATAAGGCGCATGATATTTGTTCCAATCTTTCTTTGGAACATCAATATAAGAGGCAAAAGCCTTAAGACAATTAGCAAGAATTTGTGAATCAAGACCATAAGCAGCGCTAACACTATGAAAGTCATCGGTTCCCATAAAAGATTTAATGCATTCATAATCATAGTTTATACCTGACTTTCTACCTTTGTCGTTTTTCCATCCTTCAACATTCTCTTGTATACGGTCAAGAAGTTTCCACTTAGCATCTTCTTTCATCTGAGTAAATGATCCAAAGCAAGAAGCATCCAAATAATCCTTATCAGGAAGAGTAATCCGCGCATAAAAATTATTAATAACAATATTATTGGGGAGCTCATGAATGGGGCATTTGAGCATTAGTAACTTCAATCTCCCCCACGCTTGGGAATACTCTCTCCATCATGAGGTCAAAAATTATATATCCGGTTACGATCTTTATGAATTTCACTTGGAGGATAAAACTTGGAATAAAAGAGAGGTACAATATCCTCCCATGCCATAGATGGACCATCTTGGAGTAGTCGATACCACTCTTCAGCTTTGCCTTTCAATGATAATGAGAATAGTTTCTTCTTGACCTGGCTTGGTGAAATACCTGCACATCTGAATAACTCGCATAATTCATGTATAAATAATAAGTGATCACCCGGATGGACAGTTCCATCACCTGAATAGCAGTTATCCATAATACGCCCAACAATTTTCATAGGTATCTTAAAAAGATCAATTTCAGCAGGCAGTGGTGGTGGTGGTTCATCCACATGTGCAGCAGTAGTAGTAGATGTGTTTCCAAATAGGAAACCAAATGGAGAGTTCTCCATAGCAGAATAAAATAAAAATAAAAGACAAAATAAAAACGATACTCACAGCGACGGTTACCTTTACCAATTCCACTCTTCAATAGCGCTACACTCCCCGGCAACGGCGCCAGAAAATAGTCTTGATGACCCACAAGTATAGGGGGGGGGGTATCGTAGTACTTTTGATAAATAAGAGTGTCAAACCCAACGAGGAGCAGAAGGTGTTGATGAGCGGTTTTGATCAAGGAATCACTGTAAATACTAGCAAACAGGTTTTCAGGGGTATTTGGTAATACGAGTAAATAAAGTGCGAGTAAATAAAAGACAGTAGTAACAATTGCAGCAAGTGGCCCAATCCTTTCTTCAACAAAGGACAAGCCGGTTGTGTACTTATAATAACCAAATGTTCTCGAGGACACACGGGAGTTTCTGTCAAGAGCTTTCGCTTCATAAAGCCAATAGTCTTTATTGGTTTGATAGGTGTTATGGGGGTGAACCTGTGCTAGCGCACTACCCTTACTAGGATAAATACACACTTGTGATTATACCCCTTGCAAGCATCCGCAAATACAAGAAAGTAATTAAGATAAATCTAACCACAGCCTTAAACTCTAAGATCCTACGCTCCCTGGTGCAATGGTTTTCCAACGGAGGTTTAGGTTTCTGTCACTCCAGCAACCCTACAATCGGTAGCCAAATACACAATGCATCTCACTAGGCCCATAAATGGTGAAGTATTATGTAGTCGACGTTCACATGACACCACTAGTGAAATAGCACCACAACAATATCAAACCATTAAATATTTCTCAACAATAATTCACTACTAACATCTTGACTTATCCCATGTCCTCAAGAACTAAACGAACTACTCACAAGACATCATATGGATCATGATCAGAGGTGAAATAATGGTAAATAGCAATCTGAACATAAACCTTAATTCAATGGTTCCACTCAATAGCATCAACTACAAGAGTAATCAACACCGAGAAAGTTTCCCCTATAAATATAGCAAGATCCAACTCTAGATGTTACAGAGGGATGGCGTGGTGATGGTGAAGATGAAGGTGCTGGTGATGGAGATGATGATGATGATGATCCCGATGAAGTCCGGTGCGATGGTGATGACGATGGCGACGATCTCCCCTCTCCGGGAAGGAATTTCCCTGGCAGATTTCTGCCTGCCGGAGAGCTTTTCTCTCTCTGGTGTTTTCCGCTCCGCAGAGGCGGCGATGTCTAACTCTGAGCCCCTCCTGACTTAGGTTTTCGGGGACGATGAAGTACGCGGAGGGGCGAGACCAGAAGTGGGCTAGGGCGGCCTCACACAGGGCTGGCGCGGCCAGGGGTCAGGCCGCGCCACCCTGGCGTGTGGGCCCCCCTGGCTCCTCTCGACTCCTCCTTCTGGCTTCCTGAGTCTTCTGGGAAAATATAATTTCCTGGTATTTTTCTGGAATTTTCCTGATCTTCAAAATATGGTCCCTTGATGGTCCTTTTTCCAGCAGAATCCTGACTCCGGCAGCAACTCCTCCAAAGATCATCAAACATGTGAAAACAAAGGAAATAACATAAGTATCAACTCTAAATATGAAATATATCAATGAATAACAGTAAATTATGATACAAAATAGTGATGCAAAATGGACGTATCACACACTCTCCCCGCTTCTTCTTCCTCCCACCCATCACCGTCGCTCACCTCTCACCCACGGTCAAGGTGCTCCGATGGCGCACAATGACCAGGCTTCGGGTAGCCACGACAGCGGCTACTCGAGGCCGACGAATCTGAACAGCGAGCATGTGCAGATCCTCGCCGATAACCAGATCTTAGTCCTATTGGCGTGGCACCTTCCACATGGCTTGAATGTGTCTGCCGGCGGTTACGCCGTCGCGCCGATCCCGCCGGAGGGCCTGCTTCTGGATGACTACATCGAGCGACGCTGGGAAGCGCTGCCGCCGGCGCAGTGCGACCTCCCCAAGTGGGCGCCGACACACGACATTTCGCTGCCCATCCTGCAGAACGAGCGGGAGCTCGAGCTCGGCCCGCTACTTTGGGCCGTACCACAGCCGGTACAATGTGACCGGCTGCCAGGCGTACTGGCGCACACACGACATCGACACCGTGCTCTGGGAGCACGGCTACCGCCCCGAGCACCGCGCGGCTGGAGTCTCTCTACGCCGACGCAACTAGTGAGGTCGTCGTCCTGGAGCGGTTCTTCGGACGGCCGCACAACCGCGTGCTCCGCCCCTACCACGCGCAGCCTCGCCGCTCCGGCGGGGTCGTCATCCAAGAGGGCCACGGAGGATCTTCTTCAGCACCGCCTCGCGTGAAGAAGGAGGTCGAGGTCAAGGAGGAGATGCCTGCGCCGGAGGAAGACGAGCGGCCATGATGGGTCAAGGAGCTTGCGATGGTGGCCGCGGCGCATCCCCCGATGACCCCCACGGACGAGCCGGGGCTCCACGTGCTGCAGGCGAGGTCGCGGAACGAGCCCGAGTCGATGAACGAGACCTCGGCCCTCGTCTGACCGGCGGAGGAGAGCGGCGTCCTCGTCGACCTCACCAAGGACGACGACGGCGCTGGGCAGGTGAAGAAGGAGGTGAAGGACGAGTTCTAGCCGCCGGCAGTAGGCGGCGGGGGTGGCTAGGTCGATTTTTTTCTTTAACTAAATTTCATTGTAATTCGGCCATAACTTATCAAATATTAAAGAAAAACGGCGGTTTTGAAATATTTTGCAAATTTTGAGCTCGATGCTTTGGAGCCGTTGGTGTGGGAATCCGGCCCCAATTTCTAGAGAGGGTATACCGGTGCTTCCAAAACGGCTCAACCCAGCTACAAATTTGGAGCGCCCGTGGAGACGCTCTTAGCTGGAGCAAAGGCGGGAGGGGGCGCCGCCGGGCGAGGGATCTCGTCACCCTCGCGCGCGTCATTGCGGTAGCAGGCGCGCCGGCGTCGACCAGCACATCGGCAGAGTACGGCACCCAGTCCATACTCCATAGACCATGGGGGAATCGCAGGTCACCTCGTCCGCCAGGACGCGTACCGAGAGCAGCGAGGCAATGCCGGGCGCCATCTCGACGCGGTCGACCACACCAACGGCACCAGTAACAAGGTGAATGTGTGGAAGCTCACAGGGGCCAACCTCCCTGGAGCACGCCATGGAACGGGGGACGGGGAAGTAGCCAAGCTCGTCACGGTTGCCGCGGACGAGGATGTGGAAGAAGCTGCCACACGCAGCCAGGCAGCCAACTTGATGTCGGTGTGCGAGGGTACGCCGCCTGGAGTGATCGCGGAGAAGGGCGCGGCCTTGTCCGCGCCGGCATCTGCAGCGGGCGGAACCGGAACGTCGATGACGAAGTCGCTGTCGACGGCATCCGACGCCACGGCAACCACGCCCGCAGCACTGCGGGCATGCAGCCGGAGTTGCAGGGACATGGCTAGGCCAAGAGCGTACGGCACTGCAGGCAGCCGACACTGTTTATTTGAATCCGATCTAAGCGTGGTGGCTAAGCTAGGTGATTACCAGTTCCATCTCAAACTCGGATTACCATACCACACGGTTTCGCTCGATTGGCGATAAAAGGCCACAACTTTCCTTCTACCGTGCCCGCCCGAGTCCCAGATTCCCTTTCCCCCCTCCTCTACTCGAGTCTCGCAGCCCCTTTCTGCAGCGAGCCAGCACAAGTCGTTTCCAATGGAGGTCGCCGCCTACCGGCAGCCGCCTGTGCTCGGGCGAAAGCGCGCCTTCAGCGCCTTCGGCAACATGCCCGACACGGAGAGCGCGAGGAAGGATCTTCTCCGGCAAAGGTTCAACTCAGAGCTCGTCGCGGTTCGTGGCCTCCGCGAGAAGGCGAAGAAGATCATGGCGGCTCCTCCTCCCGTGAAGATCATGGCGGCTTCTCTTCCCGTGAAGAAGATCAAGGCGTCTCCTCCTCCTCCGGTGATCAAGCGCAAGATTGTGACGAAAGGCGAGAGAGAGCAGCTGAAGGCCGACCTGGAGAAGCTAGCGTCGGACTCAGACCTTCCCAACCACATCATGGAGCTGCTGCTGAAGCAGAACCATGCCATCAGCGACGGCTATATGGAGCTCGACATGGACGGCGTCCAGGACGAGGCCATCCTCGAGTTACGGAAGCAGCTCGACAAGTTCGTTCAAGAGAGGGCAGCCGAAGAAGAGGACGAAGAGATTGACATCGTTGGAGGCGTCTCCCCCTTGCCGATCGCGTCGGCTCCTCTGCCGCTCACCGACGAGGAAGATGACGAGTACGTGGACATCTGCGGCGAGACGTCCCCGGTGGCGTTCCTGAAGAATCTTGGCGATGACGAAACCATCAGCGGCAGCCCTTGCTCAAGCACCATCGAGTCCGGCGGCAGCACTGATTCTACTCAGGCAGAGCGCGACGCCACGATGCTGATGGCCATGGCAAAGGAGTCTATCGCGAGATGCAAGGCAAGGGAGAAGGCCCGGCAGGACGTGCTTGAGACGGAGAGGACGCGTATTCCCAGCCAGACGATACACCGGGCGCTCCTGAAGAATCTCTGCATCGTCGAGTACGACTACGAGAGGGCGATCCCCTACACCTTGTTGCCGCAGCTTGGACTCTTCCTCAAGGACGACGACGACGATCAGGAGGAGCTGCTACATCGACACGCTGAGGAAGGAGAAATTCTTGACGACTTGGAGGAAGGCGAGATCCGGTTCTGATCTTGGCTAGCAAGAATTAGATGCTAACACTTGATGTGTTCTTTGATGCCTCAAAGAAGGCGTGTAAGCTCTGTAATATGTATGCTAAACACGATTCAATACATGAAATTATCTGATCGATTATTTGACGACTATGGAATCGAGGAGCAGCACCATTGCCATCGTCAGAGCTTCAAACAAGACTTGGAGGAAGAGGTCAAGAGGAGATTCTTGGCTAGAATTCGATGCTGGCACTGATGTATTCTTCATGCCTCAAAGAGGGTTTGTAAACTCTGCAGAATGTATGGATAAACGTGATTGAATATACTGTATGATATTGATCGATTAATTAGATCTCTTTTTCTTGTACATATTTTCAGTACGTCGATGCTTATCATAGATTTGGCCCATCTCTAAGAAAAAGAAAAACAGAGATGCCAATTTTCAGCCGGCATATCACGAAGAACATGCCGACATGCTCTTATTATTCGATAAGAATATATGGATCATCAATTCATCACTCATCAAGTTAAACTGGCATTATTATTCGATAAGAATACTGTGTCCATGTTCAGCTAAGATCTCTGAACAGATAGTCTGTTCAGCAAGTAGTAACTCCAGCTATGAATTGGTTTTCCAAAGTAACCCTATGTGAGATTCTATGTTTTGCTAAAGGAACAGTAGTACAGGTTATGAAAACCTTGCTTTATTCAGTACTCCATCTGTGGAACACTATATATATTTTACATGCTCTTTTATTCCTTTTAAGTTTTAAGTCAACGCATTGCTATATCTAGGTCTGTCTAGGGATGTCGACGGACTGTCCGGCGGACGAGATGGACATCCGTAGAGAAAAATGTATTGCTTAAATAGGAGTACGTGACACTATGATTAAAAGCAGATTTAGATTACACGGACAGATTCGGATGTTTACGCGGACGTCCGCCTGCATCCCTAGGTCTGACATGTATTCGAGTACATAGCTCTACGAGCATTGCCATTCTTCAGTTCAGAACAGGTGGCACTATAGATCTAAAACCAGATCAACTTGCACACCATCTGCTCACTCATTTCTCAGTAAACTTGTCCAGGAAGGACATTATCTCAGTGTTCACTCTCTTGGCCTGCTCTTGCTGGAGGTAATGGTGTCCTTCGATGATGTGGCAACCTCAAGGTCTGGTACATGGGACTTTAAACCCCCACTCTCGATGTAGCGCTTCGTTCCAAAGGACTCAAAGCCAGTGTCGTTCCCACCCGCAGGCATCGTAATCTTCGCGTCATGCCATGGCGCAGTGAGCCTCCAATTCCTTTTTTTAGAAATGGGGTGTCCCCGGCCTCTGCATCAATCGATGCACACGGCCGATTTATTAAGAAACATTTAAGAAGTTTTACAAGTGACAAGCAACATAAGGAGGGTAACAGTTAGTCATCGGCCAACGACGACTCTGCTACAAGCCATCTAAAAATGGAATACAGGGCTTCGCTAAACATTTCCAATTCTATTAGAATGCCGCCAACCACCCTGGCTGAAGATAGCCTGAACGACCGCCATCAGTCGTGTGCATCCAGAATCCATATATCCCCGCTGGTCTTCTGGAAGAAGGAGCGCCCAGGTGGTGATCCAGTGCGAAGTCTTGTTGATAACCTGCATAAAAGGAGAGCAATTTGCATTGTTAAATATAATATCATTCCGGCAATTCCACATTGCCCAAACCAAAGCACAGACACCAATTCTAATTCGTGCCTTGGCAGATTTATCAATCCCCTTTAGCCAGTTTCCAAACATATTCTTTATATTACTAGGGGGTGGCATATTGAAGGTGAAATGAACAACTCTCCATATCAGGGTGGCGAATTTGCATTTGAGGAAGAGGTGCTCTATGGTCTCTTCCTCATCGCAGAAAGCACATTTTCTACATCCAATCCAATTTGTTTTGGCCAGGTTGTCCTTAGTTAGGATCTCTTTTCTGTTTAGAAACCACATGAAGATTCTAATCTTTAGTGGTACTTTGATTTTCCACAGATATTTCCTAAGAAAGATTGTGTTTCCGTTTAGAAGTTCAGTGTAAAGAGATTTCACCGAGAACTGGCCGGAGTCAGTTAGCTTCCAGATGAAGGTGTCTTTTTCGTCTGTGAGCTGAATGTCCATTAAACTCTCAACTAGCTTGAGCCAGGAAACCCATTTGTCGCTGGCTAAATTTCTCCTAAATGAGATGTTCAAGCCATTTTCGCTAAGGGTGCTTGCCCCGCTGACATTTTTGTGGTTGACAATGGCATACAAGTTAGGGAACTGAGAGGCTAATGGCGCAGCGCCATTCCAGGTGTCCTCCCAAAAGCGGGTTCCCTCGCCATCACCGACACAGAATGAACCATGTTTGAAAAAAGTATCTTTCTGGTTCATGAGCCCTTTCCAAAAAGGGGAGTCCGTGGGTTTGGCTTGTACCTCCGCTAAGGTTTTGTTTTTAAGGTACTTGTTACAAATCAGTTCTTGCCACATCCCTTCTTCATTAATAATCTTGAACAGCCATTTGCTCAAGAGGCAATTATTTTTGATGTCTAGCACTTCGATTCCCAGACCGCCTTGGTCTTTTGGTCGACATATCATGTTCCATTTTGATAGCCTGTATTTCTTTTTGTTCTGGTCGCATTGCCAGAAGAAGCGGGAACGATAAAAGTCCAATCTCTTCCTTACCCCTATGGGTATTTGAAAGAAGGATAGAAGGAACATTGGCAGGCTAGTGAGGACAGAATTTATAAGGATTAGCCTATCGCCATACGAAAGAATTTTGCCTATCCAAGAAGCAAGTTTCTTTTCGAATCTATCTTCGATGACTTTCCATTCTTTGATAAGCAATTTTCTAAAGTGGATAGGAATACCAAGGTACTTGAACGGAAGTGCACCTATTGCGCATCCGAAGATTTCCCTGTATTCGTTTTGGTGATCTTTTGCTTTCCCGAAGCAGAAAAGTTCGCTTTTATGGAAGTTGATCTTGAGGCCAGATAGTTGTTCAAATAGACAAAGAATAAGCTTCATATTCACTGCTTTGTCCAGGTCATGCTCCATGAAGAGGATAGTGTCATCTGCATATTGGAGTATAGAAACCCCTCCTTCTACAAGGTGAAGGATTAGACCTCCAACTTGGCCATCATTATTGGCTCTATTGATGATGATGGCAAGCATATCAGCTATGATGTTGAAGAGCATGGGTGAAAGGGGGTCCCCCTGCCGTAGCCCTTTGAGAGTCTGAAAATAGTGACTGACCTCTTCGTTCACTTTTACTCCCACACTTCCTCCTTGGGTGAATTTGGTTACCCAATCGCACCATTTGCTTGGAAAACCTTTCATTCGGAGCACTTGATGTAAGAAGGGCCATTTGACCTTGTCGTATGCCTTCTCGAAATCGATTTTAAACAGGACTCCATCAAGTTTTTTATAGTGAAGTTCGTGGATGGTTTCATGCAATACAACCACCCCTTCTAGAATGTTTCTGCCGGGGATGAAAGCAGTTTGGGTGGGATTGATGATCTTCTGGTCCATCCCAGTAATGCGGTTTGCACCAACTTTAGTGAAAATTTTGAAGCTCACGTTGAGGAGGCATATGGGTCTATATTGCTCAATGCGACTTGCATCCTCTTTTTTGGGGAGCAGGGTTATGATGCCAAAGTTCAGTCTAAACAGAGGCAAATCCCCCGACTGGAGCTGGTAGAACATAGCCATCATATCCTCTTTTATAGTGTCCCAGAACACTTGGTAAAACTCGGCCGGGAAGCCATCAGGGCCAGGAGCTTTATTCTTTTTCATTTGCATTACCGCATCTTTCACCTCCATTTCGGTGAAGTCGGTGCTCAGCTCAATTTTTTCTTCAGGTGATAGTTGGGGTATATCATCAGTCCTATCTTCAAGGAGGGTGAAGTCATTTTGAGGAGGTGCCCCAAATAGACCCTTGTAGTATTCGCTAATGAATACTTTAAGGTTTTCTTCACCAATAATTGTGCCTTCATCTTGCTCTAGTTGAAATATTTTTTTCTTTCTATGTTTGCCATTTGCAATGAGATGGAAATATTTAGTGTTATCCCCTCCTTCCTGGATGTGCTTTACTTTGGCTCTTTGCGCCCACTTGGACTCTTCATCTCTCCTTAGATTGGCCAGACGCATGTCTGACTCCTTTTTTAAAACTCTTTCGGAGTCGGTAAGGGGTGTGGTTTCTGCTTTAGTATCAAGGCTATCGATGATATTAAGCAGACGATCCTTTTCTTTCTTATAGTCGCCGCTGGTGTTACGAGCCCAACCACTGAGGAATTGTCTTAGAAGACGAATTTTCAGCTGCCATGACTCAATAGACGAGGATTCGTGATGCACTGAACGCCATTTGTTCTTTACCATCTCGATGAAACCCTCCTGCCTAAGCCACGAGAGTTCAAACGAGAAGGTCGCATTTTTTCCGCCGTGCGCCGGACTCCCGAAGTCCAAAAGAAGAGGAGTGTGGTCAGACCCCGATCTAGTCTGGGCATGCACGCTAAGCAACGGAAATTTCTGTTCCATCTCTATTCGAACAAGAATGCGATCCAGCTTCTCGTAGGTGGGGATAGCACGCCTATTGGCCCAGGTGTATTGTCTCCCAGAGAGAGCTATCTCTCTCAAGTCTAAGCTCTCGATGATGGCATTAAAAATAAAAGGCCATCTAGCGTAGAAGTTGTCGTTATTCTTATCCTCCTTCCTCCTGATGATGTTGAAATCGCCCCCAACCATTAGGGGGAGAGATTCATTTTCGCATATCCTCACCATCTCGGCCAGGAAAGCTGGTTTGTGTCTGTCTTGGGCTGCACCATACACAGCCACAAGTGCCCACTCAAAGTTATCTCGTTTTATCTTAAGGTGGAATTTGACACAGAAATCCCCTGAGACAACCTTCGTCACTATTAACGAAGCATTATTGATTCCTGCGAGAATCCCTCCTGACCTACCTCTAGGAGGTAGACAGAACCAGCTGTAGTCCATACCAGCAGCTAAGTTGTTCAGGAAGGGCGTCGAAAAACTTCCTCTACCGGTTTCCGAGATAATGATGAAGTCAAGCTTGTGAGTTTTCACCGAGTCTTTAATTAGAGAATGTTTTGCTGGGTCTCTAATCCCATCGCTGTTCCATACGAACCCTTTCATTTTGAACTCTTCTTTTTAATTCTAGTGCTCCTCCTAACCGACACGCCTATAGCTGAAACAGCCTTTTTATTTCTCCTTTTGAGCAGCTTAATAGGCATGTTGAGGGTAGAGTCAGCGAGGTCCCCTACGGGTGCGTCACTATCCTCAACTGCCAAGTCAGAGCAGAGTTGGTTGGCTGTACCAAAAAAGTTAGATTCTGATTCTTCGCGTAGGTTTTCATTTAAATTATTCTGGAGGTAAGTGATCCTACGATCTTCCTCAAGCTTTTTTAAAGCAGCAATAGAAAGTTTGGTTGCCGAAGCACTTGATCCTAGAGATACTCCTAGAATGGTAGCCCTATGCTCTATTTCGAAGTCAGAAAATTTAGAGAAAGAGAGGTTTGATTTTGTACCTGGAGAGATGGCGTGGAAGCGTCTTTCAGCTAACTGAGTTGCGCGCTCCATTTGAGTGGCTTCGCTGTTGTGTTGCATCTTCACCCTCTGGCTAGAACGCACCGGCGATGCAAGCTTCTCGCTGATCCCCCCAAAGGCGATGATGTCTTCGATGCTCTTTGGCTTGGAAGAAGGAGTCGAAGGCGAGAAAGGTGCCGCAGCTATCCACGGCGCCTCTTTCTCGTATCCCGCGAGTGGAGCTTCAAAAGGCTTCGAGCTGCTGCTCCCGAAGTTTCTCGCAGAAGGAGAAAGGGGAGCGGTCTTCTTTGCAACGATGAAAGTAGAAGCATCCTTCTTCTGTCCATGTAAAAGCGTTCCCGGACTTTCTGAAGAGGCACGAAAGGAGGCCTTGGTCGGAGAGGTGAAGCTAGGGCCTTCCGCCATGGGACCGACCATATCAGAACTAGCATGCGATGACGGGTTCGACGACACGGCAGAGAAAGCTGCCCCAGCGTCGCGCCCAACGGCCGCCTCCATGGCGACAGGGGAAGCAGCATCGCCAGCCCCAACAGCGAAAGAGGGCGCACCCTGCCCCTCAGCAGGTACCGGGCACGGAGCCCCGGCATTGATCGCAGGAGGGGTCGACGCAGGAGGCGAGGTCGCGGCTGTCGGCATCGGCCCTGCCGCGGTAGCGACAGGCGGCGGAGAGTCTGTCGTGGCAGCAAGCATGCCCGGATCCACGCAGGCAACAGCTTCTGGCGCGGCAGCAATATTCAGCTGATTCTCTGCCGAGGCAGCGTGAGCCTCCAATTCCTGTGTTCCACATGGATTAGTGCGACACTAGATTGAACAGAAAGTGTGGAATGAGGTTATGGAATTTACTTGTCCATCATGCAGTAGTAGTTGAGTGCCCTGGTGAAACAAGACTTCTGAAACTGTAGAAGCGTAGGGAGAGATTGGCGGAATATGATGGATGTATTATTGAGCCTCTCGGGCGAGTATATTGCGGTGACCCAGCATACCACTGCATGTTGTAGTATGCAAGTCGTTGACATAACACTTGCGGAACAACCCTCCACAAGAATTACATCCCTCAGAGTGGTACAGCAGAAACATTGTGGATCTAAATACAAACTGATAGTATTCTTATTACAAACCAAAGCGTGCTGAGAACGAAATGCTCCACAAGAGAACAACTCAAGTGCTTAGAGATTATACAACAAAGGAAGAAAGATGCAATAAACACTCGAAGAACTCAACAGATTATTCTATACTACAACTGCTCGGTTCCTCGACTTCAGACGGAACTACTAGTTAGACTACTCTTCACTCAGACTTATCGTCGGAAGCGACTCCATATCGTATGAAGTAGTCCACCCATTCAACTCCACGCGAGAGGTCTGGCTCCTCGTAGAAGATGTCTTCTTGTCCTCCGATGGCATTCAGCGTTGCTTCATCTAATTCCTCACAGTCTAGCAAGGGTTTAAGAGATTGGGATGAGTAACGAGCGTTACCCAGCAAGTTTCCTTAAAAAGAAATTGTGTGATATGCACTAACTACAGCCATGGACCCAAAAGAGTCGTAGGCCAATGCAAGGTTTTATCAAAGTTTCTTGAAAGATTGCTTTTACTTATGAAAACTATGCCCAACAGCCAACACATGGTATTAGTGCCTTGAGAGCACCTTTCCTGCAGCATTCGCAGCTCCTTCTCGGAACAAGGGGTAACATGTCAAATCTTTTTACACTCTGCAGAGGTGTGTCCTTCCAAAAGAGGTCAAAGCCTTGCTGCACAACCGGGCGTACTTTCCCATCCACACTTCCTTGGTGTGGGGCCCAGTCATTGATCCAAGCCATTCACTGCCTTCTCCGCACAACGCATGCCCACCCAATTCACGCATAGATGGTTTAGCCCCTGATATTCACCCGCAATGATGAAGTACCTAGGCGGCTCTTGCGGACCATCATAGACACCAGTGCCGTGGGAACTGAGGGGTCCCATCCATGTGCTTGTAGTCTCGCAAGACCTACAGCGACCGGCAGCTGGCTACCCGCTGACATGCGAACGAGATAAGATACAGATGACTTTCCCGTCCCATTCCAAGTCTCCTGGACGACACGGGTTTTACGGCGTAAGAATAACTGTGGCATTGGTAGTTAGTCCTAGGTTTACTTTCCTGTGCAAGTGAAACCTCCACCACAACAATTTTACCATGGTTCCACCTGCCAACCTTCCTAGGTTATCACCACTGGTCGATAACCACTAGTCATATTATTTATGAAACTAGGTTTTCCTTCCTTTTTGAAATGTTAGAGTTAAAAGTCAACACTTTGCAAATAGTTTCAAAACCAGTGCAATCAAGACATATGAGCAAGATAAACTTGCCTTGTGACTAAAAGGTAGTGGAGTCGGATACTTGGTGATGCTCCGGATTTTCTTGTTCTACAAAATACCATCATTGTCCGATAAAGACAATGTTTAAGGAAGCAAATGGATGCTATGTGCAATGATATGCAATGCATGGTGATTCATTGACTTTGTTTACTTATTTGTGTGTTTTACCCAATACCTGGTATTATTAAAGTGTTTTAATACAACACTTGATACTATTGGTGTGTTTTACCCTAGATATGGTAATTCAAACAATCAATTAGGTTTGAAAGCAATTTGAAATTATAAAACTTTTGTTGAAGTTATTTGAAAAGAAAAGGAATTGATTTAATAAACAAAATACTTAATTTTTATTTTGTTTAATAGAAATTCAGGTTTTTGTGAAAATGGAAATTAAAGAATATCACAAATTGAATTTATTTTAAAAATAAGTGAGGATTATATTTTTATCAAAAGATGATTAAATTCTGAAAAAGGAATTTAATTTAAATGATTTAAATCAAACAATGTTGATTTGATTTTGCATTTGAATCATATTTTTAAATCAGAGTTTGCAATTTGTATTTGGTTCAAATATGCAAATGGGCTTTGGCCCACTGGCCCAACCTAGCCCACCTGCCTGGTTGACCCCAACCGGCTCGGGTCTGGGTCGGTCAAACCGACCCAGCCCAGCCCCTCTCTCTCATCCCTTTCTTCCCCGCGATGCTCTGGGGAACCCTAATCGCCGCCGCCGTCGCCCGGCGTTCCTGCCCGCCTCCGGCGAACTCCACCACCGCCACCTGGGGCAAACGCTGTGCCTCAGCGTCCTCTACCCCCTCCTCCAACTAGATTCAACGGGTGCTTCCTCTCCTCGGAGATCCGTGGCTGGTTTCCCCTCGGGTTTCACCGACTCCGGTCACCTCTGAGCTCGGTGCCTCGCTGAGTTCTCTCCTGGTACTTGCTATGCGATCCTTGGTGGTCGTGGTGTGTATGTGCACGCCGGTGGAAGCACCAAGGTGCGGTGCTCCTGGTGTGCTCGGTGAAGACATCCCCAGGTAGCCCCTGGCCGGCCGCGCGGGCACTGCCCCGCCATGCCGTCCAGGCATGCGCCTGGGCGTCTGGTGAGTGTGTTTCCCCTCCTCTATCTCTGCCTTCTCTTCTCTGGCCTCTGTTACTGGCCATCTGGCCATGATTAGCTGCGCCAAGCTCACAGACTTGGTTCTGTGAAGCTGCTACTGATGCAAGCTTGTTGTGTTGGATTCAGTTAGTTGCTATTGTGCTGATCAGTGATGTTTATGCTGTGATCATCTCTCTGTCAGTGAACTTTTCTGACAGAGATGTTAAACTGAACCTTGCCTTGCTGCAATGTTCAGTTAACTGCTATAGCTTGCTTTGATAAATCATGATTCCTGTGATGCCATGATAGCAAAGCTATATGTGTGTGTAACTGAGTTCATAAATTCAGTTATGTTGCTTGTGCTTGGTCAGGTGGTGAATTTGCTATGCTACCAATTCTCTTGTCAGTGAAGTATGTGACAGTGATGTTAGACTGAATCTTGCTGTGTTGCAAAGATTCAGTTATGAACTTGTTAGAGCTAACTATGATTCCTAGATCTTGCAACTAGGAAGATGATTTGGATTACATTCACTGACCTGATTGTCAGTTTGATTTCTGGTTGTGTTGAGGTGCATGACCATTTGGTCATATGCCCAGCAACCAACTGTGATAGCTGCTGATGGTGAAACATACCTTGTTTACAGGCCAGTGATGCTGGTCTGAGGCCACTCACACTTTTGTGAGATGATTTGCTTGTATATTTATCCAAGGGTTGTGATTTGATATTTGTATTAACCATGTTGTGTGTCTGAGGTGCATATCCTATTGGGTATGTGCCCAACACAACATGGCCATGTGCATGCTCACTCTATTGTTGGACAAAGCTTGCCAATGAAGCACAAGCTGAGGCTGCTACCCTGGTTTGTATCAATTTGGCTTTAACTTTAATTCCCTGTGATGAGCTTGGCAAAGCATTTCTTTGCCAAACTGAGGAATTCCCAGCAAACACTACCATGCATGGTTTCATGCATTAATAGTGGGGTGTTGTGCAAGATTTACCACCTGTTGCTGAAGATTTGCGGATGAAATCTTGATGTAGGCTGCTACTACTGCTGGTGAGTTGTGGCTTGCTCCTGGCTTGCCCTCCTCCTCCTAGTTCAGCTTCTGGCACTTGTCCTTCTCCTCCTGAATGCCTCCTTGCCCTTCTCCTCCTAGGCTTGCTGCTGGTTGCTTGCCCTTCTCCTCCTGGGATGGATCTTGAGCTTCAGGTTCTACTCCATGGTTTTATTGGGTGATGATCTAGTGTGTTTGTGGTGTTGTGTGCAAGAACATTAGTGTTCTTGAGTTGGTCCTGTGCTGGTCGAGTGTGAGCTGCTTGCTCTGGCCATGCTCATCTTCACCAGCTGCTGGCTCAGCTGGGCTGCTGCGGTGCTGCCAGCAACTCTTTCTCAGTTCTGTGACTGAGCTGCTGGTGTGCTGTGTGCTTGTATGCCTCACTGTGTTGATCTGATCCACCTCCAGGACGTGCTGTGAAACTGTTTGGTACCCAAGTGCTTTGTACCCCGGTTATTAAAAGAACAGATACTATACTTGGTCAATTACACTCAATGATGAAAATGGCATTATACTTGCCAAAATCTGAGAGTAACATCTAACCTAACTCTGTTTCTATTTGGTCATTGTTTGTTTTGCAGGTTATAACTTCAAGATCCAAGTGAAGACCTTGAAGAATACTTAGATAGTTTCTAGAATTTAGTTTTTCTTTTATTTTCACTTATGTAATATTCTTTTCAGTTTACTATAATGTAAAGACATTGTATATGTGTTTAATATTAATAAAGTAACATTTTAGTTTATTTTATTTACAATTCTATTTCTATTTTCCAACTCAATTTATTATTGAGTTATATTTTATTAATGATTATTTATTCAAATTTAATAATATTCAAAATCAAAATAAGGTACTAAAAATACTTAAACAACAACATCAAGAGATCATAACAAAGCTCATAGCATTCTAATAACATCTAACCCTAAATATTATTAGACAGAAGCTTGTTCTCTCAGGTTTTTGAATTTGCGAAAAATTTACTCAGATTTTAGATGCATGAATGCACAAAAGTCCTATTTGTACCCTTCGTTTATTCCTAAATGCTGGGATATTACAGTCTTTCCCCCTTATCAGAACTTCGTCTCGAAGTTATAAACTTGTGTACCCTAAGAGTTCTGGATATGTTTGTCTCAAGTCTTCTTCTTTTCCCAAGTTGCTTCTCGTTCAGAGTGATGTTTCCATTGCACTTTACAGAACTTTATAGCACGATTCCGAAGACTCTTCCAGTTCTCTTCTAAGATCTTTACTGGTTTCTCTTCATAGGTCAAATCTGCTTGAAGATCTAGATCATCATGAGTAATGGAGTCTTCAGGTGCTTTCAGACACTTTCGGAGTTGAGAAACATGAAAGACATTGCGTACTTGCTTCAACTTTTCTGGAAGCTCCAATTCAAATGCAACACTCCGATTCTGGCTCAGAATCTTGAACGGTCCAATATATCTTGGGCTTAACTTTCCTTTAATACCGAACCTCTTGATTCCTTTCATAGGACTAACCTTCAAATAGACCATATCTCCTACCTTGGGCTCCCATGTCCGTCTCTTTTGGTCTGCATAGCTCTTTTGTCTACTTTGTGCTATCTTTAAATGGTCTCGGATGATGTCAATAATGCCTTGCTTCTCTTTAATGAAATCTGGCTCAAACTGCTTGTTGCTTCCTGGTTCAAACCAAGAGATTGGAGATCAACACTTGCGTCCATAGAGTACTTCAAATGGTGCTACCTTCAAACTGCTTTGATAGCTATTGTTGTATGAGAACTCCGCTAAAGGTAAGTGTTCATCCCACGAACCTCCGAAATCTAGAAAACATGCCCGTAGCATATCCTCCAGGATTTGATTTGTTCTTTCAGTTTGCCCTCCAGTTTGAGGATGGTAAGCAGTACTAAAATCCAATTGTGATCCCAATGCTGATTGAAGTTTTGCCCAAAATGTTGATGTGAATACTGACCCTCTATCTGAGATGATCTTCTTGGGCACTCCATGCTTGCTAACAATCTCCTTCACATATTGTTCTGCTAACTTTTCGGCACTATCCTTCTGGTTCACTGCCAGGAAATGTGCACTTTTAGTAAGACGATCGACTATCACCCATATCATATCCTTATGCTTCTTGGTCAAAGGTAAATCGGTAATGAAATCCATTCCGATTTCCTCCCATTTCCAATCCGGAATATCCAAAGGTTGTAGTAAACCCGCTGGACTTTGATGTTCTGCCTTGACTCTCTGACAAGTGTGGCACTCAGCTACATACTTGGCTATGTCTCGCTTCATATTATTCCACCAAAATAACTCTTTGAGATCCATGTACATCTTGGTACTTCCCGGATGAATGGAATATGGTGTCTCATGAGCCTCCTTGAGTATCACTCCTTTGATCTCCGGTATATCTGGCACACATATTCTGTTTTGAAACCAGAGTGATTTGAAATCACCTAGACGGAATTTAGATGGTCTTCCTTCTTCAATTCTGTGAATTTCTTCATCAATGAAAGGATCTTCATCTTGTCGTCTGAATATAGTATACTTCAAGTCACTTTGCCTTTCTTCCATCACCCTCATGGTAAATATACTTCCCAAAGATTTGACTTCTAGACATTGTATCTCCAGTCTTTCTAGATCCTTGAGCAGATCCTCTAGAAGTTCTCTAGTCATCACTTGAGTCTCCGTGCTTTTTCGGCTTAATGCATCTGCTACCACATTGGCTTTACCAGGTGTATAGTTGATGGTAAGATCATAGTCCTTAATCAACTCTAACCATCTTCTCTGCCTCATATTCAACTCCTTCTGAGTAAAGAAGTATTTAAGACTTTTGTGGTTAGTGTATAACTCACATTTGGCTCCATAGAGAAATTGTCTCCATTTCTTCAAGGCAAACACAACTGCTGCTAGCTCTAAGTCATGTGTTGGATAATTGACTTCATGTGGCTTGAGTTGTCTTGAACCATATGCTATCACTTTCCGGTCTTGTATTAATACACAACCCAATCCATTCTTGGATGCATCGCAATAAACTATGTAATCCTTACCAGTTTCTAGCACTGCTAAGATAGGTGCTATTGTCAGTCTCTTCTTCAGCTCTTGAAAACTTTCTTCACATTTATCAGTCCACTCAAATGGAGTATTCTTCCTTCACAATTTTGTCATTGGCCCTGCTATCTTTGAAAATCCTTCAATAAACCTCCGGTAGTATCTGGCCATTCTCAGAAATCCTCTAATTTCCTTCACGTTGGTCGGTGCTTGCCAATCCAAAACTGACTGAACTTTGCTTGGATTCACTGCAATTCCCTCTTTGCTAATGACATGACCAAGGAATTCCACTTGGTCCAACCAGAATTCACACTTGCTGAATTTAGCATATAGCTAATGTTCCCTTAGTACTTGTAATGCTATTCTGAGATGTTTGGCATGGTCCTCTTTATCCTTTGAGTATATCAGAATATCATCGATGAACTCTATCACAAACTTGTCCAGATAGGGCATGAAAATCTTGTTCATCAAATTCATGAAGATTGCTGGAGCATTGGTCAAACCAAAAGGAACAACTAAGTATTCATGATGCCCATATGTCGTCGTGGTGAAACAACATATGCCATAGGATGGCTTAAATGGGGGCCGACTAGATGCTGGAGGATTCGGGAGAGGGGAACGAGCTAAAGAGCACGACAGGAAGAGACACTGATCTACCCAGGTTCGGGGCTCTCGTAAGGAGATAACACCCCTACTCCTGCTCTACTGATTGTATATATGGATCGATGTAGTACACCACAATGGTGCTTCCAAGCTCTCTGTTAGAGAAGGAAGATGAACTGGTAAGTGTAAGAGTACAGAGTGACCAACCTCCAACTATCAGCCAACCTTCTTCCAGCTACCAACCTTCCAACGACCAACCCTTTACCAGGGCTCCCTATGCCACCTTATATAGTGGTGGCCAGGGTTACAACGGTCATACAAGACCACAAGACAAGGGCTACACTCCAAACAGGAGCTGGTGGCGATGGCAGAGACCCTTGACTTCGCCCCTGATTGCTCACGATGGGACGCCATATCCCTGTACCTTGTACCTCTTGAACTGTGGCCTTACCTCTGTGCGGTAAGCTCGTACTTGTGCACAGTGAGGGTAGGTAACCTCCACTGTGCACCCTGCCATCTTACTCTGCTACCATGCTTGGATGTTTTCTTCCTTGATTGTAGGGATGTGACACCTTGGTTGACTTAAGCATCCCGGATATGACCGTTGGCCATACCCAGGACTTATATGCCGGACCAACGACCTACGAGGGTCGGGTAATCCGGCCTCCCCTGCTCCTGCACAACACACCAAATAGTTAGGCCGGCATATCTAAGTATATGCCGGCACACATATATCAGTATTCCGGCTATGCCGGCATATCCAGACACCAGCCGGGATACACATTATATGCCGGCCTGGCCGATGCTCTCATATTCCGGCCAGGCCCTTCCTTGATAACCCGGCACAAAGTCAATCATAGACCCTGTGTCTTTCTACTCTCTTGACCCTACCGGGGGTCATCCCCCCGACACTAGTCCCCGAAGCTGCCGAGGTTCCCCAGTCATAACTGTGGAGCCTTGACAGGTTCAACATACCTTTCAACATACCTTTCTTCATTATGCCCCGGCGATCAGATTATATGCCGGCACATCTGCACATATCCCGGCCTCTGTTCCTGTTCCAAAACTTATTCCGGCCGGTCCCGAGGGTATTCCGGACGGAACATATACATCGGGCAATCAATCCGACATATAGACGAGTCTTCCTCGAGAAGCCATGTCCGACAGCTTTGCATCGAAACTTGTAACTGCCCTGCCACCTCGAACGATCACCCACGATGTGACGGTTCACAGTGCAGCAGTTACTTCTCGCCACCATTGCGTCATGGCACGGTTACAGGAACCGCCGCCCCACTCTGTGCCGCCACGTGGCGCCTCGCCGCAGAAACGGTCGGGGGAGTGGAACACTCCCACGATCCCCACGACCCTGCCTCTTCGCTATAAACAGGGCGGCGGGGGTAAACGTATCTTTTTACCCCCCACCACCATCGTCTTCCTCGCCTTCCTCGCCTGCTACTCTGCCTCCTGCGCTCCACCGCCGGTCCGAAGAGCAGCATCGCCGTCGCAGCCGACCTGCTCCCCGCCGACGCCGACGCCCGACGACGCACGGCATCACCTTTGACGACGCCGCCGCCGCCGCCTCTTCTCTCTGCAGCATTGCAGGGAGATTGGATCTTCCTGCACGCTCGCCGCCGCTCCATCGTCGCCGGCCAAGCTCCGGTGAGACCTCCCTCTGTTCTTCCTCTTTCACGCCTTTTACAACTTCGCACCGGTAGCCCCGCTTGCACAGATCTGCCTCGGTCTCAGAGCTAGTTTTCCCTTTGATTCGACTAGCATTGCTAGGCAACGCTCGGAGGCATTCATCTTTAGGAGTTTTACCCTTATTTGTTTCCTATTTTAACTGCCTCGGTAGATCTTCTATTCCTGCTAACATCTGTGAGAGTGGTATGCCGGAGAGACTAACCTCCCTCTTTTCTCCGGCCTTGATAGGAATAACATCACGGGACTCCGGCTCTCACGCCTTATCCCGGCCACTAAGATGGCATCTTCAAGCATGACGGCTACCTCGGCCTCTGAGGAAGATACCTCGGCCCGAGCCCAAGGACGTTCCGGCTGGGAGGGGTCGGAGGTCACTCCGGCCGAGATATCCTGGGTCACCTCCACCAGGAGAGTCCCGGAGGGCGTAGCATGCCGGCTACCAGCAGGAGAGACTGTGCCGGCACCTGAACCTGGCGAACGCGTCGTCTTCATCGCCCACTTCGAGCGGGGCTTTGGTCTGCCGGCATCGGACTTCTTCCGGGACTTCCTCAACACCTACGACCTGCAACCTCATCATATCCCGGCAAATGCCGTGATGATCCTCTCCGCCTTCGCTGCTTTTTGCGAGGGCTATGCCGGCATAGAGGCCCTTACTCAAGGCTGGGCGAAGTACTTCCAACTGCGGAAGCAAGTCGTCCAAGAGCCGCCCCGGAGCAAGGACGACCCGCCGGAGACGGCCCAGGAAAAGAAGGACCGCCCCATGACCCTCTGCGGCGCGGCCACCATCATGTCCCGAAAGGGCTCGGACTTCCCCAAGGTGGAGCTCCTGGAATCTTGCAAGAAGTGGCAGAAGAGCTTCTTCTACGTCAAGAACACCACCGACGAGGATCTGCTCAACCTGCCGCCATTTGTGGACGAGCCACCCTTGGCCATGACGAACTGGACCTATAACCCGAAGAACTCGGTGATGCCGGTGAATGCGCTTCACCGGGTTAAGGGCGAGCTCCTGGATGCCGGTCTTACTCCTCAAGACCTGGTGGCCTGCTATATAAGCCGGCGCGTCTCCCCTCTGCAGCGCCGGTCGCACAAGATCTGCCAGATGAGCGGGCCAATGGACCCCACCCGGCACTCCACACACGAGCTGACTCCGGCCGACATTCTGCGCCGGATTAAGGATGTCTGCAAGTCCTCTCAGGCCACTTTTGCCTGGGGGCTAGAACCATACCGCCGGGATAGGCCCGCCCCAACGGTAAACCATCTTACCCGATACATAAAGTCCATGTCCGGCACATAGATACTTAAGCCGACACATGCCTGTCTGCCGACACATATCATCTTGATCCGACATACCTCTTCCACCGACATATTTCCTTGTCTGAATACTTGACTTTGCTGTTTATACAGAAATTCAGCTTCCAAACCATGGAGAACTCCCGGATCAAGATCGCGGCGGACCGCACCGTTGCGGATGTTGAAGATCCGGATCATTGGGATAAGCTTCCCAGGAGCACCCGTGCTGCAGCTGCCATGGGCAAGGGCTCTTCATCCCGGCATTATACTCAAGACCGGAGTGAGATTGATTCTGACGAGGAGATCCTGCTGTACTATGACCCGACGCCACTTGCGTACGCCTTTCCAGAAACAACTATTGCTCACGAGTTTCCAATGCCGTCCTCAGCTATCCCGGACGATATCGTTATCGACGCCGCCCCTCTGAACCAGGGACCTCCTTCCACCGGCGGACGTGCCGGCCGGAAGCGAGGTGTGAAGCCCCAGTCCGACATACCTCAGATGTCGAAAAGGCAGAAGGTCTGCGTGCCCAAACAGAAGAAACAGAGGCCTGTTGCCTCAGGGTAAATTTCCTTTTCTTTGCATTTCTTCCGACATATCTCTTGTTTGTATTACTGACTTGGTGTTTTCTCTCTTTCAGTGCTCCTCTTGAGCCGGAACAAGCTTCTGGCTTGAGCGGCGACCCGCAGGTTACCAAGCCCGCTGCCCCTGCTACCTCCGACATTCCCTCTGCTAGTCACACGACCTCACCGGCGCCGGCATCTTCGCCTGTGCCCGACAAGACCACCTCCCCGGCGAAGGACGCCCCTCCGCCGGCACAGGACACCTCTGCCCCCGACGTCCACATGGACTCGGGGGCTCAACAGGAACCTCCGGCTCCTGATGTCCACATGGACACAGGAGCCCACCAAGAAGCACCAGACTCCGGCGCGCCCACCAGCGACGCCGGCACAACTGACGACGCCGGCGCAAGCGACAAGAGCGCCGGCACAGACATCAAGGGCAAAGGCCCTTTAGTGCCGGAAGTCCGGACTTTTCCGGATCCTGCTCCCGCTGGCCAAGAAGCACCGGCCGCGCCGGAACAGCCCGCACCCGAGACTCCAGCACCGGCCAAGACCACTGCACCGGCCAAGTCCACTGCACCGGCCAAGTCCACTGCCCCGGCCAAGTCCAGCACGTTGAAGATTCAGCCGGCCAAGTCCGGCACACCATCTGCCGCAACTGCTCCTCCTAAGGCAGCGTCCGGGACCAGCTCTGCTCTGGCCCTGCATCTTGGCAGGGCAGCAGCCCGGCCGGGGTACCGGAAAAGCTTCTTCGACACCCCAGAACTCGAGGGCCTCGTCCCTCTTGCGACGAAAAGTGACGAGAGCCTCGGCTCTCTTAAGGAGCAGTGCATCAAGTGGAACGACGCCAGCAACATGGACATTGCGGACTCAAGGAGCAAGAAGCTGGCCGAAGCCAAGACCAGTGGCGACCCAAGCGACTTCCTGGCAGCGAAGCCCATACCGATCGCCAGTGAGCTCCTCAGCATCCAGCAAAGACTTCACAAGTTGGCCTCTGCCACCAACGTAAGTCCTCTCTATTTACACACATATCCCCAGTCCCCGAAAATGTCGGCTGTCCGGGATATGGACATCCGGGATTTTCTCATAGTCTTTTAGCTAGCTTCTTTTGAATTAACTGCCGGCATATGAGCTCGATCCGAGCTTCAAATCCTAGTCACCGAGAGCCGGGATAGGTGCGCAGCACCTGTGCCGGGTCTTTAACAATTTCACATCTCTATTATCTTTCAAATCCTCTTGACCGGGATATAAGCTCGATTCGAGCTTCAAATCCTAGTCACCGAGAGCCGGGATAGGTGCGCAGCACCTGTGCCGGGTCTTTAACAATTTCACATCTCTATTATCTTTCAAATCCTCTTGACCGGGATATAAGCTCGATTCGAGCTTCAAATCCTAGTCACCGAGAGCCGGGATAGGTGCGCAGCACCTGTGCCGGGTCTTTAAAAGAATGATCACTTGATAAAATCTTCACTTTAATTATCATGTCAAATTTCTCTGCTGACATTTCAAATCCCGGCATTTTTGCAGCTCATGAACAACACCCGGGCCAACATGTTCCATGACTTGGTGTGCGAGCATCGGAAGCTTTCTGACGCACACAGCAAGCTTCAGCTGGAGCTGTCCCTGAAAGGTAATCTTTGCCGACATACTGCTGTATGCCGGATATCTTTCCTCTCTTTACTTTGCAATGCTTACTCTTGCCGACACGTAACCTTGTGCCGACATTCTTCAGCTGGTGCCGAAGCGCAAGTCACCGAGCTTCTCAAGAGGGTGAAAGAGCTTACTGGTATGCCGGATCCTGCTGTTACCCGGATAGCTACTTTATACTTCAAATCCTTTACTCTTTGTCACTGTTTTCTTTCTTCAAATCCTTTTAACTTGAAATCTTTGCAGATGAGAAGGCTGCACTGGAGGCACGCCACCAGGATTGTGTGTCCTCGGTGGATGTGGCCAAGCAACTGGACGACCGGGATGCCGGTCACAAGGCCGAGGTTGAGCAGTTGAAGGGCCGGATCACCGAGCTGCTGGACGAAAAGGAACAGAGGGAGGGCCTACTGAAGAAAACCCAGACCCTGCTTGTTACCTCCGAGACTGATGCCGCCACCGCCCATGCTGAACTGGATAGCCTGAAGGAGCAGGCCACCAAATGGGAGGTTACAGTTGCACAGCTGAATGCCGACCTTGCCCGTAAGCTTCAAATCCTTTCCCCTTTTATCCTTTCCGACATAGTGTAATCTTTTTCGGCATAGCATCTATGCCGACATATTTTCCTTTTGCTAACATTGTTTCTATTCTGCAGGCATGTTTCCCGCTTCCGTCGCTGACGTTGAGAGGGTTTTGCAGTTGGACCGAGAAAACCAGGGTGTTCCGGTTGACTCGCCCAACTGGGACATGTCGGAGCAGCTGCTGGCCCTGCAGTCCCGGAAGGAGGCCATGACCCTTTACACTGAAGAGCTCTTCTACGGCGCCCAGGAGGCATTCTCTGCCCTCTGGCCGGGACAAAGGACTCCCACTGATCCGGTTGACCTCGGCAACGACCTGCAGCTTGCCAAGGTTCGCCTCCGGGAGTGGCGAGATTCCGGCGCGAGGGTTGGAGCTGACGAAGCCCTCAGCTACTTCTTGTCTTGGTATGAAAAGGCAGACTTGGAGACTTTGCGCACCGTGCGCGAAGGTTCCATCTGGACCACGGATCCGGATCATATCCGTCGCCGCAAGGAGTTGGCCCATAGTTATGTGGACTATGCCAACACCGACAAATTCGTCCGGGACATCCGCGAGCCGGAGAAGAATGACGATGCCGGGACATCTGCCGCTGCTGAGGGTTCCGACTCCAGCCAAGATGAAGATGAAGCTGAGGAAGCCAACACTGAAGCTCCGGAACAGGCATCTGCCCCGGGCGGAGGCGATGGCTCCATTCCATCTGCTGGGTCTGGCACACCTGAAGCCGCCACTTCGACTGCTACTGCTCCACCTGCTGGCGGCCCCGCGTCTGCCCCTTGAATCTTTGCATCAAAAACACTTTAAGCTTTATCAGATCCCCGGTATGCCGGGTGCAGTTGTAAGATATACGTTTACTTTCCTTTGGTTTGCTATCTGAACAAGTTTTATCTTGGTTTGCTTGTTACTAATGCCGGATCATCTTTTGGCTAAGTCACCGAGTTGTTTTCCTGTTTCCTCAATTTCACAACCTTGGCTACTTGTCTACCTTAATTGGCTTTCGACGTATGAGTCTCAAGGTTGCTTCATCGAACATACAGTACTTTAACTTTGAGACTTAGACTTCAAATCATCCGACACTTTAAATTTTAACTTTAGCTTTAACGAAAATGTCGGTTCGCTTGCTTTGTATTTCCTTAGCCGTTTTCCATGTGTAGACAATCTCCGGCATCTACTCTTGCTAGCCATGAAGCCGGGTTTCGGACAGCAGCTGAGTCGAAGAGTGGCCTTTGATGCCGACACATTACTAGGCCGACATAGGAAACATTCAAATAAAGCCAGCCGGCATATAACAAAAAACTGTAAATAAACAACAAATATACCTCGGAGCTAGTTACCCGGCTTCTTCGGGATGCCGGTATTTCATTCATTAGTCTTGTGCCGGCACAACACGCCGGCATACAAAGGAAAAATATGGAAATACATACATTGTGTTGCTCAGGAGTAAAAGGGGCGCAGTAGAGCTATGTTCCATGGCCTCTTGGTTTCTTCTCCGGACCTGTCCACCTTATTCTTCTTGGGGTCCTGCGCATCTATAAGATAATAGGCATCATTGTGCAGAGCTCTGCTCACAATGAATGGCCCCTCCCATGGAGGAGTTAACTTATGCCGGCCTTCTGTTCCTTGCTTTAGCCGGAGTACTAGATCTCCCTCTTGAAATCTCCTTGGATTTACCTTCTGCGCATGATAGCGTCTGAGGTTCTGCTGATATACTGCTGTTCTTGACAGAGTTATTTCCCTTGCTTCCTCTAGCAGATCAACATCATTTTCTCTGGCTTCTTTAGCCTCTTCCTCAGTATATAGCACTATTCTTGGTGCATCATGTATTACATCTGTTGGAAGCACAGCTTCTGCTCCATACACCAGGAAAAATGGTGTGTAGCCTGTTGATCTATTCGGAGTTGTTCTTAAACTCCACAGCACTGCTGGCAGCTCATCTAGCCAACATCCCGGAGTTTTCTCCAGGGGCTCTATCAGCCGGGGTTTTATGCCGGATAATACTAGCCCATTCGATCTCTCTACTTGGCCATTGGCACAAGGGTGGGCAACCGACGCAACGTCCAGCCGGATTCCCACCTCCTCACAAAATCTGGCAAATGGCCCTTGGGCAAAGTTTGACCCATTGTCAGTGATGATGCTATGAGGAACACCATATCTCAAGATTATATCCTTTAAGAATTTCACTGCTGTGTGACCATCACACTTGCTTATGGGCTTCACTTCAATCCACTTGGTGAACTTGTCCACCATGACCAGGATATGGGTCATTTTCCCTCTGGCCGGCTTAAAAGCCCCGACCATATCCAGGCCCCAAACAGCAAAGGGCCAGGTTATTGGGATAGTTTTCAGGGCAGATGCCGGCTGATGAATCTGGTGGGCATATCTTTGACACCCATTACATTTCCGGACCAAGTTTTCTGCCTCTTGCAGTGCCGTTGGCCAATAAAAGCCATGCCGGAATACCTTTGCCACCAATGCCCTGGACGAAGCATGGTGACCACACTCCCCCTGGTGAATTTCCCGGAGCATCTCCAGACCCTCCGCAGCTTCGACACATCTCTGCAATACCCCGGTGGTACTTCTCTTGTATATTTCTTTGTTGATGATGGTATACGCTTTGGATCTCCTTATAACCCGGCGGGCCTCGGTTTCATCCGCCGGCACTTGACCATCCACCATGAAGTTCATGATAGGACGTGCCCATGAGGGCACTTCCCTGACAGTGAACACTGCCTGATCTATTTCCATCATTTCGACCGACACATAATCGATCTCCATGGGCTGCGAAGTCCCCGGGACTGAAGAATCAGTCCCCGGGTATGCCGGAGCAGTCCCCGGGTATACCGGTACAACCTCTTGGCACATTTTACCCTTGCCTTTAGCTTTGCTCCGGAATACTGTACTAACAGCATATGCCGGCCCAGTCCCCGGGTTATCCGTCTTGGCTCCGGCATCTATCTCCATTGGAACTGCTTCGTCTGGACCTGGCGGGACATAAATGGAGGATGACTCCGGCGAGGGTTTGATCGATGGCTTCCTCAGATGCTCCAGCGAAATGCCGGGCGGGATTGAATCTCGGGAAGACCCCAGCTTGGATAATGCATCGGCTGCATCGTTCTGAGCCTGGAGAACGTGCCGGAACTCACAACCTTCAAAGTAACCACTTAACTGCTGCACCAGGAAACGGTATGATGCCATGTTAGCATCATGCGCGTCCCATATGCCGGAACACTGCTGAATCACCAAGTCAGAATCACCGAAGCACATAATCCGGCGAATTCCTATGTCCTTAGACACCTTCAGGCCATGCACAAGTGCCTCATATTCCGCCACATTATTTGATGCTGCAAAGTGAATCTGCAGGACGTATCTCAGCTGGTCATTCTTTGGTGAACTGAGAACTATGCCGGCACCCAAGCCATGGATTGTCTTGGACCCATCGAAATGCATCCTCCAATAATTGGCATCTGGCAATGGTGGCTCATACTGTATCTCGGCCCAGTCAATAAAGAAATCAGCCAAGACCTGGGACTTGATTGTATCCCTCTTATCGTACTGCGGTGTATATGGTGAAAGCTCTATTGCCCACTTGGCTATCCGGCCGCTGGCATCTTTGTTGCCTATAATTTCCGAGATAGGGGCCTCGGCCACTACCCGGATTGGATGCTCTTGGAAGTAATGCTTGAGCTTCTTAGCCGCCATATAGATACCATAGGTCATCTTCTGATAGTGGGGGTAATTTTGCTTTGAGGTGGAGAGGACTTCACTCAGATAATATACCGGCCGCTGCACGGTTTTGCCTCCTTCCTCTCGCTCTACTACCACCACAGCACTGACAACTCGGTTGGTTGCCGCTATATAGAGCAACATTGGCTCCCGGGGCATCGGAGACGCTAATACCGGCGCTGTTGACAACAACTGTTTCAATTCCTTGAAAGCTGCATCTGCTTGCGTTGTCCAGACAAATGTGTCGGACTTTTTCATCAACTGATATAACGGCAGGGCTTTCTCTCCCAGCCGGCTTATGAAACGGCTCAGGGATGCGAGGCACCCAGTGAACTTCTGTACTTCCCTCAAATCTGTCGGCGGCTTCATCCTTTCTATGGCACGAATCTTGCCGGGATTCACCTCAATACCCCGGCTGGAAACAAGGAAACCGAGCAACTTGCCCGCCGGCACACCAAAGGTGCACTTAGCCGGATTCAACTTCATCCGGAATCTCCTCAGGTTCCCAAAGGTTTGCCGGAGATCATCTATGAGAGTCTTGCTCTCCTTGGTTTTTATGACGATATCATCGACATATACCTGCACATTTTTATCTATCTGATCGTGCAAACACTTTTGCATACACCTTTGGTAAGTTGCGCCGGCATTTCTTAAACCGAACGGCATAGTGAGATAGCAATAAGCCCCGTACGGGGTAATAAAGGATGTCTTTATTTGATCTGGCTCAAACAAGGGGATCTGGTGGAAACCAGAATAGGCATCTACGAATGATAACAGTTCACATCCGGCTGTGGAATCAATCACTTGATCGATCCGAGGCAGCGGGAATGGATCTTTAGGACATGCCTTATTCAAGTTGGTGTAATCAACACACATCCGCCATACTTTCACTATGGCGGGCTCGTCTTTCTTCTTTTCCACCAAAACCGAATTAGACACCCAATCCGGATGAAGTACTTCCTTGATAAAGCCAGAGGCTAAGAGCCTGGCCACTTCCTCCCATATGGCTTTCCTTCTATCGCCGGCATTCCGCCGGAGCGGCTGCTTCACTGGCTTAGCATCGGGTCTCACGTGCAATGCGTGCTCAGCCAGCTCCCTCGGCACACCTTGCAGGTCCGAAGTAGACCATGCAAAGATATCCCGATTCTCACGGAGGAAACTGATGAGCTCGCTTTCCTATTTGGGATCCAAACTTGCCCCAACCAGGGCATGGCGCTCCGGGAAAGCTTCATCCAGAGGCACCTTTTTGACTTCCTTGCCTACTTGAAAAGAAGCACTGCCGCCGGGATTTGTCATGCCCGGCATATATTTGCCGGCCACGACCGTCTCAGCAATCTCCACTGCTCGCTTGAGCCTCTTCCTCTCCTCTGCAATGATCAGAGTCTCGGCCAGATTGGATCCGGCGGTGGCACATGCCATCGAACGCTTGTAATCACCAATGATGGTGATCACTCCTTTGGGTCCCGGCATCTTCATCTTCAGATACGCCACATGCGTAGAGGCCATGAATTTTGCCAGTGCCGGTCTACCCAGCAAAGCATGGTAGGGGCTCTCCAAATCAACCACCTCGAACATGAGGTTTTCCACCCTGCAGTTATCCCGGCTGCCAAACATGACATCCATCCGGATCTTGCCCATCGGCGCACACGAAAGTCCCGGCACAATGCCGTGGAACGTGGTCTTGCTTGGTTCCAGCATATTTTCCTTGATTCCCAGCTTCTCCATCGTATCCCGATACATGATGTTGATGCTGCTTCCATTATCAATGAGGACCTTGCTGAATCTTACGTTATTAGCCGGCCCGACGAATGTCGGATCCATCACCAGAGCATATCCGCCGGGATTTGGCATGATCCGGGGATGATCTGCCCTGTCCCAACCAACAGCCTGGTCAGACCAGTACATCAGCTTTGGCACAGCCGACATAACGGCATTCACCTCCAGACTCCGCCGGTACAAGCTCTGCTTGTCTGTTCTCTCGGTCTCAAAGACCATATAGCTCTGATCATACTCCTTGTACTCATTCCGGCCCGCTCCTGGGCCTCCGGCGTTATATTCCGGATTATAGCTCTGGTCAACTTGATTTACGCCGGCATTTCCGGCGTTGCTCTGATTCCCAGGATTAACCGGCCTAGGTGGGACTGCAATTGTATTAGCACCTGTCAACGGCGATGGAGCTGCCGGGACAGAGGGTCTAGCCGGTCCCCAGGGACCTGCACGACCTGCTAATATGTCGTCCAGCCACGAACAGTTCCTTGTCAAATGGTTTGCCGGCTTTCCCGGCTGGAATGTGTGAAACACACAAGGCTTGTCCATGGCAAGACCCACAGTATACTTCGGCCACTGCTTCTTCTGGCCGGCGGCTCCGCCGGCATTCTTGTTGGTCCAGACATTCTTCTTCTGGAACGGCTGTGCTTGCTGCTGCGGCTGCTGCTGAGGCTGCTGATAGTTCTCATATCTCGGACGCTGGCTACTGTCGGCGCCCCCTTGCTCTTCCTCCACAGCTGCAACTTGTGCTGCTCCGTACCGATAATCCGGCCGCTCATCTCTCCTCTTATTCCGGTTATCCGGGCGATAGAACTGCCCTGATCTCCCGGCATTGCTGGTGTTCCCCTGGGTTTGCCCCTGTCCTTGTGAATCGAGACTGGGCTGCTTGGGATCTCCCAGAGCATAACTATCAGCGATCTTGATTGTTTCGGCCAGCGTGGCCGGCATTTGCCTCTGAAGCTTTTGCCACAGCATGGTGCCATGCTGGCACCCATGAGCGAACCACATGATGGCCTGCTGCTCATTGATTCCTTCGCAGGAATTGCGCAACGTGCACCACCTGGTCAGATAGTCACGGTCAGTCTCATTCACTCCTTGCCGGCAGTTAGCCAGCTGCTGCGGACGGTTGGGCCTCTTGTATGTACTGGTAAAGTTCGACACAAACTGCTCTTCGAAATCAATCCAGCCGTTGATACTCCCGGCCGGCAAATTATTCAGCCATATCCTGGCTGGACCTTCCAACATCTGCGGCACATATCGTACCGCCCATCTGAGGTTTCCTCCGGCGATGTTCACCGCTGTGGAGTAATCCTCCAACCAATCTTCCGGCTTCGTACTGCCATTATATGTCCTCGCGCCACGCGCGAGCTGGAAGTAGTAAGGCACCGGCTCCCCCATAATCCGGGGTCCGAAACACATAGGGCCCGGAGCTCCTTGTCTCTCCACCAACTCTGATTGGTGGAGCTTGTCCAGCTTGAAACGTGCATCATTGGCTTCCAAGGACCGAGGTCCAAGCCGGGATGCTATTGGGCCTGCGATCATCTGCTGCTGCTGCTCCGGCTGATGCTGCTCACTATGCCGGCCTTGCTGATGCTGCTGCTGATATCCCGCCCTGGCAAGGGCGGAATTGCCGTCATCCTCTCGATGTCCCGGATGGCCTGCACCCTGCTGCTGCGCTGCACCTCCGGCGCCCTGTTGCTGACGCCGGGCTGCACTGTTACTCCGGCCACCACCGGCCGCTGCTGCTTCATGCCCGGCCGGCATACTCTGGCCGGGCTTCTTGCTGCCAACATACTTGTCAGCTTGGCCGACATTCTTCTGCACCATCGCCTGCTTTCCGGCGGCAGCCGGATCGTACACCTGGATCTGCTTGTCCCGGCGGCCAGAGGTCACACTTCCGGCACGCCGGACGCTAGGATGCGGGGACGAGGCTTGGCCCCTCGACCTCGCGCCGGCACCTCCCGCCGACACAATGTACTGGGATGCCCCGGCACCTGGGTTTGCCTTCTTAAAGGCCTCCTGCTGCTTTGTAGCTTCAGACAAAAGTTGGTTAAGCCGGGCTTGCTGCTCATGCAGTGCTTCGCCGGATAAACAAGATAAATCCTTAGCTACCTCGGCCGCCGCTCTAAGGTTCTTCACTGGCGAACTATAGACTACCTTAGGCACAGTACTAGTTGCAGTATGACTCCTATCTCTAGCATCTTTTCCTATCTCAGCATTAAGATTTCTGCCTCTAGTTCTAACCTCTTCTATCCGGCTAGGCCGGATTACTACAGGAGTAAAACCATGGGCTGCTTCATACTCACGGAGTTGCCGGTTAAACCGTTCGCGCTCCTGGTTCATGGCCAGGGCCTCGTCGACGAGGGCCTGACGAGATCCCTCCAGGACCTCCCTTGCCTGCTCCAGATCAACGCCGGATCGCACCGGCTCGAGAAGCCGGTCGATGATGGGAAGAAGAACCTCGCCCCTAGCCGGCACACCGGAAGTGCCGGCCAGGTTCTCCGCACGCTCCAACGGAGGACGCGCCGACCTCTTGACCTTCGGCGGCTCCGGAGGAGAAGCTCCGACCGCTGCTGCTTTGCCGGCATCCTCCGCCGGCGGCACGGATGTGCCGGCTATCATCACCTCAGCCGACTCTACTGAGCGAGCGCTACGCCCAGCGTGAGCCAGCCGATGTGACGGAGGATCCGACGCCACCAGCACCTCCTTCCTGCAAATTCTCTCAGTTCCCACGTACACCTCGTGGGAACCGAAAGACATAATCCGGCCATCCCTGGGGAACGGCCGGCCACCGAGACAACCGGCGTTGTCACTGACGAAACTGAGCGAGCCTAGCCTCTGGACGAGGCCAGAGACCACGCGCACTCCCGAAGCTACTATCACAGACCCCGTCCGAATGAACACTCCGCCCAGCATATCGATCTGATGCCCCACGGTGGGCGCCAAATGTCGTCGTGGTGAAACAACATATGCCATAGGATGGCTTAAATGGGGGCCGATTAGATGCTGGAGGATTCGGGAGAGGGGAACGAGCTAAAGAGCACGACAGGAAGAGACACTGATCTACCCAGGTTCGGGGCTCTCGTAAGGAGATAACACCCCTACTCCTGCTCTACTGATTGTATATATGGATCGATGTAGTACACCACAATGGTGCTTCCAAGCTCTCTGTTAGAGAAGGAAGATGAACTGGTAAGTGTAAGAGTACAGAGTGACCAACCTCCAACTATCTGCCAACCTTCTTCCAGCTACCAACCTTCCAACGACCAACCCTTTACCAGGGCTCCCTATGCCACCTTATATAGTGGTGGCCAGGGTTACAACGGTCATACAAGACCACAAGACAAGGGCTACACTCCAAACAGGAGCTGGTGGCGATGGCAGAGACCCTTGACTTCGCCCCTGATTGCTCACGATGGGACGCCATATCCCTGTACCTTGTACCTCTTGAACTGTGGCCTTACCTCTGTGCGGTAAGCTCGTACTTGTGCACAGTGAGGGTAGGTAACCTCCACTGTGCACCCTGCCATCTTACTCTGCTACCATGCTTGGATGTTTTCTTCCTTGATTGTAGGGATGTGACACCTTGGTTGACTTAAGCATCCCGGATATGACCGTTGGCCATACCCAGGACTTATATGCCGGACCAACGACCTACGAGGGTCGGGTAATCCGGCCTCCCCTGCTCCTGCACAACACACCAAATAGTTAGGCCGGCATATCTAAGTATATGCCGGCACACATATATCAGTATTCCGGCTATGCCGGCATATCCAGACACCAGCCGGGATACACATTATATGCCGGCCTGGCCGATGCTCTCATATTCCGGCCAGGCCCTTCCTTGATAACCCGGCACAAAGTCAATCATAGACCCTGTGTCTTTCTACTCTCTTGACCCTACCGGGGGTCATCCCCCCGACACCATACCTTGAGACAAATGCAGTCTTTGGTACATCTTCTGGCTTGATCTTGATTTGATGATATCCAGATCTTAGGTCAATCTTGGAGAAAACCCCAGCCCCATGAACTTGATCAAATAAATCTTGAATCCTTGGTAAAGGATACTTGTTCTTGATGGTGACATTGTTCAGATTCCTGAAATCCCCACATATTCTTCTGCCTCCATCTCTTTTATCAACAAATATGACTGGCGAACCCCAAGGTGATATACTTTCTTGGATAAATCCCTTACTCTCCAGCTCATCCAGCTGCTCCTTCAGTTCTTTCAATTCCTTAGGACCCATTTTATAGGGTGCTTGAGATATTGGTGCTGTGCCTGGCTTCAGATCAATAGTGAATTCTATCTCCCGATCCGGTGGCATTCCCGGTAATTCTTGAGGAAATACATACATGAACTCATTAACCACTGGAATATCCTCCATCTTGGCCTCCTTCAAAGAATTGAGTTGAATCCCTATCTCAACATGGGTGTGCTTATCTGCTTGATAAGTAATTCTCCCACCTCCAGGCTTCCGGATAGACACTGTCTTCTCTTCACAATTAATGTGTGCTCCATGATCGGACATCCAATCTATACCCAGAACAACTTCAATGTTTTTAAGTGGAAGAACATAGAGATTGGCGAAATAAGAACAGTCACAGATCATAATGACCTGGTCTAGTTTGAATTGGGTTACTAAAAGTTTGCCCCCAGCCGTCACCACAGTCATAGCATGAGCTATCGCCTGACACCTTAACCCATATTTTTCGACAAAATCCTTGGAAATGAATGATGTAGTGGCACCGGTATCAAAAAGAACTTTGCCGGGATGAGTAATGATGTTGAGCGTACCTATGACCGCCGTTTCCGAATTGTTGGCTTCCTCAAGAGATGTGCAATTCAGTTTTCCAAAAGTTCTGCCTCTCTTGCAATTGCTATTCTTGCCACTATTGCCTCCTCCAGATGCAGGTCTTCCACCTCCGCCTGTCATGGTTCTTACGACACGTATGCCATGAGGGGTACCTCAAGGCGATAGAAAGAGGGGATTGGCGATCTGGTGCCCCGGACGGTGAGAGACAGGGATTACCCAGGTTCACGTCCCCGCGGTGGAGGATCGTTACATCCTGCTACAACTCACTATAATGGCACAATGTGTACAGGTTACAATGGTTGTGTTGGTCGCGATGCGATCTGCTATGTCTTCTACCCTTATGGCTAAGTCGTGCCTCAAGGGCTCCTCCACGCCGGCTTATAAAGGCGCCTGGCGTGGGCATCACGGCGGTTCCGGGGCGGATACTACATAGAGTCCTAGACTATGTCCTATACAATATCTTGTACTACATGGAAAATCTGCCATAAGCATGCCTTGAGGAATCTGCCATGAGCTCCTGCTATTCAGGAATCTGCCATGGCACGGGTGCGTCTGGGAATCTGCCATGGCATGGCAGCCTTCAATCCGCCATACCACCAGCAACTATGCCGCTCGGTTGGCTATCCGCCATACCACCTCCATGGGCCACCCTGGTTTGCCGGTATGAGACTACGTCACTGGTATACCCGTTTGGTATATCCACAACAGTAGCCCCCAGAGTTCTTTGAGATCTTCTCTTCTGTCTTTATTGCTTGATGGGATTTTTATCTTCGTCTTCATCTTTGTCTTCAAGATAGTCGCGTGAAAGATCTCGTAGAGCTCCCAAAGAATAAATTTTATCCGCCTAGAACTTTAGGCGGACCAGTGACGTCTCGTACTTGCAGTGCAATTCTCCAGATACATGGTGGTATGCTACTGCGAATGAATCCAAGGCGGACAACTAGTGTTTCTTCCAAGCTCAAGGAACGTTTCTTCCAGTATAAGACGTTGCCTCGAAGCTTACCAAACAGTGAGCGTAAAATTATCGCACTGCTTCTGTTTTTGAACTTCGATGCTTTTACACCATGCGTAGCCCCCAAGCGCCAAGGCATATCTCAGAAAGAAATACGTCTTGGAGCTCTTAGAGTAGCTAACAGGAAAAATATGAATAGTGTAGCCCCCGAGCGCTTATGGCAGAAATTACTTTGGCATAATGCTCTAAGAGAACTTCACAAAACTTAGCATCGGTGTAGCCCCCAAGTGTCAAGGTGGAATTTACTTGAGAATCCGGCTTGATGCTCTTAGAGAACTTCACCAGTTGTTAGTTCAACATATTATGGTCGCAGCCCCCGGGCGGCCAGCTCCATGGCGGCCGGCTCCAAGGTGACCTCAAGGCATCCTGCTCCATGGCGGTCTGCTCCAAGTTGGCATGCTCCATGGCGGTCTCAAGGCATCCTGCTCCATGGCGGACTGCTCCAAGGTGGCCGCTCCATGGCAGATTTAGCTGCCATCAAAGGTGTCCGCTCCATGGCAGATTTGAGCTGCCATCAAAGGTGGCCGCTGCATGGCAGATTTGGGCTGCCATCGACGGTAGCCCCCAGGTATTTGAGCTGAGTGGCTCGAAAACATCTCAGATCGGGCACCAGCAAAGCGTCCAAGCGTCATATGTACCTGTGACTTGAAAACAAAACACAATTGTATTAAATCGTTCTTGTGTTCAGCGAACAAATGCAAGGCGGGTAAAACACGGCCATTGAACAGATGTTTTAAAGCTAAAACTATGCAGCAGTTGAATAACATAAAACTGTCAAGGCGAAAAAAACTCGACTATCTTGAACAGTTCATGTGCATTAATATATTTTAAGCAAGTGCTGGTTTATCCGTTCTTTCGGTTTATATGCTTGACTTTTCATGAGATGGCAAACTTCTGCACGAATAATCCGCTAAGGCGATAGCTGATACGTCTCAAACGTATCTATAATTTTTGATGCTCCATGCTTGTTTTTACACCATTTGCCTATTGTTTCGTTACACTTAGTGGCACTTTTATGCATTTTCCAGAACTAACCTATTAACGAGTTGCCACAGTGCCAGTTCCCTGTTTTCTGCTGTTTTTGTGTTTCAGAGTGATACACAGGAAATATTCTCGGAATTGGACGAAACCACATCCTGAAGTCTTATTTTACCCGGAAGCTTCCAGAGATCCGAAGAGGAGTAGGAGGTGGGCCACAGGGGCACCACACACACACAGGTGGCGCGGCCAGGCCTGGCCGCGCCAGCCATGTGTGAGGAGGCCCTGGCCCTCCTCTGACATCGCCCCTTCGCCTATAAGAAGCCTCGGGACGGAAAACCCTAGAGAGTCGGCAATTTTCCAGAAACAGTTCCGCAGCTCCGCCGCCAGTCGCCGACGAAGTTCGGGGGACAGAAGTCTCTGTTCCGGCACCCTGCCGGGATGGGGAAGTGCCCCCGGAGCCATCTCCATCGGTCTCCATCGCCGTCTCCGCCGTCTCCATCGACCTCACCGCCATCTCCATCAACCTTGCTGTCTCCTATGATGAGGAGGGAGTAGTTCATCCCCGGGGCTGAGGGCTCTACCGGTAGCTATGTGGTTCACCTCTCTCTCCCATGATGTGATCTTTATGTGATCGTGAGCTTTGTATCATGTTGAACAAGTACATGTTATTATTCAGATATTTTGTGTACTCTAGCAATGTTATTAAAGTAATCTATTCCTCCTGCTATGGTGTAACGGTGACAGTGCGTGCATCATGGTGGTACTTGGTTTAGGCTATGATTGTGATCTCTTGTGGATTATGAGAATAATTATTTTTATGATAGTTTGAGTGATCTATTCCTCCTTTCATGGTGTAAAGTTGACAGTGTGTGCACCGTGTTAGTACTTGGTTTAAGTTGCAATGATTTCTATCTTGAATTGTGATCTGATTTGGATATCTCTATGAGTGGTGTTTGTCAAGTACTTGATGAACTTTAAGGGGTGCTTCTGTAGCCACTACACAATGATTAGTGTTATTCAATAGGAGAGTAATTCAGAGTGCCTTAGCAAAGAGAAGTTATTTGTTCAGTCATGTTATATTGTTGGGAGTGTGTCTACTAGTGAAAGTTTGATCCCTAGGCCTTGTTTCCAAGCTTTGCATACCGTTTACTTGCTATTTTGTTACTTGTTTGCTCGCAGCGATATTTATTTCACATCACGTTTGCTACTTATAATCATCTATACCACTTGTATTTCACTATCTCTCCGCCGAACTAGTGCACCTATACATCTGACAAGTGTATTGGGTGTGTTGGGGACACAAGAGACTTTCTGTATCGTAATTGCAGGGTTGCTTGAGAGGGATAGCTTTGACCTCTAACCTCCCTGAGTTCGATAAACCTTGGGTGATCCACTTAAGGGAAACTTGCTGCTGTTCTACAAACCTCTGCACTTGGAGGCCCAACAAGTGTCTACAAGAATAGAAGTGCGTAGACATCAATAGCGCTTAATAGCAGTCGTCCAAAACCTTGGAAACGGATAGCGGCTTTAAAGTGCCAAAATGTCACTACTCGGGAATCCACATATAAAACATCAGAAAACGTGTAGGCCAGAAAACTTAAGCTAACGCCGGATGGCGGATTTTTGCATGATACCGACGCCTTTAGAGACAAGCCAGTCAAAATTTTACTCACGAGCGCAAGGCAAATCGTGGAAAAGTTATGATCAAAACGAAAGCGGTAAAAGACTCATAATATGAGCGAACCAAATGCTTTATCTCATGATCATAAATAAATATTAAATATTAAAAAATAAGAACTTAGTTGTTTAAATCGTCGTCGGTGTTGTTTGCCACGAAGGCGGAGTGGAAGTAGACTGGCAAAACCGCTGCGCGACGTAGTCAGCTGCGATAGAGAAATTTGTAGTCCGCAGTGGTTAGCCGCATCGTCGTGCCGCATCCACCAAGGCAGCACACACGCACAAGCCAGCGGCCAAATGCTCACGTACTAGCCATTAGCTACTAGCTTTGATGGATTACATGATGCACGTAGCTTGCTTAGCCGGGTGAGGGAGCAGCTGACCAAGGTCACGTAGACGAACACTTTTCATGCGGGTAAGCAGCCATCGGCCGAGATGAAATAGCACGCGCACGCGCTGATCATGATCGAGGTGCTATTCTCCATGCAGCTTTCCTCGATGATGGGTCATCACGGAAAACTATGCAGGATTCTTCAAACGCGGGTCGATTCCGACTTGGTCACAGGCGATCGTATATGGCAGCACGGAATGTCCTATGCCCGAGCGTCGTAATAGCCTTGCACCGTTGCACGGACAGCAGCAGCTCGGCATCCGGCATCGGGACTCTGGCGAAGTAGTCGGCAACACGTCTGGCATGGTTGGTGGCGGAGATGAGAATCGAATCCCGCCATCAAACCAGCCTATGAAACTTGGGTCAATCCGCCAGAAGGACCCCCTTGGAAGCAGCAAATTGGTGAAGCGCACTTTGCAATCCAGAAAACTATCGCGGCGAAGGCATGTCGTCTGTTGAAGTAGATGTGATCTCGCGGCTGTCCATGAAGCCGGTTCTGGCGGAGTAAGAATAATCCGCGGCGGCGGCGAAGCCAGCGACAATGTAGAGACATGGCAGAGCCGAAGTAATCTATCCGGAGATGACGGGGACAAAATCTCAGCAGAAGCGCACAAGCAGGCAAACCAGCGATGGCGGAGTGCTGTGCAGGAGTCCAAGTGCTTCCCGGCTCGGCGAACAGTGCAAGCTGGCGATGCGGAGCAAGCGACAGACCAAAACAACTACTTCACCGTGGCAGATATCTGCTCTTTGGTGAGTACGTTGATGGCGGTGTGTATGACGAGGTGCGGCCGCCAAGGACTTGCTTGTAGGCGAAGTAGGAATAATACGCGGTGGCAGCGGCGAAGTCAGCGACGCCCAGCGTATGTTTGATCCATGGCAGATTTATAGTCGTGGTGGAGCCGAAGTAATCTACGCCTGCGACGACGGACTCAAAGCCATTCTCGCCCGCGTAGTCGGCTCTGACACCCTGGCAGAGGCGAAGCTCGACGATGGCGGAGACGGCCGTGCGGTAATCCGCGGCAAAGACCATCTCGAGACCTCGCAATTCTGGCGTGGATTGCCAAGTCTCTTGGAGCTGTCGACCGCCATGTCTGCCATGACTGTATCCGCTATGTATAAAATCTTCATGTCGAGAAGTAGTACTACTTTTTCGATCACATGCTTGAGATAAAGTCACGTGGACTGATTCTTTGCCTGACACAAACACTTCCGCCTAGACTTTTTTCTTCCGATTAGTCCAATGCAAACGAGGGATCCGATCGGCACAGAATTGGAGCGCGGCAACGTATGCGACAGGGAGGAATCGATCGAGCCACTGGAACGCGTGCGATGGGAGATCCTACACCCGTGACATCAAGCCGGCGGCATAACAAAAACTTATCCGCCATTGTTGATGAAGTATTCCGCCATAGCGGCGAAGCCGATGATGGCGGAGACAAAATCATCTGCACACGAGGTGAAACCATCTGTGGCAAAGTAGGAGTAATCCGCGGCGGCGGCGAAGCCAGCGACGCCGAGCAGATGTAAAAACATGGCAGATCGACAATCAGGTAAGATCGGCGCCGCCTCGAACACAAGGAATCAGGACGATCCGCCAGTGTGAGGGCTGTTACGTCGTGCCCCCGATTGCCTAGCCTGGGGCGGTTATGAACTTTCCGCCGGTGTTGCAGATGAAAGCGATCGCCGCCGTCGAAAACAGTGAGAAATCCGCCTGGATCGATTCCATACGCCATTGCCCCACAGTGGGCGCCAACTATCATGGTTCTTACGACATGTATGCCATGAGGGGTACCTCAAGGCGATAGAAAGAGGGGATAGGCGATCTGGTGCCCGGGACGGTGATAGACAGGGATTACCCAGGTTCACGTCCCCGCGGTGGAGGATCGCTACATCCTGCTACAACTCACTATAATGGCACAAGGTGTACAGGTTATAATGGTTGTGTTGTCGCTATGCGATCTGCTATGTCTTCTACCCTTATGGCTAAGTCGTGCCTCAAGGGCTCCTCCACGTCGGCTTATAAAGGCGCCTGGCATAGGCATCACGGCGGTTCCGGGGCGGATACTACATAGAGTCCTAGACTATGTCATATACAATATCTTGTACTACATGGAAAATCTGCCATAAGCATGCCTTGAGGAATCTGCCATGAGCTCCTGCTATCTGGGAATCCGCCATGGCACGGGTGCGTCTGGGAATCTACCATGGCATGGCAGCATGGAATCTTCCATGGCATGGCAGCCTTCAATCCGCCATACCACCAGCAACTAGGCCGCCCGGTTGGCTATCCGCCATACCACCTCCATGGGCCACCCTGGTTAGCCGGTATGAGACTACGTCACTGGTATACCCGTTTGGTATATCCACAATACCGCCTGCTTTTCCTCCACTGTTGACTGGCCAACCACCAGCTGGTTTATTGGGACAATTGGGTCGAATATGCCCCTCCTTTCCACAAGCATAGCAGATAATACTAGGCTTCATGCACTCATTCTTGACATGACCCGGAAGTCCACATTTATGGCAAATGAGCTGACTTTTTGGTGTGAATACCTTCCGAGTTGGAGGAACACCTCCAGTCCTCACTTTGGGCTTGAAACTGAGACTTTGAGAATTACGAGTCGGCTGGACTCATTTGGCTTCAGTCTTGGCTTTCTTCTGTCGGCTCAGCTGAACCAACCTATAGTCATTCTCCCATGTGATGGCTGTATCCATCAAGTCCTGGAAGTTATGTGGCTTCGTCAACTTCATCTGCATCGCCGCGTATGGATCCAAGCCCCTTAAGAACCTTTTCACCCTCTTGTTGTCAGTACTCACCTCGTCACTTGCGTAACAAGAGAGTCTAGTGAACTCCTTGATAGAGCTCATCATAGATGAACTACCCTGCTTCAAGTCTTCGAATTCTCGCCTTTTAAGCTCCACAACACTTTCAGGCACATGAAAAGTGCGAAACTTTTCCTTAAATTCCTCCCATGAGAATACCTTCTCTGGAAGTTGCAGTGTAACTTCATTGTCCCACCAGGATGCGGCTGGTCCGGATAAAAGATGTACAGCGTAGCGAACCTTCTCTTCGTCATTGGCTCCAACAGCCTTCAACTTTCTCTTCGTATCCATTAGCCAGTCTTCAGCATCCATAGGCTCCACCGTGGAAGTAAAGGGAAATGGTTTTGCATTGAGGAAGTCAGAAAGACTTACCCCCTGGCTTCCGGAACCCTTCTGGCTCCAACCTGACCCATAAGCTCTTGCATAAACTTGTTCTGCGTCTCTTGCATGAACTGTATGTATTGCATGAAACTTTGCTCCGCCAAAGGCTTGAATGGTGGTGGTGGTAAGTGCGCTTGCGCTTCTTGATCAGTCTTTGCTTTGGCTTCCATTTCTGCTTCCTGGTCATTCATTGCCTTGGTTTGAGCTTCTTGCGCCAAGCGTTGCTCCTCGGCTTCGGTAGGTACACCCGCATCCATAGCCCCTCTAGTCCTGTAACATAAAGCGAAGATCTCATAATTACACCATGCCCATGCTTTCTGAGCTTCACTTCATGCCCAGAACTAGTCACACAATGGAAAACAGAAATCCAACTCCAAATAGAAGATCGCAAGAAAACCAAATATCGAGTACATAATATACATCACATACAAACCATGATACAAAGTTATTATTACAACACTTCCTCATGAAGGTGAGATACACTCATAGATCGAGACTGGAAAGTTCTACCGTCTCTCTTATTATTACAACTTACTACTAGTACTCACTAGATACTAAGATACAACTTAGCTTCTGACTTGGTCTTGACATCCTATCCTGGTCTCACGGCTCGTAGTACATGCCCGGAGTCCACCCATGCTGGCGTGTAGTCCGGCGCACTATCTCTGGAACAAACGGTCTACCGCCCGGAACATAGTCCGAGTCGGACGTGTCCATAGCAGAGGTGTCACTCAACACGAGTCCATTCAGTCCAAGGTAACTCTCAAAGTAGACCCTGGTCTCGTGAGCAGTCATAGTCGGAAAAGGCCCCGCCTCTCCAAAGCAGGTACTCTCAGTGCAGTAGGTGTGGTCAAATGGTGCCTCCTGCACCACTGGTGTCTCAACAGGCTCCGCACTCTCAAACTGTACCTCCATAGGATCCTCCTCCTCTGTAGTCATGGGAGAGGCTACGGCATTCCCTCCTCCTGCCGCCTGAGCTGTCACTCCATAGGAACTAGTGTACTGCTGACCATCTCCCAGCCAGTCAAACCTCCACCCATCAGAGTTCTCAATGGGAAGCTCGGACTCCGAGACTCCCCTGAGACCCTGCTGCGCCTCCATGCTAGAAGTGATAACTGGGTAGTGTATAGGTTCTAGAGTAGGTGAATACCTGGAAGGTCCAGGCTGTGTCGGGTAACTGTGAGTCCCCACAACCGGTGAGAAATGTGATCCCTCCGAGTCCTGCCTAGTCATCTGTGCTTGCTCCTGTCTCCTAGTAGTGTCGGTGAGGTCATCAAGCATCTCTGCCTTGTCCTCAACCAGGACCTGGTGGGTGTTATACAGTGATCCCACCATCTTCCTATACCTATCAAGAAGTCTAGCCGCCAACTTGGGCTTCTTCTTCACGAGTATATCATGATCCATTCCTGGCTCATCCATCAGTGAGTCATGAGGAATAGCGGTGAAAGTGGTACCTGCTAACTCCACCGCTCTATACTCCCTGATAGTCGCAATAGCTCGCACTACATCCTCATGGTAGGCTGCCATCTGTCCTCTACCTTCACCTGAAGGCTGAACTGGACTAGGTGCTAATCCATCGGGTAGCATGATCACGACACGGTACTTGACCACAGTCTCGTCATCCTTGTAAGTATAGGTCTTAACAGGGATGTCGGTACTGAGACCAAAGGCCCGTAGCAGTGATCCTAACTGCTTTGTCAAAGTCCCCTCATAGTCATGTAGAGTCTTCTTCTGAGACCAAATCGTGCGCGCTGGGATTCTCGATGCTATCGTAGCTGTACAAGAATAGGGTATCGAATTAGTAATGATGCATCATAATAAAGAATTGTAACACTAAAACATGACGATATTATTCCCAAGTGAATAACCATCATAATTTTAGAGAACTCTTTACCGTTGCTACTAGACTCCTACAGGTTCTATCCCTTTACTAGGTTTCCAACCTAAGGTCAAAGCAATTGCTCTGATACCAGCTGCGGTGACCCAGCATACCACTGCATGTTGTATTATGCAAGTCATTGACATAACACTTGCGGAACAACCCTCTACAAGAATTACATCCCTCAGAGTGGTACAACAGAAACATTGCGGGTCCAAATACAAACTAATAGTATTCTTATTACAAACCAAAGCGTGCTGAGAACGAAATGCTCCACAAGAGAACATCTCAAGTGCTTAGAGATTATACAACAAAGGAAGAAAGATGCAAATAAACACTCGAAGAACTCAACAGATTATTCTATGCTACAACTTCTCGGATCCTCGACTCCTGACGGAACTACTAGTTAGACTACTCTTCACTCAGACTCATCGTCGGAAGCGACTCCATATTGTATGAAGTAGTCCACCCCTTCAACTCCACACGAGAGGTCTGGCTCCTCGTAGAAGATGTCTTCTTGTCTTCCGATGGCATTCGGCGTTGCTTCATCCAATTCCTCACAGTCTAGCAAGGGTTTAAGAGATTGGGGTGAGTAACGAGCGTTACCCAGCAAGTTTCTTTAGAAAGAAGTTGTGTGATATGCACTAACTACAGCCATGGACCCAAAAGAGTCATAGGCCAATGTAAGGTTTTATCCAAGTTTCTTGAAAGATTGCTTTTACTTATGAAAACTATGCCCAACAGCCAACACAGGGTATTAGTGCCTTGAGAGCACCTTTCCTGCAGCGTTCGCAGCTCCTTCCCGGAACAAGGGGTAACATGTCACATCTTTTTACACTCTGCAGAGGTGTGTCCTTCCAAAAGAGATCAAAGCCTTGCTGCACAACCGGGCGTACTTTCCCGTCCACGCTTCCTTGGTGTGGGGCCCAGTCATTGATCCAAGCCATTCACTGCCTTCTCCGCACAACTCATGCCCACCCAATTCACGCATAGCAGGTTTAGCCCCTGATATTCACCCCCAACGATGAAGTACCTAGGTGCCGCTTGCGGACTATCATAGACACCAGTGCCGTGGGAACTGAGGGGTCCCACCCATGTGCATGTAGTCTCGCAAGACCTACAGCGACCGGCAGCTGGCTGCCCGTTGACATGCGAACGAGAGAAGATACAGATGACTTTCCCATCCCATTCCAAGTCTCCTGGATGACACGGGTTTTACGGCGCAAGAATAACTGTGGCATTGGTAGTTAGTCCTAGGTTTACTTTCTCGTGCAAGTGGAACCTCCACCACAACAATTTTACCATGGTTCCACCTGCCAACCTTCCTAGGTTATCACCACTGGTCGATAACCACTAGTCATATTATTTATGAAACTAGGTTTTCCTTCCTTTTTGAAATGTTAGAGTTAAAAGTCAACACTTTGCAAATAGTTTCAAAACCAGTGCAATCAAGAGATATGAGCAAGATAAACTTGCCTTGTGACTGAAAGGTAGTGGAGTCGGATACTTGGTGATGCTCCGAATTTTCTTGTTCTATAAAATACCATCATTGCCCGGTAAAGACAATGTTTAAAGAAGCAAATGGTTGATATGTGCAATGATATGCAATGCATGGTGATTCATTGACTTTGTTTACTTATTTCTGTGTTTTACCCAATACCTGGTATTATTAAAGTGTTTTAATACAACACTTGATACTATTGGTGTGTTTTATCCTAGATATGGTAATTCAAATAATCAATTAGGTTTGAAAGCAATTTGAAATGATAAAACTTTTGTTGAAGTTATTTGAAAAGAAAAGGAATTGATTTAATAAAGAAAAGACTTAATTTTTATTTTGTTTAAGAGAAATTAAGGTTTTTGGAAAATGGAAATTAAAGAATATCACAAATTGAATTTATTTTAAAAATAAGTAAGGATTATATTTTTAATCAAAAGATGATTAAATTCTGAAAATGGAATTTAATTTCAATGATTTAATTCAAACAATGTTGATTTGATTTTGAATTTGAATCATATTTTTAAATCAGAGTTTGAAATTTGTATTTGGTTAAAATAAGCAAATGGGCTTTGGCCCACTGGCCCAACCCAGCCCACCTGGCTGGTTGACCCCAACCGGCTCGGGTCTGGGTCAGTCAAACCGACCCAGCCCAGCCCCTCTCTCTCACCCCTTTCTTCCCCACGATGCTCTGGCGAACCCTAATCACCGCCGCCGTCGCCCGGCATTCCTGCCCGCCTCCGGTGAACTCCACCACCGCCACCTGGGGCAAACGCTGCGCCTCAGAGTCCTCTACCCCCTCCTCCAGCTGGATTTGACGGGCGCTTCCTCTCCTCGGAGATCCGTGGCTAGTTTCCCCTCGGGTTCCGCCGACTCCGGTTGCCTCCGAGCTCAGTGCCTCCGAGCTCGGTGCCTCGCCGAGTTATCTCCTGGTGCTTGCTGTGCGATCCTTGGTGGTCGTGGTGTGTGTGTGCACGCCGGTGGAAGCGCCGAGGTGCGGTGCTCCCGGTGTGCTCGGTGAAGACATCCCCAGGTAGCCCCTGGCCGGCCGCGCGGGCACTGCCCCGCCATGCCGTCCAGGCATGCGCCTGGGCGTCTGGTGAGTGTGCTTCCCCTCCTCTATCCCTGCCTTCTCTTCTCTGGCCTCTGTTACTGGCCATCTGGCCATGATTAGCTGCGCCAAGCTCACAGACTTGGTTCTGTGAAGCTGGTACTGATGCAAGCTTGCTGTGTTGGATTTAGTTAGTTGCTGCTGTGCTGATCAGTGATGTTTATGCTGTGATCATCTCTCTGTCAGTGAACTTTTCTGACAGAGATGTTAAACTGAACCTTGCCTTGCTGCAATGTTCAGTTAACTGCTGTAGCTTGCTTTGATAAATCATGATTCCTGTGATGCCATGATAGCAAAGCTATATGTGTGTGTAACTAAGTTCATAAATTCAGTTATGTTGCTTGTGCTTGGTCAGGTGGTGAATTTGCTGTGCTACCAATTCTCTTGTCAGTGAAATATGTGACAGTGATGTTAGACTGAATCTTGCTGTGTTGCAAAGATTCAGTTATGAACTTGTTAGAGCTAAATATGATTCCTAGATCTTGCAACTAGGAAGATGATTTGGATTACATTCACTGACCTGATTGTCAGTTTGATTTCTGGTTGTGTTGAGGTGCATGACCATTTGGTCATGTGCCCAGCAACCAACTGTGATAGCTGCTGATGGTGAAACTTACCTTGTTTACAGGCCAGTGATGCTGGTCTGAGGCCACTCACACTTTTGTGAGATGATTTGCTTGTATATTTATCCAGGGGTTGTGATTTGATATTTGTTTTAACCATGTTGTGTGTCTGAGGTGCATATCCTATTGGGTATGTTCCCAGCACAACATGGCCATGTGCATGCTCACTCTATTGTTGGACAAAGCTTGCCAATGAAGCACAAGCTGAGGCTGCTACCCTGGTTTGTATCAATTTGGTTTTAACTTTAATTCCCTGTGATGAGCTTGGCAAAGCATTTCTTTGCCAAACTGAGGGATTCCCAGCAAACACTACCATGCATGGTTTCATGCATTAACAGTGGGGTGTTGTGCAAGATTTACCACCTGTTGCTGAAGATTTGCAGATGAAATCTTGATGTAGGCTGCTACTGCTGCTGGTGAGTTGTGGCTTGCTCCTGGCTTGCACTTCTCCTCCTGGTTCAGCTTCTGGTACTTGTCCTTCTCCTCCTGAATGCCTGCTTGCCCTTCTCCTCCTGGGCTTGCTCCTGGTTGCTTGCCCTTCTCCTCCTGGGATGGATCTTGAGCTTCAGGTTCTACTCCATGGTTTTGTTGGGTGATGATCTAGTGTGTTTGTGGTGCTGTGCGCAAGAACAGTAGTGTTCTTGAGTTGGTCCTGTGCTGGTCGAGTGTGAGCTGCTTGCTCTGGCTGTGCTCATCTTCACCAGCTGCTGGCTTAGCTGGGCTGCTGTGGTGCTGCCAGCAACTCTTTCTTAGTCCCGTGACTGAGCTGCTTGTGTGCCGTGTGTTTGTATGCCTCACTGTGTTGATCTGATCCACCTCCAGGACGTGCTGTGAAATTTTTTGGTACCCAAGTGCTTTGTACCCCGGTTATTAAAAGAACAGATACTATACTTGGTCAATTACACTCAATATGAAAATGGCATTATACTTGCCAAAATCTGAGAGTAACATCTAACCCTAACTCTATTTCTATTAGGTCATTGTTTGTTTTGCAGGTTATAACTTCAACATCCAAGTTGATGACCTTGAAGAATACTTAGATAGTTTCTAGAATTTAGTTTTTCTTTTATTTTCACTTATGTAATATTCTTTTCAGTTTACTATAATATAAAGACACTGTATATGTGTTTAATATTAATAAAGTAATATTTTAGTTTGTTTTATTTACAATTCTATTTCTATTTTCCAACTCAATTTATTATTGAGTTATATTTTATTAATGATTATTTATTCAAATTTAATAATATTCGAAATCAAAATAAGGTACTAAAAATACTTAAACAACAACATCAAGAGATCATAACAAAGCTCATAGCATTCTAATAATATCTAACCCTAAATATTATTAGATAGAAGCTTGTTATCTCAGGTTTTTGAATTTGCTAAATATTTACTCAGATTTTAGATGCATGAATGCACAAATGTCCTATTTCTACCCTTCGTTTATTCCTAAAGGCTGGGATATTACATATATATAGGCTTACAGGAGTAAACTTGGAGTAGGGTACAAGTAATATCCTACCTAACCTATCCTAATACGTAGCCGCAATATATCTCTAACACCCCCCCCCCCCCCCCGCAGTTGTAGCGGTAGTGACGTGAACAACTTGTAGCGTCGCGGACGGTCAGACTGGAGAGAAACCGAAGGCGGGAGCGTCATGGACAAAGTTGCATCGCGGATGCTTGGACTGTAGAGGAAACCGAGGAGTGCTCATGCGAGGTGATAGCCCTTGTGCCGATATCGAGGAAGCCGAGAGCGGTGGGTGCTGCAACCTTGGTCGAGGTAGCCGTGCGAGGGTTCGCCGTGGTCAATGTCATGGTCGGGGTTCCCGGTGTCGATGAAGCTGCAGGCGCGTAGTGCACCGTAGAAGGACGAAGACGTGTCGAGGCAATCATCGAGGAGAGCGATGCCGAAGTCGATGCAGTTCGAGCCGTCGAGGACAAGGTGCAGCCATGGCTTTGCCAGAACCAGGCGCACGTCAAGGACAAAGGCATACTTTGGTTGGACCAAAACCGAGTATGCGAAGGCGAACACGGGGACGAGGCGCTGCGACCAAGCTTGCTAGACTCGGGAACGCGTCAGGGACGAAGACAAGCACCGATGTTGCCAGTATCGGGCGTGCGAAGAACGGGACCAGTAGAAACAACTTCACGCCATGTCGGAGAGGAGACTAGCAGAGAAGGCCTCCATGATGGCAGGGGTGCCGATGCAGTCCGCGGTTGTTGGAGTAGACGAGTAGGTGTAGTCGAGAACAAGGCGATGATGCTGGCGATGAAGTCGTGCTGGACGTAGACGTAGAAGGCGACGAACCAGCGACAACCAAGAGTGGCCATGCTGGATGCCTAGACAGGCGAAGGGGTAGTCGGCAGGACTTGCGACGGCTAGGAGTGGCCATGCAGGTTGCCTATGGAGATGCAGCAGCGGTGCTCGAAGTAGGCGAGGAAGAACCCAGCGGCGTGACGAAGACCATGCGCGAATGGCGGCATCCCGCGCCGAGGGAGGTGGCGTGGTGGAAGCCAGCGACGTCCTCGCAAGGTGACGGTGATGACCGCGTGCAGAGACGCTACGGCCCGATGGGACGGCGTGGCTGCAGAGCGCGAGTCGGTGCAGCGGTGTGAGAACCACCAGCAACGTACATGCCGGAGAAGGCACGTTGGTAGCCGGCGGTGGGGACCAAAGGCGGCGATGCTACGGCCCAAAGGGGCGACGCAGCGGCAGCCTGATGCTCGAACGGTGGTAGGCGCGTGCTTGGGGACGTACTTGGCGGAGACGAGCGTCAGATCGGTTGATCAGACCGACGGCGGCGCTGTACGCGCCAAGTCCTAGACGATGGCACACAGATCGGAACCCGTGGTGTCGTTGTCGGTGAAGTCCCTGGCAATGATGGCGAAGATGGACCGGCGATGGAGACCGCACAGGCGTGGAGTCGGCAGTGACGTACCGAGGCGTCCCTCGGACAACGCGTCCGGCGTTGCCGCGCGGTTGGTGAAGGCGAGCCGGCCGGTGCGGAGTCGGCGCCGGCGAGACGACCGCGGCAGCCTATGGAGGTAGGCGCCGCAGCCGACCGAGGGACCGCGATAGTCGGCAAGAGCCGACCGAAGCGGCGATGGCGCCAGTGCGTCGGCCGCAATAGCCGGCGTATGGGTGGCCGCCGGTGCGAGGTCGACACCGAGGTTGGAGTAGAGGCGCGTGGTGACAGCGGCGGTGGGCGACGCAATCCGATCTAAGATTGGTAAACCAAAAAGAAAACGTCGGTCAAGCGACCGGCGAGAAAAAGACGTAGGGCAGCCGATCAACCGATCGGTGGATGAACCCTAATACGGGCGGCGCGGCCCCCGGCGGAGATCATGGAGATGGACCTCGCCGGGGGCGGCGCGGTGCGGAAGCGGGGCGGCGGCTAGGTCAAGGATCTTGCCGCTCTAATACCATGTAGAAGGGTGGGGGAAAAGAGATTGCCGGAATATGATGGATATATTATTGAGTCTCTCGGGCGAGTATATATAGGCGTACAGAAGTAGACTTGGAGTAAGATACAAGTAATATCCTACCTAACCTATCCTAATACGTAGCCGCAATATATCTCTAACATCCCCCGTAGTCGTAACGGTAGTGACGTGAACAACTTGTAGCGTCGCGGACGGTCAGACTAGAGAGAAACCGAAGGCGTAGAAATCAACGGGCCGACATAAACTTCTCGGCGTACTGGCCTAAAACTACTTAAGTTTTCTGTTCTCACGGCTTAGCTAGCATACCAGAGAACATCTCATCAGCTACTAATGCGAACAACAAAATTGCCCAGATTCAACAACACTGTAGAGTAGAGGCCAGAAAATGAACGAGTGTAGTCATAATAGTCATTGTGAGCAGAACGAGTAATGCACGTTTGATTTTTTTTTTCGAAAAGGGAGAGTCCCAGCCTCTGCATCAATCGATGCATATATAAGACGAGTACTTCAACAGTAATATGGAAGCTAGATAACAGTCGTGCTAATAAGTTGCTAACTGACCAGGAGCCATAGCATGCCTCGGCAATTCATGCCATATGATTGCTCACAAATCAGTAAAATCTCAGGTAGGAACGCATAGAAGATTACTAAGAGTACAAACCAAAGCTAATTTAGTCTCGAATTCCATCAGGATGCTCCAGGACTAATCTTGTACTCATCACTCATCACGTGACAAACGAAATTGCTCCACCTTCCGAGCGCCACTTTCAATAGATTGGGGGATGAGATGATGATTTTATCTTAAAAAAATATTTATGTGTTTTACCCAAGTAGAAATATATTGGATAATAATCTTTGCAATCTTAAGACAAGGCTTACTTTTGCTTCACCTATTTACTTAAGATTATGTCATCATAACACTCAAGTGAAATGTGAGTTCAAAGAATTGATTCACAAATGTGTGAGGTATGGTTCATCTCAACACAACTCTTAAGTTTAGGGTATTAAATTTAACCAGATAGATTTTCTTGCAATTAGAGGATTACTCTTAGGATTGCCTAGATAGAGATGAGTCAATCACTATGCATAGAAACATAGAATTAATCTACTCTACTCTCTCTTCACTAAGGCATTACACAAAGATATGCCCTAGTTTGGAAATAGAGTATACATCATCCACTTAATCCTCCTCATGAATTAAGTAGGAATTCTACTCATTAAAATATTTGAAAAGATAGAATGATTGATTTGGAATACTTGTGCCAATGTATAGGATGAGATAATAGGTATGTACTCACAACTATATAGGATGTAGTTGCTTTCTTTCCTATACTTGGATATGTGTTCTATTCCATAGATACTTGGGATGTAGTCAGAGGTTTGATCCCATGACTAGGATAAGTAGGTTTTCAACTCATGGTTTACTCTTGGTTTCAATTCTCATATCTCTAGCTTTCTAAAGCAATGACTATGTTTAAGTTGTGTTAACACTAGGCTTAAGAATACTTCTTGAGTTTTAACTATATCCTCACTCGTTACTCAATGGGTTGTCAACAAGGTATATTCTCACTATGTTATATTAAGAGAGTTTGGATTACTACATTAAAGTGGTATTGGATTAGGTTGTCAAGGACTGATGTGGTACTAAGTTAAATGGTTGTTTTCTTGTCTTAAGATCCCATGGTTTCTGATTCTTTAAGATCTCTATGGATCATATGAAGGTTATAAATAAGGTATTTATTTGGTTGGCAATGTATACGTGTATGGAACTATTTATCAAAGAGGCATTGGTTTGGACTCTCTTGGGTTGGGTATAAAATCTCCTAAATAAGAATTGTTGGGTAATGGTTGCCTTGATATTTACTACTAGTAAGGTATGGTTCTTTGATCTCACAAGAATGATCAAAGGATGCATGATTACTCACTCTCAAGATGAATGGTGGATGATAGGATGAAATTACAAGTCACTGACTTGACATAAAGGTTGGGATGGATTGGTTTGTGGATCACCCTCTGGATGGGAAAACAAGTCTATAGTCTACTAAGCTACTAGCTAGGATACTAGAAAAAAAAGAAAAGGCTATAAGAGCAAGGATAATAGCATAGCTAGCTGCTAGTTGTAAGCCAAGTGCTAAGTTATCTATAACTAACTTAGAGCTAGCATGTACAATAGTGAGCTATAAAAATGTACTAATTGAGCAATACATGACCCACCTTTCACTCTCTCAAAGTGCCTAGCTAGGAGCACGTGCTAGAGCTGGCTCTTACATGAGAGCCCACTCCTTTTCTCTCTCCTCTTCTCTCTCTTCCAACTGACTAGGACTTATTGTACTTGCTCCAAACCAAAGTATCGTTGCGGGAATCTAGTGCGCCTGACCGGTCATCATACTTTACTCCGCGTCTCCTGGCTTAGACAACAGTAACAAAATCGTAGAAAATGAATTGGAAAACACTTCTTTGGCAGCCCTTCTTTTCCGCATCTCAAAGCATCTCAGCTTTTGAACGGGTAAGATATGACCTGCACCCGTTGGTGCAAGCACAATAGCATTTCCAAAGTTTAAAACTATTTAGTAAAACTTTGACTAACACTCCTCTCTCCTGGTATAGAACTTGTCAGGCATAATTTGTCACTACCTCGAAGAATCTATCAAATGAGTTTTTTTCTCATTTCTACCCAAATTACAAAGCTAGTGATGGGAGTCACTTACTCACAAATTTCAAGAACCGCCCACGAGAAAGCCTTATAAGGGCTTATGTAAGGTTTAAGGATCTACTACACAAAAGTCCTCATCATGATTTACCTACTTGGTATGTTTTACATATTTTCTATGGAGGGTTGCAGGAAGCTAATAGAACCGCTCTAGATTTAGCTGCATGAGGAGCTTTTATGATTGCACTATCACTAAAGCCTAGCTAGAAACTTATAGACATAACGCGCCATAATAGGTAATCTTGGTTCCATGATTTAGGAAGTGAAGGCGACATAGAAATTGACTATGATTGTATCCATGCTTTCAAGAAAACTCGTAAAGTAGAGGAATTGACTAATAACCTTTATCTTGATTCGGACATTGTTCTACATGTTATTAAAGCTTTCACAGAGCACATGAAAGTGCCTAAGAAGGACTGGCTTTGTTTCCCAATGCAAACACCAAAACCGGTTCCTAAAGTCCATATCGTTATCGCAACACCAATTGAAACTCTAAAAGAGAGGCCATCATACGCTCAGCCTGTTCCTTTTCCAAGTACCATGCGAATATATATTTTTATGGATGGACTTGTAGATCAAAAGGAGGCGGAGGAGAAGACTAGGAAATAAAAAGAAGAAGAAAAGGTAAAAGAAGCCATTGAAGAAGATATAGTGGAAGTAAAGTAAGAACTCACCAAAGAAGAAGTCAAGGCCAAGTTCGCACATTGCAATGTTGTTGAACTAGATGAAGAAGCCTCAAGTTTTCTCAAGGGAAAGGTAAAAGCTAAAAAAATAGGTAAACCTATTCTCCCTTGCACCTTTGGAGGATCTTCTAACTATGGTCTATGCAATTTGGGAACCGATGTTAATGTTATTCCTTATGAATTCTATATGGAAATACAAAATGAACTAGAGCTAGCTAAATTTTATGATATTGATATGACAATTATGCTTGCCAATAAATCCCTTAGGATTCCTATGGGACTGGTTAAAAATGCTTCCATTCGTGTTGGTGCAAATATTTTTCCTATTGACTTTGTTGTAGTTGACATGCCCACTGATTATTCCTGCCCGATTATTTTTGGAAGAACTTTTCTAAGCACTGCATGGGCGGTCATAAACTGCAAAGTGGATACAATCATTCTCAAGTTTGTGTCGGTGTTATGGATACCGGGGTATCCCGGTCCACCTGCTCCTGGGCCACGTCATCGGCCCATCTTCGGAATCAAGGACCCAAGCGACGGAGAAGACCCTCACGAGGAGCCGCCTCATGAGGAGAACGACAACCAAAACTGCTAAGGACCAGAAGACCTCCTCACGAGCCCCCGCTGGTGAGGAGAGGAAGTACGCCCACATCAGCTCGGCATGTTTGCGTGCAGAGCAAGAAGATAACGGGCAGAAGACCGCGTACCGCCCACGCTACCTCCGACAGGGAGGAGACCAGCTTTCTCTGTGCCTGCCCAAAGCGGCACAGTGGTAGTTGGCCACCCCCCTAAAAATAGCGTGGACGGTGCAGGGCGCCAGAGGAGGACGTCAGCTTCCTCCACCCACTCCTGTGGACCGGCGCCACCACCCTACGAAGACCAAGTCTACAGAAGAGTGTAGTCTACAGCTGTCCTCCCTCCTTGGCCGTGTGTGGCAACCCCTTCCCCAAGAAGATAAGGGGAAGGAGGACCTTGGCGCTATAAGAAGAGGGAGAGGCCATCCCTTAGAGGGGATCGAATCTTCATCTTCTTCAGGCTGCTAGCTGGGCACGCAGGTTCTTCAACCTCTGGCCAACTAGAGCTTTGTAACCAAGGCCTTGTACTCCTCGCGAGGTGTCGCGTTGCAATACAAGAAGGCAGGAAGTAGGGGTTTTACCTCACCACGAGGGCCCTGAACCTGGGTAAAGCTCAGTCTCCCTCTCTGTAGTGCGTTGTGCGTTCGACAATCGAGGCTTCCATCACCGTGTTTCGTCGCGATCCAAGATCTCACACGTTCAGCCCCCTGCGTTCGAATCCTTGGGTCCGTCGCGTGGTACCCCGTGTTCTTGCGACACGAAATCCATCGACATTTGGCGCGCCAGGTAGGGGGCTGTGGTGTGTTTTCTTCTAGATCTGCTTCGACATGGCCGACGACAACGCAAGGCTCGAGCGTCTTCGCCATCGCAACGCTGCTCGGGGGCAAACCGAGCCCATCTTTCGTCGTCATGAAGCTTCGGCCGAGGAGGAAGAGGAGGAAGATATCGAGTCCTCCTACCTCCCGTCCGGGCGTACAGAGCCTTCGCTCTCTTTCACCGCCACCGCCACTTCTCGCGCTCGTTCTGGGAGTCAGCTGTCTCCTGCGCAGGCACTCGCCATGGCGCAGGAGCTGCTGCGCTATCAACCCACCGACGACGGGCGTGAGGGGTGGCGCGCTCGAATCGCCGAGCTCGTCGCCATCGCCAACGAAGACCCGGCCCAGGGAGGAGCCCAGGGCGCGGGGAACCCAGATCCGGCGGCGGGGCATCACGCCCTGGGCGCCGGAGATGGGAGGGTCAACAAGGCCAAGAAGGTGGCTTCCCGCGCCGTGTCGTCGCCGCGCGGGGAGCCCAGCTGCCAAATCGTCCAACGCGCTCCGGAAGACGCACGCGTCTCCCTTGAGCGCCGCCGCGAAAATCATGACCACGCCATCGACGACATCGGTGAAGCTGGCAAGAACGTCAGGACCCCCGGCGTCCCTATCTACAACCCCGGGTGCCTCGCCCTCACTCGCCAGCAGCGCTACGTCGTCTGGCCTGACAAGTTCAAGCCGGACATCAACGCGCGTTACGACGGGACCACAAACCCTGTCGAATTCCTCCAACTCTACGTCGTCGCCATCCAGGCTGCGCGTGGAGATCAGCGCGCCATGGCCAATTGGTTCCCCATGGCCCTCAAGGACGCTCCGCGAACTTGGCTCATGAATCTTCCTCACGAATCCGTGACTTCGTGGAAGGATTTATGTCGTCGGTTCGTTGCCAACTTCATGCCCCCACGTACGAGCGCCCCGCTACCAAAAACGATCTTAAGGCGGTGCGTCAGTACAAGGGCGAGACGCTTCGTCAGTACATCCAGCGCTTCAGTCAGATGAGGAACAAGATCCCCAGGATCTCCAACAAGGAGGTCATCTCCGCGTTCTCCACGGGCGTCTCCGACGTCAAGATGCGGGAGAAGCTGTCCGTGAATGATGAGCTGACTTCCGTCGTCAGGCTTTTCGAGATCGCCGACCGCTGCGCCAAGGCTGAGGAGGGGAGGCTCTTTGTGCACAATCTGCCGGAGGCGCCTCCCCCAAAGCCGAAGTCCAAGGACCCCAAGCGAAAGGAGGCTGCTGTCCTCGCGGCGGAGCCAGATCATAAGCAACGCCGCGGGGACCGCTCCGATCACGATAAAGGTCGACGTCGCCGCTACTGCCTTATCCACAAGAAGGACACCCACAATACCGAGGATTGTTGGATTGTCCGAAAGTTTCACGAGGAAAACGGCGTCGCCAAGCGTCGCGGGAGCGGCCGCAGCAGCGGCAAGAGTGGATCCCGGGGCGATCGCCGCGACGACGACCGCGAGGAAGGTCGCCGCCGTGGGGGTCTGTCTCGAGCCGATCCCGAGCCGCTGCCGCTGCCCCCACCAGCAAACGATCGTCGGGAGGAGGACCAGGGGGGCTATCAAGAGCCGCGAGACTTCGCCGCTTGCCTCCTGGGTGGAGCTCAGGCTCCTCTGTCAAATCGACACTTCAAGCGGCTGTCACGAGAAATCGCGGCGGCGCAGCCCAGCGTCGGCAATCGCCTAATGAAGTGGTCGATGTGCAAGATTGGCTTCGACGAGGAAGATCATCCGGCTTCCACAAGGGGCGTGGGCACAATCCCCCTCTTGTGCACGCCAACCATCAACAACTTCGCCGTCAACCGCACTCTCATCGACGGAGGGGCGGGCCTCAACATCATCTCGGTCGAGATCTTCGAAAAGATGCAGGTGCCGTACCACTGGCTCATGCCAACTCGGCCGTTCTGCAGAGTAACCGAAGGGTCTACAACGCCAATTGGGCAGGTAAGCCTGCCCGTCACCTTCGGCACCCGGGACAACTACCGGACAGAAAGCCTCGACTTCGACGTCGCCTACATCGCCCTGCCATACAATGCCATCCTCGGCTACCCAGCCTTGGCGAGGTTCATGGCAGCAACGCACCATGGCTTCAACGTCCTCAAGATTCCGGGCGCCAACGGCACGATCACCGTGCGCTGCAATGAAAAGGATGCTCTCCGGTCAGTGGAGCACGTCTACCGTGAGGCCGCCACCATGTTCCCCGCCGACGAAGATCTGCTGGAGCACTCCGGCGACCTCACGAGGAAGAAGCAGCTCGTATCCCAAGAGCGGGCTGCTGCGAAGAAGGCCTCTCTCGAGCCCCACCCTCTGGGTTCGACAGGGAAGAAGTTCGCCGCCTCTGCATCGCCTACTCCAAGCGAGGACCTGGATCATCCAATGCTGGGCGTGAGCGTCGGGGAAGCTGAGGTACCCTCAGGCAGGAGGCCCCAGTTTACCCAGGAGCGCTCGGCAACCAAGAAGGTCCTGCTGCAGGCTGGGGGCTGCGACAACTTCATCACCATCGGGGCAGGGCTTTCCCCCAAATAGGAAAGCGCGCTCGTCACCTTCCTGCGGGCAAACTCTGACATGTTCGCTTGGACTCCGTCAGATATGCCCGGCGTTCCCAGGGAGGTGATTGAGCACCACTTAGCCGTGTGCCCTCAGGCACACCCCGTGAAGCAGAAGACTAGGAAGCAAGCCCAAGAGAAGCAGGATTTCATCGTCAAGGAGATAGAGAAGCTGAAGAAGGCCAAGCTAATACGCGAGGTAGCCCACCCCACCTGGATTGCTAATCCGGTGGTCGTCCCAAAGGCTAACGGCAGTGGGCGCCTCTGCGTGGACTTCACGAGTCTCAACAAGGCCTGTCCCAAGGATCCTTATCCGCTCCCGAGGATAGATCAAATCGTCGACTCCACCACCGGCTGCGACCTCCTCTGCTTCTTGGATGCTTTCTCCGGCTATCATCAGATCAAGATGGCAAAGGAGGACGAGGAGAAAACCACCTTCATCACGCCCTGTGGAGTGTACTGCTACGTCTGCATGCCCTTTGGCCTGAAGAACGCAGGAGCCACCTTCCAAAGGCTCATGCGCAAGGCCTTGGGGGCTCAGATGGGAAGGAACGCGGAGGCCTACGTCGACGACATCGTCGTCAAGACTCGCGAGGGTCACACCTTCATCGAAGATCTGGAGGAAACATTCGTCAACCTGAGGAAGGTAAACATCAAGCTCAACCCCGCCAAGTGTGCCTTCGGCGTACCGTCGGGAAAACTGTTGGGGTTCCTCGTGTCCAATCGCGGGATAGAGGCGAACCCCGACAAGGTCAAGGCCATCGAAGAAATGCGTCCTCCGCGCAATCTCAAGGAAATGCAACGCCTCGCGGGGTGCATGGCAGCCCTGGGACATTTCATCGCAAGAAGTGGGGAGAAAGCTCTGCCCTTCTTCAAGCTTATGAAACGCACCGGGAAGTTCGAGTGGACTCCGGAAGCCGACAAGGCCTTCGCTGAGTTAAAAAGGTACCTCACGAGCCCACCGATCATGGTTGCCCCAACCCCCCGCGAGCCTTTGCTACTCTACATCGCGGCAACTCCAAGGACTGCAAGCGTTGTTCTCGTCGCGGAGCGAGACGCCAAGGTGATCGCCAAAGAGGAGGTCACTCCTCCAAGCTCGGGGGCTCCTCGCGAGGAAGAGGCTGCTTCATCTCCCGACCCTCGAGAGGAGCCGCCCGCGGAATCTTCACCGACCGAGCCGCTCTCTCAGAGCAACGCTCAAAAGCCTCCTGAGGAGGAGCCTTCCGAGGGAGTCGCCAAGGTGCAAAAGCCTGTGTACTTCGTCAGCACGGTACTGCGTGACGCGCGGGAACGCTACACCATGCAGCAAAAGCTGCTCTACACCTTGCTAATCGCCTCGCGGAAGCTACGCCACTACTTCCAGGGTCACCCGATTAAGGTGGTAACCGATCGGCCCCTGGAAACCATTCTACGCAACCCCAACGTCACCGGGCGGGTGGCTGAGGGGGCTGTGGAGCTTCAGCCTTTTGAGATCTCCTTCGAAACTACAAAGGTAATCAAGAGCAAGGCTTTGGCCGAGTTCACCGCAGAATGGACTGATCCGTTCGTCGACGAGCCTTCAGAGGTGGAGTCAACTCTCCCTGGAGAGGAGGCCCCAGGCCTCTGGGTCATGCACTTCGACGGCGCCTTCAACCTCCCCGGCGCGGGAGCTGGTGCTGTCCTAACCTCTCCCTCTGGAGACAAGCTCTTCTATGTTGTGCAGCTCTGCTTCAAGCTTGAGAACAAGGTCTCCAACAACATCGCGGAGTACGAAGGACTACTTGCTGGCCTAAGGGCAGCAAACGCTTTGGGCATCAAGCGCCTCATCGTCAAAGGAGATTCACAACTAATTGTGAACTTCTCGAACAAGAGCTACACTCCAAAGGATGAGCACATGGCTGCTTATCTCGAGGAGCATCGAAAGATGGAAAAACGCTTCCAAGGTTTGGAGCTGAAGCACATCCCGAGAGGAGAAAATGTGGAAGTCGACGAGATCGCCAAGCGCGCCTCTCATCGCCTGGCACAACCTGCCGGCGTCTTTGAGGAGCGTCTTTTCAAGCCGTCCGCTTCTCCATCGACATCCGATTCACCTCCTCTTTCTGCCTTGCCGCCACCGCCGGAGCAGGGGGCTCCGGATTGCGGGCCTCCTTCGGGTGACCGCGTCCTTCTGGCATTGGCACGGCAGGAGGGAGTGGATTGGATCATCGAGCTCAAGGCCTACCTCACCAGCAGCAGGCTTCCCGAGGATGAAGAGGAGGCCGAGAGGATTGTGCGACAAGCTTCGGGCTACTGCATCAAGGATGGTGACTTGTACCGGCATCGCCCAAACGGCGTCGCTCTGAAGTGCATATCTACTCACCAAGGCCAAGAGCTTCTCAGGGACATCCACGCCGGCGAGTGTGGCCATCACGCTTCTGCTGCAACTCTAGCCGCAAAGGCATATCGAAGTGGCTTCTACTGGCCTTCGGCGCTCGGAGATGCGGTGGAGATGGTCAAGAGGTGCGAGGCATGCCAATTCCATGCCAAGCAGATACATCATCCGGCGCAAGAGCTGCAAACCATCCCTCTCACTTGGCCCTTTGCAGTTTGGGGGCTGGACATCCTCGGTCCATTCCCCAGAGCGCAAGGGGGCTATCTCTACCTCTACGTCGCCATCGACAAGTTCACCAAGTGGGTGGAGGTGGAACCGGTGTGCACAATCCCGGCGAGGTCCGCAGTCAAGTTCATCCATGGGCTGGTCCGTCGTTTTGGTGTGCCTAACCGCATAATCACCGACAACGGCAGCCAGTTCACCAGCGGACTGTTCCGGGATTACTGTGCATCGGTCGGCATCAAGATCTGCTTCGCCTCCGTCGCCTACCCCCGGAGCAATGGCCAAGCCGAGCGTGCTAACGCCGAGGTCCTCAAAGGACTCAAGACGAAAAGCTTCAACGCCAAGCTCGAAGCCTGCGGCAAAAAATGGTTAGACAACCTCCAATCCATCTTGTGGTCCATCAGGACTACCGCCACCAAACCCACTGGAGAAACCCCTTTCTTCCTGGTCTATGGGGCGGAGGCTGTTCTTCCCACCGACGTCAAGTTCGGATCGCCAAGAGTGCTCGCCTTCGATGAAATTCGCCAAGAGGACCTCATCAAGGATCGCCTCCTCCTGCTCGAAGAAGCTCGGTGCCAAGCCGCGCTCCGCGCCGCGAGGTACCAGCAAGGACTACGCCGCTACCATAGCCGCCATGTTCGAGCAAGAACTCTGGAGGTCGGCGACCTGGTGCTGAGAAGAATACTCTCTCGCGAGGGCCTGCACAAGCTGTCTCCAATGTGGGGAGGACCCTTCAAGGTGACGCACATCGCCAGGCCAGGCTCGGCGCGGCTGGAAACCGCAGAAGGAGTGCCGGTGGGGAACCCGTGGAACATAGCTCATCTGCGAAAGTTCTACCCTTAGGTTCCTCACGAGGAGAAAAAGACCGTTTTTACGGCGCTTGTATCAGCTTAGTCCGCTCTTAAGCACTGATATTAAGTTAATGCGCAATATAGCGCCTCTGCTTCGGCATAACATCAAATGGCATGAAGTCCATTTATTTTCTGTTGTAATCCTCGTGGAAGGGGGCTAGGCACGGTGTCTATGCTGTTGCCTTCGCCCGGGAAACAGCGAGCCCGAAAAACCCGAAGGGAATGAGCTCTGGTCGGGGGCGACGGCCCTGTTATCGATCACCTCCAAATACCCATGGTGCTTAGTTCCTCGCGAAGTACATCGGAAAATAAAAAATCTTCGAGGAAAAGTCCAAGGTGTGCCTCAAGGCACCCGCTAAGGACCTACCCCTCGTGAGCAACCCTCACGAGGGAGCAAGGACGCGTCGATGCACCAGCATCCGCAGGAAGATTCCCTCTGCCGAGGAAGGCCTAACGTGGCAGGATTATTGAAGACCAAGGCCGCTCCGATCATCTTGCGAAGGAGACACAGATCCGGAGGTCCGCGCCAGGCCCTTCACCTCATGAGCAACCCTTGTGAGGTGTCGACGGTCTCTGGGCTCTCTTAAGCGTCGACGTTTTCACGTCCGTGAGGGTCCAGCTTCCCTCAACGACGAGGAAGGCCCCGTGAATCGCCACGCGCGGCAATTTGCTCTTAGCTGCTGGCACAGATAGTGCCGCGCTCCTCCACGACGGAGAAGGTCCCTGTGCCGGTCACAGGGGCATCTTATTCGCCTTCTTTTTTCGTTTGTTTTCTCGATTTGTTTGTCCGTTTTCGGGGATTTGGGGTTTTTTGTTTTCCAACTCTTTCTTCAACTTCTTGTATCAGGAATCGTCCAATGTGTCGTCAACGCCGACCCCATCTTGAGCTCTGGGGCGGAGGGAGGCTTCCCGTCGATGCCAACAACTCACCAGGGCTCTCGAGCGAGCGAATGACCAGGACATTGAAGAACAGCAAGATAATTAACAGGCGGATTCCATTAAAGCGCCCCCAGTGGGGGAAGGAGAGAAGCACGGCGGGGCATACCCCACCGGCAAGGACTACACGACAAAAGAAGGGAGGAGACTAGCTCCCCTCCCCAGAGGACTACCCCGCCAGGGCCACCTCTTCACTGCGCCACGGGCTGGGGGTAGGTGTGGCGGACGCCGCCGGCGGTGAAGATCCGCACCGTAGCCTCCAGCGTCCCCAGCTTAAAGCGGAAGACGAGGTGGTCGCCGACGCAGAGGCGATGGCCGAGGGCAAATGCCCTCCAGCGGCCGGAGAGGACGGCGCAGCCGCCGTCCCCAAGGAGGATGTCCACAGGCCAGAAGAGATCTGGCCTGCTCTGTTCCCCCAGGGCAATCTCCCCGGTGGTCGTGCCGGGGGCGTAAAACCCCCTCCGGACGGCGTCGGGCAGCCGGAGGGAGTTGAAGCCCGGGGCGTCGACGACGACGAGAAGCTCAAGGAACCGGGACCCCGGGCCGATGAGGGGTCCCAGCATCACTGCCGCTAGGGGGCGCGGAGTGGCAATCATTCCGTTCGCCGGCGGGGCCGGAGGATCTGCTTCAGGGGGAGGCGGCCCCAGGGCGGCCAGTACCTCCTGAAGGGCCCGATCGATGCTCCCCGAGGCGCGGGGAGCAGGCGCCGCCGCCAGCGGCGACGGCGAGTTCAGAGCACCCCCGCGCACTGGACCCCGGAGGGTCATGGCGCTGGAGGTCCCCAGGGCGGCGCGGTTCGCCTCTTCCTGCCGCGGCGCGCCAATGCGGAGGGGGCCGCCGGCGCCGGGCGCGCATCGGGCCGGGATTTTCGCCTTGATCCCGCTGCCCGGGGGACGCCCGCGGCGTTTCGCTCCAGAGCTTGTTGCGGCGGCGACGGAGGAGTTGGAAGGATCCATGAGCTCAGGGGCGCAGAAGCAGAAGTGGCACTGGAGGAAGGAGGTGAAGTGCCGGAGGTCTCGAGGAGGATCTATTTAAGGGGGGCATCCGGCGTCGATGCGTCAAATCCCTGCGCGGGAATCGAAGCATTAGCGCAGCGCTCCGCAGTCAAGCGACGCGTCATCATGACGGTTTGACGCCTCGGAGACTGTAACGTCACCCGCCGTTTCGTCTCGCCAGTTGCGGCCGCGCCACGCGTCCGCGGCGTCTGCCTCTTCACATGGACCTCTGACCGCACGGTTGACGTGTGCCGTGGAGGGCCCAGCAGCTTCTGGGGCCCCCGTCCCTTCGCTCCCTCGAGAGGGCGCATTTGCGGGCCGGGCTCCCGGGGGCTACTGTCGGTGTTATGGATACCGGGGTATCCCGGTCCACCTGCTCCTGGGCCACGTCATCGGCCCATCTTCGGAATCAAGGACCCAAGCGACGGAGAAGACCCTCACGAGGAGGCGCCTCGTGAGGAGAACGACAACCAAAACTGCTAAGGACCAGAAGACCTCCTCACGAGCCCCCGCTGGTGAGGAGAGGAAGTACGCCCACGTCAGCTCGGCACGTTTGCGTGCAGAGCAAGAAGATAACGGGCAGAAGACCGCGTACCGCCCACGCTACCTCCGACAGGGAGGAGACCAGCTTTCTCTGTGCCTGCCCAAAGCGGCACAGTGGTAGTTGGCCACCCCCCTAAAAATAGCGTGGACGGTGCATGGCGCCAGAGGAGGACGTCAGCTTCCTCCACCCACTCGTGTGGACCGGCGCCACTACCCTACGAAGACCAAGTCTACAGAAGAGTGTAGTCTACAGCTGTCCTCCCTCCTTGGCCGTGTGTGGCAACCCCTTCCCCAAGAAGATAAGGGGAAGGAGGACCTTGGCGCTATAAGAGGAGGGAGAGGCCATCCCTTAGAGGGGATCGAATCTTCATCTTCTTCAGGCTGCTAGCTGGGCACGCAGGTTCTTCAACCTCTGGCCAGCTAGAGCTTTGTAACCAAGGCCTTGTACTCCTCGCGAGGTGTCGCATTGCAATACAAGAAGGCAGGAAGTAGGGGTTTTACCTCACCACGAGGGCCCTGAACCTGGGTAAAGCTCGGTCTCCCTCTCTGCAGTGCGTTGTGCGTTCGACAATCGAGGCTTCCGTCATCGTGTTTCGTCGCGATCCAAGATCTCACACGTTCAGCCCCCTGCGTTCGAATCCTTGGGTCCATCGCGTGGTACCCCGTGTTCTTGCGACACGAAATCCATCGACAGTTTGGGGAAGAGAGATGAACCACCAGAAGATAAGTCCAGCCAAAGGAACAAGAAGAGCCACAAGAAGGTCAAGGGAAGACTATCGCCGAGCTAGCATATGTGTACTTTAGTACACCAATTGATGAGTTAGAAGAAGGCTTGGTTGATAATAATGATACCCCCAATGATGGATCAAAGGAAGTTGTGATCTTCTCGATACAACTCCAATACTAGAGTCCGCCATGAATGAGACTTATGAGGTACCAGGGAGGAAGCGAGATGAAGAACTCCCACCTCCAGAGCTCAAACCATTTCCCATCTCAAATATCAACTTTTAGATGATACAAATAAATATCTTGTTATTCTGAGCACTAACCTTTAAGAAGGAGAAGAACACAAACTTATGGCAGTACTAAAGATGCATCACAAGGCCTTTGGTTAGTATATGGATGACTTGAAAGGGGTAAATCCCGCAATAGCCAGCCATCAAATATGTTTAGAAGAAGGAGCTCAACTTTTTGCAAAGTTCCAAGGGATACTTAAGCCAAAAATGAAGGAAGTGGTAAGGAAAGAAATAATCTGTCTTTTAAACGTAGGTATAATATATCATGTGAAGGAAAGTAATTGGGTAAGTCCAGTCCATTGTGTCCTAAAAAGGGAGGATTTACTGTTGGAGCTAATGAACATAATGAGCTAATCCCAACCAGGACTATTGTTGCACATAGGATGTACATTGATTACAGAAACTGGACAAGGAGACGAGGAAGGATCACTATCTCTTACCATTCATTGATCAAACATTGGAGAGGCTTGCTAAGCACTCCCATTTTTTTATCTGGATGAGTATTATGGTTTCTCTCAATTAGCTGTTCATCCCGAAGACCAACTCAAAACTACCTTCACTTTTCCATTCAGTTTGTATGCCTATCGTTGTATGCCATTTGGTTTATGCAATGCACCTACTACTTTTGTATGACTTCTATCTTTGCAGACTTTGTAGGATAAATAATGGAAGTTCTCATGGACAATTTTTCTGTCTATGGAACTTCATTTAATCATTGCCTCCATAATTTTAATAAATTCTTACAGAGATGTGAAGATACTAACCTTGTCTTTAACTGGGAGAAATGCCACTTCATGGTGAAGTAAGGGATAGTACTTGGTCACAAGATCTCAGGTAAAGGTTTAGAGGTGGAAAAATCCAAGGCTGAGGTAATTGAAAGACTAGCACCTCTTCGAGACATTAAAGGTATCCGAAGTTTCCTTGGTCTTGTAGGGTTTTATAGAAGGTTTATTAAGAATTTCTCTAAAATCTCAAGACCTTTGACCAACCTCATGCAAAATAATGTTCGTTTTAACTTCAATTAAAGTTGCCTTGTTGCTTTTAGTATTCTCAAGAAAGCTTTACTAAATGCTCCTATCATAAAACCTCCCATTTGGGAAAAGCCTTTCAAAATTTATGTGAAGCAATGAAGCTGTAGGTGTTATTCTTGGCCAGCACGATGGTGATATTTTAGTATCATTCATCATGCTATCCAGAATCTTAATGAGGCTCAAAGAAATTACCCTATGGTAGAGAAGGACTTTTTTTGCTGTTGTTTTCACTTGTGATAAGTTTAGATCTTATACATAACTGATGCAGTAGTAAGAGTACATGCAGATTGTGATGGCATAAAGGAAATTCTTAATAGAAATGATGATAGGCCTAGAATGATCCGTTGGTTTTTTCTATTGCAAGAGTTCGAGTTGGAGATTATGCAAAAAAGGAGGAGCAACCAAAGGAACTCAAGAAAAGTATTTCGACTATATGCATTCCTTTAGGTACAATGGACTCAAAGGCAATTGCACATATTCAATATGCAATTGTTTCAAACTTGTAGCACATTAATTCATGCAACTCTGGAAGAAGAAGACATCACTCAAACTGGAGGAGATTAACTCCCCAGATGACCCTGGGTAGAGGGAGGTAAGTTAGGTAAAGTAACTCTTATTTATTTTTGTTTTAAGTTGTTACTCTCGAGTTTTCATCTTTTTTTTCTTGTTCCTCTTGTTTTTCCAAGTGAACTGACAGGTTTCAGTGTTCGATATTGGTGGACGGTATGGCGGGAGCGCGCCCATACCAACGCCCGCTAAAATTTCCAAACCTGTGCATCCGAGCAAACTAGGCTGTATGACCAGGTGGTACGGCGGGGCGATGTCGTACTCATGGTTGCTACACCTTCAGTACTTCCATGTTGTTTCAAGAAATTCTTGCCCTAAAGTAAACTTTAAACCGTGTTTCTAAGTCGGTAACTCATGGTACAGCAGGACCGTACTGGCAGGCCGTGCCCATATGGATGACATGCTAGTCAACCGACCTTCGATATTTGGAAATTTTTATGGTTGGTGTTGTCGTACAGGCTCGGGATATGGCCGCCGGCCTTTCCCGTGGTCATTACGACACCCAATTTTGCCTGTTTTGATTATCTCCTTCCAAATTTGTTGAGATCCTTTTTTGGCGGACTTATGGACTAATCCCACGAGATTTTCTTTCCTCTAGCCCCTTCATATACTTTTCCAAGCCTTGTTTTCTTCTCATATTAGCAGGATCTCATCTATGTTATGCTCTACCCAGTTCTAGGCAAAGCTTCTAGACCCCGTCAACGAAAGATAGTGACTGGGAAGCTCAAGGCCTCAGCCCAAAGAACAAGGAGAGCTCTTTTGGGTCCTACAACTCCTACAATGAAAACTAGGATGACGTCTACATAAGCAAGATTGTCTACGCACCATCACGCGCGGATTGGGTCACTACAGAAAAGCTTGTTCATGCAGACAAAGCTCGGAAGCCTCATGGGAAGGGGTGCATCGAGAAATCAGCTAGATTATTTGATCGTCCCACCTGGCTTGATTCCTGACACTGAAACTACTAAAAACAGTGAAGAAACTGGTACTGTAACAACAAAATAGTACAAATTCTGAGGTTGATTCGGCTACCAGCGCGGATCCCGATGGGGAACAATTCCAAGCTTGGGGACATCTTTAAAACCTTGTAATCTATCCCTTTAAGTTTTAGCATGTTTACTTGCTTGCATGCATTTTAGTTTACTTTTTAGAAGTTTTGCATAATAAGTTGCATATTTAGCTCCCATGTAGGATGATATGAATTATATCCTATGGATTTCAAGTTTTTTATTATATTTGAAGTATTTCAATTTGTGGTATTTGATATGTTGCAAACATATCTATAATTTTTGATGCTCCATGCTTGTTTTATATCAATTGCTTTATGTTTTGTTTACACTTCGTGGCATTTTTATGCATTTTCCAGAACTAACCTATTAACAAGATGCAACAGTGCCAGTTTCTGTTTTCTGCTGTTTTTGTGTTTCAGAAAAGTTACACAAGAAATATTCTCGGAATTGGACGAAACAAAAGCCAAAGTTCCTATTTACCTGACACGAAGACGGAGTCCAAAGGAGAGACGGAGAGCAGCCAGGAGGCGGACGCACCATGGGGTGGCGCGACCCCACCCCTGGCCGTGCCGGCCTATGGTGTGGGCTCCTCGGACCTCCTTTGACATCGCCCTTCCGCCTATAAATTCCCTTCGTCGCAAAAACCCTATGCCAAAACATCTTTCCATGAAACATACTTCAAGCCGCTGCCGTCGTCGACCTGAGATCGGGAGGGTCCAGAAGCTCTTCCCGGCACCCTGTCGGAGAGGGGAATCATCACCGAAGGCCTTCTTCATCACCATGCCAGCCTCCGGAGTGATGCGTGAGTAGTCCACCCCTGGACCATGGGTCCATAGCAGTAGCTAGATGGTTGTCTTCTCCTCCATGCGCCTCATGTGTAGATCTTGTGAGCTACCTATCATGATCAAGATCATCTTTTTGTAATTCTACATGTTGTGTTTGTTGGGATCCAATGAATATTGAGTACTATGTCAAGTTGACTGTTGATTTATCATGTCTATGTTATTTGTGATCTTGCATGCTCTCCCTTGCTAGCAGATATCTTGGCCAAGTAGATGCTAGTGACTCCAAGAGGGAGTATTTATGCTTGATAGTGGGTTCATGCCTCTAGTAATTTGGGAGAGCGATAATAACTTCTAAGATTGTAGATGTGTTGTTGCTACTAGGGAGAAAGCAACAATCTTTTTTTCAAGGACAATTGTATTGTTTACATTACACACTTTGCTTAAGGCGATAATCTGTTGCTTGCAACTTAATAACCAAGGGTTTTTCGGATGATATCCTGCGGGTGGATTATTAGTCATAGATGTAGTTGGATTACGGTCTATGTATTATATTGTAATGCCCAAGTGAATCTCATAGTGATCTTCATGACATGTATATGCATTGTTATGCATTCTTTATTTTGTCAATTGCCCAACTGTAATTTGTTTACGCAGCATGTTATATCTTTATGGAGAGACACCTCTAGTGAACTCTGGACCCTGGTCCATTATTTTACATTTAGATTACCATCTACAGCCAGCACAGTTTACTTTACGCAAGCATTACTTTACTTCACCGCAAACAAACATCTCTTTTCACACTATACGTCTAATCCTTTGTTTTCAGCAAACCGGTGAGATTGACAACCTCACTGTAAGTTGGGGCAAAGTAGTTTGGTTGTGTTGTGTGCAGGTTCCACGTAGCTGCTGGCGCCGACACCATGCACAAGACTGTTTTCAGGCGCTGTCAACTGTTTTCTGGCACCATTGCCAAAGTCAGCTAGCAACAACCTTCAGAAGTGGTTTCTTTCTCCTACTAATCGATTAAACTTTGGTTTCATACTGAGGGAAAACTTACTGCTATGCTCATCATACCTTCCTCTTGGGGTTTCCCAACTGGTCCTGTGAGACATCAAGGCTGTTTTCTGGCTCTATTGCCAGGGAGAAAGAGGATTTTTGCAAGGGGAGTCTCTCACTTCCAATCTTTTTTACTTTGTTATTGTTTTTCCTAGTTTTTTACTTTATTTTGTTTGCTTCTTGTTTTTCAAAAATACAAAAAAATTAGTTCCTTTTATAGTTGGTACTTTTTTACTTTATTTTTAGTTCATTATGTTGATCCCTGAGTATATTCTGAAAGACCTGTCAGTAGGTAGTGGTTCTATCATTGGGAAAGACAACATTGAGGAATTATTTAGTTATGTCAGTAAGCACAAAGATGTTGAGGATAGATCCTTAGCAGAACTTGCTCCTAATTATGAAACTGCTGCTGCCTACTTAGTTCACATGTTGGAGGCTAGGTTTGTTAACCTTAACCCCATAATACAACAAATGTTTCTTAAACTTCATGATGTTGAGGACCCTGAAAAGAGAGATTTTATTTTGGAAACTTTGCGTAAAGAATTTAGAGATGTTGTTATAGAAGCTAGGAAAGTATTTGATCATTTTAATAGGCTAGGATAATGTGTAGATGTTATTGGTACACTTGACAAAACCAAACCCAGAAATGGGGAGGAAATCAAAATACCAATAGCTTTTAAACTCTTAGGAATGCATAAAGCTTTGGAAAAGAATTTTGATTGGATTGTTTCCTAAAAACCCATTTGATGAAAGTAGTGAATCCAAGAGTATTGAGAAAGGATATTCTAAAACTTATGTGGATAAAATACAATTCCTTGTTGAAAAGATTTCTGGCATTGATCTTGATGCTTCTTCACTTGAAAATACTTTATTCTTACTTTCTGCGCCTAGCTCAAAGGCGTTAAAGAAAAGCACTCTTGGGAGATAACCCATGTTTTTCTTTCAGTACTTTTTCTTTTTGTTGAGTCTTGGAAGTTGTTACAACTATAATAACCTCTCCTTATCAGTTTTATTTCGTTTTTGTGCCAAGAATAGCCTCTAATAGGAGGAAGGTAAGATTTGGGGAAGTTGCTGTCCCAAAACAGATTTCTGCGCTTCGCAGTAAAAAATTTGTGAAAAATCCCAGTACGTCGTATTGATCTGCAATTTTTTGTGCACAAGACCCAGGTTATTATCTAACTTTCTATAGTTTTGCACTTTTTGATTTGGGCGACAGAAGACTTTCGAAAAAATCGATCTTTATCTGTTGTTCTGTTTTGACAGATTTCTGCCACTATTTGCATTTGCCTCTTGATCTCTTTCTTTTTGAGTTCTTTTGATCACAGAACTTTTGAGAGAAGTTGCTACAGTATCTAATGTTTTAATATATGTTGTACTTGAGTTAAAACTGAACCAAAAATAGATCTACTATCTTGCATAAACTAATGTTGCTAATGAGAATTGTGTGAAGTTTTGTATGAAGGAAGTTTTCAAGTGTAGGGAAAGGAGAATGATGAGATGAGATGAAGGATTGACAAAAGCTCAAGCTTGGGGATGCCCATGTCACCCCAAGAAATAATCAACAGGTACAAGCGTCAAAGCTTGGGGATGCCCCAAGGCACCCCCTTCTTCATCAACAAAAATATCAGGTCATCTTTCAAAACACTATATTTTTATTGCTTCATATGCTATGTGTTTTTCTTGGATTCTTTTTTTTGCTTTCAGTTTTATTTTTTATTTTCTGTAATAAATGGTTGGACCCCAACATATTTCTTTTAGAGAATACACACTCCATTTTTATTGCCTAGAACACTCTAGTTTTCACTCTTATCGTTCTACGAGTGTTCTCTTTTGCTAGTACTGCGTTTAGCTTTTGTTTTTCACCTTTATTTTTGTTCAGAACTTGTTAGTTCTTTGTAGCTACGTGTGTTTAGACCTCTGGTCTTTGTTGATTTTTATCCTTGAGAGTTGTTTCAAATAGGTTGATTGGTGTTGGAAAAGAGTAAAATGCTTCATGCTTATAGTGATGCAAAAGGGAGCTTGTTTAGACTGTGGCTTAGACTTTAGCATGTCATGCTAGATATTATTTTGATTATATGCTTTGTAGTTATAGTTGTAGCATGACTTCTATCAAATGACTGAGAGTGCTAAATGTGCCTTTGAAAGAATCATGCGTTGTTTTTATCATATAGAAGCATAAATTTGTGGTGTTCTCCTTTGATGCTTTATTTGGGTTGACTTGGCACATGCTTACACCATGTTATCACTATACCAGTCGCCTCAAGCCTCTATGATCATTTGGTTTTTGACTTGTAATATCACTTTATGCTTTGATTAATAATGTTTTATCGCTATGCATGATTATGGTCGTTATTGCTCTCTTAGTTGGTCGCCCCAGTCTTTTGCTAGCCTTCACTTGTACTGAGTATGAGCTCTACTTGTGCATCCAACTCCCAAAAACCAAAGTTATTTCAAAGAGTCCACTATAAATTCCTATGCATGGCATTTCAAACCATTCCAAGCAAATTTTCATGTGCTACCTTTCAAAACCTTCAAAATACTTCTCATTTTGTGACACTATTTTTAGCTCATGGCGACGCGGTGGTCGGGTTTGTTATCTTCCATATTGAATTAAGTACCCCTCTACTTGCATGCTTCATCTGCTTGTCACTAATTTTGCAAGAGAGCTGGTCAGACCATTGTAACATTTAAAAATGAAAAGAAAAAGGCACTCCTCCATGGTATGAGATTGTTGGCAGGTACCCGAAGGATTCAGTTAGCCATGGTTTGGGAAAGTAAAGGTGGGGAGGAGTGCCAAACTTTATAAAAGAGCATGTAAATGCCAATTTTTCAAGAACTCGGAACCGCTCTCAACTTGTTTAGTATGGAAGATAGCAAGAACCCCATTGCCATTTGTTGACAGGGACAACCACCTCTCAAAACAATTTTTATCTCTGCTTGACAAATAAAAAGCTATAGCACATGTTAAATCCCTACTTCCCTCTGTGAAAGGGCCTATCTTTTTACTTTTATGTTGAGTCCTCATCTTCTATCTTTATGCACCGACTAAGATAGCATAGTTGTCATTCTGAGTATAACATGCATAGTCCCAAAATTTATTATTGATTGATTCATGATTATGGTATGGCTTGTTCTCAAATTATTTGTATCTAGTCACCCTTTTGAACTTTGAAGGTGTCCTATGGCATTATGTTTTGCTACTCCATGAGGGACAAGCTGAATACCACTTTGCTATGTTTTCTCTATGCTCCAAACAAACAAATGACTTTCAATGCATTATTACTTATGATCTTTTGTTTGTGTTACCTTTCATGTTGTAACATGGTTGTTAAGTTCTATGGTTAGAATTATATTTTTTATGCCCATGTTTAGAGTACTTTGATCTCAACTTACAATGTTTTACATTGATTTGATCAAGATTGTGTTGGCTGCATGTCACCCCAAAAATTATTTTTTGTTATCACTTACCTACTCGAGGACGAGCAGGAGTTAAGCTTGGGGATGCTTGATACGTTGCAAACGTATCTATAATTTTTGATGCTCCTGGCTTGTTTTACACCAATTGCTTTATGTTTGTTTTACACTTCGTGGCATTTTTTATGCATTTTCCGGAACTAACATAGTAACAAGATGCCACAGTGCCAGTTCCTGTTTTCTGCTGTTTTGTGTTTTAGAAAAGTTACACAGTAAATATTCTCGAAATTGGATGAAACGAAAGCAAAAGTTCCTATTTACCTGACACGAAGACGGAGTCCAAAGGAGAGACGAAGAGCAGCCAGGAGGCGGCCGCACCATGGGGTGGCGCAGCCCCACCCCTAGCCGCGCCGGCCTATGGTGTGGGCCCCTCGGCCCTCCTCTGACTTCGCCCTTCCGCCTATAAATTCCCTTTGTTGTGAAAACCCTATGCCAAAACATCTTTCCACGAAACATATTGCAAGCTGCCACCATCGTCGACCCGAGATCGGGAGGGTCCAGAAGCACTTCCCGGCACCTGCCGGAGAGGAGAATCATCACTGGAGGCCTTCTTCATCACCATGCCTGCCTCCGGAGTGATGCGTGAGTAGTCCACCCCTGGACCATGGGTCCATAGCAGTAGCTAGATGGTTGTCTTCTCCTCCATGCGCCTCATGTGTAGATCTTGTGAGCTGTCTATTGATGTCTACGCACGCGTCTGTTCTTGTAGACAGTGTTGAGCCTCCAAGTGCAGAGGTTTGTAGAACAGCAGCAAGTTTCCCTTAAGTGGACCACCCAAGGTTTATCGAACACGGGGAGGAAGAGGTCAAAGCTATCCCTCTCGAACAACCCTGCAATTACGATACAGAAAGTCTCTTGTGTCCCCAACACACCCAATACACTTGTCAGATGTATAGGTGCACTAGTTCGGTGAAAAGATAGTGAAATACAAGTAGTAGTGATGATTATAAGTAGTAAATGTAATTAAAATAAATATCGCTGCAAGCAAACATGTAACAAAACTGAATGTAAACGGTGTGCAATGCTTGGAAACAAGGCCTAGGGATCATACTTTCACTAGTGGACTTACTCCCAACAAATATAACATAATTGAACCAATAGATACTATCATCAATATGCAACTCAAAACAATTCTCCAACGGAAAACAAACACTAATCATGCGTAGGGCTATGAAGCACTCCTCAAAGTCTATATTTCCCCAAACTAGATTGTCCCACACTATCACCATGAACACACTAGATGGTTCCAACAAACACCAACAATTCATAGAGACATTAACCAAAAATATACACATGATGTGCACACTAGTCACCTTCACACCATGATACAAGGTATCTCCGGAGATTACAAATATAAAGCACGAGAGTAGCATAATATCTGAATAATAGCATCTACCAACTCAATTAGATACAAAGCTCACGATCACATAAAGATCACATCATGGGAGAGAGAGGTGAACCACATAGCTACCGGTAGAGCCCTCAGCCCCGGGGAAGAACTACTCCCTTCTCATCATAGGAGACAACAAGGTTGATGGAGATGGCGGTGAGGTCGATGGAGACGGCGATGGAGACCGATGGAGATGGCTCCGGGGGCACTTCCCCGTCCCGGCAGGGTGCCAAAACAGAGACTTCTGTCCCCCAAAATTCGTCGGCAGCGGCGGCGGAGCTGCGGAACTCTTTCTGGAAATTTGCCGATTGTTCTAGGGTTTTCTGTCCTGAGGCTTCTTATAGGCGAAGGGGCATCGTCAGAGGTGGACCAGGGTGGTCACACCACCAGGGGGCACGGCCAGGGGCTGGGCCGCGCCCCCTCATGGTGAGGCTGGCCCTTGGCCCCCCTCCGGCTCTCTTTCGGTCCTCGTCCTTCATTCGGGAAAAGTAGGAGTTTGGGTCTTTGTTTCGTCCAATTCCGAGAATATTTCCTGTGTAGCTTTTATGAACACAAAAACAGCAGAAAACAGGGAACTGGCACTGTGGCATCTTGTCAATAGTTTAGTTCCGGAAATCACATAAAAATGCCACAAAGTGTAACGAAACATAAGGCAAATGGTGTAAAAACAAGCATGGAGCATCAAAAATTGTAGATACGTTTGAGACGTATCAGCATCCCAAAGCTTAACTCCTGCTCGTCCTCGAGTAGGTAAGTGATAACAAAAGAATAATTTTTGCGGTGACATGCACCATCACAATCTTGATCATCAAAGTAAGCATTGAGTGCTGGGATCAAAGAACTTAAAACATGGGCATGAAAGACATAATCTTGATAGAAGAAACATAGCAACCATGTTATAACATGAAAAAGAACACAAATGAAAGATCATGAAAATGAAACAATGAAAGACAAACATGTGTTCAATTCATATGGAAAAACATAGCAAATGGTTTTCAGCTTGTCCTTCATGGAATAGCAAAACATAAATGCATAGGACACCTTCAAGTTTAAGAGGGCGACTAGATACAAATAATTTAAGAACAAGTGAAACCATAGTCATGAATCAATCAATGATAACTTTGGGACAATGCACATTAAACTCAGAATGACAACTATGCTCTCTTAGATGGTGCATAAAGGTAGAAGGTGGAGACTCAACATAAAATAAAAAGAAAGACCCTTCGCAGAGGGAAGCAGGGATTAAACATGTGCTAGAGCTTTTCATTTGTAAAACAGAGAGATAAAAATTGGTTTTGAGTGGTGATTGTCTCTGTCAACGACTGACAATGGGGTTCTTACTATCTTCCATACAAAAATGAAGCAAGTTTTTGAGAGGGATTGGCACTTTTGTGCTCTTTTATAAAGCTTGGCACTCCTCCCCACCTTTTTTTCCTTTCTCAAACCATGGCTAACCGATTCCATCGGGTGCCCACCAACATTCACATACCATGGAGGAGTGCCTTTTTTCTTTTTCTCTTTTTTTTGGAATAAAACAATATGGAAGATAGCAAATCCGACCACTACGTCCCCATGAGCTGAAAACAGTGTCACAAAATGAGAAGTGTTTTGAAGGTTTTTTGAAAGGTAGCACATGAAAATTTACTTGGAATGGCTTGCAAGTACCACGCATAGGAATTTATAGTGGACTCATTGGCAAACTTGGTTTTTGGGAGTTGGATGCATGAGTAGAGCTCATACTCAGTACAAAATGAGGGCTAGCAAAAGACTGGGAGCGACCAACTAAGAGAGCAATAACGGCCATAATCATGCATAGCGACAAAACATCATTAAGAGAAGCATAAAATGGCATCAAAAGTCAAAAAATAAATGATCATAGAGGCTTATGGCGACTTTGTATGAGTCTAACATGTTGTAAGCATGTGCCAAGTCAACCCAAATAAAGCATCAAGGAGAAAACCAAATTAATGCTTCCAAATAATAAAAACAATGCATGATTTTTTCAAAGGCTCATTAAGCAATCTCAGTCATTTGAGACAAGTCATGCTACAGCAAAACCACTAAGCATACTATCAAAACGATATGAAGCATGGCATGCAAAAATCTAAGCCGCAGTCTAAACAAGCTCTTCCTCTTTTCCAACACCATTCAAACCTTTTTGAAGAAACTCTTTTGATGAATACCAACATGGACCATTGGTCTATATACACCTTGATGCAAAGATATAACAAGATCTGAACAAAAATCAAGGTGAAAAATGAAAGCTAAACGCAGTAGCAAAAAAGAGAACACTCATTGAACGATAAGAGTGAAAACTAGAGTGTTCTTGGCAATGAAAAATGAAGTAAGTCTCTCTCCAAGACAAACATAATGTGATCCAACATTTATTGCAGCAAAAAAAAAACAAAAGAAAACTGAAAGCAAAAGTAAAGACGCTCCAAGAAAAATGCATAGTGCATGAAGCAATAAAAATATAGTGTTTTGAAAGGTGACCTGATTTTTGCCGATGAAGAAGGGGTGCCTCGGGGGCATCCCCAAGCTTTAACGCTTGTACCTCTTGGATATTTCTTGGGGTGCGTGGGCATCCCCAAGCTTGAGCTTTTGTCTATTCTTCAACTCATCTCATCATTCTCCAATCCCTACATTTGAAAACTTCCTTCATACAAAACTAAACACAATTCTATTAGCAACATTAGTGTAAGCATAATAATGAATCAACCCCCTTTTGCTTCAGGTGTCCACTCAAAACCACCACATATAAAGCATATACTACTGTATCAACTTCCCCAAAAGTTCTGTGATCAAAAGAACTCAAAAAGAAAGCGATAAAGAGGCAAATACAAATAGTGGCAAAAATCTGTCAAAACAGAACAGCTCACAAAGGTCGATTTTTTAGAGGGTTTTATGTTGCTCAAATCAAAAAGTGTATAACTAATGAAAGTTTTGATATAACCTGGGGCATATGCACAAGAAATCGCAGGTCAAAAAAATATTCTGAGAATTGTCACGAATTTTTATGGTGCAGCACCGAAATCTGTTTCAGGACAGCAACATCCCCAAATCTTACCTCACTCAAATTAGAGGTTTCTCTTGGCACAAAAACGAAATAAAAATGATAAGGATCGGTCATTACAGTAGTAATAACTTCCAAGACTCAAATAAAAGAAAAAGTACTGAAAAGAAAACAATGGGTTATCTTCCAAGAGTGTTTTTCTTTAACGCCTTTGAGTTAGGCGTAGTGATTTCAGAAAAAGCTCACATAGGCGCCCAAGAAGAACTTAAGGCAAAGGTGCCATAAAGGAACTTGGAGCAAGAGAGAGCATTAAAAAGCAAATATGAAACACATTTAAATCTAAACCACTTCCTATGCATAGGAATCTTGTAAGAAAATAAATCAACGAGGCACATAGTAGCAAACATGGATAGATAAAACAAGTGCCACTTCAAGATTTGCAACAAAAAGAGGGAAAACTCAATATTGTTGGGGTCCATCAAACCATATTTCCCTCTCTCATAGTAACTTTCAGTAGCATCATGAATAGAATTAACAATATAACTATCATATAAAGCATCCCTATCATGAGCCACATGCATAAAAGAATTAATACTCCCCACATGAACAATCATAGTAGGAGCAGATTCAACAGAATAATTATTCTCATCACCATAATCATCAAAAATAGGAGGCATATTGTAATCATAACTAATTTTCTCCTCAAAAGTAGGTGAACTAAATATATTATACTCATCATCATAGCCATCATAAACTAGAGGTTTAGTATCATCATAAACGAGAGAACAGCCATTTCGCAAAGCATATTCATCAAATATATCATCATAAGAAGGAACATGGATAGTACTAATGGTACAACAATTATTAACCTTAGAATTGGTACCAAAAGTATTTTCAATATCAAAAGTAGAGTGCTTTTCCCAATCATGATCACTAACATAGGTAACCTGCATGGGAATATCATCAAGATCAGAATTATCATAATCTATAATAGGAGCAACATGCATAGGGAAAGATACCATTTCCTCTCTCCTTTTACTCCGCTTCTTCTTCTTCTTCTTCATACTCTTCTTACTCTCTCCTTTAGGAGGGAGAATCTTGAAAGGCATTTTCTCCACATAAACTGGTTTGCTGACAGGAACAACAGAAGAAACTTTGGAGGATTTCTCCTCTCTATTAATAAAATAGAAACATCTATCAGTCCTATCATAGCTTGGCAAAACATCATGTTTTATAAGATTTTGTATGTAAGTATTTAAGAGGCAATTTTTAACACAATAGAGACGACAACCACGAAGGGTGCTATTAATATAAAAAACACTCATATCTACCAAAGAAGTCTTTCTAGATATCTCTTCACACCCCAAAAACAAAGTAAGCTCATCATGCTGATTAAGAGTAATCTTGTCATCACAATACAAACTTGCGGTACTCATTCAATTAGAAAGGTGACTATTAGGGCTTGAGCATTGAAAATTAAAATGACCCGTGTCATCGCAAAATTCACAAAGAAAAGGATAAAGCTCACAAACCTTTTCACCAAGCTCATCTAGAGCCTTGTGCCACATTCGGGTTTCGTCATTCCCATGGTGGATACAATAATCTTCCTTGTTGTGACTCTGTTCACAAGGTCTATATACTCCAAAAAAATTAACATGCTTATAAGAAATAGGACTTTCAGAGGTTCGAGCATGTTTATTGCAATCATCAACAACAATATCACTTTCTATGCGAGTGTCTTTGAAAGGTTCATGATACACGTCCCCATTTCCTTTGGGAACATTAATATGGGAAGCAAAGGCTCTAAAGCAATTAACCATAATTAAGGGATCAAGACCATACTTAACACTAAGCTCTTGAAAATCAGCAGTTTCAGCGAAAGACTTAATGCAATCATACTCATAATTTATACCTGATCCTTTACCTTTATTGCTATCCCAATCTTCGATATTGCTTTGAATTATTTCAAGCAGATTCCACTTGACGTCAACATCCTTGCTTGTGAAAGAGCCATCGAAGCATGCATCTAGATAATCCTTGTAATATCCTGAAAGCCTTGCATAAAAATTATTAATAACAATATTACGGGGAAGATCATGAATGGGACATTTAAGCAGTAGTGACTTCAATCTTCCCCATGCTTGGGCAATGCTTTCTCCCTCATGTGGATGAAAATTATAAATATAATTCCTATCTTTATAAACCTCACTAGAAGGATAGAATTTAGAATAAAAGAGAGGTACAATTTCCTCCCAATCAATAGGTCGGCCATCCTTCAGTGTTTTATACCATTCCGCAGCTCTGCCCTTCAATGATAAAGAAAATAGCTTCCTCTTAACTTGGTTCATCGAAATACCTGCACACTTGAACAACTCGCATAATTCATGTATAAAGAGCAAATGATCACCGGGATGGACAGTTCCATCTCCTAAATAGCAGTTATTCATAGCACGATCAACAATTTTCATAGGTATTTTAAAAGGATGAGGAGCACAAGCATCATAAGAATTATCACATATGGGAGATAAAATATCATCAGAGCAAACTTTCTCCACTAAAGCTGGCGAACTAAAAATATCATGCTTAACAAAACCAGCTTCCCCAAGCTTAGACTTTTCTATAGCATTAGCAATAACGGTGTTCAAAGCATTCATACTAACAACACTATTAGCATGCAAATTAAGCTCCAAAGGTTTTTCAATTTTCTCTTCAAATCTAAACTCAGGAAAAAGACTAAAGAACTCTTTACTTTCCATTAGGCCTAACTAGTGAAAATAAAAACAAGAAACAAAGAGATATAATTGCAGAATCTAAAGGAAATAACTTCGAGCACTCACCAGCAACTAAAAGACTTAGTAACCAAAGAATGTGAGTACCTTTTACCTTACCTCCCTGGCAACGGCGCCAGAAAAGAGCTTGATGTCTACGCACGCATCTGTTCTTGTAGATAGTGTTGGGCCTCCAAGTGCAGAGGTTTGTAGAACAGCAGCAAGTTTCCCTTAAGTGGACCACCCAAGGTTTATCGAACTCAGGGAGGAAGAGGTCAAAGCTATCCCTCTCAAACAACCCTGCAATTACGATATAAAAAGTCTCTTGTGTCCCCAACACACCCAATACACTTGTCAGATGTATATGTGCACTAGTTTGGCGAAGAGATAGTGAAATACAAGTAGTAGTGATGATTATAAGTAGTAAATGTAATCTAAAATAAATATCGCTGCAAGCAAACATGTAACAAAACTGAATGTAAACGGTGTGCAATGCTTGGAAACAAGGCCTAGGGATCATACTTTCACTAGTGGATACACTCCCAACAAATATAACATAATTGAACCAATAGATACTATAATCAATATGCAACTCAAAACAATTCTCCAATGGAAAACGAACACTAATCATGTGTAGGGCTACGAAGCACTCCTCAAAGTCGGTATTTCCCCAAACTAGATTATCCCACACTATCACCATGAACGCACTATATGGTTCCAACAAACACCAACAATTCATAGAGACATTAACCAAAAAGATACACATGATGCACACACTAGTCACCTTCACACCATGATACAAGTTATCTCCGGAGATCACAAATATAAAGCACGGGAGTAGCATAATATCTGAATAATAGCATCTACCAACTCAACTAGACACAAAGCTCACGAACACATAAAGATCACATCATGGGAGAGAGAGGTGAACCACATAGCAACCGGTAGAACCCTCAGCCCCGGGGGAGAACTAATCCCTCCTCATCATAGGAGACAGCAAGGTTGATGCAGATGGTGGTGAGGTCGATGGAGACGGCGGAGACGGCGATGGAGATCGATGGAGATGGCTCCGGGGGCACTTCCCCGTCCCGGCAGGGTGCCGGAACAGAAACTTCTGTCCCCCGATATTCGTCAGCGGCAGCGGCAGCGGAGCTGTATAACTCTTTCTGGAAATTTGCCGATTGTTCTAGGGTTTTCCATCCCGAGGCTTCTTATAGGCGAAGGGGCATCATCAGAGGTGGACCAGGGTGGTCTCACCATCAGGGGGCGCGGCCAGGGGCTAGGCCGCACCCCCTCATGGTGAGGCTGGCCCCTGCCCCCCTCCGGCTCTCTTTCGGTCCTCGTCCTTCATCCGGGAAAAGTAGGAGTTTGGGTCTTCGTTTCGTCCAATTCCAAGAATATTTCCTGTGTAGCTTTTCTGAAACAAAAAATAGCAGAAAACAGGGAACTGGCACTGTGGCATCTTGTCAATAGGTTAGTTTCAGAAATCGCATAAAAATGCCACAAAGTGTAACGAAACATAAGACAAATGGTGTAAAAACAAGCATGGAGCATCAAAAATTATAGATACGTTTGAGATGTATCATCTATCATGATCAAGATCATCTTTATGTAATTCTACATGTTATGTTTGTTGGGATCCGATGAATATTGAGTACTATGTCAAGTTGATTGTTGATTTATATTGTGTATGTTATTTGTGATCTTGCATGCTCTCCGTTGCTAGTAGATATCTTGGCCAAGTAGATGCTAGTGACTCCAAGAGGGAGTATTTATGCTCGATAGTGGGTTCATGCCTCTAGTAATCTAGGAGAGTGATAATAACTTCTAAGGTTATAGATGTGTTGTTGCTACTAGAGAGAAAACAACAATCTTTTGTTCAAGGACAATTGTATTGTTTACATGACACACTTTGCTTAAGGCGATAATCTGTTGCTTACAACTTAATACCCAAGGGTTGTTCAGATGATATCCTGCGGGTGGATTATTAGTCATAGATGCAGTTGGATTACGGTCTATGTATTATGTTGTAATTCCCAAGTGAATCTCATAGTGATCTTCATGACATGTACATGCATTGTTATGCATTCTTTATTTTGTCAATTGCCCAACTGTAATTTATTTACCCAGCATATTATATCTTTATGGAGAGACACCTCTAGTGAACTATGGACCCTGGTCCATTCTTTTACATTTATATTACCATCTACTGCAAGCACTGTTTACTTTCCGCAAGTATTACTTTACTTCACCGCAAACAAAGATCTCTTTCCACACTATACGTTTAATCCTTTGTTTTCAGCAAACCGGTGAGATTAACAATCTCACTGTAAGTTGGGGCAAAGTAGTTTGGTTGTGTTGTGTGTAGGTTTCACGTTGCTGCTGGCGCCGACACCCCGCGCAAGACTGTTTTCAGGCATCGTCAACTGTTTTCTGGCGCCGTTGCCAAAGTCAGCCAGCAACAACCTTCAGAAGTGGTTTCTTTCTCCTACTGGTCGATTAAACTTTGGTTTCATACTGAGGGAAAACTTACTGTTGTGCTCATCATACCTTCCTCTTGGGGTTTCCCAACTGGTTCTGTGAGACATCAGTATTTTATTAGATGCATGAACTAGGATGAGTTCTATTTTACTTGTACATGGTGATGACAGAGTCTTCCACACTACTCGTACTAATGGGACATCTGAAGTATCTTGATAGTATGTTGTAGATCATAAGTCTGATTTACAATGTTAAATAATAGAAATTATCAATGAAAAGAGATAAAGAAACCGTGAAAGGCAAAATAAAGAACTATCAAAATTTAGAGTGAGTACAAGATGAGGTAGATACTCAAACCACACAAAGGCAATTACTTCATACTCGGTTTGGAATTTAATACTAACTTTGATCTATTTTGAGTGTTCCCATGAGACTAAAAGTATCCCTAGCCTCTTTGCACAACACTACAAGTAAGTGTAGGAAAATCTGTGAAGGGCAAATAGACATGCACCATGATCATGAGAGGAAACAAAAGAGACTGTTTAGAGTTTTTGAATCCTAAGTGGATGTGCGGAGTTCTTAACATATTTGAGATTACCTCACAAACTCGCCCGGTTAAACTAAATGTTTTATAGCATGCTGCAATTAATCTTCTTATAAACCATTGGTACTAAGGTGTGGAAGCCTACTAAGTCATTTGAATTATGTGAGTATTATAGATTCCATGAGATAGTTCTATATCTGTTGTAATAATCACTTACTTGAATTGCCTCATGTATTTTAATGACTCGCGCTTCATGAATATGACGACCACATCCACTAAGCCGCTATCTGACGTCTACGCACGTGTCTGTTCTTGTAGACAGTGTTGGGCCTCCAAGTGTAGAGGTTTGTAGAGCAGCAGCAAGTTTCCCTTAAGTGGATCACCCAGGGTTTATCGAACTCCGGGAAGAAGAGGTCAAAGCTATCCCTCTCAAGCAACCCTGCAATTACGATACAGAAAGTCTCTTGTGTCCCCAACACACCCAATACACTTGTCAGATGTATAGGTGCACTAGTTCGGCGAAGAGATAGTGAAATACAAGCGGTAGTGATGATTATAAGTAGTAACTGTGATATGAAATAAGTATCGCTGCGAGCAAACATGTAACAAAACAGCAAGTAAACGGTGTGCAATGCTTGGAAACAAGGCCTAGGGATCATACTTTCACTAGTGGACACACTCCCAATAATATAACATAATTGAACAAATAAACAACTTCTCTTCACTATGGTACTCTGAATTACTCTCCTATTGAACAACACTAATCATTGCGTAGTGGCTACAGAAGCACCCCTTAAAGTTCATCAAGTACTTGACAAACACCACTCATAGAGATATCCAAATCAAAGCACAACTCAAGATAGATATTATCGCAACTTAGACCAAGTACTAACACGGTGCACACACTGTCAACATTACACCATGAAAGGAGGAATAGATCACTTCAATACTATCATAGCGATAATTATTCTCATAATCCATAAGAGATCACAATCGTAGCCTAGACCAAGTACCACCACGATGCACGCACTGTCACCGTTACACCATGGCAGGAGGAATAGATTACTTTAATAACATCACTAGAGTACACATAATATCTGAATAATAACATCTACTTGTTCAACATGATACAAAGCTCACGATCACATAAAGATCACATCATGGGAGAGAGAGGTGAACCACATAGCTACCGGTAGAGCCCTCAGCCCCGGGGATGAACTACTCCCTCCTCATCATAGGAGACAGCAAGGTTGATGGAGACGGCGGAGACGGCGATGGAGACCGATAGAGATGGCTCCGGGGGCACTTCCCCGTCCCGGCAGGGTGCCGGAACAGAGACTTCTGTCCCCCGAAATTTGGCTTCGACGGCGGCGGCGCTGCGGAACTGTTCTGGAAATTTCGCCGACTCCCCTAGGGTTTTCCGTCCCGAGGCTTCTTATAGGCGAAGGGGCGTCGTCAGGGGGCAGCCAGGGGCTCCTCACACCAGGGTGGCGCGGCCAGGGCATGGGCCGCGCCACCTATGTGTGAGGGCGGCCTCTGGCCCCCCTCCGGCTCTCTTTCGGTCTTCGGGAAGCTTCCGGGGAAAATAAGACTTCTGGAACTTGTTTCGTCCAATTCCGAGAATATTTCTTGTGTATCACTTCTGAAACACAAAAATAGCAGAAAATAGGGAACTGGCACTGTGGTGACTTGTTAATAGGTTAGTTCCAGAAAATGCATAAAAGTGCCACGAAGTGTAACGAAACAGTAGGCAAATGGTGTAAAAACAAGCATGGAGCATCAAAAATTATAGATACGTTTGAGACGTATCAGCATCCCCAAGCTTAACTCCTGCTCGTCCTCGAGTAGGTAAGTGATAACAAAAGAAATAATTTTTGAGGTGACATGCACCTACACAATCTTGATCATATATGTAAGCATTGTGAGCTGGGATCATAAGAACTTAAAACATGGGCATGAAAGATATAATCTTGACAATAAGAAACTTAGCAACCATGTTGTAAACATGAAAATGAGCACAAACAAAAGATCCTGAAAATGAAACAATGAAAGTCAAACGTGTGTTCAAATCACAAGGAAAAACATACAAATGGTTTTCAGCTTGTCCTTCAAAGAGAGCAAAACATAAATGCATAGGACACCTTCAAGTTTAATAGGGCGACTAGATACAAATAATTTGAGAACAATTGAAACCAACAATATGAATCAATCAATGAAAACTTTGGGACAATGCACATTATACTAAGAATGACAACTATGCTCTCTTAATGGTGCATGAAGATAGAAGGTGGTGACTCAACATAAAAGTAGAAGAAAGGCCCTTCGCAGAGGGAAGCAGTGATTGCAAGTTTTATAACCTTCAAAAATTATGGTACTTACCGGCTTTGAGCTCTCATTGCCCCCATCATAAGCATTTTGAATGGTTAAAGTTAATGCGAGAACAATTATGATGCATATGCTTGACAAATCATAAGTTGAAAACCTCGTGTCCCGTGAATACGAGTACCCAAACCTCATGCTACTTTACTTAGAGTCCCAAGCAAGGCTCTTGTCATTGTAAGTATATGCATATCATTGAGAACCGCCAATGGGGTACCTCCGTGCCCGATGACATGGAACAAGCCCACATCAAAATGATAGGACAAGCAGACAATGAACACCTCGACATCTCTTTTATTTGCCATTTGTTTAGCTTTTTATTGTGAGATGCGTCGTCGAATGTTCACCATGGGTATGCTGTAAATTTCCACCATGAATTATGCATGGCTTAGATTAGCGGCCCGACGTTTCCCTAACACATATACAAACTCCATGATCCCCACAAGATTCCCAATTCATTTCACACCGCATGCATCCATAAACAAAAGATCACGATATCAACTCAAATAAGAAGTGCAATGTTGAAAGCTTGCCCATGACTGCATGGCTGGGCTAGTCTCCAACTTACAACTTGCAAGCATAACAACTCAACATAAGAGACCACAATGTCAAATTTTTAAGAACGGGAAAAAGTAAATTGTGCCTTCCGGTTCGTGAGAGCTTTACTGACCGAATTTCGCATAACACTGGTAAGAGTTTAATTTGAAGAGAAAATAAAAGCAAGTCAAATTTACTTGGAATAGCAAATTGCTAGTAGGTACGTATGGTGGACACTTTGGCAAAACTTGGTTTTTAGGAGTTTGATGCACGAGTAGAGCTCATACTCAGTACAAGGCGAGGGCTAGCAAAAGACTGGGAGCGACCAACTAAGAGAGCAATAATGGCCAAAATCATGCAAAGCGACAAAGCGATATTAAAAGAAGCATAAGATGACATCAAAAGTCAAAAACTAAATGATCATAGAGGCTATTGGCGACTTTGTAAGAGTCTAACATGTGTGAGCATGCGCCAAGTCAACCCAAATAAAGCATCAAACGAGAAAACCAAAATAATGCTTCCAAATAATTAAAAACAACGCATGATTTTTTTCAAAGGCTCATTAAGCAATCTCAGTTATTTGAGACAAGTCATGCTACAGCAAAACCACTAAGCATACTATCAAAAAGACATCAAGCATGACATAAAAAAGCCTAAGCCGCAGTCTACACAAGCTCCTTCTTGTACCACTTTTTTGCATAAAGCTTTTTCTCTTTTCCAACACCATTCAAACCTTTTTATAAACACCTCTTTTGATGAATACCAATAAAGACCAGAGGCAAAAATACACCTTGATATAAAGATAAAACAAGATCTGAACAAAAATCAAGGCGAAAAACAAAGGCTAAACCCAGTAGCAGAAAAAGAGAACACTCGTTGAAACGATAAGAGTGAAAAAACGGAGTGTTCTTGGCAAATAAAAAATGGAATAAGTCTCTCTCCAAAAGAAACATGATGTGATCTAACCATTTATTGCAGCAAACTAAACTAAACTAATACTGAAAACAAAAACAACTGACGCTCCAAGAAAAACGCATAGTGCATGAAGCAATAAAAATATAGTGTCTTGAAAGGTGACCTGATTTTTGCCGATGAAGAAGGGGGTGCCTCGGGGGCATCCCCAAGCTTTGACGCTTGTACCTCTTGGATATTATTTGGGGTGATGCATGAGCATCCCCTATCTTGAGCTTTTTTCCATTCTTCAACTCATCTCATCATTCTCCAATCCCTACACTTGAAAACTTCATACAAAACTAAACACAAATCTATTAGCAACATTAATGTAAGCATAACATATAATCAACCTCTTTTTTTGCTTCAGGTTTCAACTCAAAACCACCACATATATAGCACATACTACTGTAGCAACTTCCCCAAAAGTTCCGTGATCAAAAGAACTCAAAAGAAAGCGATAAAGCAGCAAACACAAATATTGGCAGAAATCTGTCAAAACAGAACAGCTGACAAAGGTTGAATTTTTAAGGGGTTTTCTATTGCTCAAATCAAAAAGTGTTCAACTAATGAAAGTTTGGATATAACCTGGGGCATATGCACAAGAAATCGCAGGTCCAAAAGATATACAGAGAATTTTTATGAAGTTTTACGGTGCAGCACCGAAAACTGTTTCAGGACAGCAACATCCCCAAATCTTACCTCGCTCAAATTAGAGGCTTCTCTTGGCACAACAATGAAATAAAAAGGATAAGGAGCGGTTATTACAGTAGTAATAACTTCCAAGACTCAAATAAAAGAAAAAGTACTGAAAATAAACAATGGGTTATCTCCCAAGAGTGTTTTTCTTTAACGCCTTTGAGCTAGGCGCAGTAATTTGCAAAGATGCTCATGTGGGCGCCATATAAGAGCTTGAGGCAAAGGCGCCATATAGGAACTTAAAGCAATAGAGAGCATCAAAAAGCAAGTATGAAAGACATTTAAATCTAAACCACTTCCTATGCATATGAATCTTGTAAGAAAATAAATCAACGAGGCACTTAGTAGCAAGCATGGATAGATAAAACAAGTGCCACTTCAAGATTTGCAACATAAAGAGGGGAAACTTAATATCGTTGAGATCCATCAAACCATGTTTCCCTCTGTCATAATAACTTTCAGTAGCATCATGAATAGAACTAACAATATAACTATCACATAAAGCATCCCTATCATGAGCCACATGCATAAAAGAATTAATACTCACCACAGGAACAATAGTAATAGGAGCAGATTCAATTGAATAATTATTCTCATCACCATAATCATCATAAATAGGAGTGCTACTCGTGTGATGGCGCCAGAAAAGAGCTGTGGCGTTTAGTTGACGTGGGAGCAGTATGTCCTTGTGCGTGGTGATGACCAGCCCGTTGGGAACCCCAAGAGGAAGGTATGATGAGTGTAGCGGCTAGTTTTCCCTCAGTTAAGAAACCAAGGTTTATCGATCAGGAGAAGAGAGACGATGACGACTGAAGGTGTTTGTGGAACCTGCACACACACAAACAAATACTTTGTCCCCAACTTGCGATGAGGTTGTCAATCTCACCGGTTTGCTTGAAACAAAGGTTATGAGTGTATCGAGTGGAAAACAGTAGTAATATGCTAGTAAAGTAAACAGTGCGGGAAAAGTAAACAGGTGATTGCAATATGATTAAAATAGGACCGGGGTCCACAGTTCACTAGTGGTGTCTCTCCACAGATAAAATAACATGCTGGGTAAACAAATTACAGTTGGGCAATTGATAGAATAAAGATAACGTGATATGTCAAGAAGATCACTATGAGATTCACTCTCGGCATTACAACAAAATACATAGACCGCCATCCAACTGCATCTATGACTAATAATCCACCCCCCCCCCCCCGGATATCATCCGAACACCCCAAAAGTATTAAGTTGCGAACAACAGATAATTGCATTAAGCAAAGTGTGTAATGTAAACAAAGCATATGCCCTTGAGCATATGAATGTTGTTTTCTCCCTAGTAGCAACAGCACATCTACCACCTTAGAGGTTTCTGTCACTCCCCCAGGTGAAATAGAGACATGAACCCACTATCGAGCATAAATACCCCCTCTTGGAGTCACTAGCAACTACTCGGCCAAGATAGCTACTAACAGCGGAGAGCATGCAAGATCATAAACAACATAGAGATAACAAAAGATATAATTCAGTACAGCAACTTAATCATAAACACCAATATTCATCGGATCCCAACAAACCAACATCATAGTATTACATAACGGTGATCTCAATCATGTAGGGCAGCTCATGAGATCTAAACATGAAGCACATGGTGGAGAAGACAACCATCTAGCTACTGCTATGGACCCATAGTCCAAGGTAGACTACTCACTCATCGCTCCGGAGGCAAGCATGGCGATGAAGAAGACCTCCGATGGCGATTCCCCTCTCCGGCAGGGTGCCGGGAAGAGCTTCTGGACCCTCCCGATCTTCGGGTCGACGGCGGCGGCGGATCGCGATGTATTCTGGAAAACTGATCGGGGCTAGGTTTTTCTCGTCAGGGGGTATATATAGGCGAAAGGACGATGTCAGAGGGGGGACCACGCCCCCTCACACGGGGCTGGCGCGGCCAGGGGGGTGGCCGCGCCGCCCCTGTGTCTGGGGCCCACGTGGCCCCTCTCCATCAGGTCTTCGGATGTTTGGGAGCTTCCCCGTGAAATATGACTTCAGGAACTTGTTTCGTCCAATTCCGAGAATATTTCCTGTGTATCACTTCTGAAACACAAAAACAGCAGAAAACAGGAAACTGGCACTGTGGCACTTCGTTAATAGGTTAGTTCCGGAAAATGTATAAAAGTACCACTAAGTGTAACGAAACAATAGGCAAATGGTGTAAAAACAAGCATGGAGCATCAAAAATTATAGATACGTTTGAGACGTATCAAGCATCCCCAAGCTTAACTCCTGCTCGTCCTCGAGTAGGTAAGTGATAACAAAATAATAATTTTTGAGGTGACATGCACCTACACAATCTTGATCATATATGCAAGCATTGATGAGCTGGGATCATAAGAACTTAAAACATGGGCATGAAAGATATAATCATGACAATAAGAACTTAGCAACCATGTTGTAAACATGCAAATGAACACAAACAAAAGATCATGAAAATGAAACAATGAAAGTCAAACGTGTGTTCTAATCATAAGGAAAAACATACAAATGGTTTTCAGCTTGTCCTTCAAAGAGAGCAAAACATAAATGCATAGGACACCTCAAAGTTTAAGAGGGCGACTAGATACAAATAATTTAAGAACAAGTGAAACCAACAATATGAGTCAATCAATGAACCTTGGGACAATGCATATCACACTAAGAATGACAACTATGCTCTGTTAATGGTGCATAAAGAAAGAAGGTGGTGACTCAACATAAAAGTAAAAGAAAGGCCCTTCGCAGAGGGAAGCAGTGATTTAAACATGTGCTAGAGCTTTTCATTTGTAAAACAGAGATAAAACTTGATTTTGAGAGGTGGTTGTCTTTGTCAACGACTGGCAATGGGGTTCTTACTATCTTCCATACAAAAATAAAGCAAGTTTTTGAGAGAGATTGGCACTTCGTGCTCTTTTTATAAAACTTGGCACTCCTCCCCACCTTTTCCTTTCACATACCATGGCTAACCGATTCCATCGGGTGCCCACCAACATTCACATTCATTGGAGGAGTGCCTTTTTTTCTTTCTTTTTTTCTTTTTTTTTTCTTTTTGGAATAAACAATATGGAAGATAGCAAATCCGATCACTACGTCCCCATGAGCTGAAAACAGTGTCACAAAATGAGAAGTATTTTGAAGGTTTTTGAAAGGTAGCACACGAAAATTTTACTTTGGAATGGCTTACAAATACCATGCATAGGAATTTATAGTGGACACAATGGCAAACTTGGCTTTTAGGAGTTGGATGCACGAGTAGAGCTCATACTCAGTACAAGGTGAGGGCTAGCAAAAGACTGGGAGCGACCAACTTAGAGAGCAATAATGGCCATAATCATGCAAAGCGACAAAGCGACATTAAAAGAAGCATATGATGGCATCAAAAGTCAAAAACTAAATGATCATGAAGGCTAATGGCGACTTTGGAAGAGTCTAACATGTGTGAGCATGCGCCAAGTCAACCCAAATAAAGCATCAAGGAGAAAACCAAAATAATGCTTCCATACAATAAAAACAACGCATGATTTTTTCAAAGGCTCATTAAGCAATCTCAGTTATTTGAGACAAATCATGCTACAGCAAAACCACTAAGCATACTATCAAAAAGACATCAAGCATGACATGAAAAAGCCTAAGCCGCAGTCTACACAAGCTCCTTCTTGTACCACTATTTTGCACAAAGCTTTTTCTCTTTTCCAACACCATTTGAAATTTTTATAAACACCTCTTTTGATGAAAACCAATAAAGATCAGAGGCAAAAATACACCTTGATGAAAATATATGACAAGATCTGAACGCATATCAAGGCGAAAACAAAAACCAAAAGCAGTAGCAGAAAAAGTAGAATGCTCGATTAATAAGAGTGAAAACTAGAGCATTCTTTGCAAATGAAAACGAGTACATCTCCTTCAAAGGAAATTTGTTGGGGTCCAACCATTTATTGCAGAAAACAAACAAACTAAACCAACTAAGAAAACTAAAACAACTGACGCTCCAAGAAAAAACACATAGTGCATGAAGCAATAAAAATATAGTGTTTTGAAAGGTGACCTGATTTTTGCCGATGAAGAAGGGGTGCCTCGGGGGCATCCCCAAGCTTTGACGCTTGTACTTCTTGGATATTTCTTGGGGTGATGCATGGGCATCCCCAAGCTTGAGCTTTTGTCCATTCTTCAACTCATCTCATCATTCTCCAATCCCTACACTTGAAAACTTCCTTCATACAAAACTAAACACAATTCTATTAGCAACATTAGTGTAAGCATAAAATATATTCAACCTCTTTTAGCTTCAGGTTTCAACCCAAAACCACCACATATAAAGTATATACTACTGTAGCAACTTCCACAAGAGTTCCATGATCAAAAAGAACTCAAAAGAAAGCGATAAAGTGGCAAAAACAAATATTGGCAGAAATCTGTCAAAACTGGACAGCTGATAATGGACGAATTTTTGAGGGATTTTCTGTTGCTCAAATCAAAAAGTGTTCAACTAAGAAAAGTTTGGATATAACCTGGGGCATATGCACAAGAAATCGCAGGTCCAAAAGATAAACAGAGAATTTTCACGAATTTTTACGGTGCAGCACCGAAAACAGTTTCAGGACAGCAATAACCCCAAATCTTTACCTCACTCAAATTAGAGGCTTCTCTTGGCACAAAAACGAAATAAACAAGATAAGGAGCGGTCATTACAGTAGTAATGACTTCCAAGACTCAAATAAAAGAAAAAGTACTGAAAAGTAAACAATGGGTTATCTCCCAAGAGTGCTTTTCTTTAACGCCTTTGAGCTAGGCGCAAAAAATTGCGAATCAAGTAATATCAATAGATGAAGCATCAAGCTCATAATTTGCTCTAAGAATAGAGTCAAAAAGTAATTTCTTTCTTTTCCTAGGAAAGTGTTCCATACCTTTCTTTAATGGGAATTGATACTTGATAGTGCCTTCCCTCATATCAATGATAGCACCTACAGTTCGAAGAAAAGGTCTTCCCAAAATAATAGGACATGAAGCATGGCATTCAACGTCCATAACAAGAAAATCAACGGGAACAAGGTTATTGTTAACCACAATAAGAACATCATTAATCCTTCCCAAAGGTTTCTTCTTAGCAACATCAGCAATAGGAACATCAAAATAACACTTTTAAAGTGGTGGTAAACCAAGCATGTCATAAATCTTTCTAGGCATGATAGAAATACTAGCACCTAGATCACATAAAGCATGGCAATCATAACCATTAACATGCATATCAATGATGGGTTCCCAACCATCTTCTAACTTCTTGGGAACAGAGGCTTTTTGCTTCAACTTTTCATCCCTAATTTTTATGAGAGCATTGGTAATATGCTTAGTAAAAGCAATATTTAAAGAACTAGCATTGGGAGTCAAAGGAAGCTTTTGCAAGAACAAAATAACTTCAGATATATTGCAGCCATCAACATCAAAATCATTAAAAGAAATAGAGCTATCATCTCCCACACTCCGAAAAATTTCAGCACTCTTTTGAGAAAAAGTTTTGGCAGTTTTAGGCTTTTTAACACAAGGAGTGGGAGTTTTCTCTACACCAATCAAAGTAAGAGGATTGTTATCAGTAGGAGCAATATCATTAGAGGTAGTAATAGTACATACCTTCATCTCTCTAGCCATCTCATCTTCTCTTTCCCACCTGGCATGCAATTCCGCTAACAATCTAATATTTTTATCAATTCCAACTTGGGTAGCATTAGCGGCAGCAACAATATTGCTCACATTCACATCATTAGGAAACACTTTTAATTTCAGAAGTTCAACATCATGAGCAAGGCTATCAACTTTAGAAGCAAGAATATCAATTTTGCCTAACTTTTCCACAACAGACTTGTTAAAAGCGGTTTGTTTACCGATGAAGTCCTTGAGCATTACCTCAAGCTCGGAGGGCGCGGCCCTAGTGTTGTTGTAGGAGTTACCATAAGAATTACCATAACCATTACCATTGGTAGAAGGATACGGCCTATAATTGTTACTAGCAAAATTGTTCCTATAAGCATTGTTATTAAAATTGTTATTTCTAATGAAATTCACATCAACTTGCTCTTCTTGAGCAACCAGAGAGGCCAAAGGAACATTATTAGGATCAACATGAGTCCTATCATTAGCAAGCATAGCCATAATTGTATCAATCTTATCACTCAAGGAAGAGGTTTCCTCAACAGAATTTACCTTCTTACCTTGTGGAGCTCTCTCGGTGTGCCATTCGGAATAATTTACCATCATGTTGTCGAGTAGCTTTGATGCGGCGCCCAAAGTAAGGGACATAAAAGTGCCTCCAGCAGCTGAATCAAGTAGGTTCCTTGAAGAAAAATTCAGTCCTGCATAAAAAGTTTGGATAATCATCCAAGTAGTCAGTCCATGAGTGGGGCAATTCTTTACCATAGATTTCATTCTTTCCCAAGCTTGAGCAACATGTTCATTATCAAACTGAGTAAACTTCATAATATTGCCACGCAACGATATAATCTTAGCAGGAGGATAATATCTACCAATAAAAGCATCCTTACACTTAGCCCATGAATCAATACTATTCTTAGTCAAAGATAGCAACCAATCTTTAGCCTTTCCTCTCAAAGAAAAAGGAAACAACTTGAGTTTAATAATATCACTATCAACATCCTTATATTTCTGCATCTCACATAGCTCAACAAAATTGTTGAGATGAGCTGCAGCATCTTCAGTACTAGCACCAGAAAATTGTTCTTTCATAACAAGGTTCAATAAAGCAGGCTTAATCTCATAAAAGGTGGTAGCAGGAACAGTTGGTGCAATAGGAGTGCAGATAAAATCACTATTGTTCGTACTAGCAAAGTCACACAACTTGGTGTTTTCAGGAGTACCCATTTCAGCAAAACGAAAGTAAACAAGTAAAAACAACTACCAAGGATTCTAATTTTTTTGGGTTTTTGATATAAAGAGCAATGCAGGTAAAATAAAATAAAGTAAAGCAAAACAAATAACAAAGTAAAGAATGTGTGTGCGAAGAACTCCCCTCGCAGAAGTCTTCTCTCTTCCCCGGCAACGGCGCCAGAAAAGAAGTTGCTACTCGTGTGATGGCGCCAGAAAAGAGCTGTGGCGTTTAGTTGACGTGGGAGCAGTATGTCCTTGTGCGTGGTGATGACCAGCCCGTTGGGAACCCCAAGAGGAAGGTATGATGAGTGTAGCGGCTAGTTTTCCCTCAGTTAAGAAACCAAGGTTTATCGATCAGGAGAAGAGAGACGATGACGACTGAAGGTGTTTGTGGAACCTGCACACACACAAACAAATACTTTGTCCCCAACATGCGATGAGGTTGTCAATCTCACCGGTTTGCTTGAAACAAAGGTTATGAGTGTATCGAGTGGAAAACAGTAGTAATATGCTAGTAAAGTAAACAGTGCGGGAAAAGTAAACAGGTGATTGCAATATGATTAAAATAGGACCGGGGTCCACAGTTCACTAGTGGTGTCTCTCCATAGATAAAATAACATGCTGGGTAAACAAATTACAGTTGGGCAATTGATAGAATAAAGATAACGTGATATGTCAAGAAGATCACTATGAGATTCACTCTGGGCATTACAACAAAATACATAGACCGCCATCCAACTGCATCTATGACTAATAATCCACCCCCGGGGATATCATCCGAACACCCCAAAAGTATTAAGTTGTGAACAACAGATAATTGCATTAAGCAAAGTGTGTAATGTAAACAAAGCATATGCCCTTGAGCATATGAATGTTGTTTTCTCCCTAGTAGCAACAGCACATCTACCACCTTAGAGGTTTCTGTCACTCCCCTAGGTGAAATAGAGACATGAACCCACTATCGAGCATAAATACCCCCTCTTGGAGTCACTAGCAACTACTCGGCCTAGATAGCTACTAACAAGAGAGAGCATGCAAGATCATAAACAACATAGAGATAACAAAAGATATAATTCAGTACAGCAACTTAATCATAAACACCAATATTCATCGGATCCCAACAAACCAACATCATAGTATTACATAACGGTGATCTCAATCATGTAGGGCAGCTCATGAGATCTAAACATGAAGCACATGGTGGAGAAGACAACCATCTAGCTACTGCTATGGACCCATAGTCCAAGGTAGACTACTCACTCATCGCTCCAGAGGCAAGCATGGCGATGAAGAAGACCTCCGGTGGCGATTCCCCTCTCCGGCAGGGTGCCGGGAAGAGCTTCTGGACCCTCCCGATCTTCGGGTCGACGGCGGCGGCGGATCGCGATGTATTCTAGAAAACTGATCGGGGCTAGGTTTTCTCGTCAGGGGGTATATATAGGCGAAAGGACGATGTCAGAGGGGGGACCACGCCCCCTCACACGGGGCTGGCGCGACCAGGGGGTGGCCGCGCTGCCCCTGTGTCTGGGGCCCACGTGGCCCCTCTCCGTCAGGTCTTCGGATGTTTGGGAGCTTCCCCGTGAAATATGACTTCAGGAACTTGTTTCGTCCAATTCCGAGAATATTTCCTGTGTATCACTTCTGAAACACAAAAACAGCAGAAAACAGGAAACTGGCACTGTGGCACTTCGTTAATAGGTTAGTTCCGGAAAATGTATAACAGTACCACTAAGTGTAACGAAACAATAGGCAAATGGTGTAAAAATAAGCATGGAGCATCAAAAATTATAGATATGTTTGAGACGTATCAAGGAGGCATATTGTAATCATAACTAATTTTATCCTCAATAGTAGGTGAACTGAAAATATTATACTCATCGTCATAGCCATCATAAACTAGAGGTTTAGTATCATCACAAGCTAAAGAACAACTATTTCGCAAAGCATATTCTTCAAACATATCATCATAAGAAGGAACATCACATATGGGAGATAAAATATCATCAGAACAAACTTTCTCCACTAAAGCTGGGGAACTAAAAATATCATGCTTAACAAAACCAGCTTCCCCAAGCTTAGACTTTTCTATAGCATTAGCAACAACGGTGTTCAAAGCATTCATACTAACAACACTATTAGCATGCAAATTAAGCTCCAAAGGTTTTTCAATTTTCACTTCAAACACTTCATATCTAAACTCAGGAAAAAGACTAAAGAACTCTTTGTTTTCCATTAAGCCTAACTAGTGAAAATAAAAACAAGAAACAAAAAAAAATGTAATTGTAGAATCTAAAGGAAATAACTCCGAGCACTCACACAGGAGGATGCGAGTACCTTTTACCTTACCTCCCCGGCAACGGCGCCAGAAAAGAGCTTGATGTCTACGCACGCCTCTGTTCTTGTAGACAGTGTTGCGCCTCCAAGTGCAGAGGTTTGTAGAGCAGCAACAAGTTTCCCTTAAGTGGATCACCCAAGGTTTATCGAACTCAGGGAGGAAGAGGTCAAAGCTATCCCTCTCAAGCAACCCTGCAATTACGATACAGAAAGTCTCTTGTGTCCCCAACACACCCAATACACTTGTCAGATGTATAGGTGCACTAGTTCGGCGAAGAGATAGTGAAATACAAGCGGTAGTGATGATTATAAGTAGTAACTGTGATATGAAATAAGTATCGTTGCGAGCAAACATGTAACAAAACAGCAAGTAAACGGTGTGCAATGCTTGGAAACAAGGCCTAGGGATCATACTTTCACTAGTGGACACACTCCCAACAATATAACATAATTGAACAAATAAACAACTTCTCTTCACTATGGTACTCTGAATTACTCTCCTTTTGAAAAACACTAATCAATGCGTAGTGGCTACAGAAGCACCCCTTAAAGTTCATCAAGTACTTGACAAACACCACTCATAGAGATATCCAAATCAAAGCAACTTAGACCAAGTACTAACACGGTGCACACACTGTCAACATTACACCATGAAAGGAGGAATAGATCACTTCAATACTATCATAGCGATAATTATTCTCATAATTCATAAGAGATCACAATCGTAGCCTAGACCAAGTACCACCACGATGCACGCACTGTCACCGTTACACCATGGCAGGAGGAATAGATTACTTTAATAACATCACTAGAGTACACATAATATCTGAATAATAACATCTACTTGTTAAACATGATACAAAGATCACGATCACATAAAGATCACATCATGGGAGAGAGAGGTGAACCACATAGCTACCGGTAGAGCCCTCAGCCCCGGGGTTGAACTACTCCCTCCTCATCATAGGAGACAGCAAGGTTGATGGAGATGGCGGTGAGGTCGATGGAGACGGCGGAGACGGCGATGGAGACCGATGGAGATGGCTCCGGGGGCACTTCCCCATCCCGGCAGGGTGCCGGAACAGAGACTTCTGTCCCCCGAAATTTGGCTTCGACGGCGGCGGCGCTGCGAAACTGTTCTGGAAATTTCGCCGACTCCCCTAGGGTTTTCTGTCCTGAGGATTCTTATAGGCGAAGGGGCGTCGTCAGGGGGCAGCCAGGGGCTCCTCACACTAGGGTGGCGCGGCCAGGGCATGGGCCGCGCCACCTATGTGTGAGGGCGGCCTCTGGCCCCCCTCCGGCTCTCTTTCGGTCTTCGGGAAGCTTCCGAGAAAAATAAGACTTCTGGAACTTGTTTCGTCCAATTCCGAGAATATTTCCTGTGTATCACTTCTGAAACACAAAAACAGCAGAAAAAAGGGAACTGGCACTGTGGCGACTTGTTAATAGGTTAGTTCCGGAAAATGCATAAAAGTGCCACGAAGTGTAACGAAATAGTAGGCAAATGGTGTAAAAACAAGCATGGAGCATCAAAAATTATAGATACGTTTGAGACGTATCACTATCTTGCTCGGGGACGAGCAAGAGTCTAAGATTGGGAAAGTTGATGAATACATTTTTAAAGCATGTTTACTTAACTTCTTTTGCATTAGTAGCATTAGGATTTCAGTAATTTACCATGCTCGCATGCACCTTTTATGCTATTTTCAACAGATCCCTTATCGGAAGGAGTAAATGGACACAATCAATGGAGCAGTCAATTATGGAAAAAATATATGTTGATTGAAAGCCATGAAAGCCTTAATTATAATTATTCTTGAACCTCCGAGAAAACCAATCAAGAAAGGAGGCGTTTGAAGCTTTAATAGGAATCAGTATAGCTAAGGCTTGCTCGTACCGTCTGGACGTACCATACACCGTTAGCACAGCCTCGTCAAATAGTTTCACCACGTATAGATGGATCACATATCTGACATTCGTAGACACCCGAATTTCCATAAACCTCACCTTCGGAAGGGATCTCGAGGGGGGCCTCGCAGAAGGACACCAATCTTCACCATCATCGGAATCCTTAGAGGCTTGGGCATCATCTCCATGATCAACTGCTGCATCTTGATCATCCTCATAACCATCCCAACATTTGTATTCATCTTGTTGTAATTCATTGACTTTAGTTGGGGATTGAACAAATATTCTTTCATCCCTATGTTCTCCATCCATTTCATTGCCATAATGATGTTGCTACCCTCTATGTGAGAGTAGATTCCCTTGTTCTTGGGGCGATGGTGAAACCTTGGCAAAGTTTATGAGATAAAATAAAGATGTTTATGCTTTCCTTTATATATTAGTGTGTTACTTATCTCTCTTGATGTTGTATGAAGTAGACCATGCAACAGTTGCCTTTTTGGACAGGAGAGGGAATTACCGATGGACATGTGGTAGTGAGGAGGCGTCATCATGACATCCTCACACTGATCCACTATCATGTGGCTTTGGGGTATCAAAGAAGACCAACAAAACGAACATCCATGACCATGGACACCCCTTAATTGTGGTGTATTGTGGTGACTTGCCGTGTATGCTACTGTGGTTATGAGGAGCGGTTGAGCTGATGATTCGCTAGCAATCACCCATCTAGGAGCTTCTCACATACATGTATATAAAGAAAGACTAGAACTATTCTAATCATGATTATTCTTAAAAGCTAGTGGTGGAAGCAAAACTCTCTGAGAACGCTTTAGCCCACTGCAGTTTAATAGCCTTTTACATTGCGTTGTTCTTCATCTTCTTACTTACTTTCTAGTATTTATTTATTCCTATTACTCAAACTCAATCACCCGCATCGATCTACACACTCGGATGAGTTGTTGGAAGATAGCAGAGGCGGCAGCATCCGGAGTGAGTGCATTGGCACCGCTTTGCAGATTTTCTAGGAGGATCTGGGCTCCTAGTTTGGATGAGGCGGTTGGGCGTTTTCCAGGTCTCATCGGGAGCTGGCGATGAATTACTATCGTCATGTTCGGTGATGTTGTTTGGTTTGTATGATCCTTTCAATGACTTTGCGAGACTTTATTGTTTAATAATGAACTAGCATAATTGCCCGTGCTTCGCCACGGAACCATAATAGTAACGCTACAAAACTAATTTAATATATACCTCTTTGAAATTATTGCCATAATTTCTTAGACGTTTGGATATGTGACATCATGTATTGTTAGGTTGTTGTCCTTACAAGCTTCGCACGCTAAGTGACATCATGTATTCTTTATTTCCTTGTCATTGCTTGGAGATTCGGTTAGCGCAAGCAAGGGGAATCAATCTACTATAGAAAATTTTCCTCTGTGTTGTTACGGGTTAACGTATTTTAGCTTTTACTATAAAAATAAACTATTTTACTTATAATCTGCAGCATTCTTTTCATCATTCTATTCCCTATGCCTATGCCATTCAAAGGGTTGAACCAGCTAGCGACAGGAGAGAATTTTATCCGCAACAAAGTGTCATATAAACCTCACCGTGTCCATGATGCGCTCCACGGTCAGTGTCAACCTAAAAAACTAAAAAGCATTTTTCATATTCATCCATTATGCCCCGCCCAATATAAAAATCCACATGTCCGTACTGCTAATTATATCCACTCAAGGAGTCTCCCTTCTTCTCTTCTTCCTTTGCGGTGTTCACACTATTCCCATCTGCCCTCTTTGCTCTCGGCAAAACGAATAACTTTAAAAAAAGGCAAACAACCTAAAAAACTGAAAAGCATTTTCATATATTCATCCAATATGCCTCACCCAATAAACAAATCCACACGTTCGTCCTACTAACTCTGTACACCCAAGGAGTCTCGCTTCTTCTCTTCTTCCTTTGCATTGTTCACACTATTCCCATCGGCCCTCTTGGCTCTCGGCAAAACAAAGGGCTTTAAAAAAGGCAAACAAATTAGAATTCCATGACCAACCAATATTATTAGTAGAAATCTGTTCATCTTCAGTGCTCCCACAACATTGGCCATGGCGAAGATCTCAGCAAGTATGTCAGAGGCGATGAAAAAATAGCAAGGGGGAGAGAGTGTCCCCTTCCCGAAGCCCACGCTTGTGGAAGATGGGTTCAGTAAGCTCCCCATTGACGATTATCGTAGTGGAGGCAGTTAGAAGCAGGCACGCAATCCAATCCCGCCACTTCTGCCCGAATCCCTTGCTCTCCAAGACCTCCAGCAAGAATTCTCAGGAGATTGAGTCAAAGGCTTTGTGGAGGTCTAGTTTCAGCAGCAGAGCCGGAATCAATTTCTGCCTGAATAGTTTGGCTTGTGCTCTGACGAAAACAAAATTATGGTGTATTGTGCGCTTCCTTTCCTGATGAATGCACTTTGACAGGGATCGACCAGCTCATGCAGCCTGGGACGCAGCCGTAGTGTGAGGATATTAGTGAACACCTTGGCAAAAAAAGGAATCAGGCCTATTGGCCTGAACTTGCTTGGGTGGACAGCGTCTGGTGCTTTTGGCAGCAGCACCATACGTGCAGAGTTCAACATGTTTGGCATTCCAAGGCTGCAATTGCTCTCACGATGTCTAGGCTAATGATAGGCCAGCTCTTTTTAAAGAACAGTGCGGTGAAACCATCTATACCGGGTGCTTTATCAAAAGGCATGCCCCAAATCGCAGTACGCACCTCGTCATCTGTTATTGGGGCTTCTTGATCAGAGAGATCGGTCGGTGTAATTCCCAGAGCTGCAATGTCAATCTTGTGTTGCCTGTGCTTCGGAGTGCCAACCAATTGTTGGAAATAGCTCCAGATGGCCTCCTCCTTTCCTTGCTGATCTACATTATCCTCAAATTCAATCCGGTGGATAAAGCTCTTGTGTCGGCGGGCGGAGGTCTTCGCGTGGAAGAAACGTGTGCTCGCATCCCCATCCAGAAGCCACTGAATTCGCGAGCACTGCCTCCACATTGTCCTCTGTAGTGCTGAAATACCAAGACAAGTAACCTTGAGCATGGCTCTGAATTGCCGCTCTTCCTCCGACAGCTGCCTGTGATCCATGGCTTGGTCCAGTCTGAGAATCAGCTCGCTAGAGATAGCGGCCCTCAAATCAAGGTCATTGGTGAAATCTGAGCTCCATCTTCTTAGCGCTATGGCCGTGGCAGCAAGTTTGGCGTGGAGGTTGATGAAAGGATCGACCTGGCTCTGGACTGAATTCCATGCGGCTTGGACAGTGGACAAGAAATCATCACGATTTGCCCAAGCATTCTCGAGACTTTTGTCCAACAGTTTTTCTGACTTACCGGTGGCATTGGTGGGTAATTTTGTGTTTCAACGAAAACGTACTTTTGGTGAACGGAAACGTATTTTGCGACCGTCACGGACCATACCTGTAGCAATATTATTAGTAGAAATAAAGTGTGTGTGCATCGCTCGATGAAGAGGCTGGTCCTCTGCTCCCAATGTTGAAAATTAATAATAAGATTTTTTTACTAGATGTGGAGAACATCATTGAGATATAATGGTCGAGAAGTGAGATGGGTTGTACCAGTAGCAGTGACAGGGAGAGGAGAACCATTTTAAGTCATAGGACATGTCCTGTTTGCATCATAGCGTTGTGATACGACGAGTATGGTGATGGGGGTGGGGCGATAGTGAAGGGCCAGAGTACATGAATGGGTAGGCCTGTATGTAGGGTACAGGCGGTGTTCAGAGGGATCCAAGGTAGGCAATCCAATGAGAAGGGTGTACCTCACGGGGAATAATATCCCATCTAGGGCTTTTGCCTAGAGCTGCCACGGCTGGTGGAGTCGTCACTCTGACTATTGCCGCGTCAGCGGCCACGTCCACTGCCAAGCTCACGACTACCGCCGTAGTTGTCCTGATTGCTCTCACCTTTGTAGTCGCCCCTTGACGATTTTGACAAAATTAACCTTAATCGCAAACTTAAGCACGAAATAACCTGTTCGTGAAAAGATTTTAAAAAATAACCTTTTTTGTAACGTCGCACGCCGTGGCTCTAAGCAAAGAAGCATGACGCCACTGGTGGAGGCGTCGTACCCCTATGGCGCCGCGGTAAAGGGCGTTATGCTGCGTATGATGTGGCTTCCGTGCGGTTTTGAGGTCCCACGGGCAGGCATGCTTGACGCCTTGGTCAACGGCTCTAAGCTATAGGGTATGGCGCCATTGACCAAGGCGTCATACCGTTTCAGCATTATTTCTCCCATCTCGCGGCTGTGCGGGAAAAAAGTGCGGGAAAATAGTGCGGGAAAAAAGAGCGGGAAAAAAGAGCGAGAAAAAAGTTGCGGGATAAAACAATGGGAATAGAGCGAATGCTAGTGGCGAGACAGCGCGAAAAAATTCTTAGACGCATGGCGCCACGGGTAAGGGCGTCGTATTCACTAGCACGACGCCATGGGTCATGGCGCCATGGTCCTTAGGCAAAATTTCGACGACGAACTCGGCGCCAAAATGACACGCTCTCTGGAATCCATGGCGTCATGAGGCGATCCGAGGCGCCAAACAGTATGACGCCGTGGACGGCGGTGCCAGATAGCACGACGCCCTGTACCATGGCGCCATGCTACACATTTTTAATTAAACATGTCATACTACTAATAATGTAAAACTACACCTAATCTTAACCCTAACCCTAACCCTAACCCTAACTAGATCTAGGATTTTGCTTCTCCTAAGCCCTAACCTACAATACCCACACCTAAATGCCTTATACCAATAAACAACCATCACCATTGCTAAAAACAACATACCCAATAACCACAATCAACATTACTAAACTAGATCTAGGATTTCACCATACCAATAAAAAGAACCATAATGCTCAAATTTAATTGGACAAAACAAAGGGAGATGGGGGAGATTACCTCTAGGGACCAAAGGGAACGAAATCCACGATGAAACACACCAAAGGAGAGGGATTTGAGGGGGATTTGAGTAAGGGGAGTTAGAGGGAGAGAGAGAAGGGGTCGGGGTCGGGGTCGGGGAGGGGGGCAAATGAGGTGGGGGCAGCTTGCACAGCCGCCAGATGGGAGAAATAATGCTGAAACGGTATGATGCCTTGGTCAACGGCGCCATACCCTATAGCTTAGAGCCGTTGACCAAGGCGTCAAGCATGCCTGCCCGTGGGCCCTCAAAACCGTATGGAAGCCACGTCATACACAGCATAACGCCCTTTACCGCGGCGCCATAGGGGTACGACGCCTCTACCAGTGGCGTCATGCTTCTTTGCTTAGAGCCACGGCGTGCGGCGTTACAAAAAAGGTTATTTTGTGAAATCTTTTCACGAACATGTTATTTCGTGCTTAAGTTCGCGATTAAGGTTAATTTTGTCAAAATCGTCTCGCCCCTTGCTGGTGGTACCCGCTGCCGTGCTGTTGATAACCGCCACAGTTTTGATGGCCACCGTGCGACTGCTGCTGGCCGCCGCGAGTGTCATGGCCTTGACCGCGTCGCCCCCTAGGTTGTCATTAGGCGCAGGGTCGGCCTGAGACCTTCCCTGGTCACTACTGTGAGCAACGAGCGCCTGCGCACTGGCTCAGCGGGCGTTCTTGTCATTTTTCTTCTCGGCGAGCTGGAGACAGGACTAGGCGTTAACGAATATGGGGAAGAGCACCATGATTTTAAGGATGTCCGCATGGACAACAAACTTGTCACCGAGGCCGTCAACCAGCTAGCATTGTGAGGGTACGATCCGGTGACGAGAGCACAAACCTCCCTGAGCTGATAGGAGATATTCTTGGACATGGTGTTGGGAGGCGCGTGTGGCCTGGGAGGACGGTGCGCAATGGGAGTTTGTGGATCATTGTAACATCCCAGGTTTTTGTTTCAAATTTTGGAATAAAAAAATTGTTTTATTTGTGTTGATTGAAATTTTACAGGGATTTAAATTTTTTTGAGTTTATTTAAAGGCCTTATTAGAAAAACCATTTCAAAATTTCTAATCTTTCTTGAAGAACTTTTTTTGGGAAAATAGAATTTCAAAATACTATTTTGCATGTATTCAAATCCTATGCAAGCATATTTGCAAAGAAATGATTTACAAAATGTGTTATATTAAATAAAGTTTGCCTTTCAAAACTATGTTTGAAAATGAATTCCAAAATATTATTTTATAAAGTATTTTCTTTGATTTTAAAGGTTTATTTTTGAAAACCCTAATCCTATTTTGATTATGCAAGCAAAGCCCTCCTGCTAAATTCATAAAGTTTTATTGAAAATCTTATTTCATTTTAAAAACTTGTTGCCTACTGTTTTAAAAGGTTGTTTTGAATTTTATAAAATTATTTGTTGTGGTTTGAATGGTTTTGCAACTATTTTGCAAAAGAAAAGATAAAATCAGAAAAAGCAAATAGAAAGAACAAAAAAAATAAAAGAAGGCCGCGGGGCGACCTTCCAGCCCATGCCAGGAAACGGCCCATGGCCCGTTAGCCTCCCGTACCGAAGCGGTACGCTCCCCATCTCTCTCCTCTCGCTGACACCCAGACCCCACCGGCCTGACCCCTGTTCTTCCTCGGGCAGGAGCCCCGCCCACGCATGGCAGCAACCTGCGTCGTCCATCGCCTCCCCTCGCCAAACCCTAAGCCCCTCCGCAAGCCAAGCCCCTCTTTAAATAGCCCCGAACCTCCTCGCTCTACCCAGGGCTGGACATAAAGCTCGGAGCTCGGCGAGTTAAATGAGCGCTCGTTTCCTTGACTCGTTTGAGCTCGACTCGTTTTCTTAACAAGCCGAGCCGAGCAGCAAATTTTGCTCGTTAAGGTTAATGAGTTAAATAATCAATCAGATGGTGTTCGTGAGCTACTCGTTAGGATCGTTAACAAATGCTAGTCCAATATGTTATGTTTATAACCTCTCTCAAATTAATCTAAAGTGAATGACGGCTAGTTATTTGTGCTAAACCAATGCTAATATATGCTAGGTTGCTTTGCATTATCGAATCCTGATGCTAGCTAGTGTATGTATTGCCTGCTGATGCATTTAAATATAAGTTAGGTTTAAATAATATTTTCTTAATGATCTTAACGAGCTGCTCGCGAGCGCTCGTTAACAGATAACGAGCCGAGCCGAACAATGATTTCAGCTCGTTATCCTTAACGAGCTTAATGATTTCAGCCTTATCGATTACGAGCTTTAATGAGCTGAGCCTTAACGATCTGAGCAGCTCGTTATTCCAGCCCTTTGCTTGCCCTCAAGATCGCCGCCAGGCCGCTGCGGAATTGCAGGCCGCTGCGGAATTGCACGCTGAAGATCTATACGCCCGCCGCCGTCCTCGCTTGATTCTAGCGCAACACCTGTACCCCGCCACCTCCTCTTGCTCTCTCTCTCTTCCCCGTTATCAGGCGCACCTTCTGATGCTCCCAATCGGCCTATCTCGCAGCGATTTGAGTGCGCCGTCGTCGACCAAAGACATCTCCGCCCAGAGCCACTTCGGCCACCTCTCCACGCTGTTCCAGGAAGCGTGCGACTACCCCGACCACACCAACGTCTTCACCTCGACCAGCCGCACATCGTCCGCACCTTCGTCATTGCCAGAGACCACCAGAGCCTCACCGGCGTTCGTCACCTTGGACGCACCTCGCCGGAAAGTTCACCAGAACCCTAGCCCCCATGGTGAGTCTTTCCCTCTCTCTCCATTCGTTTGATCTCGATCGAACGGCCCAGATCAGATCACTTACCCAAAGGGGTACGGGGCAATCTGAGCCGCCCAGATCACATAAAATCCGACGGCCCAAATCTTGGATCCAACCGAACCGGTATCCTCCAATAGGAATCTGCCACGTGGCTACTCCTCTGTTTAAACAGAATTTCGAATTAAAATTAAAAGCAGATTTTTGCTGAATTTTGAAAAATTCATATCTTTCAAACCATAGATCCAAAAATTACAAACTTTATGTCTCTGGAAAGCTAACAATGAGTAGAATCCAATGGTAAAATAATATTCCATAGTTTCAGCATTCAATTTTAATTGAATTTCAAATTGATTCAAATCTTTCTATTACACCAAATAATTCATAACTTGTGTTCTACACATCCAAAAATTACAAATTTGTAGTCTTTGGAATCCTCTGATCATGTAGAACATCATAGAATTAATAAACATCAAAGTTGATACGTGAACAAACCTTATGCATTCAAATTCGTCCAAATCACTATTCTTTTCATAACTTGAGTTCTAAAATTGATTTTGGAGTGAATCCAATTGCAGTAGCTTTGTTTTACTGTAATCTATCCAGTAGCATCACTTCGCTAATTTCTTGAACCACTTCACCAACATTCAAATTCAAATATTGGAATTTGAGTAATTTCCTTTATAGATTAATTCTATATTTCATTTCAGCATTGTTTCCTTCCACAAGAGTAAATCCCATGATCATACCTAGCTACCAAAGATCATCTTGACATAACCTTGACCCAATATAATACCTATCTAAGTCTTGCTTGTTTAGTTCATATATATTCAATTTTCAATGTGTTAATTGAGTAAAATGTGATATGTCTCAATCATAGGCTTTGTTCTGCTTTTGCAGTATTGTTATACTCTAATCCACACCACATATCCATACTCCATGTATCAAATAGAATCTTGTATCACATTCCCAAGTATCATTCATTCATATCCAACCCATTACTCACCTATTATTGATCTTTATTGAAGTATTCAATTTGCAAGTGAGTTAGTTGAGTAATTCAATGTTTCACAAATACATGCCCAATGCCAAAGTGTAATTTATACTATCTATGATTAAATGTTGTCACACTTATTCAATAGTATTACTATTGCACTATTTGACACTATTGTGATTAAATGTGCATGAGCCATCCCAAATTCTGTTTATGCTTTTGTAAAGCATAAGATTTCATCACTTATATTTTGGATAGTTCAGTTCTCTCAAATCTTTGACCTTGCCATCCAAACTCTCAAACCTATATCTTGCAATCCAGAATATTTTTGCCATATCTCTTTTATTACCGTATCTTAAAAAATCTAAAATGTTAAACCAACAGTTTTCAATTGCTTGTCTTATTTGATTATGTTTGTATTGTATGGTGTGTTTATATTGTGCTATTTCTGTGTTATAGCTTGTTCGGAGAGTGACAAGGGTATAGATAATAGAGCCCATTACTTGAGTACCCCTGAGACCCGTTAAGCTAGGCCCAAGTGTAATCCTACTCAAAATATGAGTTCATGTCGTATACCGATATTGTAATATGTATCGGACCCCTCCCGTACCTTGAGACCTGGCCACCTATATATAGGGGCCAGGAGAGGACAGTGAGGGATAGATTGAAAGCAAGCCAAAATTCATCACCACGTTTACTTTCGTCACACACCTTGTTTGACTGAGTTTACCTTTGAGTTCATCCGACGCCCTATTCCCCCGATCCTAAGTCCTTCATATTGGACATTTGTCGTGTTAACCCTCGTCAGAGGGCTACAAGTTTTGTTGAGAGAAGTGAAAGATTGTGAACTCCAAAAAGGCAAGTGACACACATTTCTTCTACCTAGTTTTACTATTGCATTAGTGTTTTTCAGTAGTATGCATGATAGCTGTAATTATCAACTATTTTACAAAGTGCTTAGATCCTAGTATTATATAGCTACCCTCAAACCTCACTTGATAGGATGCTAAAAAAAATATTGATGCCATGCTATGATCACTTTGCTAAAATTGTTTTGTGATCAAATTAAGAACTTCAACTAAAATGAATCACTTGGGTGGATTGGTTTGATAAGAAGAGGCAAAGTAGGTTGGTTCTGGGACACATGCCTCGAAGAGGATGTGTACTCGAGGTGCCACTTGGGATTGCCACCCAGGATTAAAGAGATTACTATGTCTTTTATGTTTTAGAGTACTTCCAGTGCAGCCTTATGACACTATGGGCTCTGTCTTGATTGAGTATGTTGTGAGGGTTCAACCATGAGTACTGACACGAGGTGGTTGTTGGGGATATACCAAATAGGTATACCAGCGACGTAGTCCTAAACCAGCAGGCCAGGGTGGCCCATGGAGGTGGTATGTGATGGGTTCATAGCATGGAAATCAAAAAAATTCCTACGCATGAACACAAACTAGCCAAGAAAACTCTACAAGACGGTAGCAATGGAGAACTAAACCTCGAAGACCGGAAGCGGGGATTACGTTCCCGCACAAACGTTGCCGATGGAGACTTGACGAAGACACACATAGTTGACGTAGTCATTCACTTGACGTAGTCGACGTAGTCATTCACTTGTCGATCCGAAGATCGTGTACAAGGCGCCACAACCGGCGGCGCCTCCATACTTGGTCACACGTACGGCTTGTCGTCGTCTCCTCCACGCCCTCGGTCCAGCGGGGTAGCGGAAGAAGGGATCCGCCGGACACTCCAACACCACTTCAACTAAGTGTATGAAATCGAACTATAATTTCGGCAGAGCTTCGCTAAGCAATGTCAATGGTGGAGCAGCAACTATGGGAGGAAGGGAGGGATCAAGAAGTGTGAGAAGAGGGAGAAGAAGGCTCCTTTTATAGGAGAAGAGGTGGCAGCCCCCTCTTCATGGTGGTAACCCCCATTTTAATTTTGCATGACATTCATGCTAATTAAAACTCACACTAATTGAATTAATAAAACATTTTTATTTCTTTAATATTTGTTAATTCAATCAATTAACAAACATTAACAAAAAACCCCTTGAGTTATTTGGATATGCCAAAACAGTTTTGGCACTTTTCTGAAACAACCCTCATGTTGTCCTATAATTCGATCGGAGTATCGTATCCACTCAAAAACGACGACGAACCTTAAGTGTGTCACCCTACGGTTCGTGAATAACGTGGACATGATCGAGACTCCTCTCCGATCAATAATCATCAGTGGGATCTGGAAATCCATGACGACTCCCACTTACTCGACGATGAACTAGTGATCGTGTGAACCACTAATGAACATAGTTAATTCCTTTTGTCTCGCGATATTATTACTTGTCCGAGATCCGATCATTTGGTATCAACCATACCTAGTTCGATCTCGTTCTCGACAAGTCTCTTTACTCGTTCTGTGATAATGCATTCTCGTGACCTAGTCACATGCTTGCAAGCGATGTCAATGCAATATAACCGAGAAGGGCCCAGAGAATATCTTCCCGTCATCGGGTCGGACAAATTCCACTCTTGATCCATGAGCCTCAACTAACACTTTCAGAATACCCAAATCAACCTTTATAATCACCCTGTTACGGTGTGACGTTTGATATCATCAAAGTACCCTTCTGGTATCAGTGATTAACATGATCTCATAGTCTAAGGATTAGAACTACTTCGTATGAGTTTGATATAGCAATGAAACTTGATGACTTGATCGTATTTCTATTCTTACTATGGGTGCGAGTGTTCATCACGTCATTCTTCTAATGATATGACCCCGTTATTAACAACATCCAATGTTCATGATCTGGAAACCTTGATCATTAGTTAATCAACAAGCTAGTATAAAAGAGAGGCTTTACTTGGAACCTTTTTAGTTTATTAATCACACAAGTATTAATGTTTCTGATTAATACAATTCTAGCATGAGAAATAAACATTTATCATAAACATGGAATATGATAATAACCACTTTATTATTGCCTCTCGGGCATATTCCCTTCAGTCTCCCACTTCCACTAGAGTCAATAATCTAGTTGATACTTGCGTATATAACACTTATGGCATTCACGTGTTATCCATACGCGTTGCATGTGGTTAATCTAATCTCCAGATCTGACACTTTCAGTTCTGTGTGTATTTGCATGTCTTTGCGTCTCTACGCATCACTCATTCTCAAATGAGACAGTTGGGTATAAATTTGGTCCTTAGGTGAGACCTTTAGTTCCTGTAGCTAAATTATGTTGTCACTATTGTCACACAATAGATCTTCATAGTAATAGCCCGCTTGGAACTACACCTAGTTTGATAACAAACTTCTTGACACAAATTCCCTCTTTTGCTACTTCTAAAGAAGCCATATACTCAACCTTTGTTGTGGAATCCGTCACAATGTCTTTAACTTTGGAACTCATCCAAATCCATCATGCAACTTCCTTCCATTACATTGTGCCACCTAAACACATAGCTAAAATTGAGATAAACTTAATTTGTATCTTGTGAAAAACTTAGTATCAATGTAACAATTTACAATGAACTATGTGTCACTTTGTCATGCATAATATATATCCTTAGTCCTTCCAAAGCACATAAGGATATCCTTACTATTGTCCAGTGATCATCTTATGACATTTATCACTCTAGTATATACTCATAACATTTAGAGCATAGGACATGTCTGGATATGTACATATCACGGTATACATGATTGATCAAATCATTCATATGGCTTCACTCATCAAGTGTCAAAAACACTTGAATCTTGTTTCAACCTCTTCCATGCGGCAAGAACTTTTCTCGTCGTTTCCATATTGAACTTCATTCAACATTTCATCTATGTACATTGGCATAACCATATTGGTACCTCGATCTATCTACATAGACATCGGTACCCAATATTTTAGTTTTGCCTAAGGCTTTCATTGAAATCTAATTTTAATGAAATTCTTAACCTATGTCAATAAAAGATACATCATTTCCAATTAACAATATGTCTTCTACATAATGTACTGAAAATATATCTCAATGCTCCCACTTAATTTCTTGCAAATGCAAGCATATTCATCGTATCTGATGAAACTAAACCTTTTAATTATTTCATCATGATGAATATTCCAACTCCATGATGCTTACTTCAACCATTGAAGTTTGCATGCCTTTTTAGCATCCTTTGAATTTACAAAACCCATTGGACCATGCCATGTACATGTCCTAGGTAACCATTCTATTAGAAGAATGTTGTCTTGTTTGTTCAACTAACATATATCAAACTTGGCATATGTAGTGGTTGCTACAGTAATCCGTCCAGACAAAATATCGCTATGAAAGATCAAATGTTGTCATAGTCAACTCATTGAACATAATCGTAAACAGTTTAACGATATGTCGACTATTTCATAGATGTGAAAACATCCTTGTCTGTCTTTATAGATCCTAACATGCTCACTGGGCTTCATGCCTTTCTGAGGGTCTTCCAAGTTCAGAAACTTGGTTTGTCGTGTATGGAACTATCATGGAAGTTTATGGCTTCTAGCCATTTGACGGAGTCAGGGCCCATCATCGCTTCTTTGCATGTAGTCGGTTCATCATTGTCAAACAATAATGATCTGTTCTCAAATCTAACTATTTGATTGTTACCCGACTCACGCGGTTCAATAGGAACTTAGATCTATGTGACCACAACCTTTGAGGTACGACAGCCATGTGCATTATGGCTGCCTCTGGGACACTTCCCAGCGCTGCGCTACTCAGCACATATAGCTTAGGTTCAATAACCCAATCAAAGTTCTATTGTCCTCCCACTTAACTTTTTGCGAAAAATCCCTTCTCAAGAAACTTGATGTTTTCAGCGACAAACACTTTTGTCTTAGGTGTTCTGGAGGAATACCCAACAGTTACTTTGGGATAACCTACAAAGACGCATTTATCCGACTTTGGTTGTAAACATTTTACATATGCCTAGCATACCAAAATTTCAGAAAAGACAACTTGGGTTTTATCCCATGCCATAACTCATATGGTGTCATTTCAACGGATCATGATGGCGCTCTTTTCAGTGTAAAAGCGGTAGTCTCTAAAGCTTTATCCTTAAAATATAATGGCAGTTTTATAGATGACACCTTTGATCTAACGATGTCAAACAAAGTTTGATTTCATCTCTCGAACACTCCATACTCCTATGGTGTTTCGGGAAATACAAGTCTATGGAACGATTCCTCAACTTTTAGGTGTTTGCTAAACTTGTAACTCAAATATATTCCTTTATAATCAAATCATAAATTCTTTAATCTCTTGTTACAATGATTTTCAACTTCATCTAGAAATACTTTGAACAATATTCAAATATTTCATGCTTCTTCCTTATCAAGTAAATATACACATATATCTACTCAAATCATTGGTTAAAGTAAATGAAGTTCAAGAATTCACCACTCACGGCTACATATAATGAACAATATACATCAACATGTACAACGTCCAATAAGTTAGTCGTCCATTCTTCTTTGGCCTATGAACGGAGTTTTAATCATCTCTAGGAAATTTTTCAAGCGTCAATTGATTCAAAATCAAAAAACTCCAAAATTCCATCAACATGGAGTTTCTTCATGTTTACTTTCCAATATGATTTAAATGGTGGTGTCACTCATAAGTGATCTTCTAATCATTTGTCTTGAGACATTTTTAGCATCAGTGTTATGGATGTGATTTCTCCAACAAGATAAGCGTTCATCCATCTTTTATGAATGCGGTAATTGTCGACCCCGAGAGTAGGAAGAATAATCACAAGTATGTATGAGGATCTCACGCACAGGGTTTCTACGAGGGAAGTAGAGTCCCCTCAGTAGGCCTAGATCCTAGGCAGGCATAGCGGACACACCAGCTATACACCCCCATACGCGAAATAGCCCCCATAGGCCCAAGTGCGATCTCCAAGCCCGGGTGCCGCCCTTCTCGTGCACTTCATAAAACATACACGCACGGTGCACGAGCAGGGTTTGAAACAGTCCAATATCACAACATGAACATGTATGACACAAAAATCGGAAAAGAAGTTTATATAATCCAAATGCCATACATACGGCAAAATATCCAAATGACACATCAACAGACACATGTCCCAAATCATTCATACATCAGAGCGAAAGCGAATATAGGTCCGAGTACGGACAAGAGTACAAATTGGCATAAGAGGCCTAGAACATAACAACGTGAAGCCCATCCACGGTCCAAGTCTCCTGCCCGGAATCCCTGTGCCTACAGCGTGTCGTCGTCCGGTAGCTCAACCCAGAAACCTGCAGAAGTGTCGTAGCCATCCGTACCTAAAGGGGTTTGATAAAACGAGGGTGAGTACCGAGGCACGTACTCAGCGAGACTAGAACTACGCTGTGCTCGCCGGGCTGTATGGTGGACTTAGCGGCAATAAAGGTGTTACACTAAAGAGACACGCTACAACTTCCGTCTATTTAGAGAAGGTAAGAGAGCGCATAAAGTAAAGAACTAGAATACTACAGCAAACATAACCCAGCCGATGAATCACCTCGTTGTTACCACACGAAGAAGCAATATCAAAGGCACTCACACGGTTAATAGTTTTATAACAATTTAATATTGTAGTAGAACTAGTTACTATGCCACTTTCTATCATTAATTAGGTGCAAGTTGTTCTATGATCGAGTAGAACGGCTCCAAGTCGTCCATAACCGTGGACACGGCTTTTCAAAAAGATTTACCCTGCAGGGGTGCACCAATGTACCCATACACGCTCGTTCAATCCAACCTAGCAAGGGAAAGATATCACGACAAGACTGTTGCTAGTTCTACAAGAGAGTTTAGGGGGGCCACCCTACTAAGCTACCCGCAACGAAGTCGGCCGAGCTCCGAAGACGGACCCAGAAGTTTGCGACGGCGTGAAAGTCTGAAAGAAGGCTCATCAGAGAGACGTCGTCCAGCTTCCAATTCGACCCGCGGGCAAATAAACCTGTCAACCATCGGAGGCAACACAACCACACCCATCGGAGGGGGGCTCAAAACCTAGAGCACCCTCAGAGGTAACTCAAACCAACTCTAGATCCAAAATGTAAATACGGTGTTGTGGCCCCCGGTAAACTAACTCGAGAAAAAGTAGTAAGTCAAGGGAGACCCCATGGAATCTTCCGCGAGTGGTTAGCGCGCTCAGCTTAGAACAGTTCATGCGAACTCGGGGTCCTAGGGGACACAAGTGAGCCGTCGTAAAACAGGCAAAATGACTCACCGATGCCTCTGCTTAATTCAAGTGTAGTTGTAACATAATTAAATCATGTTTTTATCCAACATCTAATATCCAACTTATCTCCAATTCATAACCATCTCATATATCAAGTAGAGCATGTGATAAACTTCCCAACAACCCGATAAGATAACTTGAAACAACCTAAGCATGCCTACGACTCGCAAGGCCAACTCCAACAACAAGCGAACGGTTAATAGGATATATGGAAGGATCTATATCTTAACTTTGGGTAACAGGTGGATAGGACACGTGACTCGAACAAGCATCGTAACACAAGGCTAGAATATAGAGCGAGAGCAATAAATGTAAAATGGGTAGAGAGAAAAGGGCTCGCCTGTCGAGTCGAGCGGGGTAGTACTCGGCGCGTAGACCTCCGGCGGTAAGTAGTCGTACTCTCCCTCGAACTCCTCGGTCTCGTCTAATCGCGAAATCCAAACATACATAGAAAGGAACATACTCAATCACGGCGATGCAATGCGCAAAATGATGATATGACAACTAGTGTGCAAATGGTCCATGATTGTCAAATTTTAAGTGGCCATTGAAATTAAAAAGACAGAACATAAATAGCACACATTTTAATTAGATTTTCTTTGGTTACTCCATTTGGCCGAAGCTAGAAGGGGCTATGATGCATGACATATCAACCTTCAGATTACTTGAATTTTCCTGATACAACTCGATATAAAGTTTGCTGAATTTAGAATTACCAAAAAGGAGTTATAAATTTCCAAAGTTTTCAATATCAAGTAATGCCATTAAATAATAAACAACGTGCAATTCAAATTAATCTAGTATGTTGTTCCAGTGTTGTAGATAACAGGGTGCAAAACAGTTTACTCTAATTGGACGAATTAAAACGCTCGCACAAGCAAGCAGGCAGGCAGCCTGCTGGATTGGTTTCTGGATACACATAACGGGCTAGCTGAACTAAACATTAAACTGAAAACTGGCTTAAACATTGAGTATTCAGCTCCGGTGCTGGAATAGGATAGAATGCAATACTGGGGTAAACAACGGAGACCAGATAACTAGCTAAACAACAAGCTGACAATGGACTGAAGTGAGGCCTTGTTTGAAACCTGAAGCTTGTGCAACTGTTTGCTAAGAAGCTGTACTGATGAATGGATGTTACTGAAAAGATAAAACTTTTGGGACAACTGGTGACGGGACTAGCGATGCTGAACTGCTATGAAACCTGGAGCTTCAGACAACGTTCACTGATCAGCAATACCAAAACGAGGCGCTATTTGTGAATAAAAGATTCAAACTTGGACTGCTGGAGCGTAGCAGAGGAACTGAACTACTAGGATACTGCTTCGGTTTTTGAATTAATGGGGTTGTCCAAAATATTTAACCCAACCGGAGATCCCCAGCTAGTAAAAGAAACAGGCAAGCCAACATGATCGATCAGTTGAACACATACCGCGCACAACTAGCTAGCAGGCTAGCAGGTGGGTCGTTTCAGCTAGCTGTTTTCCAAAGGAAGCATGCGCGGTGCTAAAAGTGAGGAGGCGGACTGGGGTACGTGCTGCAGGCTGGCTTGCGAGGTGTGCTGAGCAACAGCAAGAAGCAGCACAACTGCCAGGAGTCGAACATGCTCGTTCATGGGTGACCATGGCGGCGTGCGGCTGGCTTTTGCGCCGTAGCGGATACAGAGCATCAGAAAAAAAAGGAAGAAAGACAGAGCAGGAGGCGCTGCTCACCCTGGGTCTGCTGGCGAGCTGGGCAACGTCGAAGTCGATCAAGACGCCGTGTAGATGGTGGGGACCGAACAGACTCCAAGGAGAACTTGACGCTGCTCGCTCCTGGATGCTCCCGGGTTCAGCTCCTTGCGGCAGAAGATGCGGAAGATGGCGGCGATAGGATCCCCTTGCTCAGCCCGGCGCGGCGGCGGCCATGTCGAGCACAACGACAGGAGAAGCTCTGGGGATTTCTCTGGCTTGCTCTCCGAGAACGTAGAGGGAAAAGGGACGGCGGCGGCGGGGATCGAAGCTAGGGTTTGGTTTTGGGGGCTGGGGTGCTTCTTGAAGAGGAGACTCGGGAGACACTGCCGTCCATCACAGAGCTTGCCAACGTGGACTACTTGGATGCACCTCCATACAGAAGCTTGAAGAAGATAAACAGGGTCTCGGTGGGCTTCTTAGAGGAGAAAAGGCTAGCTGATTAAATGGGCTGGTTCAGACATGAAGGTTAAGAGGGACTTATTTTATTATTATTTTGCAAAACCTTCTCATATTTTCTATTTTCAAACCAACTCGAATTGATTCAGGTTTTGGACTGATTAAGAAATTATAGAGTGAGAGAGAGAGGTAACCAAATGATAAACATCTGCAGGTTTTGCACACAAAACTGTCCCAATGTTTGGAAAAAAAAGGATTGAATTTGATTCAAATAGAAAAAAGAAGGTTGCAATTAAATAAACCAAGTTTTAGGTTATTGTTTGGAACATCACAAGAGAGGTAGAAACCTGGGAGGTAAATAGAGGAAGATGCAATGCAAATTTGAATTTAACAAGAAGTGGCAAGAATTAAAGTGACAATTTAAATGAGACTTAAATTAAAACAATGTCATGATGCAAAAATGATGCCATGATGATATCAAAAATGCAAAACACATAAAAGGGAAAAAGGGGTTACTCTTGGGATGTTACAACTCGCCCCCCCTCGAAGGAATCGCGCCCCGAGATTCCTAAGGATTGTTGAAGAGTTCGGGATATTCGGAACGGAGTTGATCTTCGCGTTCCCAAGTTGCTTCTTTATTGGAATGGTGTGACCATTGCACCTTGAGGAACTTGACGGACTTGTTGCGAGTGCGACGCTCCGCTTCATCAAGAATGCAAACGGGGTGCTCCTTGTAGGAAAGATCTTCTTGTAGATCAATGGTCTCGTGATTGACTGCACGGCCAGGATCTTTGAAGCACTTCTTGAGTTGAGAGACGTGGAACACATCATGCACTTTGGATAGCTTCTCAGGAAGCTCAAGCCGATAGGCAACTTCACCACGCCTGGCTAGAACTTTGAAAGGACCAATGTATCTTGGCGCAAGCTTGCCCTTGATACCGAAACGATGTGTACCCCTCATGGGAGTGACACGGAGGTAGGCTTGATCACTAGGGTTATAGATCATGTCCCGGTGCTTGCTATCATAGTAGCTCTTCTGACGAGATTGGGCTATCTTCAAGTTTTTGCGAATGATGCGTACTTTCTCCTCAGCATCTTTAATGATATCCAGCCCAAAGTGTTGCCTTTCGCCGGTTTCAGACCAGTTCAAAGGCGTTCTGCACTTTTGTCCATAGAGAGCTTCAAACGGTGCCATGCCCAAGCTAGCTTGATAGCTGTTATTGTAGGAGAATTCCGCAAATGGGAGGCATTCTTCCCACTTCATGCCGAAGGATATCACACATGCACGAAGCATATCCTCAAGGATTTGATTGACTCTTTCCACTTGACCGCTTGTTTGCGGGTGGTAAGCTGTGCTAAAGAGCAGATTTGTTCCCATAGACTTCTGAAAGCTTTCCCAAAATCTGGAAGTGAAGATGCTTCCACGATCTGAGCTTATCTCCAAGGGAACTCCATGAAGATAGACAATCTTCTCGGTATAAAGCTGGGCCAGCTGACTTGCGAGATTGACTCTTTGACAGGAAGGAAGTGAGCGACCTTGGAAAGACGGTCGATCACTACAAAGATAGCATCATTTCCTTTGCGAGACTTTGGGAACCCGGTGATGAAGTCCATCTCGATGTTATCCCATTTCCACTCTGGAATTTTTAGAGGTTGGAGAGCACCAGCCGGTCTTTGATGCTCAGCTTTGACTCGGCGACAGACATCACACTCGGAGACATAGCTTGCTATCTCACGCTTCATTCTTGTCCACCAGTATGTTGTCTTGAGATCATGGTACATCTTGGTGCTACCAGGGTGAATAGACAAAGGAGTGTCATGAGCCTCTTTCATAATCAACTCCCTCAAGCTTTGCAATTTTGGAACAACAATGCGGCCCTCGAAGAAGGCAGTGCCTTGATTGTCAAGAGAGAAGCACTTGTACTTGGGCTTATGCATGTTTGCTTTGATGTTTTTGATTAAACCATCTCGCAAT